>CM053789.1:8697500-9897500 GCA_028749045.1 Cupressus sempervirens | reverse complement strand
CAATCGGGTTAACCTTTACACTCATTTGTCATTGTTGGCGATGTGGGGAAAATTTTAAACATTAAATTTAACATATCATGCAAGTATTGACATTATTCAGAAAGAAAAGAATCTAGTAGCCACCAAATGGCCTTCAAGCACAAACTAAATGTTAAGTAGTGAAGTTTTGTCGAGTTTTCCAAATGGAACTTTATGGATTAGTAGAGAGAAAACCCACCCATCCACCCACACTGAGGAGCCCAAAGTAACAAGTTGACATCCTGTTGCCCGGCTATAAAATTTGTTTCAATTTTAAGAGCCATGGTTAATATTTAAAACTTAAATTGGCCATTCTATCTTTGAATTTTCTGAGTCTCTAAGCCTCCATGTCTCCTGCTCATGGGTAGTTCCGCACAACACTTGAAATCGCTGAAATCCAACTCCTGAGCCTCAAGTTATTAAAGGTTAATGATCGCCACCCAAAACGTGTTTTTCCTAACCTCCCAATAGGTTAATGATAACGTTCAAAAATATATTTTTCTTAACCTCACAAAAGGTTAATGTTAACACCCAAAAACATGTTTTTCCTAACCATTACCCTCTCAAAAGGTTAATGATAACCACTAAAAACACGTTTTCCCTAACCATTAACCTCTCAAAAAGGTTAATGAGAGCTACCAAAAATGCATTTTTCCTAACTTCTATAAGGCAGTTATTAACTTGTTTGAAATTCGTCCATAAAGAGCCAGAGGGAATCTAGAAATGGTGGAATGATATTAGAATATAGCAAAGATTTTATAGAATTGATAGACCATAAGGGAATAAACACTCTTCAGCTATCTGTAATGAATGCAGCGCAAATATTTGACACGAATTGGTGAGGGACAAACAACATTGAATATAACAATCACAAATATGGAGAAAGATGAGCCACTTCTCCATGAGGAAAGCAACGTTTAAAAAAAAGAAAGACATAATAGTGCACCACCTCACGCAATACATTGTTGGCCCATGATTCGGCTTCATTAGAATCAGTTTTAACTTGCGGTTATTTTTCCTGTTATAGCAGCAAGACGCTTCACAATTTGGCAAGTCAGATGGTATAAAGTCAAATCATGACATAAAGTTTGGTAAGGGCATTTTAGAGAGGTAGTATATATTGTGACAGCGAGGCTTTTCAAAGTAGAATCTGTGCAAAATGATGAAATTATATGGGTCGTGTAAAATGCCATATGCATTTATTACTACGGAACTTAGAGAACAAAACTCCACGCAAAAGGTAGAATGATTAATACTGCTCCATACATAATCAACTCACCAACTTTATGAAAGGCGGCACCATGATCATAACATTCTCGAATTCGCATTTTTGTTTCCACATTCCAAATTGTGAATCAAAAGGAGATTGATAATCCAGTTTGACAGGTTTTGGCTTTAAATGATGCTTTTAATCAACATGATATTTAATCGTTCCTTATCAAAGATTCCCTATTGCCTCCATACATGAGAGATGGAAGATGTCTGCATCCTTCCTTGACACAATCTCATTATAGATAAAAGATCCATGAACAAGTTGCAAATGATGTAAGTAGCACCTGAGATCGCCCCTGACTTGTTTAACATAATGCCAAAATAAAAAAAAGGTGGTGGGCACAAACAGAACATATAGAGTGCTTGGAAAATGTTCGACAAAATGAAATATCCATTCTTGACCTGTAGCTATTAAAGCTTCACTCCTTAATTCATTTCCAATTCAGATGCATCCTTACTTTCTTAGGCAATCAACAATCTGCAAATGAGCTGGAGCATTATTAATATCATGTAGATTTATGAGTGAATCATAGTCTGGGCAAGATCAAATTCTTATGAATGTCTGTTACAAACATGGTAATTTTCAGTCCACTGTAATGCTGATAGATCATTTTGGTTGGGTGGTTGATTTTTTAATTTGAAGTCAGAAGTGAAGAGTGCGGCATGAAGTTGAAAGCATGTAACAAATTTGATAAAGAAAGATCGAGAATCAATCATGAAGTACAAGTATCAGAGGCCAGATTATGCCCCAGGTTAATGTTAACACCCAAAAACACATTTTTCCTAACCATTAACCTCTCAAAAGGTTAATGATAACCACTAAAAACACATTTTCCCTAACCATTAACCTCTCAAAAAGGTTAATTAGAGCTACCAAAAATGCATTTTTCTTAACTTCTATAAGGCGGTTATTAACTTGTTTCAAATTTTTCCATAAAGAGTCAGAGGGAATTTGGAAATGGTGGAATGATATTAGAATACAGCAAAGATTGTATAGAATTGATAGACCATAAGGGAAGAAATGCTCTTCAGCTATCTGTAATGAATGCAACGCAAATATTTGACAGGAATTGGTGAGGGACAAATAGCATTGGATATAACAGTCACAAATATGGAGAAATATGAGCCACTTCTCCATGAGGAAAGCAACATTTAAAAAAAAAAAAGACATAATAGTGCGCCATCTCACGCAATAAATTGTTGGCCCATGATTTGGCTTCATTAGAATCAATTTCAACCTGCAGTTATTTTTCCTATTATAGCAGCAAAACGTTTCACAATTTGGCAAGTCAGATGGTATAAAGTCAAATCATGACATAAATTTTGGTAAGGGCATTTCAAACAGGTAGCATATATTGTGACAGCAAGGCTTTTTGGAGTAGAATCTACGCAAAATGATGAAATTATGTGGGTCGTGTAAAATGCTATACGCATTTATTGCTGTGGAACTCAGAGAACAAACCTCCACGCAAAAGGTAGAATGATTAATACTGCTCCATACATAATCAACTCACCAACTTTATGAAAGGCGGCACCATGATCATAACATTCTGAAATTTACATTGTTGTTTCCACATTCCAAATTATGAATCAAAAGGAGATTGATAATCTAGTTTGATAGGCTTTGGCTTTAAATGATTCTTTTAATCAACACGATATTTAATCATTCCTTATCAAAGATTCCCTATTGCCTCTGTACATGAGAGATGGAAGATGTCTGCATCCTTCGTTGACACAATCTCATTATAGATAAAAGATCCATGAACAAGTTGTAGAGGATGTAAGAAGCACCTGAGATCGCCCCTGACTTGTTTGACATAATGCCAAAATAAAAAAAGGTGGTGCGAACAAACAGAACATATAGAGTGCTTGGAAAACGTTTAACAAAATGAAAAATCCATTCTTGATCTGTAGCTATTAAAGCTTCACTCCTTAATTCATTTCCAATTCAGATGCATCCTTACTTTCTTAGGCAATCAACAATCTGCAAATGAGCTGGAGCATTATTAATATCATGTAGATTTATGAGTGAATCATAGTCTGGGCAAGATCAAATTCTTATGAATGTCTGTTACAAACATGGTAATTTTCAGTCCACTGTAATGCTGATAGATCTTTTTGGTTGGGTGGTTGATTTTTTAATTTGAAGTCAGAAGTGAAGAGTGTGGCATGAAGTTGAAGGCATGTAAAAAATTTGATAAAGAAAGATCGAGAATCAATCATGAAGTACAAGTATCAGAGGCCAGATTATGCCCCTATTTTAAGAAGTACGCTTCCAAATATTGGTGATACCATTTTAGGAAGTGTTCGCCTTCAAGACTTCTGGTCATCTCTTGTGAATGAAGAAAAGACTCCACTAGCTGGAAAGATATTGGAAAGTGGCTTGGCTCAAGCAGGCGGACATCCCATTTCAGTATAGTTCCCAGATTTAGTATTGGAGTGCATGAAGGCTTATCATCCCAACACTAGAGAAGTTATTTCACTGAACAGTGAAGTAATTGTTCATCTAGACCCTACCTCTATTGCTACTATTTTTTGATTGCCCACTAGGATGCAATATGCTAGCATTAACCTGAGAACTGCCAAGGAATATTTTACTGCCAATCAAACCCAATGTTTAAATACTATGGCAAGATCATGGTTCTTCCAACCAAGAAGAGGAAAATCTCAATTAGGCAAATCCATTCACAGATCATCATTGTAAGAAGATGTCGCGAACATGGTAACTTTGTTGAGTAGGATCGTTGGTCTTCGAGATTCACAGGAGTTCGAAGGTTGGATGTTTCTATTCATTAATATGGTTTGTGAAGGAAAACAATACATTGATTGGGCTGAAATTATCAGTGACTCACTGCATAGACAGCTCATGGGACTTCAAGAAAATTACTACTTTTATATGACTTCATACCTTTTCTATGCTATTGCAAGCACTAAAAGTTGGCCAGGACTTAACCGGCAGGGCGTTTATGATGACACAACCATCATTTATAATCATCTTCCTCAAATTCAGTGTGATAATAGCCTACACCATTTCAGAAGAGTGAATGATGCGTTCACCATGCTAACTGTAAGGGAAATTCAGGGGAACATTGGACTCAAGATTTCACCAGAAGCAATGATGAAAGTACAAAAATATGGAAGTGTTTTTATACAATTCTCGATGTTCATTTATATTCGGCTAGCTACCTATGATGGATGTCCACTGATGTTACCTAGATTTGTTGATGATAAACTAGTCTTAATTGAAATGTGCAAGCAAATTAGTCAAATCAATAAACTTTGTAGGAACAGGAGGATAGATGAAATAGCTTTTCCTATTGGCATCGAATATTATAGTTGTGATACTGCATCAGATGCTAGGAACATTGAAAGATCTATTGCCACAATAGATTTGCATCCCTACATGATGTGTTTCCCTTATGACAGTAAGGGCTATGCAGTGAATAAATTAAAGTTAAATCCTAGTCTTGGTCACTTCCCTGCTCTAGAAGACTTTTGGGAGGATTGTGAAAATGACTTCGAAGTCAGGAAGAGAGATTGGATATGGCTTACAATACGACAAGTAATAGACTTCAAGTTGGACATTGATGTGACAGGTGTAGATGACGATGAAGTTTCTTTGGTCGATCCTTACTATTATGAGAAAATTGAATTGTTAGAGCTCCCTCCTATTGATTGGTCAATTCTTGAATTAAAAAGCTTGAAGGAGAGGTCTTCCTATGTTCTTAAAAGAACAAGAGACTGGATCAGTAAAGTCAAAGCCGAAAAAGCAACTAGTGAATCTCAAAATAAAGAGAGGAGAAATAATATAGGGGAATCGTCTCGAATGGCGACAAAGGAAACTTCTAGTGAGAAGATACACCAACTAGATACAAGTGCTCAAGATTAGGATGAAGATCTGAATCAGCCAGATAAGTTTATAGTCAAAAGAAAAAGGACAAGAATGAAAGGTAGAATGAATCAAGAATGGAATGAATCTAGTGAAAAAGATCAAAGAACTCCTCAAATTGTTTAATCGCATGTCCCTGTTACATCCCCTCATGATACAATGATTCCTCATTTGAATCTCCCTCCTCCTAATATGCCAATAATAGAAATCACATAGTTAGATAACCCATTATCTAATTCAGAAGACTTAATGATGGTTTCTGAAAATGTAACAGGTGACGTACACGCTTCAAAAATTACACATTTGTGGTTCTAGGATAGTCTTCTGAAGAGGAAGAAAGTTGTTCAAATGGTCCCACCTCCATTTGATATGATCTCTAGTATTCTTTAGAAGCCTCCTAAAGTGAAAAAGACCAAGGTGATGTCAAGGTTAGCTATTGATAAAACTTCAGGCAATTTGTGTGTGGAATTACCCAAGCCTATAGTTGAAAAGAGTGTTGATGAATCATCCGAATCAGATTTCATCCTAGAAAAGGTTGATCTTGTTCCTTCTAATGCAGAAAGAGAGTTCCATAATTTTGAAGTGATTGCTACTCAGATGTTGCAAAGGGCAAAGGAAGAGAAAAGAGCTAAGGAGCAACTCACGGAACAAGTTCAGATGATGGCAGCTTATATTAATTCAATTAGCAATCCTTCTAATACCCAAGTCGTGGTCACTCTGCCAGTTCTAATAGGTCTTGATGGTATTTTAGATCATACTCTTGTTCAAAGAATCGACCCAAAAAAGTCACATAGTATGATGACCGAGGCTTGGATAAACATGATGATAGAAGATGCTTCAAAACTTATAACTGGAGTGAAAGAGATATATGGGAAAGCCATCACACAGATACAGGAAATTTCTAAGGAGCTCGAAAATAGCAAGGAATATAAATGCAACTGGCAAAAACTAGCTGATGAATTAAAAGGAATGGCCAAGTTAGATACGAGCACACTACTTCTTGAGAAAATTATTGCTGATCCAAGTGACAACCAAACACACATCTGGAGTAAAAGTGTTGGTTGGAAGGTGGTAAACATCATGAGTTCGAAAAGCTAATAGCTTCTTTGGAGCAACTAAAAACAAAAAGTACAGATGAATTAATCTCTACTATCACAGGTGGAGTGCTAGTAAGTGATCTTCAGAATGTTGATTGTCAGTTTCTCCTTGATTCCTTCAGTGTTCAGATTCATTCATAAATAGAGAATTGTGTATCAGATGCCGAAACTATGATGAAGCTTAGCCTAGTTGCAGTCACGTTGGGAGATTGTAACATTTCAGCCTATCGACAGGAGTCATAAGAAATTCAAGATAGATACTTCACAGCCAAACTGAGGATGGAAAACATGTTCATTCCAAACTATGAATCAATGATGATCATCCTAGATGCTTAGAGGGCTTTCCAAGATAGATCAATTGTGTCCAGGTAGATAGAGTTAGTAGCTAGAAGAATCAGTGATTGTATATGCAAACATCTTTAGGAACTCTAGCTAAAAAAATTGTTTTTTCAACTTTCCTTGTATAGGTTAATTTTCTTCAAGTTAATTAACATTCCAAAATTGCGCATTTTGGAGGTGGCTATTAACCCCGAAGAGATAGTTATTAACCTCTATGTCTATATAAGGACACCTATTGGCTTTGTAAAGGGACTTTTTTTTTTTTTAAAAAATAAGGGAACACTATGCTGAAATTTTGATTGAGGGATAAATTTTGGAAAGTATGTACACTTTTTATCTTTGAAATTGAAAAATCTCTATTGCTTTCTTCGTGCAAGGAAACTAAATGAGATGAGCTTTGGGTTTCTTATTTTAAAACAAAAATCGTTATGTGTTGTAGTAGACATTCTCATGGTATTATGCGAGTGTTTATGAATGTTAATAAATGTTCTTGATAAGACTAGTTGCTTTCAAGCGTAGTCCTTGATCACCCTTGTTATCAATCATGTTTACCAAAGAAGGTCGTGAGGGCATGTGGTGCATTCGTCTTGGATGACTTTCTCTTGAACTTTGAAGTTTTAAATCTTTATTTGAAAATCCTTTAAAAAGTACATCATACGAGGGAGCTGCCCCTCTAAACGCAGAGGAAGGCCGCATACCAAGGGCCTATCCAACTATTGTGAATGGTTTGCCACACACTCTGTTGGGAAATTCTTCTATGAAAAATCTATTGACCAATAGATTTTTTGTGACTCTGCTGGGGAGACTGAACAAGAAAGAGTAATAGTCACCTGTAATGAAGCACAATGGTGCTTCTGCATGAGAACATTTTTCCTGTTCTCCAACCAAACCTCGGCTTTCAAGACACTTAGGAAGATATCATCTCTGACTTGAACACTTTAGCCCAGAGGTGTAGACGAAGTGCATAGGAATATCATCAAGTGAATCAAGTTCTATAAGAAGAAGAAGAGTTCAGAGAAATCTTGTAAAGAGCCCCTATTGATTAGGACGTTGTAGTTATTGAAAGAAAAGTGGTCATTCCAAGAAGAAACAGACGAAATCTTGGTCATATTCAAGGGCAAATAAATAATAACCATTAAGATGGTTGATAAACCATACACGTGGGTTGATAGACAAAAGGGTTTGGTAGACAAAGATTTTGAAGCCCTTCGAAAGTTAGATTTTAAGCCAGTTCCTCCTAAAAAGAAGAAAAAGGTCAAGTTTGTTAGTAGGTCTTCTTCACGAACCAAGGCTATTGTTCCTCCTATGGCCTTTCAAGCTTTGATTCTTTTAGGTACTCTTGTACCTTTAGCTATAAATTTGCAGCCCTTAAATATCATTCTTTTGACTATGGCACATCAAGCACCATAGCCACCAGTCCCATTAGGAGCTTCTATTGGTCCTCTAGATTTAGGGAACCAATTACATGACATGCCCGTTGGTTCTCAAAAAATTGTTCCCAAGTTTTCTGGTGATGGAAAAGTCACTACTGATCAGCATATAAGTGCATTCTTTATAGCAAGCAGTGTTCTTGCAATCCAGCATGAAGATGTTTCTATTCATCTTTTTGTTAAAACACTCACCGAAGCCACAGCTGAATGGTTTGGATAGCTACCAGCTGGATCAATTACTTTGTGGGTAACTTTGATTCAAGCTTTTGAGAGGAGATTTAAGACTGCTGAAGATGAACATTTGCTACTTTCCCAGTTGACTTCAATGAAGAAAGAAATTCATGAGCCAATGCGAGAATTCATTGCTCGTTTTAATCAGATGGTGAATCGAATTCCTGTCAAAAAAAGACCCATTGAAGAAAATCAAATGACTTTCCTCATCAGTGCTCAACCTTCTGATGTAAGCTTTCAAATACGAAGGACAAGACCCATTAATCTAGCACCCGCACAAACTTTGGCTATTGAGGTGGAAGATGACTTGCTTAGTTCAAGAAAATGGAGTCGTGATCTAAAAAGGGGAAAAGGTCAGCAAGCTCCTATCACTTCCACTAATCCTTTATATCAAAAATTGGCTAATGATCTGTTACAACTCAAAAAGTAGTTTCCTTCTAATCCTCCACCTTTGTATCAAGATATTCCAAGGAGGAATTATATGCCATATCAACAAAATAGATAGACTAAGTGGCTACCCCAATCGACACCAAGATTAGCCATCGAACATCCCTCATCATTTGGTAAATAGGCTACTATGTGTGATTTTCACCTAACAATAGATCATGATGGTGCGAGCTGTCCTGAGATGGCTAGATTCATGCAAATGCATTTGACCGCAGAGAAGATAGAAGAATATGTGGCTCCTGAAGATGTAACAGAACCCACTATTGGCACCTCTTCTATTAACTTTTTGGAATATGAATCTGATGATGACCAAACTGAAGATATCAACAATCATTCTTGCAAAGCGGCTACACATAGTTGGAGACAGAGATTGGAAGAAAAATGGAGTAAACAAGCAAAAGAAAAAGCTTCTGATGAGACTGCTTAGAGGATTCTGTCTCGTAAGCATACTCCAGAAGAGCCTTCACAAGAAAAGGAGATAGATAAGGGTAAAACTCCTCCTATCATTGAAGACTCTTTTGATTTTATTGATCATTGTAAGAAGACCAAAGTACACATTTCTCAGTTGGATTACCTAAAAGCCAACCCTCACCAATTAGAAAGGTTGATCCAATGTGTTGGTAAAGGGAAACGTTCACCTAAGATCACTATCAACCATGAATCAAGGGTTTCTCTAGAAGTGGAAGATAATTTGGAAGGGCCCATGACTGAGAAAGAATATTTTGTTGTAGCATCTTTGTCAGACAAACCTGAGCCTTTCTATGTTTCTCTTTATATAGCTGGATGCAAGTTAAGTAATTTTATCATTGATTCTGGTGCATCTGATAATGTTATGCCTTCAAAGGTAGCACATGCTTTGGGTCTTTCTCTGAATAAGCCTTCTGGAAAAGTGTACTCTCTAGAGGAAAAACAAGTTCCACTAGTTGGCCAATTGAAAGATGCTCAAGTAGCACTTGCAGCACATCCTGAGAAGAAGTTAAAACTAAATATCTTAGTTGCTGATATTCCTGCTAGTTATGAGATGCTTTTGAGAAGAATTTTTTGCAAAGATCTTGGTGGTGAAATCAAGATGGACATGTCTCATGCCCTTATCCTGATTGGAAATAAGAAGGTTAAGCTTGACCCTGAACCCAAAGCTAAATATACAGTTTTGAAATCAGATGATCCCAGAGTTGAAATATTATATGTTGATACTGGGCATGAAACGTACATGATGACGTCCACTGAAGAATATGTAACTGAGCCTCTCATGCTTGATATAACCAATAAATTATGGTCAATGGAGTTTGACGGAAGTTCTTCTTCTTCTAGTTCAGGTGCTGGGATAGTGTTGATATCATCGAAAGGAGAGAAATTTCCAAAGGCATATAAGTTAGCTTTTGAGACCACCAATAATACCGCGAAATATGAAGCTCTTCTACTTGGTCTCAAGTATGCAAAAGAAAAGGGAATCAAGCAACTCAAGGTATCAGGAAATGTAGAATTAATTGTCAACCAGGTGTGGAGACAATACCAAACAAAGAATGGCAAACTGAAAGCATATAGAAATAGAGTGTGGGATGAGATTGGGTATTTTGATGCTTTTTCTTTATATGCTATCCCTCGTGAACAAAATTCTAAACCAGATTGTCTTGCAGTCTCTACATCTCTACTTATTCCTCACCCTAAATTCAATAGAGATGTTTATACAGTAGAGATGATTCATAGACCCAGTGTGCCTGATAATGCTCAACACTGATAGGTTTTTGATGATGATGGGAAAATAATTGCATTTCTCAAGGGAAGGCCTCCATTTTCAGACTTGAAATTTGAAGGATTGCATAATCATGATGGAAAATTAGGAGATGATTCTGACATTATTCAATTAGAAATTAATGTTATCCTGAGAGGATTAGTCACCCTAGAGAGTCTTTTTGATAAAGAAGATAAAAGGAAAGAGAAAGCTAAAGACACTAAGCCTTCTAATTTTTCAGGTGATGAGAAAGTAAATATTGGTTCTGAGGAAAATCCCTAGATGGTCCTGATAGGGAAAGATTTGACATCAGAGGAGAAAGAAGGATTCATGAAGTTGTCGAAAGCCTACCAAGATGTTTTATCTTGGGGTTATGAAGATCTAAAGGAATTCATGAATGGGAAATTTAAACGTTAGATTCCCTTGAAACCTGGTTCAACTCCCTTTCGGCAAAAGAAAGGACAATTCAATCCCAAGGTAGCTAGCACTATTTTCAATGAGGTTGATAAAATTCTTAAAGCAAAGATTATCTGTCCCATTCACCACTCAACATGGGTAGCTAATATTGTTCCTGTTAGGAAGAAGAATGGTGAGATAAGAATATGTGTTGACTTCCACAATTTGAATTAGGCATCACTTAAGGATAATTATGGACTCCCTATCATGGATCATATTTTGCAGTTGGTATCAACCTCATAACTCATGTCAATGCTAGATGGCTTCTCCGATTATAACTACATCAGTGTTGCACCAGAAGATCAACACAAAATAGCTTTTACCACTCCATGGGGTACGTTTGCCTACAATCGTATGCCTTTTGGTTTGATAAATGTTGGGGCCACCTTCCAAAGGGCCATGGATCATTCATTTGAGGATTTCAAGAATAATATCATTGTGATGTATCTTGATGATCTTACAGTGTTTTCAAAACAAAGAAGAGATCATGTGAATCATCTGGAAGCCATCTTACATCGATGTCGAACTCAAGGCATCTCACTAAATTTGAAGAAGTCTGTATTTGGGGTGACAGAAGGTAAACTACTGGGGCATATTGTCTCCAAAGAGGGTATTCGAATAGATCCTGAACGGGTGAAAGCTATCCAACAGTTGTCACTTCCCATGAGTAAACCAGGAGTCAGATCTTTCTTTGGGCAGATAAACTTTATAAGAAGGTTCATACCAGACTTCTCTAAAATAACAAAGTCAATTGTGGATATGATGAAAGGGAATACAAATTTTAAGTGGACAAAAGAAGGTAAGGCTTCTTTTGAACAAATCAAGGCTGAGATTGCAAATGCCCCTACCCTTTCTTATCCAAATTTTTTTAAGGATTTTCATTTGTATTGTTATGCATCCGAGAACACTTTATTTGCTCTACTTACCCAACCTGGCAAAGACAATACCAAAGCCCCAATAGAATTCATGAGTATCCCTCTTAAGAAACATGAATTGAAATACTCTTTGATCAAGAAGAATGCTTATGCTCTAGTTAGAGCAGTGAAACAATTCAAGTTTTACATCCTGAACTCTCACTCTAAGGTGTTTGTTCCTGATTTAGCAGTGAAGACTATTCTGACACAACAAGAAATTGGTGTGAACAAAAGGGCCTCTTGGATAGCTAAAGTACAAGAATATGATCTTGATACCAAACCTACAAAACTTGTTAGAGGGAAGGGTTTGTGTAAGGTAATTGTAGAGGGATCTTCTAAAGGTGAAGAAGAGACAGAGGAAGAAATGCCTTTAGTTTTATTCATTAGTAATGTTGATGACTGGTTTTCAAATATTGCCTATTTTTTGACATATGGAGAATGTCCTGCTCATTTATCACCTAAAGAGAAGAGGACCTTGAAATTGAAATCTACGAAATACATTCTCTAGGGTGATGCTTTATACAAGAAAGGGATAGATGGTACTTTTCTAAGATGTGTTGATTTTGATCAAAGAAAAGAGTTGCTTCAGTTATTTCATAATGAAGCATGTGGAGGTCATTACTCCGCATCAGTAAAAACTTACAAAATCCTGAGAAATTTTTTTTATTGGCCCAGGATGTTCAAAGATGCAGAAGAATGGGTGAAGAAGTGTGATTCTTGTCAATACTTCAAAGGAAGAGTCCAATTAGCAACACTACCCTTGAAGCCAGTGGTAATCGAAGAGCCCTTTCAACAATGGGGTTTGGATTTCATAGGTCCTATTCATCCTTCATCCACTACTGGACACACTCACATTTTGATGGCAACTGACTATTTTACCAAGTGGGTGGAAGTGATCCCAGTCAAGCAAACAACTTCAGAAGTGGTGTGCAATTTTATCAAACAAAACATTCTGGTTAGGTTTGGTGTTCCGAATAAATTTGTTACTGATAATGCTACCAACTTCCCTTCCCAAGAGATATCATCCTTTTGCTATCAATATGGGATTATTCTCTCTCATTCCTCTAATTATTTTGCACAAGGGAATGGTCAGGCAGAATCAAGTAATAAAAATATTATGACCATTCTGCGAAAAGTGATAGATGTCAATCAGAGATCTTGGCATAAACATCTGTATGATGCACTTTGGGCAGATTGAACCACTAAGAAGATAGCAACATGATTATCTCCCTTTGAGATACTATATGGAACTGAACCAACCCTTCCTCTTCCTCTAGAATTATCTGCCTTGAAGTTACAAGATGCTATTGAAAAATGAATATTGTATCTGACCAAGTTGGAAGAAGAAAGGGATCTGATTGTAGATAGAATTCGAGAACATCAATCCTGTGTTAAGAAGTTATTTGATAAAAAGGCTAAACAGAGGGTGTTTTAAGAAGGCGATCTTGTCTTGGTTTGGGATAAGCCCAGAGAGCCAAAAGGATTACATGGAAAATTTGACTCCTTATGGAGAGGCCCTTTCCAGATCAAAGAGGTATGCGGAAAGAACTCTTTTATTTTGTCATACCTGAGTGGTACCAAGTTTCCCTTACCTTATAATGGGCAACACCTAAAGAATTGTCATCAATAGAAGGTGTTTGTACACCTTTTTGTATATAGGTTGTCCCATTTTTGGTGTGCTCCTTTTAGTTTGTGTTGTTTTAGTTTTTCCCTTTCCGTTGTCTCATTTTTGGTGTTTGTTCCCTCTTTTGTAAATTGGTCATTCAAATGACTCTATTTTACAGCCCAATAAATAAGGCACTACTTTATTCATTCTGGATTCAAGCTTCGTCCTTGTTAGTCCTTGTCCCCAGTTAGAGCCAGCTGTTGCTTGGCTATAAAATTTGTTTCAATTTTATGAGCCATGGTTAATATTTAAAACTTAAATTGGCCATTCTATCTTTGAATTTTCTGAGTCTCTAAGCCTCCATGTCTCCTACTCATGGGTAGTTCCACACAACACTTGAAATCACTGAAATTTGACTCTTGAGCCTCAAGTTATTAAAAGTTAATGATCGCCACCCAAAACGTGTTTTTCCTAACCTCCCAATAACGTTCAAAAATAAGTTTTTCTTAACCTCACAAAAGGTTAATGTTAACACCCAAAAATACATTTTTCCTAACCATTAACCTCTCAAAAGGTTAATGATAACCACTAAAAACACATTTTCCCTAACCATTAACCTCTCAAAAAGGTTAATTAGAGCTACCAAAAATGTGTTTTTCTTAACTTCTATAAGGCGGTTATTAACTTGTTTGAAATTTGTCCATAAAGAGTCAGAGGGAATTTGGAAATGGTGGAATGATATTAGAATACAACAAAGATTGTATAGAATTGATAGACCATAAGGGAAGAAACGCTCTTCAGCTATTTGTAATGAATGCAGCGCAAATATTTGACAAGAATTGGTGAGGGAAAAATAGCATTGGATATAATAGTCACAAATATGGAGAAAGACGAGCCACTTCTCCATGAGGAAAGCAACATTTTAAAAAAAAAAGACATAATAGTGCGCCACATCATGCAATAAATTGTTGGCCCATGATTTGGCTTCATTAGAATCAATTTCAACCTGCAGTTATTTTTCCTATTACAGCAGCAAGATGCTTCACAATTTGGCAAGTCAGATGGTATAAAGTCAAATCATGACATAAAGTTTGGTAATGGAATTTCAGAGAGGTAGCAAATATTGTGACAGCGAGGCTTTTCGGAGTAGAATCTGCGCAAAATGATGAAATTATGTGGGTCGTGTAAAATGCTATACGCATTTATTGCTGTGGAAATCAGAGAACAAACCTCCACGCAAAAGGTAGAATGATTAATACTACTCCATACATAATCAACTCGCCAACTTTATGAAAGGCGGCACTATGATCATAACATTCTCAAATTTACATTTTTGTTTCCACATTCCAAATTATGAATCGAGAGGAGATTGATAATCTAGTTTAATAGGCTTTGGCTTTAAATGATTCTTTTAATCAACACGATATTTAATCATTCCTTATCAAAGATTCCCTATTGCCTCCGTACATGAGAGATGGAAGATGTCTGCATCCTTCTTTGACACAATCTCATTATAGATAAAAGATCCATGAACAAGTTGTAGAGGATGTAAGCAGAACCTGAGATCGCCCCTGACTTGTTTGACATAATGCCAAAATAAAAAAAGGTGGTGGGCACAAAAAGAACATATAGAGTTCTTGGAAATTTTTTGACAAAATGAAATATCCATTCTTGACCTGTAGCTATTAAAGCTTCACTCCTTAATTCATTTCCAATTCAGATGCATCCTTACTTTCTTAGGCAATCAAAAATCTCCAAATGAGCTGGAGCATTATTAATATCATGTAGATTTATGAGTGAATCATAGTCTGGGCAAGATCAAATTCTTATGAATGTCTATTACAAACATGGTAATTTTCAGTCCACTGTAATGCTGATAGATCTTGTTGCTTGGGTGGTTGATTTTTTAATTTGAAGTCAGAAGTGAAGAGTGTGGCATGAAGTTGAAGGCATGCAACAAATTTGGTAAAGAAAGATCGAGAATCAATCATGAAGTACAAGTATCAGAGGCCAGATTATGCCCCTATTTTGAGAAGTACGCTTCTAGATATCGGTGATACCATTTTAGGAAGTGTCCGCCTTCAAGACTTCTGGTCATCTCTTGTGAATAAAGAAAAGACTCCATTAGCTGGAAAGATATTGGAAAGTGGCTTGGCTCAAGCAGGCAGACATCCCATTTTAGTACAGTTCCCAGATTTAGTATTGGAGTGCATGAAGGCTTATCAACCCAACACTAGAGAAGTTATTTCACTGAACAATGAAGTAATTTTTCGTCTAGACCCTACCTCTATTGCTACTATTTTTTGATTGCCCACTAGGATGCAATATGCCAACATTAACCTGAGAACTGCCAAGGAATATTTTACTGCCAATCAAACCTAATGTTTAAATACTGTGGCAAGATCGTGGTTCTTCTAACCATGAAGAGGAAAATCTCAATTAGGCAAATCCATCTACAGATCATCACTAAAAGAAGATGTCGTGAACATGGTAACTTTGTTGAGCAGGATCGTTGGTCTTTGAGATTCACACGAGTTTGAAGGTTGGATGTTTCTATTCATTAATATGGTCTATGAAGGAAAACAATACATTGATTGGGCTGAAATTATCAGTGACTCACTGCATAGATAGCTCATTGGACTTCAAGAAAATGACTACTTTTATTTGACTTCATACCTTTTCTATACTATTGCAAGCACTAAAAGTTGGCCAGGACTTAACCGACAGGGCATTTATGATGACACAACCATCATTTATAATCATCTTCCTCAAATTCAGTGTGATAATAGCCTACACCATTTCAGAAGAGTGAATGATGCGTTCACCATGCTAACTATAAGGGAAATTCAGGGGAACATTAGACTCAAGATTTCACCAGAAGCAGCGATGAAAGTACAAAAATATGGAAGTGTTTTTATACAATTCTCGAAGTTCACTTATATTTGGCTAGCTACCTATGATGGATGTCCACTGATGTTACCTAGATTTGTTGATGATAAACTAGTCTTAATTGAAATGTGCAGGCAAATTAGTCAAATCAATAAACTTTGCAGGAACAGGAGGATAGATGAAATAGCTTTTCCTATCGGCATCGGATATTATAGTTGTGATACTGCATCAGATGCCAGGAACATTGAAAGATCTATTGCCACAATAAATTTGCATCCCTACATGATGTGTTTCCCTTATGACAGTAAGGGCTATGCAGTGAATAAATTAAAGTTAAATCCTAGTCTTGGTCACTTCTTGGCTCTAGAAGACTTTTGGGAGGATTGTGAAAATGACTTCGAAGTCAGGAAGGGAGATTGGATGCAGCTTACAATACAACAAGTAATGGACTTCAAGTTGGACATTGATGTGACAGGTGTAGATGACGATGAAGTTTCTTTGGTCGATCCTTACTATTATGAGAAAATTGAATTGCTAGAGCTCCCTCCTATTGATTGGTCAATTCCTAAATTAAAAAGCTTGAAGGAGAGGTCTTCCTATGTTCTTAAAAGAACAAGAGACTGGATCAGTAAAGTCAAAGCTGAAAAAGCAACTGGTGAATTTCAAAATAAAGAGAGGAGAAATAATATAGGGGAATCGTCTGCAATGTCGACAGAGGCAACTTCTAGTGAGAAGATACACCAACTAGATACAGGTGCTCAAGATCGGGATGAAGATCTGAATCAGCCAGATAAGTTTACAATCAAAAGAAAAAGGACAAGAATGAAAGGTAGAATGAATCAAGAATGGAATGAATCTAGTGAAAAAGATCAAAGAACTCCTCAAATTGTTGAATCGCATGTCCCTGTTACATCCCCTAATGATATAGTGATTTCCCATTTGAATCTCCCTCCTCCTGATATGCCAATAATAGACATCACACAGTTAGATAACCCATTATCTAATTCAGAAGACTTAATGATGGTTGCTGAAAATGTAACAGGTGATGTACAAGCTTCAACAATTACACATTCGTGGTTCCAGGATAGTCTTCAGATGAGGAAGAAAGTTATTCAAATGGTCCCACCTCCATTTGATATGATCTCTAGTATTCTTCAGAAGCCTCCTAAAGTGAAAAAGACCAAGGTGATGTCAAGGTTAGCTATTGATAAAACTTCAGGCAATTTTTGTGTGGAATTAGCCAAGCCTATAGTTGAAAAGAGTGTTGATGAAACATCCGAATCAGATTTCATCCTAGAAAAGGTTGATCTTGGTCCTTCTAATACAGAAAGAGAGTTTCAAAATTTTGAAGTGATTGCTACTCAGATGTTGCAAAGGGAAAAGGAAGAGAAAAGAGCTAAGGAGCAACTCAAGGAACAAGTTCAGATGATGGCAGCTTATATTAATTCAATTAGCAATCCTTCTAATACCTAAGTCGTGGTCACTCCGCCGATTCTAATAGGTCTTGATGTTATTTTAGATCATACTATTTTTCAAAGAATCGACCAACAACAGTCACATAGTATGATGATCGAGGCTTGGATAAACAGGATGATAGAAGATGCTTCAAAACTTATAACTAGAGTGAAAGAGATATATGGGAAAGCCATCACACAGATATAGGAAATTTCTAAGGAGCTGGAAAATAGAAAGGAACATAAATGCAACTGGCAAAAAGTAGCTGATGAATTAAAAGGAATGGCCAAGTTAGATACGAGCACACTACTTCTTGAGAAAATTATTGCTGATTCAAGTGACAACCAAACACACATCTGGAGTAAAAGTGTTGGTTGGAAGGTGGTAAACATCAGAAAAGGGATCACTAAGTTCGAAAAGCTAATAGCTTCTTTGGAGCAACTGAAAACAAAAAGTACAGATGAATTAATCTCTACTATCACAGGTGGAGTGGCAGTAAGTGATCTTTAGAATTTTGATTGTCAGTTTCTCCTTGATTCCTTCAGTGCTCAAATTCATTCACAAATAGAGAACCATGTATCAAATGCTGAAACTATGATGAAGCTTAGCCTAGTTGCAGTCACATTGGGAGATTGTAACATTTCAGCCTATCAACAGGAGTAAGAAGAAATTCAAGATAAATACTTCACAACCAAACTCAGGATGGAAAATGTGTTCATTCTGAACTATGAATCAATGATGATCATCCTAGATGCTTATAGGGCTTTCCAAGATAGATCAATTGTGTCTAGGTAGATAGAGTTAGTAGCTAGAAGAATCCGTGATTGTATATGCAAACATCTTTAGGAACTCTAGCTAAAAGTTTTGTTTTTGCAAGTCTCCTTGTATAGGTTAATTTTCTTGAAGTTAATTAACATTCCAAAATTGCATATTTTGGAGGTGGTTATTAACCACGAAGAGGTAGTTATTAACCTCTATGTCTATATAAGGACACCTATTGGTTTTGTAAAGTAACTTTTTTTTGGTTTTAAAAATAAGGGAACACTATGCTGAAATTCTGATTGAGGGATAAATTTTGGAAAGTATGTACACTTTTTATCTTTGAAATTGAAAATCTCTATTGCTTTCTTGGTGCAAAGAAACTAAATGAGATGAGCTTTGGGTTTCTTATTTTAAAATCAAAATTGTTATGCGTTGTTGTAGACATTCTCATGGTATTATGCAAGTTTTTATGAATGTTAATAAATGTTCTTGATAATACTAGTTGCTTTCAAGCGTAGTCCTTGATCACCCTTGTTATCAATCCTGTTTACCAAAGAAGGTCGTGAGGGCATGTGGTGCATTCGTCTTGGATGACTTTCTCCTGAACTTTGAAGTTTTAAATCTTTATTTGAAAATCCTTTAAAAAGTACATCATATGAGGTAGCTGCCCCTCTAAATGCAGAGGAAGGCCACATACCAAGGGCCTATCCAATTGTTGTGAATGGTTTTCCACACACTCTGTTGGGAAATTCTTCTGTGAAAAATCTGTTTACCAACACATCCAACATGAAGTAATGAGATGGACCAGAAGAGAACTAGAAGAGAAGAACAAGGATCAATTAATATAACAACTCTTGAACATGCTAGAGAGTTCTTGTACAACCAATAGAAATGGAAAAAGCCACCCATTTTACATTATATAGGTTTCTACACCTTCATCTACCACGTGAAATTTATAGGAGCTCCTGACGTTCTGCAGCAATGCCTATACAAATGCCCTCGAACCTTAATCTTAGCGCCTACTCTTGCCTCGTAACATCCACAAACCATTTGGGAATTTGTAGATAATTAAACAGGGAAGATAAATTTCCAAATTTTAAATCTTGTGTTAATTGTTAAAGTAAGTTAAATTACTTTTCCATTAGTATGATCGATAGAGATTTTTCCAAAAATACTCATTTAACATGCTATCGAAATGGAAGTTTCAAGATAATGTCCTCCACGGTCCACATTAAATACTTCAATTAACTACATTCATTGTAATTATTATTTGCTTGGTTATAAATAGAAATCTCGAGCTTCATCGTGGCAAGCTGTCAAGTTTGTGATATAATAAAAGATATAGAGGAGAAACTCATAAGAGAGTTCTAAGATTGCATTACTAATTCATCTAATATATAGAAAAATACATAATAAAGTGTAAGTGCACTATTTATCAAAGATATATGCATTATTAATGGTGGATGGTGAAGTGTGCAACTTGGCCGTTGGGTGAATGAAGGGCTGGTTAGGTATTTGTTTGTCTGTGCTGACAACTTTGTCAACATCGACATGATTGATTTATGCCTCCTAACATCCCTCCATAAATTAGTTATGCCAATTGTTTTCAGATATCCCCCCATAAACTAGAAGCCATGGGTCCTTGCCTAAGGCCTTATTAGGTACCCATTTACAATCACTTATGAAATACTTTTTTTTTTTTCCTTGCATCACAATCACTTCAAGTTTTATGGTTTACCCCTAATTAGTGCAATTCTAAAGTGCCTTCAAGCTCACCACGAACTCTACAAACACCACACAAATGGTTTACAAACCAAGCACTCATTGGTTCTAATCATTATGGGGAAACTATCATCTCTTTGGGGCTTTCTCACTTTGTACCTACATGAAAATTGATTATTGAGTCCATAGAAAGTAATCCATCTATCGAGATACATGAGTACCCAACCACTGTACTCACTAGTTTTATAGGATTTCTTTTTAGATACATTTCTCATCAATATGTCAAACCAAACTCTAGGGTGTTGAGTACAACTGATAATGCACCCCTCACAACTAATTAGGTATAATACATACTTTGGTTTCACCTATTAACAAATGTGATTAACACTCAAGCACATGCCTAGAATACACTACCTAATTATGACTTCTTGCACAATTTTTGAGACTAACCTCTTTTCAACAACCACACAAATACTATCATTAAATTCTCATAATTTAAACAATACTTTCTTGAGGGATATCTCAACAATATTCTTTTACATGACCTCTTAATGACAATGCCATAGCCTTCATGTTTAGATAGACACATTTTCTCACTGCCAATCTACACACCGATCTCCAAATAGAATACACATTTGAAAAAGATTGGTGCACCATGACAAAATTTTTTAACACACCATCTCACCACCCATTTAAATTCTCTCCACTTGAGATAATCACAATAGACTCTTACAACTAATAGACTCCTAGAATGATTGTATTCTCCACTTTGAACAATGAGTATAATAATAAAAACTAATCTCTCAACACATACAAGCACATACAAATTCCTTCTAAAGCACTCTTACTTCAAGGATCTTCCACATTCTTTGACTAGAAACCTCTTTATTATTGTTATATCATTCATGTAGTCATACTTAGCACAACCAACTACTCATCATGTGCTAGTTCCCAACTTAGTGATTTGATAGTTTTTCTTTGTAGATCTACTGATACTAAATGCAACAGAGAGCAGTTCCAAATTCCATTGTCTGTAAACAAGGAATTGTTCCTTGCTGGGCTATGATGCCTCAGCCTTAACAACAAAATTTCAACACACTATTTTGATGAAAGAATTCTATTGTAAAGTAAAATTGATATGCTTCCATTGGCTTTGATACCATGATATAACATAAGATATAGAGGAGAAACACATAGAAGAGCTCTAAGTTTGCATCACTAATTCATCCAATATATAAAATAATACATAATAAAGTCTAACTACACTATTTATCAAAGTTAGATACATTATTAATGGTGGATGGTGAAGTGCATAGCTAGGAAGTTGGGTGAATGAGCAGTTGGTCAGCTATTTGTCTATGCTAACAACTTTGTCAACATCAGCATTATTGATTTATGCCTCCTAATAGTTTGGAGTAATCTTCTCTCTATTTTATTCATGCTCTTTAGCAGGTATTGAATCATGTTTTGAGAAAAGGTTGGTTGATTGAAATGTGTGTTGGAAGTGAAAGAGTTCTGACCAGGGGTGAATCAGAACTCTGTATATTTAAATTAAAAATTACTGATTTCAACTTTTTAACCATATATATCAGAATGAAACATTGCTGAAAATTAAAATATTCACTATGAACATAAAGAAAATGCCAACTCACAAAATATTGAGACATAGATTTTGTCGAGTGGGAAACCCTCAAAATTCCTCAAATAGGATTTGTCATAGGGAGAAAAACCACTCCGTGAAGATGTTATCTTTATTTCTTCAAATTCCTTTATAATCAGGAGAAAGTACTACTCAAGGTGTTCAACTCTTTCTCTGTCTTGCTATTCTTTTATAGTCTCATATACACATACACATACAAATGTATATGTTGAATCAATACATGTATACAAGCTTATAATATAGCTTTCGAACACAACTTCCTTTTAGAACATTTACAAATCTTTATCTGTTTCTTTCAATGCTTTTTTGAGCTTCTCAAATTTACAAATGATCTCTATAAATAGATATAAATTTTGAATTTTTTAACTTACATGGAATCAACTGAACCAATTAGGGTTGTTAAGAAACCCCCTTTAAAAAATGTTGTTTGAAAAACCAACTGTAATTAGTTAAAAATTGAATTTTTCCTTCCCTTATAAAACTGTCAGCCATATCTTTCTTTTCATTCAAAACTATACATATAGAATTCTAGATTTAATACCCAAAAAAAAATCATTTAGCCTTCAAGAGAACTCTGATTTTCTTTCTAAATAGTGACTTTCGAAACTTCATCCCGTTCTAGTATTTTGTGCAATTTGTCTTAATAAATCTTCATTTTAGAAACAGTTTTGAAGAAGAAAGATCTCCTTAAAGTCATAACATATATTTGCTTTAATTTCATTTGAATTTCATCTTTTGAAACAACTGTCTGCTTTTTCAAAAAATCATTTAGGGTTTTAAAAAAATGGGCTAACAGAATTGCCATATGAATCTTAGCAAAACCAGACAGTAGTAAACAAAAAAAAGCCTTCATTTTGATTAAACAAACTATCTCCTTCAAGAAATATTTTCCTTTATAAAAAAAATTGAGACTTTCTTTCTAAAGTTTCTTTTGAATCCCTTACTATTTTTTTAAAAAAATGCTTGACTGTGTCGTTTTCCCCAAATTTTAGGATTGAACAAATTCCTTTATTACCTAGTCCCCCTTTTAAAAAGTTCTTTGAAAATCTCTGAAACTCTTTAGATTTCTCAAAAAAATTCACAAAGAAAAACTGAAACAAGAATAATTAACTTTTTATTCCTTTTTATTTCCTTTCCTTTAAAAAAATAAAATTAATGAGCTACAACTGTATTGTGACATACCTGAAGTCAGTTGATTGAATACCTTCATCATTTCAAAATTCTCTTGCTTGAAGATACCTATTTCTCTTTAAGAGTGTCTTTTCCCTTTTTAAAATGAACCCATTGTTCATGTCTCGAGCATGCATAAGAAAGAAGACAAATGAGTATGAGAACCAATAAAATAAAAATCATAGTATGAAGACCTGTTTAGAAACCTTTCTCCCAACCTATTCCATGATCGTTATAACACCTTGTTTCCAAAAAAAAATGCATGCCGCAGGCCCAAAACAAAGATCTATTCATACAAATCCAAAACTTTGTAGAGAAAGAAAATATGTCACTATCAAAGAAATATGATAAAACCTTTCACAAAAACATTTTCGAGCATCAACAAAGAAAATCACATTTTACAATTGTTTCAGTTCTACCACAAGGATCAAACACTTAGCAATATCTTGCAAGAAATATCAAATATTCCATCCTTTTAGTTAGTTTATGATCTCATATGCTACCACTTTATTTTCCACGTTTACAAAAATGTCTCATGTCATATGTCAAGTTTTTACCACCTTTTGTTTTGATAACTTTAAAAGCATTTTGCCAACTTCCAAAAGTCATCGAGGTC
This sequence comes from Cupressus sempervirens, assembly GCA_028749045.1. Classification (NCBI taxonomy): domain Eukaryota; kingdom Viridiplantae; phylum Streptophyta; class Pinopsida; order Cupressales; family Cupressaceae; genus Cupressus; species Cupressus sempervirens. The sequence continues at coordinate 9,873,795 of CM053789.1, read as the reverse complement.
AACAATCTCCCCCATTTTTTGATGCAAAATTTTTCACCATCTTATATATCTAAGGTGAGAGAAAAAAAATCAACTTATTCATACAAGATATCATCTCATATATATAAGGTGATGTTGAAAATCAACTTATACATACAAGATATCATCTCATATATATATATATAAGGTGACGTTGAAAATCAACTTATACATACAAGATATCATCTCATATATACAAGGTGATTTTGTAGAAATTTTAGCCTATATATATAAGATAAAGAACACAAAAAAATGCTGATCCAAGAATCATCAAATATCAAAAACCATATCTGAATCAAAAGAACCAAAGAATCTAAGAAAGAAACCAAATCTATGAAACTGAAACTAAGAATGCTGAATCAAATCAATGCTAACTAGAAACCAAATCTGTGAAACCAAAACTGAGAATGCTAAACTAAATCAATGTTGCCTAGAAACCAAATCTGTGAAATCAATGTGACCAATGCGATGATTACTCCCCCAAAATTTTTGGATCAAAAAATTTGACCATCTGCTTTTCATGAATTCTTGCTACGTAAGGAGTAGAAGCCTAAAATAGAAGAGATATTGGAAGAGTTTTATGGCAGCAGTGATTGAGAGAAGACTCCCAATCATTTTCTTAATAGTTCAAATTGTTCTCTTGGTAGAGCTTTTGTAAAAATGCTTGCCACCTATCCTTGAGTAGGCACATTAATCAATTTGAATTCATTATTTAGAACTTTATCTCTTAAGAAATGAAGTTTAATGGCTACATGTTTTGTACGAGAGTGCATAATTAGATTTTTGCTCAATTGGATAGCACTCATGTTATCACACATTATTGAAGTAGGTTTTGAAACATGAATTCTCAAATTAGATAACTGATAATCCATCCAAATTAACTAAGTACAACAAGTTGTAGCAGCAATATATTTAGATTCACAAGTGGGTAAAGTTACAAAATCCTATTTCTTACTATGCCAAGCAACCAAACATTCATCGAGAAAGAAAGCCGCACCAGTGGTGCTCTTTTTATCATCAGATCAGCTCCAATCTACATTAGCATAACCAATAAGTGTAAAATCGATGCTGTGAGGACACCATAAACCATAATCAAGAGTGCCTTGAATGTATTTCAATATTCTATGCATTGCATTTAGATGAGACTACTTTGGATCAGATTGAAATCTTGATACCATACACATTGCCTGCATTATATTAGGTCTAGATGCAGTTAAATATAGAAAACTTCCAATCATGGACTTATAAAGAGTCTGACTAACAGAAGGTGAGTCATCATTTTTTATTAGTTTGCAACTAGTTTCCATAGGAGTTCTGATAGGTTTGCATTCAGCCATATTAAATTTCCTCAACATTTAATTGGCATATTTAATTTGAGAAAGAAATAATCCATGTTCAAGCTGTGAGACTTGCAAACCAAGGAAGAATGTGAGCACACCTAACATTGACATTTCAAACTCAGATTCCATGATTTTTGAAAAATGTTTTGTTGACTCATCATTAGTAGACCTGAAAATAATATCATCCACATAAATTTCAACTACCAAAATGCCATCATTTATTAATTTGATGTACAAGGTGTTATCTGCCTTTCCATGAGAAAATCCATTTGAAGTTAAATGTTTATCCAACTTGGAATACCAAGCCCTAGGAGCTTGTTTTAAGTCATAAAAAGCCTTTTTTAGTCAATAAACATAATTAGGTTTGCCAAAAGATTCAAAAACTTATGGCTATTCCATATAAACTTCCTCTTCAAGATACCCATTTAAGAAAGCAGTTTTCACATCCATTTGATAAATAGTAATTTTTTTATGGCTAGCATATGCAAGAAAGATTTTGATTGATTCCATCCTTGCAACTGGTGCAAAGGTTTCACTAAAATCAATTCCTTCTTGCTAAGCATACCCTTTGCAAACAAATCTAGTTTTATTTCTGACCACTTTTCCTTCTTCATTTAGTTTGTTACGGAAAATCCACTTTCCACCTATCACATCTTTGTCATTAGGTCTAGGAACAAGTTCCCAAGTCTTGTTTTTCCCTATTTGATTTATTTCTTCCTACATAACATTTTGCCAATAGGAATCTGATAAAGCTTCAACAACACTTTTCGGTTCAAAATATGATATTAAGAAAAAATGTTCTGCAATGTTTCCTTGTTCACTTAATTTGGCTTTTCTTCTAGTTAAAATTCCATTCTCTACATCTTCAATAGCTTGAGACTCAGGATGTCTCTTAGCTATTATTCTAGAAGAAGTTTTTATTTTTGAACCAGCACTAGTTATGTTAGGACTTGAGCAGATTTTTGGTTCAATTTCATCAACAAGTTCATTTTCATCAGCGAGTTCAATTTATCATTTTCAGGATGTTCATCATGTATAGTTTCTATTTTTTGAAAAGATGAATCTTCATGACCTTCTTTATCATTACAGCTTTGTTGTGCATGGAGTAACCAAGAAAGATTCCTTCATCAGATCTTGAATTAAAGTTTTCTAGAAAATCATCATTCTTTTTGATAAAACATTTGCAACCATAAACCTTAAAATTCTTGACATTTGTTGTTTTTCTATTCCATAATTCATATGGAGTATAAGCTATTCTAACTCTGATTTGTGCTCTGTTAAGAAAGTAAACAACTGTATGAACAACTTCTTTCTAGAATTTATTAGGTAGTTTTGCTTCATTTAGCAGCCATTTCTTTTATAGTTATATTCTTTCTTTCTACAACACCATTTTTCTATGGTCTTCTAGTAGTAGAGCATTGTCTTTTTATGCCATGTTTTTCACAATACTCAATAAATTCTTGAGAGGTGAATTCTCCTCCCCTATCTGATCTTAAACATTTTAGTTTTAAATCAGTCTCTCTTTCTACCATTATTTTTTGAATATTTTGAAATGTTCAAAGCCTTCTTATTTATGTTTCAAAAATGTTACCCAAACCATCCTTGAATAATCATCTATGAACAACATGAAATATTTTTCACCATTTAGTGATGCTGAATTAGTTGGACCACACAAATTAGTATGCACTAATTCAAGTGGTTTATTTGATGAGTATTCTTTCATTTTAAAAGAGACTCTCATCTGTTTTCCCTTAACACACTCTTCACAAATACTTGATGGTTTGGTTATCTGTGGTAGTCCTCTAACCTTTTTGTTTTTACTGATTCTAGCAAGATTATCAAAGTTTAAATGTCCCAGTCTTATATGCGATAGAAAATTTTCTTCTACTTGACTCATTAGACAAGTATTAACCAATGAAGTTTCTTGAACAATTGAATCTATTAGGTTATAAAGATTACTTCTCATTCTTAACCCATTGGCAATGACTCTATCCTTTCCATTTTTAATATAACATCCTTTTGCATTAAAGGAAACAGAGTATCCACTATCACAAATCTGACTTACACTTAACAGATTATGTTTTAAACCTAAAAAAAATACACATCATGAATTGGTGTATCTTTGTTTAGAATTATTGAGCCTTTTCCTGTTATATAGGCTCTTGAATTATCACCAAATTGTACAAACCCTCCATCAAAATTTTCTAGGGTTTTAAATTTGCTTTTATATTTAGTCATATGGTGTGAACAACCACTATCGAATACCCATGTTGCAGGTTTTTGAGAAAATAGAGCTATTTCAACAATTAAGGACTTTTCAAATGTCCTAACTTGTTTCTAGATTTGTTTTGGTCTCAAATTCAATTTACATTGATTTGCATAATGACCATAGTTAAAGCATTTAAAACACCTAACAAACTTTCTTTTTCTTTGACTAGTGCTATTTTCACAAAAGATAGCCCCGTGTCCAAAAATATTGCAATTAAAACAAAAACCATTGAACAAGAACTTTGTTTTCTGACTAGTAGATTCTTCAGATGAAATTTGCAAAACATTCAATTTTTTATCCTTTTCTTCAAGAAAGAGTTTTTAATTTTCTATAATCAAATTTTCTTCCTTTAACTCTTCTTGAAGTTTTTGATTTTCAATTTCATTATTTACAATTAACCTTTTTAATCTTTTAAGTTCTTGCAAGGATTTTAAAAGTTCTTCTTCAAGATCTACTTCTATATCTGAATCGGATAAGGATTTAGATTCACTGGGTTTAGGTTTAGGGGTATGAACTATTACAGCCATGAATAGTCTTTTCCTTCTTCATCAACATCACTATATTCATCATTTGAATCCTCTTTAGATAAAAGACTTTTATTTTTATAGTCTTTGAATCTATTTTTTTGATTCCAAGGCTTCTTTTTTGAAAATTTCTCAGTTTTCTCATCACAATCTTCAAGTTCGACATTTAGACATTTTGTAGCGAAGTGTCCTAACTATCCACAACTGAAGCATTTAGGTTTTCCTTTATATTTCTTTCTCATTTTTCTAACCAAGAATGTTTCTAAAGCATCTGTTAGATCTAAATCACTCTCATCATGTTTTTCAATCTTAAAGGTTGATTCTTTTGATGAGGAACTAGCTTGATTGCGAATCCTCATTTCATATGTAGTTAATGTTCCTTGAAGTTGATGCAGGGTCATTTTTTAGAAGCTTTTCTTTTCTTCTAATGTAGATATTTTAGTTTCAAATTTAGGTAATACTGACCTAATAACTTTTGAAACTACATCATGTTCTTCTATCTCTTCACCTAGACCCTTTCTAGCATTCACTACTTCATCAACTCTTAAGAAGTATGCAATAATGGTTTCATCTTCATTCATTTTCAAATTGTCAAACTGTCTTATAAGAGTTATCAGTTTAGACTCTTTTACTTTTTCATCTCCTTGATATTTTTTTTCAAGTTTTACCCATATATAATTAGTTGACTTGCAATAAACAACTTTAGCAAAAAAAACCTCTAGAGTGACCACAAAGAAGGGCATATCTTGCCTTCTTAATAGTTCAAATTTAATTTTTTCATCTGCATCAGTAGGGATTGTTGTTGGGATAGTATATTTTGTTTTTACAACATCCCACATTCTTACATTTAAAGAATGTATAAAGGCCTCCATCATCACTTTCTAGAAAACATAATCCTTTCCATCAAACAATGGAACCCTATTAAGGGAAGCTCCTTCAGATTGTGTCATGACTTCCAATTAATATCCCTGGACCAATTCCTAAAAGGAATCCTACCCTCTGATACCACTTCTTGGAAGTGAAAGAGTTTTGAGAGGGGGGGTAAATCAGAACTCTGTATATTTCAATTAAAAATTATTGATTTCAACTCTTTAACCATATATATCAGAATGAAACATTGCTGAAAATTGAAACATTCCCTATGAACATAAAGAAATTGCCAACTCACAAAATATTGAGACATAGATTTTGCCGAGTGGGAAACTCTCAAAATTCCTCAAATGAGATTCATCATAGGGAGAAAAACCACTCCGTGAAGCTGTTATCTTTATTGCTTCAAATTCCCTTACAATCAGCATAAAGTACTACTCAAGGTGCTCAACCCTTTCTCTGTCTTGTTGTTCTTTTACAGTCTCATATACACATACACATACAAATGTATATGTTGCATCTATACATGTATACAAGCTTATAATATAGCTTTTGAACAGAACTTCCTTTTAGAACATTTACAAATCTTTATCTATTTCTTTCAATGCTTTTTCACACTTCTCAAATTTACAAATTTATCTCTATAAATAGAGATAAATTTTGAATTTGTTCAATTACATGGAATCAACTGAACCAATTAGGTTTGTTAAGAAAGCCCCTTTTAAAAATGTTGTTTGAAAAACCAAGTGTAATTAGTTAAAACTTGAATTTGTCTTTCCCTTATAAAACTGTCAGCCATATCTTTCCTTTTATTCAAAACTGTACATATAGAGTTCTGCGTTTAATACCCAAAAAAAATCATTTGGCCTTCAAGAAAACTCTCATTTTCTTTCTGAATAGTGACTTTTGAAACTTCATCTTGTTCTAGGGTTTCATGCAATTTGTCTTGATAAATCTTCATTTTAGAAATAGTTTCTAAGAAGAAAGATCTCCTTAAAGTCATACCATATATTTTCTTTAATTTCATTTGAATTTCATCTTTTCAAACAATTGTCTGCTCTTTCAAAAAATCATTTAGGGTTTTCAAAAATGCCTAATATAATTTCCATATGAATCTTAGCAAAACTTGATAGTAGTAAACAAAAAAATAGCTTTCATTTTGATTAAACAAACTGTCTCCTTCAAGAAATCTTTTTCTTAAAAACAAAACTAAGACTTTCCTTCTAAAGTTTCTTTCGTAACCCTTAATATTTTTTTAAAAAATGCTTGGCTGTGTCATTTTTTCCAAATTTTAGGACTGAACAAATTCCTTTATGACCTAATCCCCTTTTTAAAAAAATTCTTTGAAAATCTTTGAAATTTTTAGATTTCTGAAAAACTTTCTCAAAGAAAAATTGAAACGGGAATAACAAACTTTTTATTCCTTTTTATTTCCTTTCCTTTTTAAATTTTTTTTTAGTGAACTGCAACTATATTGCAACATACTTGAAGTCACTTGATTCAATACCTTCATCATTTTGAAATGCTCTTGCATGAAGATACCTATTTCTCTTTAAGACCATCTTTTCCCTTTTTAAAATGGAACCCATTGTTCATCTCTCGAGTATGCACAAGAAAGTGTTCAAATATCTTAATGGAAAGAATGCTTTTGAGAGGTGGGGTGAATCAGAACTACTAGCTTTTAACCTATTTTCAAAAATCCTTAATAACATAATATTGAAATGTACATGCATGCATATCAACATTAAGCAATTATAAAAAACACATGTGCATCACCACATAACACTAGAAATTTTGGTAACCCAGAACCCTCCAGGAATAAGAAGGTAAAACTAGGGTGGGGATGATACCCACAAAAATTACTATAGCAATAATGTTCAACCATTTTTGATGGTCTGCCCTATTAAAGGCCTGCCTTGTTAAAGACTCTACACTGTATCAATAGTGACCTAGTTAAAGGATTTATAAACACTTTACAAGAATTTTTACCCTATTAAAGGATTTAATCACCTATTTAAAGGATCTACAAAATAGCTATTAAGCTAACCTATCACCATAGGGTTTCCTTTCTAATATAGTTGCTAGAGAGTATTAGGTATAATAAACCTGATAGATTACAATCCTTTGATTTTTGAATATAGGTACTTGATCTGCTTTCTCTGATCTTGATCCTCTGAGATCTGATACTCTTCACTTTGAAATTAGTTTCCCTTATACACCTTCGTCCATTCTCATACAATGAGACCTAGTCTTCCTTATAAAGACATTCAAAGACTTAGGGTTAGATGTGGATCTACGATCCATATTCAATCTTTGTTTCCTACTCATTCCTTGCACTTGTATTATTGGTTGCATGCCTTCTCCATTTTTCTTATTGGCTGCATGTAGATTGCATAGGAAATACAAAAGATTTGATCTTATTATTTAATTCCTTCAAGATTTTCATATGTTGGCCATGAAAATGGTTTACATCTGCATTTGTAAAGTTACAGACTCATATGTGTATTCTGTGTTACTTGGCACTTATTGATCCCAGATGCTCGAAACTTGTAACAAATTGGCTTACTCGACTCCTATTGCATTTCTATATTGCTCAGCATCATCTGTGACTCGATACTCAAATATCACTCGGCACTTATATCATGCTCAGCACCTAAAGTCATTTGGCACTTGATCTTCACTTGGCACCTGATCTTCACTGGACACCTGATCTTTATTTGGCACCTGAAGTCTACTTAGCACCTAAAGATCACTCAACACCTATTGGATTTCCTAACTCAGCTCATGTTGTGGCTTGGCATACATAGTGCACTCAGCTCCAATGTAGAAAATGGTTAAGTTTGATGGCATTCAAATGTCAAAACCATTTTGAGACTAACAATCTCCCCCTTTGACATGAGTGACAAAAACTCTTAACTGACCTTATGAGTACATTTAGATTTTAAAACCTTGATCAAAATTTTGTAGTATACAATATATACCTCAAAATTGTTGTAACTCCCCCTGTGTTGATTGTGCCATTATTTGTGCTATCTTGGTAACCAAAATTTTATGTTGTATATCATGCTCCCCTTTTATCTTATCTCCTCCCCTCATCTTGTCTCCCCCTGTTAACTTGTCTCTTTGTCTACCTTATTCATCTTATCTTCTCCATTCATCTTGTCTCCCCCTTTTTGACACTTATGTCAAAGGGTTTTAAGGGTTAAGACCATATTTCACCAAAAATGTGTTTTTTACCTCCATAATCATCTTGAGAGTTGCATCCCAATTATGCAAAGCAATTTTCAATGACTTGTGCTGGATGGCAATCTTTACAGCAAGGTGAATAAGTCCTTCTGAAGTAGAAAGATTAGGATTTTTCTTGAGAACAACTTCATCATAGACCTACTCTTTATGGAGTACTTCTAAATGTGGGGTAATGGATGATTGGAGTTGTATCAATTTTTCCTTGATGGTGGCCTCTTCTGCTGTTAATACAACTATTTCTTTATGAGTGTGAAGCGTTTGAGCAAAATGCTTCTCACTTTGAGCTGGATCTTTGGGTAGCTACATGCTTTGAATATTCAAATTTCTTTCCATGCTCATTATCTTTTGGCTTGTCTCTTATTTGAAGTATGAAAAGTCACACAACTTTTTGTACAATGAGAATATATTCTCAAGTACCTTTTTCACTTTGTCTATGACCTTTGCCAATTCAATCTGTGAAAGTGCTATTTCACTAGATATTTTCTCATTAACTTTCCCTTGAAATTTTCTTTCAGACCATTCCATAAGTTTTGCATTTGTCTCTTGGTCTGCATTTGTCACCTGGTCAACAATATCTAATAATTGTTCCATGATATACTTGGACTCATCTGGTGACTGAATACTGAAAGCATCCATAAATATGTCTTTATTTTCATGTAAAGTTTGTTTTTGTTGATACTCCTTCTTGAGTATCTCTTGCCTCTTTCTTCTGTTTAATGCTTCCTACACCTCATTGATTTGATCAATGTTTATTTTTTTTGAGTCATAACTTGGTATGACTATCTCCTCATCTAGTTCAGGGTCTCCATAGTGAAGTACCCTTGCAACTTTTGTAGAGCTTGATCCTGCTGCTGATATTTGTAATGGCTTTTGTGAAGGAGTCCCCAAGGTAGGAAAATTTACCAATGTTTGTATTGTCTCCTGCTCTTTAGGGGTTTCCTCTGTTTTCTCCTACTGCTATCTACCTTGATCAATTATTGTAATTTTAGAAAGTGTACCTTTTGTATGTGTTGTAGGATCAGATGTAATAGTCTATCCTATTTGTTCTATTTCTTTGGCTGCTACTGCACTTGGCTTTTGTATTGTTGTGTCAACTATGCCTGATGAAACAACTGTTGGCATTTGACGTTGACCAATAGTAGCTATAGAGATGATGGAAGGTGCTTCTTGTGGATTTACCTTATCTCTAATTGTGTTTTCTACTAGTTTTTGTAATTCATCCATACTAATCAATACTGGATCTACACACAATCTTGCTTGTTGTGTGGATTGGTCAAGGATTCTTTTGAGATCCTCTACAGTTAATGGATAGATGTTCTGAGTAGAAGTGTCAGCAACATCTTGTACTATTACAGTTTTTGTAGGTGTGATGGGTACATGAGGAGAGCTAGTAGGTGGCAATTGTGTATCTTGCACACTCTAATCTTATTGCTGCTCTTGTTCAGCTATTACCATTTCATCTTGGTTTTTTGTCTCCTCCTTTGTTTCTTTCTTTTCTTCCTCCTTCTTCTCTTCTTCTTTTTTCTTTTCTTCTTCCTTCTTTTATTCTCTACCTTGCTCTACTTCTATCTTCTCTTCTCTCCTTTTTCTTCTTTCTTTTGGTGGAGTAGTAGCTTTTCCCTTGTATTCTTCTTCAATAAAATCTTCAATCTTTTTGTACAAGTTCTTCCATGATTTTTTTGTTCTTTGTATAATTTCTTCCATTTTGTTTTGGAGAATGAAGAATGCCCTATACTTAGGTGTAAACCTAGTATTATACCTTTTGACTGCTTTCTCTATTTTCTCCTTAGTCAAATTAGGTAGTATGCTTGCTAGGGTTGATTCTCTCATCTCCTTCTCTATTTTCAAACAAAAATGCCATCTTTCTTCTACAATTTTAGATAGTTCAATTGGCAATTGTCCATCTAGTTCAAGAGGAGTATACTTGAACTGTGCCATCATTCCATAAACTGATTCTTCTATTTTATTTTGTTCATCTTTAGTGAACTTATTGAAATCAACTTTATTTATGTTTCTTAAGTCTCCATTTACAATCTTTTTACATAATGTATCAGCTAAAAAATGGCTTACCTTTTCAGATTGATCTTTTTCATCACTATCAGGTTCAGCCACATATTTTCTTCTTTTCCTTGGCTCTTCTTGTTTCTTCTTGATTTTTTTCTTCTTTGTGGCTTCCTCTTTAGCTTTTTGTTTGGAGGCCCTTGTTGCAGCTCTGGTTGTTGGCTTTTTTGGTGATGACATGGTATTTTTCTTTGGTTTGGGATGAGCTGGAGGTTGTTCTATTGCCTTTCTCTTCTTTGGCTAAGCTTGGGTTGGTGCTTCCTTGGCTTCTTCTTCCTCAACACCTTCCTCATTGTCTTCACCTAGGCCTTGAGTTAATTCCATTGGGCCTTGTTCTTTTTCATCCTCCTCATCATCATTTTCATCATCATCTTCTTCTTCAGCTTCAGCCTCTATTCCTTCACCAAATTTCTTCTTAATTTTCTTCATCAATTTTTCTTTCTTTTTCAATGTGGAGGTAGTTTTTAATTCCATATTTATCTTTGACCTTATGGGGCACTCTTATCTGTCTCTTCTGCCAATAATGCAATTATGGCTGCAGATGCTTCATCTATGTTAATCTCATAACCAAATGGCCTTAGCCACCTGACCCTTGGAATTGCTGCTTGAATATAGGTGAAGTCAATATCAACTAAGAAGCGTATATCATTAATATGTTTTTCCACTAAGGAAACTAGTATTCTCACCCTTTGCTTCATGGATTTCTTAAAATCCTCAAAATAGCTTGTCATTAGGGTATCAAAATTGTCTCCCATTTATTCTATATATTCATTAATTTGGGATATGATAGTTCTATCACTTCTCCATGTAACTTTGCCAAAAGAGGGAAATTCATTCTGAACATAAAAGAATACACAAACTAGAATTGCTCCAAATTTGCATTGTACACCCTTTGTCCTTCTTATGGATGCTAGATTTTCATTAATCTGTTGTAGTTGCAGTTCTGCAAGATCATAAGTATGATCCTTTTTCACTAGTTTGTAGCCTACATCTACTACAATACATGACACATTGTTGAGTCTACTAGATTGATAGAATTTTTGGGCAATAACTCTAACAGCAAACTCAACTAGAGGATCCTAAATGGTGTGAACTGTCATTCCTCTTTTGTTCCACTAAGTACTTGTGTTCTTTTCAATAACCTCCTTGGATTCACTTCTCAAGGTTTTGAACCGATCTAGGGTAGGGTAGGATATCTAGTTACCTTATGAATGATTCTTTTTGTGATTTTTACAAGGACATCTTCTAACCATAGACTATCATCATAAATTTTTCTCAACACAAGTCTGATCCATTATGTTTTAAATACAGTAGGAAAACTCAAAACTTGTGTTCAACCCTTCATTTCAGTAATTTTGTATTCATCTTTCAAGACTCCATCGACACACAGCTTCACATAGGCATCTCTTATTTCCATGTCTCCTATGGCTCCTATCTTGCAATTATAACATCTCCTTACATCTTGAACCATAACAACATTTTGGGGTATGCAAGAAAGGGCTCTGGCGGGATCATTTTTGTATGCAATTTTAGGGATAGGGAAAAAATTAGGCTACCTAACCTCATTAGATACTAATTGGACTTCAAATGATTCTTTGTCCTGGGTTGTCTTGGAACTCAAAGCCATTTATGCAGACTAGGGTTTCCTTTTCACAAAAATATAAAACTATGTAGCTCGACACAAATGCAAATACCTCAAGATCGATGAAAATCTATTGTAAGAGGTTGCAATCTACTTGGAATGCTGGATTCACTATTACGAAGTCGCTCTGCTCTCTTTCTCTTCTTTCCTTCTTGATTGCAATAACGAAGAATGATTAAAATCGTGATAATATACCCTATTTCCATCTCATTAAATGTTCAACTACCAAACCGGCTTCTGAAGGACTTAAACATTACTTAGCTTGCACTACATCTCCACTTTACTTGACTTCCATAGGAGTTACTCAACTCGGCATCAGCTATCAACTCGATCACTGTTAGGAACTTGGCATGTATTGGAGTTTTACTCGGCATCATCATTTAAGATTTTGTCTTGGCATCTTGTTTCATGCTTATTTCTACTTTTCAGTACTTCTTTATCTTGGGACTGATGTATGATGTAACTTTGTATATCAATCCCATACACTTCTCTTATGCTTAGTTTGATAAAGTGTGATCACTTGACCCATTGGATGAAGTGATCCCTCCACTTGATGTGTCGCACTCATCTTTCTTCTTCCAAGTTTTATTCATTTATCTTCTTATTTTTTTGACATCAATCTTTTCTTTGCCCTTATTTTCTTTGTTGGATTCAATTTTTGGTGCTTTGGACCTTGTAGGATAGTTTCTGCTGATATGACCAGTTTTCAAGCAACTAAAACATGTGGTTTGGTTCAACCATCTTTTATAGTTCCCTTTGAAATGTGTTCTTATGTAGTTCTGGGGTATATGTTTATATTACGGACAATAATGACAACTATACCTGGTGTTGTAATCCCAATGGTACTGACTTTCATTTCCTTTTATTTTTGCTGGTTGATTTGATGCCTACATAGACTTTGATCTACATTCAAATACCCTATGTCCATACTTCTTACAATTATGAAAATGTCCATCAAATCTTTGTGTCCTTGTGACTTTGGATTTGCAATCTTGTGTCACATGTCCTTGCATGTTGCACTTGTGATAGTAACTCTTACTTTTGGGTGCGTTTTGCTGATTGAATCTTCTACTCTTGAAAATATTAGTAGTATGCCCCTTTTTATTACAGTAATGACAAATGGGTTTAGAATCCTTACCTTTGTCACTTCTTTGCTCAACACTCTTTGATGATTCTCCTACTTCGGCGTTGTTGTATCCAAGTCCTGATGTATCATGGGCTGATCTTGGAAATTTCATCAACTGTTCAAAGTACTTGATGGCTTCACTTGACTTGTTTAGATTCTCTGCTACCTCTTTTTCTCTGTTTAATTCATTCACCATTTGTTCATTCTGCATCTTCAGAGTAGAGATCTCAATATCTTTCATATTGAGTTCATGATGAAGGTTCATCATTTGGGCAAGTGTATCCATCTGCATGTTTGACATCCTTGTTAATTCAGTACATTTTTCTTCAAGTTTTTTTGCAAGATTTATTTTGTCATCTTCCATCATGACTTTATCCTCGACTGCTCTTTTCTTTTGTTTAGTGATTTCACATAACATTATGGCCTACGATTCATGTTCCATCTTGAGAGATCTTATCTCATCTGTTTGAACTTTGTTTTTCTCCATCAGTTCTGCTATTGCTGCATCAAACTCTTTAGTGTCTCCATTGGCAAATAGTTTTGTAGTATCTATCTCCTTGTAGTTTGTATCATTTTTAGCTATGGCTATATCCTTTCTTCTTTTCAAGGATTTTCTCAATTCCTCCCTTACTTCCTCTACTTTGTGTAGACCTAGTTGCACATCAATCACTTGATTGTCAATAATCTTTCCAAGTTTGAAGACTTCCATATTCAGACCTTTTTTTTCTCTAAGCTGTTAGACTTCTTCTTGTGAGAACCTTGCAGCTCTAATACTAATTGTTGAAATATCTTAATGGAAAGAATGCTTCTGAGAGGGGGGGGGGGGGGGGGGGGGGGGGGGTGAATCAAAAGTACTAGCTTTTAACCTATTTTTCATAAATCCTTAATAACATAATATTGAAATGTACAGGCATGTGTATCAACATTAAGCAATTATAAAAAAACACGTGCATCACCACATAACACTAGAAATTTTGGTAAACCAAAAACCCTCCAGGAATAAGAAGGTAAAACTAGGGTGGGGATGATACCCACAAAAATTACTACAACAATAATGTTTAACCACTTCTGATGGTCTGCCTTGTTAAAGGCTTTACACTATATCAATAGTGACCTAGTTAAAGGATTTACAAACACTTTACAAAAAGTATTACCCTATTAAAGGATTTAATCACCTATTTAAAGGATCTACAAAATAGCTGTTAAGCTAACCTATCACCATAGGGTTTCCTTTCTAATACAGTTGCTAGAGTATTAGGTATAATAAACCTAATAGCTTACAATCCTTTGATTGCTGAATACAGGCACTTGATATGCTTTCTCTAATCTTGATCCTCTGAGATCTGATACTCTTCACTCTAAAATTAGTTTCCCTTACACACCTTCGTCCATTCTCATACAATGAGACTTAATCTTCCTTATAAAGACATTCAAAGACTTAGGGTTAGATGTCGATCTACGATCCATATTCAATCTCTATTTCCTGCTCATTCCTTGCACTTGTATTATTGGTTGCATGCCTTCTCCATTTTTCTTATTGGCTGCATGTAGATTGCATATGAAATACAAAAGATTTGATCTTATTATTTAATTCCTTCGAGATTCATCATATGTCGGCCATGAAAATAGTTTACATCTGCATTTATAAAGTTATAGACTCGTATGTGTATTTTGTGTTGCTCGACACTTGTAACAAACTGGCTTACTTGACTCCTGTTGCATTTCTGTATTTCTCGACATCATCTATGACTCAACACTTGTATCATGCTTAGACCTAAATTCATTTGACACTTTATCTTCACTCAACACTTGATCTTTACTTGGCACCTAAAGTCTACTCGGCACCTGAAGATCACTCGACACTTGTTTGATTTCCTGACTCAGCTCATGTTGTGGCTTGATATTCATAGTATGCTCTGCTCCAATGTAGAAAATGGTTAAGTGTGATGGCACTCAAATGTCAAAACCATTTTGAGACTAACAGAAAGAAGAAAAATGAGTATGATAACCAGTAAAATAAAAATCATAGTATGAAGACTTGTTTTAAAACCTTTCTTCAAACCTATTCCACAATCATTATAACACCTTGTTTCCAAAAATAAAATTGCATGCCAGAGAGCCAAAAAAAAGATCTATTCATACAAATCCAAAACTTTGTAGAGAAAGAAAATATCTCATTGTCAAAGAAATATGCTGAAACCTTTCACAAAAGCATTTTCTAGCACCCACAAGGAAAATCACATTTTACAATTGTTTCAATTCCACCACAAGGATCAAACACTTGGCAATATCTTATAGGAAATATTAAATATTCTATCCTTTTAGTCAATTTATGATCTCATATGTTGCCACTTTATTTGCCATGTTTACAAAAATGTCTCATGTCATATGTCAAATTTTTACCACCTTTTATTTTGATAACTTTAAAAGCATTTTGCCAACTTCCAAAAGTCATCATGGTCAACAAAGTGTTGGAGAACAATAGTTCATTTTTTTGTATGTGAAAAAGCAATGTTGGAGCGAATTCAAGAAGCTGTTTGGAGAAAATTTTGTAAGCTATTTTATCTATCCACTAGAGAGTTTCTAGAGAAATTGTGGGTTAACTTTAACAGCCTAATGAGATTGAGAAGACATCTTAGACTTTCTATGACAAGTTCCATGCACTATAATTGTGATAAAATTGAAACTTTTCTCATTTCAATATATCCCAGCTGTTGCTTTGCTAAAAAAAGGGTGTGAGGTTAAAAGTTTTTATATGCTTGATAAGAAAAGTGAAATTTAAAATTGCTATGATTGAGAAGTGTTGCTAAAGGTTTTGTTTTTGTTCTGATAGTGTGAAGTGGTTAAGAAAAGAGGAAAGTGACCATTTTTTTTTACTTTGAAGGGAAGAGTTTGATAAATCTCTCTTTACCTTTGTATGTCCTAAGCTTTTATTTTTTAAGTCCTCTTTTGTTTGGTTCATAAGAAGGCCAAAATCAAGGCATGGTATTTTCTAGAGGCTTGATGCTTATGTGATTGTGTGCATGTATGTTGGTATTTGATTAGAAATTTAACTATGGCTAGTGAGATGTCTAATCTTGTGGTTAGTAAAAAATTGGATGATATAAATTATCCTAATTAGAAATGTGAGATGGAGTTAATTTTACAAATGAAAGAATTACGAAGTAGTCACTAGAGAAGAACTTGCATATCAAAATGAACTTAATAATTGGAATAAAAAGGATATTAATTCTTGTGCTACACTTTTATGGAAAATTTGTCCAGTTATTAGGCCTCATGTTCAAAGTTTAAAAATAACAAAGAAAATATGGGAAACTTTGAAAACAATGTATGAAAGAACTAACAAGCTAAAAGAAATGGATATTAAGAGGTCGTTAACTCATTTCAAAATGAAAGTAGGAGATAGCATGGATGGTCATATTTCTAAATTGAAAAATTTAAGAAACCAATTTGCAATGATGAAGGTGTGACTACAAAGATGATGAAATCGTAGAGTTTCTAATTGAAAGTCTTCTAGAGGAGTATACTAATTTCATTTGTACTTTGGAATTAACTAACAAATTTGAGGATATAACATTGGAAAAAGTATATGGTGCTTTTTTGAATGAAGAAGAAAGGCTTAAATTTTTTACAAGTGAATCTAGCAAGAGTCAAGCATTTGTAACTAGATGAAAAAACAAGAATCATAATCAAGAAAGATCATATCAAAATTAGAGAACTAATCAAGGAAATCAATATAGAAATAATCAAAGACAATGGTCTTAACAAATAGATACTCAAAATTAGGAAAAATTATCAAAGGCCACAAAATCAATGGATAAATTACAATAATAATCTTAAGGGAGAAAGTATAATCAAATATTTCAACTGTGGAAAAGAATGGCATAAAAGTGATCAATTTTTTAAGAAATGGAAAAGCAGATCTCATCAAAGAAGGCAATCAAATTTTGTTCAAGAAGAGGGTGATCATCATATAATGATAGCATTTTTGGCTACTCAAGCTGATTCAAGCAACACATGGTATATTGATTCAGAAGCTAGCCAACATATGACTCACAATAAAAAAATATTTAGCTCTTTAGAACCAATAAGAAGTGTAAAAATATTTCTTGGTGATGATAGTTTACATGACATAAAAGGAATAGATACAATTTCAATGAAAGGAAATGATGGTAATAATTTGGAAATAACTAATGTGAATTTTGTACCTAGGTTGGCAAAAAAACTTGTTTGAGCAAGTCAAATAACATAACATAGTTATAAGGTGGAGTTTTATACAGATAAGTGTTTGATCAAGAATATTAATGATGGATACAAAATAGTGGCTAGAAGAATTGAAATTGATGAAATATACAAATTTCTAGCAAGTGTTGTTAAGAAGGCTTATGTTACTACAAGATCATTTTTAAGTGAGCTATGGCATCAAAGATGTGGTCATTTAAACTATCAAAGTTTGGCTATGCTTTCAAAGATGAATATGGTTGATGATTGCCTTGGATAAAATTAAATACAAGTTTGTGTGAAGGATTCATGGTTGGTAAACAACATAGAGATACTTTTGAGAGGTCTACATGGAGAGCAAAGAAAAGTCTAGAACTTATCCATAGTGATTTCTATGGTTCAATGAATCCAACATCAAAGGGAGGAGCTAGGTAAATCTTGAGATTTGTTGATGATTTTTCAATTAAAGTTTGGGTTTATTTCTTGAAGCAAAAAGATGAAGTGTCTAAAAAATTTGAAATGTTTAAAGCTCTCGTGGAAAATGAAAGTGGAAATAAGATCAAGAGTATTAGAACCGATAATAGTGGTGAATATATAAATAGTCGACTCAAATCATTTTGTGAGTATCATGACATAAAAAGAGAGATGAATATTAGATATACTCCTAAAAAAAATGACACTTCTAAAAGGAAAAATAGGACTTTAGTGGAAATAGCATGTTGTATGCTAAAATATGAGAATCTTCCTCTATTTCTATGGGTTGAAGCTATTAATACCACATCTCATGTTTTGAATAGATCTCCCACAAGTGTTTTACAAAGCATTACTCTCAAAGAATATTGGAGTGGGAGAAAACCTAATGTCAATTATTTTAGCGTGTTTGGATGTGAAACATATACTGATGTGCTAGATGAGATTAGAGAGAAGAAATTTGATAAGAAAACCATTAAGTGCATCTTTGTGGGGTATGATTGTTTACGTGAAAAGTTAGTGTGCTAAGAACATTAACAAACATGAAAATACTTACACACTAAATTAACAATAACATATAAAGCAAGACTAAGATGAGCCTTCAAATGGGAATGTGAGCCAATAAGTGGGACTCTCCCAATGAAGGGCCCTCTTGTTGATTAGCTTCATCTATTTGATTGAATTTGGTGTATGTGTGCTCAACATAGCTTCAAAATGGCTTCAAGGGAGGTGGGTAATGGAAAATTGGTAGCTTTGTGAGCTCTCAATTTGGCATTATAAGGGTAAGATTGATGGCTTTGGTTCTCAAAATAGCATGGTAACTTTAGCTCAAAGATTTTTGTTGAATGGCTTGGGAGGGGATTCAATTTATAGGCCAAGGGGTAGAGGGATGGAGGGCTAAGATGCAATCAAAGGGGAGCACATGGATTGTACTTGTTTAGCACCAATGGGAAGGTGAAACTTGTCACAAGGAGGATGAGTGTGAGAGGGTAGGGTAAAGGGTTGGTTAAAGGCATGATGAGTGGGGTTGAGTGTGTAAGAGAGATGTAAGAGGAATGAGTGTGGAAGAGGGAAGAGTGTGGAAGATGGATGTAAGAGTCATGAGTGGGCTTGTAAGAGTCTTTTATGGTTTGTAAGAGCACTCATGACTTGGTGGTTTGATTTTTTGAGGGGAGACTTTGGTTTGGTTTAGGAAAGTCTTAAACTTGTTTAGGGAATGTGACAACATTAGGGGGTGGATTAGGCTTGGGTTTAGGATTAGATTAGGGATGTTAGAGATGTGGAAGTGGATGGCATTAATGAGGGTGGGTGAGTTAGTGGCTAAGCTAGTTTAGTATGGGTGGATGGGGTGGATTAGGCTAAATGGAGGATTAGGGATAGCTTAGGGGTTTTTGGATTTGATAATTTTATTTATCAAATAGATTTATTTAATAAATGGGGATTTTTGGAATTAGATAGAAGAATAAGATTTAATTGATAAATAATAGGTTTATTTGATTTATCAATTAGGACTATAGATGATTAATTAAATTAATCAGCTAGGGATGGAAAAGGATTAATTAAATAAGAATTTAATTAATGATGCCTTTAGAGATGGCTAAATTAGATTACCAAAGCGGTGTAATTAAATTTAGGTATCTACATTTTGCCCCTCTTTGACATAGTGTTGAGACAACACTATTTCAAAGAAGATTGAATGAATACGACATGAAGAAGATATTTTAGCAACAAAGTTGTCCCAGTCTCAGATAAGAAGAGGAGAGACTAGACTAGACTTAGATGATGTCCCCTCAAGAAGGCAGCGGGGAGAGAAATGAGGCTCGACGAATTCTTGAAAAGTACAAGAATCTGAGATGAGAAAGGAGACTTAGATTGGCTAAGAGAAGGGGCTGAATTAGCTCAATCTCTCACTACGGGAGAATGATAAAGGGAAATCAGAGGCATAATAGTAAATCAATCTTAAGACTTTCTAGGACTGGGGGGAGGATGGAGGAGTGGAGTGCTATAAAAGGAATCCAGGGAGGAGGGGAGGGATGATGGGATGATAAAGCTGATGCAACAAGATTTCAAAGAGTCAGAGTGGTGGAAGATGGGTTTCAGAGATCCCTAGGACTAGGATTGTGGATCTCGAAAAATGAGACTTGGTGGGTTGATTTGATTGGTGGATCCCTAAAACTAGGATTGTGGATCCCTAAAGCTAAGAGTGAGGAGTGATCCAAAGAGATACTGATGCATATGCTAGGGTAGGAGTGACAAATGCAGGATATGGATAGGGGATAATGGAGATGAAAGGATTCCATTGAAGCTTTTTGAGCAGGGGGATACTTCAAAGAGAAGTACCACCATGTAGTTGAGCACTAGATTTGCTATAGGACTGTTGGTTAATTGCCTAGGATACCACAAACATTAAGGCCTTTTTACCAACCGTCTAGAGAACTGACAAACTGACTTGAAACAAACATGTAAGGATTGCCCTAGTATCACACATGAATCCAAGATGAAGCAGCATGGAAATGACACTAGGAGAACCCACAAGCAGAAAAGAAAAATAAACAAAAGACCTAATCAAGACCTTATGCTCTGAATTCCCCATTCGCAGCATACCAGGATATGAAAGATCTTGGCAACCTTGAGGAGAGAACAAGGAGATTGCTTGGAAAAGATATTTCAAGACCCAAAGGGAAGATCCCAAATCAAAAGAAAGCAAAAATCCAAAAGAGAACTATTTTCCAATGAGATGGGTAGGACGAGGTACTAACAGACCAAGATCAAACATGAGGAAAGCTATATCCTACAAGGACCTATCGGAGAGCACCTAAGCTTAGTGGATTTGGATGAGTGATGCATCTAGCAAGCTAAACTAAGAAGGATAACACTTTGGTGACAGGAAATCTAGCTAAAGGATGCATTGGAATAGCTAACCAAGGTGTGTGATGTGTGCAAGATGTTGACCAAGGATGAACTAACATGAAAGCCAGATAGATACAATGGTACTAAGCTAAAGAGGATGTACAAGCTGATGGACCAAGATATGTTACAAATGTACAAGTTTGTTCATGTTTTGTTTTATGTGAGATGGAAATGTTTTTGACGGATGGGATGTCTATAATAGTTGATAGGTGGATAGGTAGATGGTTTGTGAAAAGCTTAAGGAAAATGGGATTCTTTGTGTGCATGTGATAGGATACAAGCTAGGATACAAGATTATTTACAAGCTGGAATATGGTACAAGATTTGGACAAGATTCGGATATACAAGGTATGATACAAGGGATGATACAAGATTTACAAGCTATACAGGAGGTATTTACAAGCTCTATTAGATTTTGGATATTTGATTGGAACACCAGGGGAACAAGCAGGTGTGTTATGGGATGGTGGGTGGATGGATGAGGGATAGGATAGTGATAGATAATGGATTAGTATTAGTACACAAGGCACCTGAATTACCAGGTTTTCACCAAGGTACCTATCCAAGATGCTTGAATTGCCAAGTTTTTACCATTGGATACTTATTTCTCTTTACTATTTTTTCTTTTGTATTTTTCAAAAGCTGGGTATACCAAGGATCTTCAAGCATAGAACTTCTTGAGATGAATGATGTTAATGGGATCATTCAAGAGTTCTCTTTTCGGTGTAGATAACTAATAGGCTCCGGAGCCAAAGGAGGCAGTAACCACATAGGGACCAAGCCATGCAGGTTCAAACTTGCCTTTCTTTTCTTGATCTGCTTGGACTTTCATATTTCTTTGAGGACCATGTCACCTGGCTGAAAGTGTCATGGGAGAACCTTGTTGAAATTCCTTTTGAGATGAGTTTGGTAGACTATGAGATGATTATAGGCTTGTTGTCTCTTCTCGTCTAAGAGATCTAGTTGGGTGAGCCGAGCTACTCTATATTCTTCATCTGAGATTTGCCCTCACAAAGATATGCGTAGTGAGGGAAGTTCAACTTCTATAGGTAATATCGCTTCAGAACCATAGACTAAGGAGTATGGAGTTGTTCCTGTGGATGTACGGAAGGAAGTTTGATAGGCCCATAGAGCCGGATTTATTTGAAGGTGCCAATCACGGCCGGAATCATTGACAACTTTCTTTAGGATTTTGAGGAGGGTTTTATTAGTTGCCTCTGCCTAGCCATTACCTTGTGGGAAATATGGGCTAGAAAAGTGGTGATACATGCAGAGGGAAGTGCATAATTCTTCCATATTGAGATTTTCAAAGTTACCTCTGTGGTCAGTGAAGATGGTGGATGGGATGTCAAAGTGGCAAACAATGTGGTACAAGATGAACTTGGAGACCTGAACTCCTGTAGCTGAGACTAGGGGGACTACTTCTACCCACTTAGTGAAATAGTCTGTAGCTATTATTATCCATTTATGTCCATTAGATGAGAGAGGTGTTATAGTTCCAACTAGGTCAAGGCCCCAACAAGCGAAAGGCCAAGGTGGTGCAATAGGCTGTAGATCCTGTGCTGGAGCGTGCACAAGATTTGCATGTTGCTGACATGGGAGACACTTTCTGACAAAGTCACAGGAGTCTTCTTCAATGGTAGGCCAATAGTAGCCTGCTCTAAGGATTTGTCATGCTAGGACAATACCACTCATGTGGGCACCTCAAAGTCCAGAATGTACTTCTTTTAATGCCATCGCGGCCTCATTTTCACCTAAACATCAAGAGAGGGTATTGTGATAACCCTGACGATATAGGGTATTGGCTATGATGACATAGCGAGATGATTTTTGAATAAGGTTTTGGCATTTGGTGTGTGTGAGGTGGGGGGATATGATAGCATCATTAAGGTAAGCGTGAATTTCATGGTACCAAGGGGATTGGGGACCAACCAAGATACAAACACAGTTTGAATCCTCATTTGCATAGGCGGGTGTGAGGAGTTGGTCGACTAAAAACTCATACTGCGTAGCTTCTTGGGGAATTTCCAAGAGTGAACCGATAGTGGCCATGGTGTCTGCTGCCTTGTTCTGCATTCGTGCCACTTGTGTAAACTAAAGCTTTGTAAAATGCTGGGTCAGCTGATCAACTAGCTCTTTGTAGGGTAATAGCTTTTCATCTTTGGTTTGATATTCATTTAAGACTTGTTTCATGATGAGCTAGGAATCGCCAAAGATTTCTAACTTAGTGATATTCCATTCTATAGCTATCTTTAATCCTACTACAAGAGCTTCATATTCTGCTATATTGTTGGTGCTAGGGAATTGTAGCTTGAAGGCTTTTGGAATATAATCTCCCTGAGGTGTAACTAATAATATTCCTACCCCTGATCGATGAGATGTGTATGAGCCATCAAAATAAAGCTTCCATGGGGGCTGTTCTTCAATTAGGCAGATATGCTCATCTAGGAATTCTATGAGAAAAGGATATGCATTGACTAGAGGTGCATCAGCTAGGTGATCTGCTATAGCTTGCCCTTTGATTGCCTTTTTGGTCCACATACTGGATGTCAAACTCACTTAGTAGCATAACCCACTTTGCTAGCTAACCTGTGAGTGCTGTTCTAGAGAGCATATACTTGAGAGGATCAATCTTGGAAACTAGTTGGATGGTATGACTTAGCATGTAGTGGAAAAGCTTTTGAGATGAGAAAACAACTGCCAAAAAAGCTTTTTCCATAGGAGTATAATTGAGTTCATAACCAACTAGGGTTCTACTGATATAGTAGATGGCTCTTTCTCTACTATAATCATCATGTTGTGCTAGAAGCACCCCTAGAGTAGTAGGTGTTGCTGATATGTACAAGATCAAGGGACAACCTGTAGGGTCCATTTGTCATTGCACCAAAAGCCATGACTGTTAGTGAACATGGAACACCACATAATTAACCACCTGTGGGTAGGGGAACGCATCGCATCACCCAACAATCTCCCCCTCGACACGCATACCAGGTGCTTACACGGGTCGGGAAGGCACAGGGAGATTTGAACCCATGACCAGGCCAAAACCAGGCTCTGATACCAATTGTAGGGTCCATTTGCCGTTGCACCAAAAGCCATGACTATTAGTGAACATGGAACACCACATAATTAACCACCTGTGGGCAGGGGAGCGCGTCGCATCACCCAACACAACCAGGAATTGGTGGGACCAAGATAGGGGGATTGGCTAGATACTGCTTGAGCTAATCAAAGCTGCACTGACATAAAGGATCCCACTTGAGGTTCTCATCCTTCTTTAGTAAATGTGAAAATGGTGTACACTTATCTGCAAGCTGGGAGATGAAGCGTCGGACAGATTGAAGCTTTCCCTAAAGAGAGTGAAGCCATTGTAGTGTCTGGGGAGGAGCCATGTCTAAGATAGCCTTGACCTTTTTGGGGTCGATCTCTATACCTCGTTTAGAAACTATGAAGCCTAGAAGCTTGCCAGATGTGACCCCAAAGACACACTTCTTGGGATTTAGCATGAGATGATATTGGGCTAAGCTATCAAAGACTTTCTCCAGGTCAGCGAGATGATCCATGAAGGTGTGAGATTTGACTAGGATATCATCCACATAATCTTCCAAAATGCTATGGTTAAGATCATGGAAAATGGCTGTCATAGCTCTTTGATAGGTAGCCCTAGCATTCTTTAGGCCAAAAGGCATCATGGTGTAGCAAAAGGTTCCTCAAGGGGTAGTGAATGTTGTCTTATGCTGATCCTCTTCTGCAATCTTGATCTAATTATACCCAAAAAATCCATCCATAAGGGACAAAATTTCATGTCCAGCTGTAAGATCTACAATCATATCTATGTTGGGCAAGGGAAAATCATCCTTTGGACAAGCTTTGTTAAGATCTCTGAAATCAGTGTAGATTCTGATGTCACCGGAAGGCTTAGTGATAGGGACCATGTTGGAGATCCACTCTGAGTAGTCGATAGGTCGGATAACCTTAGCAGCTAACATTCTTTCTAATTCAGCTTTGACCAGTAATGCCACCTTGGGGTACATTTTTCTAAGCTTTTGTCTGATGGGCTTGATCTTTGGATTGACTGCAAGATGGTGAACTACAAGCTTTGGATCCAACCCTGGCATATCCAGATATGACCATGCAAATCAGCTAATGTTCTCTCTTAAGACCTCAAAGAGGAGATCAGCTTGGTCTTGTGATAGGGATGGAACAATATGAACAAGTTTGGGGATCTCTGAAGAACCGATGTTGACTTCTCTAGTATCCTCTATTAGAATAGATGACACCTCTAGTCGATTATCTTGAGGAGGCAATACTAAATCATCATGTTTTGCTTGTGGTTCAGGATGTTCTGGTTGAGGGGTTCTTTTTGCTATCTTAGCTAGTCCTAGATTCACCTTAGTTCCAATTTTGGGTGTATCGAAACTAGGTTGGGGATTTTCTCCAAAATACCCCTTGGAATCTAGCTTATAGATATAGGCAGAATCTAGCTTTGTCTTCTTGTGAGGTGTTTCAACTCCCATGAATCTTAGAAGTGCTTCCTCTGATGTGAATTGATCAATGTGTATGACACTTGGTTGGTCCCAATCTATGAGTTGTGGATGAGCAAGTGGTAGGTCAATGAGATGGATGGATAGTTCTTGGAGAATAGAGTCTCCTAGGAAGATTTGGTCTGGGATATCATCGTAGGCTCTCTTTTCAACTTCCTCAGGAATGTCTTTGATTTCAACAAGGTAATGGTGGATGTTGGAAAAAGCGTGACCGTTCTCGTCGGTGCCCCCAGTTGTGGGTATGCCAAAGCCAAGACCTGACTTCATTTCTGACTTATGTGTTTCGATGGGACATTGCATGCCCCTTTCTTCTGGTCCTAGTCCATCACCTTGATAGTTCCATTTTTTAGTGATGAGCTTATGTTCTTGGGGATACTTCTGGCTGAAGTGATCAAGGCATGCTTGATTTCTTGGAGGTACATCCTTATGTAACCAATTGTTGATATCTTGAGTGAGCTCCTCATGAAGAGGGGTTTTTAAGGATACAAAGATTGTTGGGCCAAACTATTTGTATCAAGGAGGTGGAATCTCCTTAGCTTTGTGATATGTCAGCCGGCCATGGGTATGTGGATCAAGTGGGATTGCTCTGACAACAAATGCATCTGATAGACTATACTCTCCGCAACCTTTTTTGTTGATCTTTATGGTAGATAGGGTGGAGGCGAGGATGGTTTCTACATCATTACAAGTGTGGGATGAGCTAACGATGGCTGTGCCGATGTCTATTCCAGGGCAATGGTTTGTATATGAAGCTTCAATCGCATTGTAGTAAGCAAAGGGTTCTGGATCGGCATGGATGGTCACCTCAGTGCCCTAATGCAGAAATTTGATGCACTGATGGTATGTGGATGGAACGGCTTTCATGGCATGAATCTGTGGGTGACCGAGGAGGATGTTAAATGGTAGGTTTAGATCAACAATATCACAAACTATCTCTTGGATGACTAGCCCAACCTTGATTGGTAGCAAAATAGTCCCTTTTGTGGTTCTTTCCAAGTTGTCATAAGCTTTGATGGTGATAACCTCACTGATCATATCTGCCTCGGTATACCCAGCTTGTTTTATGAATTTTAGGGTGCAAATGTTCAAGGCTGATCCATTATCTATCATTACTCTTTTCACGGAAAAATTGGACACCATGATGGCTATGCGAAGTGAAAGGGTGTGATCTGGCTCAACCGTGGGTATGTCGATGGGCTTGAAAGATAGGGCACATGAGGATCAAAGGTGTCCAACAAGATTATGAAAATTAGTAGCATTGATATCAAAAGGGACACGAGATTCTATGAGAGCACTGTCAAGGTTGTCTTTGTACATAGGACTAGTGCAGAGAAGGTCTAAAATGGAGATTTGGGCTTGCATGTTCCCAAGGTGTTCTAAGATATTGTACCATCTTTTTGATGGAGCTGATGGTGCTGATGAAACTGGTGGGCCTGCAATGTTAAATTGCACTCTTCGAGTGGTGACTGCACACTCATTGTCTGGTCCTCAGATATTGATAACATTGACAGAAGGCTCTTTCTCGGATATACAACCTATAAGACTACCATAGTCTATATAGGATGAAGTGTGGTCATTGTTCTTCTCATGCAGTTGGTTTGGCTGGCAGTTGTTGGTGTTGTTTTGGATAGGTGCTTTTCTAGGATTTTGGTTGTTGTGTGGAGGAAAATCATTTTGATAAATCTGTAAGCCTGCATTGGGAGAGGTTTGGGCACCAACAGTGATTTCTTTCCGATCAATGAGGTCCTGCACATAATCTTTCAATTTCATGCATCTGAGGGTGGTGTGACCATTTACCCTATGGAACTTGCAGTACTCATTGTCTTTGTACCATGCAGCTTTGGATTGGCTTGGATCAATTTGCTGGGTAGGAGGAAATTTGATGAGGTTTTCCTTAGCCAATATCTCAAAAATGACATCCAATGGCTCACCAAGGGGCGTATAGTTTCTAGGTGTAGGTTGGAATCTAGGTTTCTGTCCTACAGCTACATTGATGGCATTAGCTTGATTGTTAGACCATTGAAAGTTGGGCCTTGTATTGTGGTTTTGATAGCTTTGGTTATTCTATTTTTGGTAATTGATAGCTTGTTGGTTGTTTTTTTGATATGGTGGGTTAGACTGGTTTTGAGAAGGACCAACAATATTCACATGTCTGGTGTAAGTAACCCCATCTATCACAACATGCTTGTTTTAGTTCCAATACCTAGACTTGTCATTGAAATGTGATTGATTTTGGTTGGCCTCTTTGTAAATCTTGACCACACCATCTTTAATGAGTCCTTGCTCAAGGATCATTCCTTTCTCTTAGATATCCTTATAGGTCTGTAGACAGTTCATGGTCATGTGGTGAGCCAAACTGGGATGGGCATTATCAATAAACATTTTCACCACATGGTGTTCTGGCAAGGTGTAGGATATGCAAGTGGTAAGGGTTTGCCATCTTTGTAGGTATTTGGCAAGGCTTTCTCCACCTTTTTGCTTGGTGTGGACAATATCAACTATTGATAGCTCTGTTTCAACAAGATGAGCATATTGGGCTACGAATGCCTTAGATAATTCAGAAAAGTTTTTAATTGTGCCATAGGGGATTCTGTAAAACCATTCAAGAGCTGGTCCAGCCAAGCTTTTGGGAAAAAGGCGCAAGAGGAAGACATCATTGTATGCCACATCCTGGCAGTGCATGTAAAATTCTTTGATATGTGTGACAGGGTCTCCTTTTCCTCTGAATTTGTCAAATTTGGGTACCACAAAGTGTTTGGGAAATGGTGTCATGGTAATTCCTCTATCAAAATGGTAAGGACACACATTCTCAAACTTGAGTTTCTTCGGATCATTCCCTTCTTGGATGGCTTTCAGAGCTGTCTTCATTTGCTCCCATTCTGAATTGATAGGTGATGGCTGGGGTGCCCCCAATGTAGGAGTGCCTTGAGGTAGGTATGCACTAGATGGGGCCACTGAATATGGATGGCTATGAGGGATTTTCAGATAGGGAGTGTACATTTTTTGGGCAGCTGCATGGTGGATGATAGGTTGCTAAGGGGGAGGTGGCGCATATTGCTGCATGTGCTGCAAGGCTTGCTATTGATATGGGATTTGAGGTTGGGATTGAGGAACATAAGCTGGCTTTGGGATAAATGGATTGCTTTGTGGGGGTAAGGTATAAGATGGTTGTGAGGCTTGGGGAAAGGATCGGGGGGCTTGTGGAGTTTGACCAATATATGTGGGTTGTGCCCCCATTTGGGATGGTATCAGCAAATAATTGGTAGTTGGCTAGGGTGGTGGATTACCTCCCAGGAGTGGCATTGAAAAGTAGTTGGTAATAGGGGGTAATGGATTAGTTGGTGGTGGAGGTGGTGGGAATTGAAAGCTTGGGAATGGAACTGATGGGGTTTGATAGCTTTGTGGCTAGATTTGGAAGCTTGGTAGAGTGGTGGCGGGAGCTGGGGTCACTTGCAAGCTTGGCAAAAAATTGGCAGTAGCTTGTGGGATTTGATAGCTTTGTGGAGTGAGGGTAGTAGCTTGTGGATTTGTGTTGATGGTATTGAGCTCCCAAGACCTAATGGAAATGATGGGATTGTGCTTTGGGCTATGGTGAACAAGCTAGGGGTGATGAAAGGTTGATTACTTGGCCCCATGGGTGGCATCCCTGTTGTATGTTGGCCAAAGATGCTAGCACTAATTTGGGAGATGGGTGGATTGGGAAGGCTGGGTTGGGGAGCAGCAACAACAATAGTGAAGGGGGTGAATGGTGAGGTGTTTTGGGTAAAGGGGGTTTGGAGTGGAGAGGTATGAACCAAGGATGGAGTGGCGGTGGCTGGGTTGACTTGCGGCATGGAGATTTCAAATTGGGTGGATGATGGTATGTTTGGGTCTGTTGGATCATATGGATTGGCTGGAGGCTCTTCTTTTGGCATATATTGAGGATAATTTGGATAATAAGAGCCTATGGGTGGTGGCAACTACCCAAACAATGGGTGAGATGGATCTGATAATGGAGGGGGTCTTCCAAAGTCAAAGGTTCCTACATTGTCCCTTCGAAAATTAGCCATGATTGTCTCTTTGTTCTTGTCTATAATGGTGTTTACCAATACTGCATTTCCTAGTTGGTTCATGAAAGCTTCAATGTCAGTAGGTGATGGCATAGCTTTCTCTTGGCTGAAGGATGGCTGAGTGCTCAAGGGGGGTGATGCTATTCGATCCAAATGATAGGGCTTCATTGTTTCTTTCTTCTTGGCTAAGTGAGTGATGGGTGGCATGAAGATGCAAAATGTTCCTAGGGATGAGATGCAACAAATGCTGGTGGATACAAAAGGGGGGAAGGCTTTTCTATGCAAATGATTTCCTAGGTTGAGGCAAAGCTATATGAAAAAACCTAAGGAGGATTGGGTTGGGGATTCTAACTTCAAAGATATGTTGCCAAAGCACAAAAGGTCTACTTTCCTATGTGCAAGCTTGGTGGTGATTGTGTCAACTTAAGGATAGACTGATGATCCTTTAGGAAGAACATGAGATTGACCACTTGTGGATCCCAACCTTTAGCTCAAGGTGATGAGGGATAACAAGTGACAAAGCTAGATTACCCTAGACAAAGCTCTGTCAAAGGGATAACCTTGGTGAGATTGGTGGATTTGGAAGATTTTAGGAATGGCAAACTTTTAGCAAGGTGACAACAAATTTTGAAGGCTTGGATGTAAAGATTTTGGATTGCTGGCTACATGGTTTGATTCTAAATGAGATGGATGATCTAATAATGCTTAAGGGGATAACCTAAGATGGCTGGCTTTTCTACAAAGATGACTCTAAAGTGAAGCTTATCCAAGAAGATGTGGAGAAACAAGGGTGTCTAATCATAAAAATCATGCCTAGTTGGTAAGGCATAAGCAAGATTAACTCGTGGATGTTGGCTAAATTTGATGGTGCGCTCTAACCAGGCCTCTTGAAGTGCTTCGTCGGTAGCTTTGTCCTCTGCTTTGTGGAGTTTGGCAATTCGTGGGCTTGGTGTTATTTCTTTTCTCTTGGCTGAAAGTTCTTGGTATGCTAGAGATGGCTTGAGTTTGACTTTGCGAAACTTTTGTTTAAGTTTGGGTTGTTCTGACATAAATTCTTGAATTTTCTTGGCTTTGAGAGATCTTAGTTGTTTGGCTTCGACTTGTTCAACTTCTAAAATAGGCAATGACTACGCTAAGTGTGCCCTAAGCTAGGATTGAGCAAGTTTGGCAAACATTCATTCAACAAGTAAAATAAAATCAAGCAATAGATAGGAACACCCAGGTAGAAGTTTTTGGTTCT
The DNA here is from genome assembly GCA_028749045.1 of Cupressus sempervirens. Taxonomy (NCBI): domain Eukaryota; kingdom Viridiplantae; phylum Streptophyta; class Pinopsida; order Cupressales; family Cupressaceae; genus Cupressus; species Cupressus sempervirens. The sequence continues at coordinate 9,843,264 of CM053789.1, read as the reverse complement.
CAGAATGTGATACTTGCGTCGAGGAGTGTGTATGTTCTACAAATGTTTCGATCGGTCACTTCAAACACATTAACATCCTAGATGGTTGTCTGCAAGGGTGACAATTGGTTTAGCTAGGGAGTCCTCGATATACGCAAGGTACGTGAGGCCCAAATCCATAGATGAGACCAAAAAGATGTCACACAGCTAAGAGGAGCGGTAACCCACTTCTCCTCTTTCACTTCTGAAGGGTATAAAGTTCCTTGAGGCTAAGCCTGAGTGACAAAATCTTGATCCCAAGAGAGGTGTCTTTTGATTCACCTCCCGATTCTTATACTCCGTCGAAACACTGGAGTTGAGGTCGTCCAAGGGGTGATGAAATCCCCAAGCAGGCCTCTTAAAAAGAAACAAGGTTTTGGATCCTAATCTTATGCACCCAAGATGGCCTCGAAAGACGACAAGGGGAGAGAAGACTTGGATGATCTTGGGCTAAAAGACATGCTTGTTCTTTTACCAACTGACTCTTATGTGTGCTAATCTAGACTTTGCAAGCACTCATGTTTAAGAGACAATGTTCAATTCCAACTTGAAGTGCCAACAAAATTAAATCGATCAAAGAATGCAAACAATAAGAAGAGTTAGGGTCAAAAAAAGCAAACGTGCGCACCTAGAGGCCCTCCACGTCAAGTATCAATTAATTTTCTTTAAGGCATTCAAGATTGAGTGTGAGTTTGTTTTAAGCCCAAAATAAAAGTGTGTGAGATTCGATTTCAAGTGCGTGCCCGGAGGCTCTCCACGTCAGTTGTTGTTCAATTTTAGTGCCCAAACTTGAAATGTGATCAATTTAATCTAGAGTTTTGGTCATTTAAGAATTTTGATAAAGTTAAAGCAAACGTTCAAAAACCAAGTGAGTTAGTTAGATTGTGGAACATTTAACACCTTTTTCAAGTAGACCCATCCCCATAAATGGCACTAAGATTGCAACCAATGGTTGAATTGATAGGTGATTAGAAGAGAGGTGAGTCCAAGGAACTACTCAAATTGACTTTTGCAATTTTTTTTTTAACTTAACAAAGTTTCTTAATTGTCCAAAAATTAAACTTTACCTAAGTTGCATGTGAAAAAGAGATTTGTTTTGTTCAATTTTAGAAGCTCCAAATGAAGTGTTTGATATTGCAATGGTTAATTGATCCTTGTCATTCAAGATTGGATTTGTTGTTTTAAGCATGCATTCCAAGAAAAATTGATTTTAATCCATGGCATTCAAGAGTGTGTTTTGAGCAACATTCATTCAATGGAAAATGTGTTTAACCATTCAAGTTCATTTTTTAGCAACATACATTCAAAGACAAATGGTTAAACATTCAAGTTCATTTTTTATCAACATGAGAACCTGCAAGAAACATGGTTAGTGGTTCCATATGTGCTCCAACCTACAATGAGACAAAAAAAAGCAATTTAGTTAGTTAGCCAAAATCTTCAAAAATGAGAGCTTAACTATGGGAAAAAAAAATTTAACTTTTTTTGCTGTTTTTCCTATGCGTAAAAATGCTTAAAATGGTCTAAATCCTACGGAACCACTAAAAGTCAAATTTTGATTTATACTTTTTTTTTTTTTTTTTTTGAAATCAAGTCATAGTTTATACACCACCTTGACAGGCCAAAGCATAGAGAGTTACATCCATTCAATGGAGAGGTACAATTGCATGCATGAAAGGAAGATCATTTGGAGGTTATTTGATCAAGTGACGCAGAAGTTAACGTGCTAAATGAGAAAATTGGACGTTAAGTTGGTTGTCAAACTGCCTGTTGGTGTACAGTTATAAAAGCCTTGTAGAGTAACGTGAAGTTGGCATAATGCTTGAATTATGATATAGCAGTCTATCGCCTAAGCAATGGACAAAGTATCTAAGGAAGCTCCTCTCTGCAATCATGAAGACAAGGAACAATGAAGAACTAAAAGAAAAGATAATGCGTTCACCTACGCACAGTGAAGACAAAAATTACTGCAGAGGGAAATCGACAGCACAAAACACTCATGCACAGTTGTTTTGTTAATTGGAAGTGGCTTTCCCTGCGTATAAAAACCCGATGCTTTCCTACAAGAAAAATTGTTAAGACAAACACATAGTTGTTGGCTGAAATCTTTTAGTTGTCTCCAAAACAACAACAAGACAACAACTTGCTCTGATAACAAATGAAGTTCATATTAAAGATGCTCTTTTAAAAGCAAGCAATGAGACAAAAAGAGAATATAACAGCGATGAATAAAACCCGTGCAGAATTCATTTTTTTTTGTTTGCAAAAAGAAATAGCTCATAGCTTAAAAATGGAACAACGTGAAGAAAATATAGACCAACCCAGATTCTCTCCCTGAAAACATTTTCACAAATCTAAGGCGCAATCTATCTGTTAGTGTAGTTTTTTATTTTTCCTTTTTTGCTAGGTTTTTCCTACACTTTTTTAATAATCTCGCTTAGGTTAATAAAGCATGTCTTATTAGGTGAATGGTTGTGAGGTGTCACCTTCCTACATGTGAGCATCCATTAGCTATCTTGGGAAGATACTTTGCTATCTTTAGTCCGATAGATGGTTGCTCCTCATTGGTTGGTGTTGACACCTCCTCCCTCTTCCTAGCCTATATAAGCATGCTACTTGGCTTGTATTTGCATCTCTTGTTTTTGCATCCTCTTAATGCTATTTTGCTTTCAGCATTTGCATTACTCTCTTGGAGACTAACTCTATGATGCTATTTTGATTTTGTATCATTTGCATTCATAGTTTAGATATTTACTCTTTGCACTAATTTTTTGGGTTATTAATCTTTTCAGATTCTAACATGGTATCAGATCTTTTCTATGTGCAAGAGTAGATTTTAGTTTTCTTATTTGAGAGATTCGGGGGGGGGGGGAAATAAACTTTATTGTAGTTTTTTGAAAAACGAAGTATGCTCTTCTCTTGCATCTTTGGATGATCCTGAGAATCAGAAAAGTTTAGACAAAAACAGTTTTTCTCTAGGGTTTCAATCTCAAATTTGACAACCAACTTGCATATTTGGAGTTTTCAATCAGTTTTGCAGGTTCCAGCATGCCATTGATGGACTTAAGAAGCTGATCCAGCATTTGCATGTCATATTTTGGTTGCTGGGGTCGTTTTCTGATTTTTGGAGCCGTTTTTTACTGTTAAAAGCGTCTGATTTACACTACAGCAACATCTTCTGTTCATCAGCAAGAAAAACGCTTTTTGGGTTTTGTTCGCAGCCCCGAAAAACCATCTGGGTATCTTTTAGATTTTGCATGCAAGTTGTATATTTTTCAGAATCGAGCATGCAAAGCTACAGCCATACCCCTCTCCGTTGGCAGCCGCAGATCTGAATGCAGTTTTCAAATGTCTCGTTCTTGCTCATACAGACTCCAATTTTGATGATTCTTGTTATGAACTTGGCTATTTTTTTGTGCTCTATCCACTAATGGAGTTAGTTTTTGATTTTCATGCATGAATTCTTCAGAAATTACAGATTCTCAGCCGTGACTGTGCATAGTTCTCGTTTTGGAAACTTCGGAGGATCATAACTTTCTCATACGACCTCGTATCGAGGCGATTCTTTTTTTGAAAGTGCATGATTTTTCGAGTAGATCGCAGTGGTGCTATTTTTTTCCTTGATTATTGTGCCCAAGTTTCACTTTTAGCATATGCTCTTCATGAGGGTTTGTAATGCATTGAAATCAAGACCACTAAACATCTCTTTCTAGTGGTAATTGTAAATGCACTAAAATAAAGTGCCAAATCATATTTCTTTGGGGGGGGTTCTTTGATTGAGTAAAAAGGGGGGGGCATTGTCGTGGCTGGATTCTCTTCCTTTTAGCATTTCTTTGCATTCCTTCATCATGGATCAAACAAATATGCCCATCCTAACTCCATACAATTACTTTGAGTGGAAATCACGCATGATAATTCACTTAAGGAAAGCTGGATTAAATAGGATAACTATGGGACTTGAAACTGAACCTGCTAAAGATGAAGACAAGCCTAAGTGGTTTAACAAATGTGATGAGGCATATGGAACATTGTGTTTGTCTGTTTCTCCTGACTTGCTATTTCACATTGAGTCTTTGGATACACCAAATGAAGTATGGACAAAGCTAGAAACATTATTTGGCACACAAGATTCAATGAGGGGTCATATGTTGGAAAATGAATTAATTAGTTTGAGTCCAGGCAATTTCAACACAATCCAAGATTTCTTCACCAAATTGAAATCACTAAGGCTGCAGTTAAAACAATGTGGAATTGAAAAGAAAGATGAACAACTGATTCTCAGTATTCTCTCTAAGCTAAGTTCAGAATATTCTGTGTTTGTCTCTACCTTCTATGCTACTAAGGGTGCACTTGGTACTCAATTCACCATGCCATCTCTAGATGATTTTGCTTTCAATCTTACTCGAGAACAGGACAAGCTAATCCAGATGGGCACTCTTAAGTCCTCTAAGTCACATGCCTTAGCAACCAACCAAGGCACAAAAGAACAAAAAGGACAAAGTAGTAACAACAATAGTAAGGATGAGAAACAAAATAATAGTGAGGAAAGGAAGGATCAGATACCAATTGCTTCAAAAGCAACTATTGATACCTCATCCTCCAAGGGCGATAAGCCTAAGAAAGAAAAGGTTAAATGTGCCTATTGTAAAAGACCCGGTCATGATGAACATAAATGTTTGAAGAAACAAATTGATCACTTGACATACATTCTTGAGAAGAATAATATTAGTGTTCCTGAGTCTATCAAACAAAGTTCTAATGAAGAGTCTAACAAGGCAAAAGAAAACAACAACGGGAAAGGAAAGGGCAAAGCTCTTGTTGCAGTTGCTTCCTCACCATCCACTTGGGTTCTTGATTCGGGTGCTTCACAACACATGGCTTCATCTAAGGAAGAACTTGCATCCTTAGAGCCATGTACTATGCCTTCTATTTTGATGGGTGATGACACTCCTATTGAGGTGTGTGGGAGAGGGTCTGTTGATGTGGGGGATGGCACATTCCATGATGTTCTTTGTGTACCCTCATTATCAACTAATCTCCTATCAATATACCAAATCACTCACACAGGTTTAGGCAAGCGGGTTGAGTTCACTCCTGATTCAGTGGAGATACGTGAGTTGCATAGTGATTCTGTAGTTGCAGTTGGGAGAGCAGATCATCAGTCACGGCTCTATCTGTTTTCTCACTTTGTTCCTGATCCTCCTTCATCTGTTTTGTTCACTCACTCTAATGATGTGAGTAAATTATGGCATGAGCGGTTTGGCCATCTTAACTTCCGCTATTTGCATCAGCTCAATCAGCAGAGCATGGTCACAGGGTTGCCTTCGGTTCAATTCTCAGGAGGTGTTTGCCAAGGTTGCATTCTTGGTAAGCATCCTAAGGAAAAGTTTGACAAAAGTAAGGCATGGAGAGCTTCACAGATACTAGAGTTAGTTCAGAGTGATTTGGCTGGTTCATTTCAACATCCTTCTTTCAGCAGGGCCCGATATGTCCTCACATTCATTGATGACCTTTCTCGATATACATGGGTGTACTTTCTCAAACAGAAGTCAGAGGTATTTGACCATTTTTAAGACTTCAAAAATTTTGTAGAAAAGCAATCTGGGAAAGCCATCAAGATTTTGCGCACAGACAATGGTGGTGAGTATGTCAACCATCGGTTTGAAAGATTTTGCACTTCAGAGGGGATTGATTTACAGCATTCAGTTCCATACAATCCTCAACAAAATGGTGTTGCAGAACGGAAGAATAGATCCTTGAAGGAAATGGCAAACTGTATGATTCACTCTAGATCTCTTGCACCACAATATTGGGCAGAAGCCATTAATTGTGCTTGTTATATCCAGAACCGTGTTCCTCACCGAGCCTTGAAGGGAGTTACTCCTTTTGAAGCTTGGAGCGGTCGAAAACCATCAGTTAAGCACTTTCGAGTTTTTGGCTCCCCTGCATGGGCCCACATTCCTACAGAGAAACGTAAGGCCTTGGATCCGCAAAGCAAACCTTGCATATTTGTAGGTTAGCCTGATGGTGTGAAGGGTTATCGGTTGCTCCACCCTACTACACATGAGTTATTCATTGAGAGGAGTGTTCAGTTTGAGGAGGGATCTTCAAGCTCACTTTCTATCACTTCTCCAACTTCTACCGTGACATTAGAGTCACTTGGAATACATGACAGATCTTCTGATGAGTCAGATTCACCTGAACAGTCTTCTACCTCTACTTCTGATGCAGAAAGTGATTCAGAGAACTCACCTCCTTCCTCTCCTAGTCATCATTCAGAGGTTAATGATTCCCCTCCAGATTCTCCATCTTCTTTCCCACTTTGGGCTAGACAGACCTTACAGTCTGCAGGTGATTGGGTTGGGGATCCATCAGACACCAGGCGAACTCGTTCACAATTCCAGGATGCTCCACATGTCTTCATTGCTACTGCCTCAGATCCACAGTCCTTTCATGAGGCTTCTGGTATTTCTGAGTGGGATACAGCTATGCAGGAAGAGTATAGTTCCTTGATGAGGAACCACACTTGGGATCTTGTCCCTCTTCCTAAAGGAAGAAAACTTGTTCGATGTAAGTGGATCTATAGAACAAAATTTGTAGCAGATGGGTCAGTTGACAAACACAAGGCTCGCTTGGTTGCCAAAGGATTCTCCCAGGTTCTGGGGATTGACTACTCTGAGACTTTTGCGCCAGTTGCCCGAATGAATTCCATTCGAATTGTTCTTGCCATTGCTGCAGCTAATCGTTGGGAAGTACATCAGATGGATGTGAAGAGTGCTTTTCTTCATGGTGACCTTCATGAGGAGATCTACATGGAGCAGCCACAGGGCTTCCTTCAGGATTCTTCACTTGTGTGTCGTCTTCGAAAGTCTCTCTATGGCCTCAAACAGGCTCCTCGGGCCTGGTATGCCAAGATGGACTCCTTCCTTCTATCAGTTGGGTTCACTCAGTGCCATTCTGATCCTAATGTGTACATTTTGCAACAGGGTGATTCACTTCTATTTTTGGTTTTGTATGTTGATGACTTGCTGATCACAGGAAGTTCTTCACCCACCATTAAGGCTGTCAAAGTGGCCCTTCAGGACAGTTTTTTGATGACTGACTTGGGCTTGTTGCATTACTTTCTCGGGATTGAGATCCTTCAGTCTCCTTCTGGGATCACCATCACACAATCCAAGTATGCTCTAGATTTACTCTTGAGGTTTCATATGGCTGACTATAAGCCTGCTCCGACTCCCTTCCTTTCTGGAGTCAAACTTGAGGCTCAATGTTCTTCTCCACTTGTTGATGGCACTTTTTACCGCCAACTTGTTGGGAGTCTCATTTATCTGACTCATACGAGACCTGACATCTCCTATGCTGTAGGCATGGTCTCTCGATTCATGCAGGAGCCCCATGAGTTACACTGGAAAGCAGCCAAGCGGATCCTTCACTACATTTAGGGTTCTCATAGTTGTGGGATTCACTATGCAGCAGGTATTGAGCTTGATTTGGTGGGCTACACAGATTCAGATTGGGCAGGTGATTCTGAGGATCGCAAGTCTACTTCAGGGTATAGCTTCTCACTTGGGTCAGGTCCTGTTTATTGGTCGAGTAAAAAGCAGTCTGCTATTGCTTTGTCTTCTACTGAGGCTGAGTATCGAGGGGCTGTAAATGCTGCCACTGAGGCCATTTGGATTCAACATCTTCTCACTGAGTTTGGTATCTAGATCAAATGGCCATCAGTCATATTTTGTGACAACCAGAGTGCCATTCAGATCTCACGGAATCCAGTTCATCATCAACGGACCAAACACATAGAGGTCCACATGCACTACATCCGGGAGCTCATCCATGGTCATGTCATTGACCTTCGCTATTGTTTAACTTCTGAGCAAGTTGCTGATATCTTCACCAAACCCTTCACTGAGAGCAAGTTCCTTCATTTGCGAGCTTTACTGGGGGTGTGGGATGCTTCATCTTTTGGGGGGGCCTCTTCCTCTCACTCGGAGTCCTGACTTTTTTGTGGGGGGGTTTCTTTTCTCTCTCTCTTTTGAGAAATCTTATGTACATGGGTACCTCATCAGGCTTGACTTGTCGGGACCCATTTCTACATCCACCTAAGCTTCGCTTATGGGGGGGTGTTAGTGTAGTTTTTTATTTTTCCTTTTTTGCTAGGTTTTTCCTACACTTTTTTAATAATCTCGCTTAGGTTAATAAAGCATGTCTTATTAGGTGAATGGTTGTGAGGTGTCACCTTCCTACATGTGAGTATCCATTAGCTATCTTGGGAAGATAATTTGCTATCTTTAGTCCGATAGATGGTTGCTCCTCATTGGTTGGTGTTGACACCTCCTCCCTCTTCCTAGCCTATATAAGCATGCTACCTGGCTTGTATTTGCATCTCTAGTTTTTGCATCCTCTTAATGCTATTTTTCTTTCAGCATTTGCATTACTCTCTTGGAGACTAACTCTATGATGCTATTTTGATTTTGTATCATTTGCATTCATAGTTTAGATATTTACTCTTTGCACTAATTTTCTAGGTTATTAATCTTTTCAGATTCTAACACTATCTTCACTATTAATTCACTGGGCATGCCAAAATGTTTACGTGAAAAGTCAGTGTGCTAAGAACATTAACAAACATGAAAATACTTACACACTAAATTAAAAATAACATATAAAGCAAGACTAAGATGAGCCTTCAAATGGGAATGTGAGCCATTAAGTGGGACTCTCCCAATGAAGGGCCCTCTTGTTGATTAGCTTCATCTATTTGATTGAATTCGGTGTATGTGTGCTCAACATAGCTTCAAAATGGCTTCAAGGGAGGTGGGTAATGGAAAATTGGTAGCTTTGTGGGCTCTAAATTTGGCATTATAAGGGTAAGATTGATGGCTTTGGTTCTCAAAATAGCATGGTAACTTTAGCTCAAAGATTGTTGTTGAATGGCTTGGGAGGGGATTCAATTTATAGGCCAAGGGATAGAGGGATGGAGGGCTTAGATGCAAGGATGGGGAGATGGTTAAGGAGGGATAAGATGCACTCAAAGGGGAGCACATGGATTGTGCTTGTTTAGCACCAATGGAAAGGTGACACTTGTCACAAGGAGGATGAGTGTGAGAGGGTAGGGTAAAGGGTTGGTTAAAGGCATGATGAGTGGGGTTGAGTATGTAAGAGAGATGTAAGAGGAATGAGTGTGGAAGAGGGAAGAGTGTGGAAGATGGATGTAAGAGTCATGAGTGGGCTTGTAAGAGTCTTTTATGGTTTGTAAGAGCATTCATGACTTGGTGGTTGGGTTTTTTGAGGGAAGACTTTGGTTTGGTTTAGGAAAGTCTTAAACTTGTTTAGGGAATGTGACAACATTAGGGGGTAGATTAGGCTTGGGTTTAGGATTAGATTAGAGATGTTAAAGATGTGGAAGTGGATGGCATTAATGAGGGTGGGTGAGTTAGTGGCTAAGCTAGTTTATTATGGGTGGATGGGGTGGATTAGGCTAAATGGAGGATTAGGGATAGGTTAGGGGTTTTTGGATTTGAGAATTTTATTTATCAAATAGATTTATTTAATAAATGGGGATTTTTGGAATTAGATAGAAGAATAGCATTTAATTGATAAATAATAGGTTTATTTGATTTATCAATTAGGACTATAGATGATTAATTAAATTAATCAGCTAGGGATGGTAAAGGATTAATTAAATAAGAATTTAATTAATGATGCCTTTAGAGATGGCTAAATTAGATTACCAAAGTGGTGTAATCAAATTTAGGTGTCTACAATGATGACCAAAGGAAAGGATATAGGTTGTATGATCATATTGTGGAAGATGTCTTTACAAGTAGGGATGCCAAGTTTAATGAGAGGTTTGATGATGTGTCAAAATCCTTTCCTATCCCACACATGGCTATAGATATTCATGAATATCCCAATGATTTTGAAATTGGTGAAAGTTCTAAGGAAATATATGATAGAGTTGAAGAATCTAGTCGTCCTCCAAAGACCAAAAGTATTCAAGGAATTTATCAAAGGAATCATCAAATTAATTATTCTTTAATATCCACCATAATGAAGACCAATGACCCTCAAACATATGAAGATGCTAAAGGAAAATATGAACAAAAAGAAGCTATGCAAAATGAGCATTATTCCTTGATAAAAAAAAAATAGTTGGGAATTGTTAGAGTTTCCAAAAGGTAAGAATGTGGTTAACAATAATTGGGTTTATAAGACTAGGTTCATGTTAGATGGAAGTATTGAAAAACATAAGGCAAGACTAGTGGCCAAAGGGTATTCACAAATAGAGGGAATTGATTACATAGAAACTTTTTCTCCAGTAGCCAAGATTAGTATTTTTAGGACTATAATTGTATTGGAAAATCATTTTAAGTGGCCACTACACCAAATGGATGTTAAAAATAAATTCTTGAATGTTGAAATTGATGAAGAAATCTATATGACTTAGCCACAAGGATTTCAAATTCAAGGGGAAGAACATTTGGTTTACAAACTAAGAAAGTCTTTATATGGATTAAAACAAGCTCCAAGGGCTTCATATGCTAAGATTCATGAATATTTTCAAATTCAAGGATTTCATAAAAGTCCTCATGATCCAAATTTGTATGTGAAAGAATTTGATGATAGTGGTATCATAATCATTATGCTTTATGTTGATGATCTTATTATCACAGGACATAGCATAGATCACATCAATAACATAAAGTTAAGCTTGCAAGATACATTTGAGATGACAAATATTGGTTTTCTACACTATTTACTTGGCATAAAAGTATGAAAAATGGATGATGGTTTTTATCTCTCTCAAACAAAGTATGCTCTAGACTTGTTGAAGAGGTTTAGAATGGAAGATTGTAAGAGTGTGTTTATCTAGTTTATCCAGAATTAAAGTTAAGAAAGGACATGGAACGTGAAGATGTTGATCCTACTTTATATAGGAAACTAGTTGGTAGTCTTGTGTAATTGACACGCACTCATCCAAATATTTCTTTTGTAGTTAGTGTGGTTTCTAGATTTCTGAGTTCTCCTAACATCCCACATTGGATTACAGCAAAAATAAATACTAAGATATGTGAAAGGGACTTTAACAATGGGCATCTATTATTCATCTCATGGAGATCTTCCACTTATTGGTTATTCAGATACTAATTGGGCTAGATGTACAGATGATCATAAGTGCACTATAGGTTACATTGTCTTTCTTTTTGTAGGTCCCATTTCTTGGTGTAGTAAAAAGTAGTCTACCTTTTCTCTATCCACTATAGAAGCTAAATATAGTGCACAAAATGAAGCAACAAAAGAAATCACTTGGCTACATGGTATCCTATCAGTCCTCAAGAAACATCATGTAAGACCTACTCTACTTCATTGGACAATCAAAGTTCCATCTCATTGTCTAAGACTCTAGTGTTTCATGGTCATACCAAACATATCAAAGTCTATCATCATTATATCTAGCATTTGATCTAGGAAGAGATGATTCATATACATATTCCAAAATAGAGGACCAAATTGCTTATTTATTCACCAAGGCCTTAAGTGAAGCGAAGTTTGTATCTCTTTGACATCTTTTGGGTTTAAGAGTAGTGACATAACTATCTCATGGTTTTCATTTAGGGGGGATTTTTGTGAAGTCCAACCATTACATTTAGGAGATAACTGATTGTAAATGGGTACCTAACAAGACTTTAGGGTGAGAACCATCATATGTAGATTATGGAAAGATATTTAAATAGTTAGTAGATATTTATTATAGCTATTGTAATTAATTTAGAAGAAATGTTAAACTAAATTAATCTTTTTAATTAGTATGGTGACAGAGATGTTTCCTAAAACATGCCTAACTACATTCATTGTAATTCTTATCTCTTGGTTATAAATAGAAAGCTTGGGGCTCATACTAGCAAGTGCTCAAGTTTGGAGTTATCTTCTCTCTATTTTATTTCAAGTCTTTTTCATAATGAAAAATAATGGTGAATAGACTCTATAGAATCAAAGATACCGTGATTCTAATATGCCTAGCCAACAATAAATTTGCAAGGGCGCAAAAAAATAAAGGGAAAAGAAGCCATCAATTTGAGTCATTGCATAACAAGAAATAATAAATATTCACAATAACAGAAAGGTGTGATTAGTCTTAGAAAAAGAATAATATAACTTATGATTTTTCAAATGAAAAGTCATAACTTTAGAATAAGAAGATATAAGTAATAAAATAAAAAAGAGAGTCAAGACATCATTCAATATAAAACATGCACTTGAAATAGAAGATAAGAAAAAAGTATTTTATACCCATTTCTATAGAGGGATAAAGGATTATTAAGATGGCTTTCTAATATGAATTCAAATCTTTTATTTTAATCATAAAATAAAAGGTCATTTGTTTATTTCTATTAAACAACATAGATAATTAAATTGTAGTTGATTGATCCTTTATAATCATTTTTTTTTTTAAATTATAAATAATTTATGTCATATAAATGAATGAGATCATCTATGGCATTTTAAACTCGATCATAGTAGATGTTGTCAAATATTTAATTATTTCTAAATCTATGTCTAGTCTGTCTCCTTGATCTTAGTAGTTAAAGCACAATTTCAACTAGTTTCAAATTTTATATATATGTTTGATAAATCATGTCTTGATCATTAAACTATTTATATTTTATATACATAGAATATTATAAATTTGTATGTTATAATCTTCATTATAGTTGACTCATTGCTGGCATAAGCTAATGTAATAGTCTTTTATCATTGAAGTATTAGATTTATATTTGAATTTAGAAAATATATAAATTTCATCTTACAAAACTCAAATATATAATTCATTTCAAACTGTCAAATAACTGCATATTAATCAAGTTCAAAAACCTGACTAGCCAGAGAACTTGAAAGCTTTAATTCAATATAAAAAAGCTTCAAATCAAACAATCACCATTTGAGGTGAAGGTCTACTCGGCTTAGTGGAATGTGATTCTCATTCATTTGCTAGAATTGATTATGAAATCTTATTGGAGGAGCGATATGCTCTTAGATTTCTAATTTGTGGTTTTAGGAACCAACACATACAATTTCATCTTCATCTTTCTTTCAATTACAAGCCTTAAAATGTGCGACAATTTCTAATATTCTACCAAAATAAATTCTTACATATGCATCTTCCATCATTTTATCTTCTCATAATAAACATATCCAATTATGCAATCTAACCTTTCTAACATTCTTATGACCTTGAAAAATAGATTACAAATTTTGCAAATTTTATGTGCCAAATTTAACGATTTTACTTAACAATATTCTTGTTCGAAAAGGGTTATCAAAAGTTCTTCTCTAGCAAGCATATTGCACAAAAATAATTCTCTCTAAAGTTATGTACACTCCTCAAGCATTTCTTCTTCAATCATTTCTTTCTTTCTCTTAATTATCAACCAATATCCTAGACCCATGCATAGAAAATGTGTCTTCATGTTCTTCTTCCAATTTTTATTCCATCAAACTTCAAACTTTCTTTTCTAAAACATATATCTCCTTAATTTTTTAGTATTTCCTTTCAAGGACATGATGCTCTAATAACAATTGTAAAAAAGTAATGTCCACCAAGATAACACAGATGTGGGTGGAGGGGTGAATCAGTTATCCAATTAAAACAACTCTTATTAACCTTATTAAATAACAAATATTCAATAAAAAAAGTGGAACAACCATAAGATGATAACCATACACAATATGTGGATGGTACCCACAAAATGAAGTACTAATATATTTCCTTGTAAGAGGATGGACCCTATTAGGATTTAATGAATAAAATTCACTACATATCTATCCTTATTATTAGAATTTGAATCCTTATAAGAATATTTCAACCCTCTTACTATTAAGACTTATGGACACCAAAAAGATCCATTGTCCAAATTTCTTTAGAAGAAAGACCACTGAGCTCACTGTCCAACTAGCCTTAGCAAGATCCTTCTCTAAATAAAACTAATAGCATATTGTGTGCAACCTCTTTGCCAAATACAATTTCTCTATCATGTCATTGAATATTAACTACACCAAACATTTCTCTGATCTAAACATATTCAATGTTAGAGTTATCACATCTCACATCCAAATTCACATACTTGCATTAGATAGAATCTCTAGATGACACACTTATAACTAAAGAAAATATCTTTCCTTTATACTAAGTCCTTAAACTAGTTATTGAGTTGGCCTTGAGCTTTTTCCAATTTATAATTATGATATAGAACAATATTAAGATAATATATTACATGGTGCATTACATCTTTACAACTTTTCATAATTACAACCAAATTTTTGACTTACAATCTTCATATCTCTTGAGGTGATGCTCATTAGGATGTGCATGTTTGATCATTGAATCGTCATCATGTTTCTACCTCTATAAAAGCTTTCTTAACTAGATTCTATCTATTTTAAGAAATATAATGGAAACATCAACAACTACTTCTCAAATAACCATCAATTGTCTTCATGTTCCCATATGTACACTTAATCACATCTTTAGGACACTCTATAAAATACTTCCTCAATTGTGTATAGCCTCATCTTCAATCAATCCATCAACTGCACAACCTCAATCTCCATCTTTCGCTCTTTCAATCTCTCACATAGTAAAATGTATGTAGACATTAGTGACAAAAACTACCATGAATACAACATATGATTACTGTATAATCTCTCCAACAATAGTAGCATACTCCCATAAGAATATCATGAACATTCATGCTAACAAAACTATGGCATATATGTCTATCATTCAACTATGCAAAAATGAGATAAAAAAATGAATCTAAGGCTCTCATCCTAATTGAGTTTCCCATGTTCCAATTTTATAACATTCTGATTGTACTAGGTGATGTAGAGATAAACTCAATGGAAGCAAAAACAAAAGGAACCAGCACTAGAAAGAGATAGATATTAATATTCTTCTAATTCATTCATCAAATGAATAGTATATACACTTGCTCTCCTATAGATTTCTTCTTCCCATAACTTCATATCCAAAAACTTGACTAAACCTAAACCTAAAAACTCTATTTATACTTGGCATTCTACAGAACATTCTAGATTATTATAAAATAGGAAAACTAACCCAAAGAAATCTCTTGCCAAAAGGGCTTACAAAATGTTCTAGATCTTTCCAAAATGGCTTATAGAATTTCTAGATCATTATAGAATAAGAAAACTAACCCCACAATGGTCTAGGCACATCCCAAGAAAAGATCTTTATATGGGTGCTCCTACACCATACACTCGGGGACAATAAAATCCAAGTCCCTTGGATTGTCCTTTCTCTTTCTTGTCTTCCAATTCCTTGGTATTTGTTGTTTGTACTCTTGCCAAGTACCCAAGTCAACTTTCATATTTTCATAAAACTCTTCCACATAAGAATTCAGGTAGAACTCTTGCAAACCTAAAATAAATGGATTAGAAAAAGCAAATGGGACCTCATTATATATGAATTCATCAATTCTTTTCATTCTAGGAACCTTTGCATACATTTTTACAATGTCTTTATGCTGCAATATCACCATGCTTGGAGATAAATTCATCACTATTGAGTCTTCTCTATTCTCTTAGCTTCATCATAAGTCTTCTTCCTTGCTGCAACTATTATCCTTTTGATAGGCCATACCACTTTTTTTCTTAACTTCAAATGCCATCTCTTGGTTCCATCAAGAACTAACACATCCACCAGTTTTCCATCTTTATGAACCTCTTCATTACAACACTCATCAACAATTACCACGTCAACCTCTTTCCTATCTTCAAAAACTTTTTTATCATAAGGTTCATCAACAATTATTTTCTGCAAACTTTTTATATCAGCATCAATTTGTTTATTTTGTCTTTCCAATGGACAAATCTTCTCTTCATTGGCAACCAAGTTCTCTATTCCATATTCACAAGCTTCTGTAATCTCAATGGATTGTTTCTCCAAATCGCTATTTTCTTTTTTCCGTATTTTTCTTCAACTCCTCTCTTCATCTCACTAAATTTTCTTCCCCTTTCTTAAGTTCCCTCATTAGGAATCTCATTTTCTCTTCTGTCTCTTGATTCATTCTTGCTTCCTCTTCTCTTTTCTTTTCTTTTTTCTTTCTCTTCCTCTCTTCTCTTTTTTTGAAAATCACAATATGAAACCCAAGCATCTAAAAGTATCCTTTTACTTCTCTTGTGACCATTTTCTCTCAACAAAAGAAAAAACAAAAGGAACTAGTAACAGAAAGAGTTAGATAATAGTATTCTTCTAATTCATTCAAATTAATAGTATATACACTTGCTCTCCTACAGATTTCTTCTTCCCATAACTTCGCATCCAAAAACTTGACTAAACCTAAATCTAAAAACTCTATTTATACTTGTTAGGACATTCTACTGAACATTGTAGATTATTACAAAATAGGAAAACTAACCCAAAGAGATCTTTTGTCAGAAGAGCTTACAGAATGTTCTAGATCTTGCCAAAACAGCTTATAGAATGTTCTAGATCATTATAGAATAGGAAAACTGACCCCATAATAGTCTAGGCACATCCCAAGAAAAGATCTTTATGTGGATGCTCCTGCACCACTAGACTATGCCAGTCCAATGAATACAAAAATTTTAAAACAATGTTGACAAACTCAAACTGATTTGGAACATCAGCTCCCAACTCAGCCCATAACCATCATATTTTCTATTAGGATATTTATGTGCAGGAATTGAGTAGACTTCGGCTATGTAGAGCTTTGATAAAGGCAAACCTTCATAGAGTTTATGACAGATATGATCAAGAGAAGCGATTCTATTGATAAGGCCGCTCAACATAGCAATCACTGATTAAATAAAGATTTGTTTGATATAAAACATTAACCAAATGTTCAATAATTATCTAACCCAGAGCCTATAAGTTCAATTGATATAATGGTTGGACATGAAGTTTGCAGAAAGTAGTACGGGGAATCTGTGTGAAGTATGGAGAGTTTTCTGAAAATGAAGACAAAAAGACAGTGGTTAAGGCAATAGAGAAAACTTGTAGGAATATGCTATGAAATAATAACAATTATGATATTAACTATAGCAGAGTTTCTATTTGATTAGAGTATAATTTGGTAATAAATAGACATAGATCTGTATACAGTGATTTGATTTTGATTTGATTTAGGACAGTGCCTAGGAAGTAAAGTGCACATCAATAATCATTAAGAAATGATCATAAATAATAAGAAAAGATGAATTTAAATGAAGGCATGGGTTTTATCTTTTAAGCTTAGGAGTGGTGGTACATTTATCAAGTGTACAATCTGAATAGATGTTTTATTTTTCAAAGAAAATAACCAAACCAAGTGATCTCATAAAGAGTGTTTGTCGTCCCCAACTGCAATTAAGTTAACATTTAACTTTATAAAGAAAGATGCGTAGCACTATATGAAGGGAGACGTCTCTCAGTGAGATTTAAATATGTTTTATGACTTGAGGATGTTATGCAAAACTCTATACAAGTTGTATTTCTAACATCAGATAGAAGTCCCTACAACCAAACATTTCTCCTGAAGTAAAGCCTTATAATATGCTATAAAAAACCTTGTTTATAGCAGGCTGGCCGTAGAACTGCTGCGCATTGGAACCATCAACTTCAATTTTACAATTCAAGCGTAAACATCAAAATCATGCTTTCCAAAATGAAAATTATATAGAAATGTTAGAAAGCCAACTCTGGAAAAACAAATCAATAGAAATCAATGAAATTTCTTCAGAACGCTTTTAATGTGACAAATAGGTCTAACCCTAAATATATTATTACCTTTACTTTTGTACTTGTAAGTGCTTGCAATTCTTCAATTTTGTTCTCTATGTTGTGTCCTTGAAGCCTTCCTCTGATAGTACTTATCCACCTTATCATATTTCATTGAATCAACCCATCTCTTAACATTATCATATTTCTAATTTCTATCTTCTGGTGATAATTGTAGAAATTGAGCTCTCAAAGAACTTAAAAAAACTTGAACCATGAGATAATTTTGAAATTAGCAATAATGGTGTTTGACCCACTTGATGGAGAGATGAGGAGGACAATAATATACCAAAACAGAGCGCATAAAATCAGAGACAAAACACTGATGGATTTTTTTGACTAAAAGAGGGGTAAAATTTTTATTGAATATCAAAGAGAGCTAAACAACAAAGAGAACTACATAGCTTTATCCTGGTCCACAAGTTGATCCAGCATCTAAGATAAATCAAGGGGAAGCATCCTAGGATCAAGAATGTTCCAAGCCGGCCCCTGCTCAAAGGCCCATTTAGCCAGACAATCAGCCACACCATTCCACTCACGAGAGATATGCATAAAGGACACAAAATCCAAAGAATTGCATAACTGAAGGATCTGCTGAATAACCAGAGCCAAATGCCAATCCACATGCGCAAGGTTCCTATTATGCAATAAGTTCACAACCACCTGCAAGTCAGTCTTATAGATGATTCTTTTCCAGCCACATAGACAACACTATTCCACTGCAACCAAGATAGCCAAGGCTTCCATGAGGTTATTACTATGGTAACCCTTGTCTATAGAAAACAAAAATTGGATATCACAAGAACTATCATGCCCAACTTTCCCAATACTAGGCAGACCAGGATTTCCTCAAGAAGAACCATCAGTGTTGATTTTAAGAGTGCTTTCCGCGGGAGGAGACCAACATCCCTGACGATTAACACGCTAAGGGTGTTGCTTAGCTCTATTCCCAGAGCAAGTGTGGGGGATCGAAGGAGAGCAACCCTAAAGAGGAAAGGAGAGGAGAGAGTAAATACTAGCATCAATAGGATCCAAAACCCCACCGATGTCACATTTAGCAAGGAGTGTTTCCTGAAGAGAATTAACAATTTTCCCCCACAACTGTCTGATCTCAAACTGTAAATCATGAAAGATCCTTCTATTCCTCTCAAGCCAAACATGCTATAAAATAAGGGAAGAGCCGATAATCCAAGCAACTTGAAGAAAATAATTCTTGGAAGGGGAATGGCCCAAACAGTCCCACAAGTCAGACAAAGAGGACACATGCCAGGTCATGCATCCCCACACACTCCACCAGAGGTGCCAAATCTGTTTGGCAAAGGGGAACTGGAAAAAAAGGTGAGATATAGTCCCTTCACTATTGCGGTAGAGAACACAGATGGAAGGCCCCTGGAAGCCTCTCTTGTAGAGATTAACCCAAGTGAGACAATGATTGTAAACCAAAATACAGAGGAAAAAGTTACACTTAGGTCATGAAAAACTATTCCAAACTTTCTTCCACCAAGAGAACTCCACCTCACCAAAAAGTTGCTTTGTCAACACAAGGTACCTAGAAGAAACATAATACTTGCCAGAAGAAGCACCTCCCCAAGCCAAAACATCAGGTCCCTACAACGAGCTACACTCCCTAGAAGCCAATATTTGAGATAGTTCCAGTCGATCTCCCAGTGAACCACCCAAAGGCCAATCAGAAGAATTCTTCCATCTATAACCCACAACAAGGCCCAGGTTAAAAGCCTCCTTATAGTGAGCCACCTTATTCCATCCAGCAGCAAGGAAAGAATCACAAAGAGCCTGCAAGTGAGGATGAGAGGAAAGGAGAGGAGGATGCCCATTCTAAGAATCACTCCAAAATAGAGCCTTAGTGCCTCTATTGCAAAACCAAAATAAACTTCTCTTCGCCAGGTGAGCACCAATCTTGAGGGTATTCCACACCATAGAGCCTCTTCCCTCAAGATAAAATCGAGAATCTTCTGAAGGTTCAACACCAGGTAAATACTTGCGTGGTAGGATACGGGCCCAAAGCTGAGACTGACTAGTACACCAACGCCAATAGAGCTTGGCAGCAAGGGCTTGACTACACAAGATAGAAGACCGAAGGCCAAGGCCTCCTTCCTTTCTTGGCCGACAAAAATTATCCCAATTGATGAGGCTCCATTTGGTATGTTGCAAATTGCCACTCCAAAGAAATTGGCAAGAGAGGGCATCAAATTCTTTAAGAAAATACACCAGGGCAGCCTGAACCATGCTTCTGTATATGGGAAGAGCTTGAATTACAGATTGAAAGAGTGTCACCCTACCCGTAGTAGAGAGCCACCTGTGAGTCCAATTATTGACCCTTTGTCAGAGTTTGTCAAGAAAACTTTGCCAGAAAGGCTTAGGCTATCTACCCACCACAATAGGGACCCCCAAGTAAGTCAGAGGGAGAGATGCAACAAGATATTAGCAATCCTTTGCTAGATCGGCTCAGGAGTGTTGAAGAAAAAATAAGATGACTTGTGGTCATTAATTTTTTGCCGAGAGATAGCCAAATAAGTATCCAAGGTGAGCCGAAAGGCTTTAGCTTCCCAAATTCGAGCTCTCCCAGCAAGGGCAGTATCATCAACAAACTAAAGGTGAGAAAGAGCAGGCAAACCATTGCCCCATTGCCATCCTTGAATCAAATTTTGGAAAACATGAAACTTGATAAGTCTACCAAGTCCCTCAACCATAATGATAAAAAAATAAGGCGAGATGGGATCCCCCTAACGAAGACCTCTAGAAGCCCCAAAAAGCTCTATCGGTTCACCATTAAGAAGGACTGAGAAGGAAGGAGTAGTAACATAGCTAAGAACCCATCTAACCCAATCTTGACTGAAGCCAAAAGCAAGAAGAACTTTTCACAAGAAATTTCAATTGACTCTATCATAAGCCTTAGCCATATCAAGCTTAATAAACATAGCACATTCCCTGGAAGTACACATAGAGTGAATAGCTTCAGAAGCAATAACCACCCCATCCAAAATTTGTTTTCCTGCCAAAAAACCCCCTTGTTCCTTAGAGATAACCATAGGAAGGAAAACTTTAAGCCTCTCTGCTAGGAGCTTAGTGATGATTTTATAGACCACATTACAAAGAGCAATGGGCCTAAATAAGTCTAGTTGATTAGCCTCTTCCTTCTTTGGAATAAGGACTAAGAAAGTAGCATTCAAGGCCCGAATTATTTCTTTGTTGGAAAAGGACTCTTGAACCACATCCAAAAGGTCATGATTGATAATATCCCAAAATTCTTGAAAGAATTCAACAGGGAAACCATCCGGCCCCGGAGCTTTGCCCTTCCGCAAGCTGAAGAACACCCCCTCTAATTCAGATATACTAATTGGCCTCATAAGAGAATCATTCATCTCCCTGGTCACAAAACACTAACGGATTTAAAATGTTGTGTACAATACACAATATTTTACATGCATAGTGCAAATCTAAATCTAAATATTGTGTTTCAAATTTATCGTGCGGTTGACACATGGAAGGAGATTGAATTGTAGGAAGTAGTAGCTAGAATTAGATCTAAAGGTATCTAGAGTAAATTAACTTTTATTTGAATTAAACCATATATATATATATATATATATATATATGGTTTTTTATAGAAATAAACTGCTTCAATAAAAATTTAATTAATGTTACCTGTATTTATATTAATTTAGAATTTTGTTGAAATAAAATATAATAAATTTTTAAAATATATTTTTAGAAACATAAATTTTTAAAACTTATTTTTAAAAACATAAATTTTAAAAATCTAAGTACATCGAAACTTGTTTTTTGACATTTTGGTATATAGCACTAATTTATTTAAATTATTCAAATTTATACATATTACTAAATAATATTATTATTTCTAATTTATAGAATATTTAAATTTAAAATGATCTGTTAAATAGTTATTAAACAAAAAATTTGACAATCAATTTTTTATGTCAAAACGGAAAACAATTTAGTTATCATAAAAGAACCATATGATAGGCAGCGGCGACCATCAAATTCCAGGCCTGATAGCAAGAGTGTGAGGGAAAACATCTTAGTCAAGACAAAAAAAAACAAAAAAAAAAGGGTGTACTTTGACCTTTCTTCAAAAATATCTTCAGCAAGACCATTAAATAAAAAGTACTTTTACCTTTGTTTAAATATGGTAGTATGAGTGTGCAAACAAATATGAAATGCTGTTGTCTCCCCAGATTGTCTGCGACTGTTGGTTGATCCTTTTCTTGTTCTGCATTAGTTTGAACATTTTTGAAAAAGTGTAAAAGAAAAACACATCAATGATTGTGAAACATTTAAAAGATAATATTACTAGGTCATTTGGAAACTATTGCAATATTCCATATATCTTTGATCTTGGGCCACTGGAGTAGGTGCTTTTGGAATAGCTTGTAAGTAGTAAGTCTTAAAATAGATATAGGCAGAAAGACAGGAAGAAAGACAGTCTAAAAGCAGAAAAAATAATACTGGGGCATGCTCAAGATGCAGGTTATCATTGTAAGGACTGCCACTACAATTTTAATCCCTAATAGTCATGCCAATAACTATCTTTAAGGTAGATGCCTACCATTAAATAAGAGCACATAGATGCCCACCATGGCGAATGACATTACTATGTGATTATGGAAATTTCTATTCTACAATTTCAATATTTGTGCGTCCTATTTTATCGACGAATAATCCTCTATAATGGTGCATTCTTCCGCATGGAAAGAATAAAAGTAAATCTCTAATAATAGAGGTCCTCAAAAGTGATAAAAAACCACACTTGAAGAAGAAGATACTCAGCTATGAACTCTTTTGATGAATACAGGCACAGGATTGTATTTATAAGACAAACTACAATAATTGAAGATTGATGCCAAGATTCACTCCAGAATCACCATTCAAACCACTTCAGTTCCACCGCCCTTATTCTAGTTTAGAAGTCCTTTGAAATAAGAAGTCATCATGCTTAATTTCTGGTCTTATATTAATTCATGATTATTAGTTTTAACTAATAATTAATGTATAGTTTACTTTCCTGGCATAGTAGTGTTCAACAGTTTGATCTACCATAGTTTATTCTTTTGTAATAAATCATGTTGTACTTGCATATGTTATGCTGTACATGTCATTTTGGATTGGTTTTGTTTTAGTTTTCTTAGAAATTAGATCTGAAGTACTAAATAAATTTCTATTTTGTAATATTTTTTATCAGTCATAAATAAAATCTGTCTCCTAAGGTGTTCAAAACAAATATCTGTGTTTTCTCTAATAAAAAAAGAGCCTCCACTATTTTATATCAGAGATTCTTTCATTGTTTACATTGTATTAATATTGGCATATCAATTTTTTATTCTTTCTTGTACTATTGCTCTCTTTCTACATTTAGTATCAAAGCACGATGTGTTTGGAAAATAGTAGCATTGGTAATCAAGATGAAGATTTTTTTGATTGGGAAAGATTAGTGGGAAATCGTTGAATCTAGATATGAAGAGCCTGCAGACTAGAATGCTCTCCAACCTAATGATAGGAGATTTAAGAAAGAAGCTGAGAAGAATAATGCAATGGCATTATTTCACATTTAGATGGCTCTTGAGAAGAGCTTGTTTCTCTAAATTGCTGATGCATAGATAGTAAAAGAGGCCTAGAAGACTCTAAAAGATGCTTATCATGGCAATGATCAGATCAAGGTTGTGAAGCTACAAACCTTGAAAATAGAATATAAGAACTTGAAGATGAAGGAAATAGAGAATGTGGGAGATTTCTATGTGAGACTTAAAGATATGATTCATAAAATGGACAATTTGGGTGAACCAATGACTCAAGAGCATGTAATACAAAAGGTATTTAGATCTCTAACCTCAAGATGGAATACTGTAGCAATTGTCATGGAAGAAAGCAACAATTTAGCTACCATGGAGTATGATGAGTTGGTTGGATCTCTCATATCACATGAAGATAGAATAAGGGACATGTCTACCAGTGTTAATAAGATGGCTTTTTCTTCTCAATTGCAAATTTCAAAGAATGATGGTACTAGCAGCATCAATAACAACGAAGGCTCAGGAAGGGATCAAAATCAGAATTTTTCAAAGTATCCAGAGGAGGAGGAGGTGCTCAAGGAGGAAGATGTAGAGGCAGATTTGATAAAAAGAACATCAAATGCTATCATTGTAATAAGTATGGACATTTTGAGAGAGAGTGTAGATTGATATCAGGTAACAATAATGCAAATTATGCTCAATAAGATGAGAATCCTTCCTCAAGTAATTTATTTTTGTGTTATGGGAAAGGTGAGTGTAATGTGAATGACGTTTGGCATTTGGATTCTAGATGCTCTAACCATATGTTTCGTAACAAGGAAATATTTTCAAAGCTTCATGATAGTTATAGATTCAATAACTCTTGGTAATAACAATACAGTAGACATTGCGGCCAAAGGAGCCATAGATGTTCTGAAAAAGGAAGGTACGAAAAGTGTTAAAGATATTTATTTTACTCCCAGATTGAAGCATAATTTAGTGAGAATTGGGCAACTTTGTAAAAACAATTATAGAGTGGTATTTGAGAACATGAAATGTATTATCTATGATAAGAATAAGAGAAATAAAGTGATTACATTTGTTCTTATGACAAAGAATAGGATGTTTCTTTTGAAGTTTGGTGAAAATGACAATCAGCTTGTCAATATGGCTTATGAGGATAAAATTTGGTTGTGGTATCTAAGGTATGGCCATTTGAATTTCAATAGTTTGAAGAAGCTAACATCAAATGCATTGGTTCTCAGATTGCCTAAGGTTGAAGAACATAAACAGATTTGTGAAGGGTGTGTAAAAGGAAAACATGCAAGGGAATCATTTCCTAAAGGCAATGCATGGAGGGCCCAATACCCACTTTAACTTATTTATTTAGATATTTATAGTCCAATGCATATACAAAGCTTGGGTAAGTTATCATATTTCATTAGTTTTATTGATGATTGCTTATGCATGTATTGGGTGTATTTTTGTGAAGAGTAAGGATGAAGCCTGTGTTTGATACATTCAAGAGGTTTAAAGCTCATATAGAGAATGAGAAAAAGAACATGATTAGATATTTGAGAACTGATCATGGAGGAGAGTTTCGCTCAAAAGATTTTCAGAATTTTTCATGAGATGAATGGGATCAAAAGGAAATTCACAACTACATATAGACCTCAAGAAAATGGAGTGGCTAAAAGGAGGAACCGTATTATAGTAGAAATGACAAGGAGCATGTTACAAACCAAGAGTTTGAACAATTCTTATTGGTCTAATTTAGTTGCTATAGCTGAATATATTCTCAATAGGAGTCCTACAAGTGCCCTAGACAAGATGACTCCATATGAAGCATGGTATGAGAAAAAGCGTAATGTAAATCATTTTAAAAAATTTGTTTGTTTGGTTTATATTCACATCCCTGATTAGAATAGGAAAAACCTAGATGCTAAAAGTGAATTATGCATTTGTGTGGGCTATAGTGATGAAAGCAAGGCTTATAGTTTTTCAATCCTATTACTAATAAGATTGTTATTTCAAGAGATGTGATTTTTGATGAAGGGGAAGTTTATGGTCATTAAAAAGGCCATGTTGAAAAGCTAAAATCAGTTTTGAATGATGATATTATTGTTGATAATTATAATGAGTAGCAAGATAATAGATCTATTTCAAGATCACCAAGCCCACCAAGAAACTCCTCACCAATTTCAAGAGTTAGTCTTGATGGAACTCTAAATTTTGGCAAATTTAGAGTCCCAAACACCATGTCAAGATGCTAATTTTTAGATCTTACCCACTACTTATATTCAAACAATATGCTTCAAAATACAAAAAGGTTATGGGTAGAGGAATATGGAAAAGGAAGTTGTTTGATCTAGGCATGCATTGCAGCACTATCCAAATTAACTTGTGCAATTCATCAAATAATTTTTATGAACAAAATGCAAATACCAATATAGAAAGCCCTGATCTCTATTGTAGAATACCCAGATATCTTATCTGTATCTAGATTACTGCCTAAGAATATAATAGCAAGTGTGGTATTAGGGGCATTCTGGTTTGGAATGTGATGAAGATTTGTGGCATCAACACTAGAAAAATTTCTTAGTATGAGGAGAGGTACTACTTTACATTCCTTTTAATTGTTCTTCATAGCCTATGTTTTACAGGTTGGGTGATTGTAAGGCATATCTCTTACTTGGATCACCATTGATTCAAATAATGCTTCCAGCCCTTTCTCCCATTGTTGGAAGCACCTCTAAATTCAGATCAAGTTAGCTATTTATCATCATATTCACTCCAAATGCAATGTTAGCAATGAAAAGGACCAATTTAGTAGTGATTATATGTAGGGAGTTTTGAATAGAAAAACATTAGGAAATGAGAACAAATATAATCAATGCTACAAGATGAGAATCATCAAAGACAAAAAATCAATGCATGTGTAAAGGAAGGAAGTAGCCTACATGTATAGTTCTATATCCAGAATCTGCATGCAAGTGTAAAAGCTTGCCACACTGCATTCTCTTGCCATGGTATTCCGTCCAGGCCCAAACATGGAGATTGCTCCAGATGCGATTGCAAATCAGTCAAATATCAAAAACCAATGTCTGAATGAACGTGGTGGAGTCTTGATTGGCATGCATCACACATGCACTACATTTGGTATAATAGAGTGATCAAAGCCAAAGACTATGTGTATGCACCAAAGGTATCTTATGCGTGAATAGTAAACTTTCATACCCAAGAGGCAATAAACAAGAAAAGGAGTCATGCTTGGTAGGAGTGAAAAGTATCTGGGGCAGATAGGAGTTTTAAATTAAAATATATGTTTTAGTCACACAACACCTATAGATGGTCAAAATGGAGTAGAAGACAATATATATATTAAGAAGATAGAAATCTAGTGCCAAAATGATATATTGGATGTTAGATACCATTGAGAGTTTCATATCTTTGAAGGGCCTCAGAAAAGAGATAAGTAGTAGCGGCAACCAGAGGTATCAAAGATTGAGTCAAGACTAGCATAGAATGAAGAAAGATGTCTATGTTTTGCCACATCCTTATCTATGTGCCAAGATGGAATTCACATCATAGTTATGATGGCACAACAATTAGACACAGTGCTTGGAAGAATGATTCCAGGAAGACATGTAGGAGTTTGTGGAAACTGAAGACATTCTTGCAAGATGGATACTAGTTTGACACAATTCATATTGAACGCCAACACAACATAAGAGGTTCCAGCTTAGGCCACTTGAACTCTCTTGTGGGGTGATCTTGTATCCCTTGGCCCATTTTTTGTAAATTGTATTCTAATTATATTTTTTAATAAGCAGGACTATTCATCAAAAAAAAACATAAGAGGTTTTGTTTGTGAGATGAATCTCGATCATTGCCCAGAAAATCATTATATGATCTGAGAAAACTTTTAAGTTATAAAAATTAATCAGGAATATTTAGGAGGCATTGATATTTTTAATTAGATAACACAAACATTCATTCTTGATGATTATTTGTTTATTAAGTAATAGTTTACTTTCAAAGGGGGTGGTTTAACCTTAATTTGAAAGGTTACATTCACTATTATCAAATATAAATAAGAAGGGAATGACTATAGACAAAGACACAGAAATATTTAGAAAACATTTAGATTCATATTCAAGAGAAATTATTTTATATTACTTGTAGGGAGGGATAAGGAGTTTAATATGATTTTGTAATATAAATTCCATTACTTTATTTTGATAATAAAACAAAATGTTCTTTGTTTATTATTAAAGGTTTGGAGATTTAAACAAGAGATGAATCATCCTTTGTAATTATTATTTAAAAAACTATATACAATTTAAATGTCATATAAGTAGACAAGGTCATTTAGCATTTAAATTTGATCATCACAGATAGTGTGAAATATTAAATTATTTCCATATCTATGTCCAGTTTGTCTCCCTACCAAAGGAGTCAAAATTCAATCTGAACTAATTTAAGATTGTCAAAATTCAATCTGAACTAATTCAAAGATTGTATATATATTTGATCTATCACATCTTGATTATTTAATTTTTGGTAGTAAAGTTTGTAAAACATTATAAAGTTGTATGTGAAAATTCACTAAAATTGACTCTATTGCTTGGATGAGTAGAGGCACTGGTCTTTTTATTATTGAAGTCAAAAAATTTATAACTTCCTTCCTACAAGCATCAAACCCATTATTAAAAAACTTTATACAAAACATTCAAACACTCAACATCAAATTTTCATTTTAATTGAGTTCAACCAAAGAACTCCAAGTCTTAAATTCACTTTAGTAAAGCTCTAAACCAAGTGATCAGGTTTGATGAGAAGGTGTACCCACCTAGGTGTAGCAAAGCCTAAAGTGCAATGGAATCAAGAAGTATTCCTGTTCGCTGGTCAGAACTTATTGTGAAGTCCTATCAGAGCAGTGGCAAGCTCTTGGATTTCCAATCTCCAATTTTGGAAACCAACAAGTCCATCCTCAAGTCCTCCAAGAAAGGTAATAAGATTGAGTGATATCTATGAAAGGTATCAAAATCAAACACATGAAGAAGATTCAATAGGTGAGATAGTAAATTTTGTATTCCTCCCAAAAGTTGATTTTGAGCCATCATGTTTTGAAGATGTGTGTACTAATGAGGTTTAGGTGCAACCAATGAATGAAGAAATGGATTCCATTCATAGGAATGAGACCTAGGAGCTTGTCGAGCTTCCATATGAGAAGAAGAATATTGGCACAAAATGGATCTACAAGGCTAAGTATAATAGTGATGGGAGTGTTGAAAGATACAAGGCAAGATTGGTTGCTAAAGGTTTCACTCAAAGGTATGACATTGATTATGAAGAAACTTTTGCACTAGTAGCAAGACAAGAAAATATTAGGAAGTTAATTTCTCTTACAACTCAAAAGAAATGGATTATTCATCACATGGATGTGAAAAGTGTCTTCTTGAATGGGTACTTAGAAGAAGAGCTATATGTGGGACAACCACAAGGTTTTGAGATTCAAGGCAAAGAAGATCATGTCAACAAGTTGAAGAAGGCTTTGTATGGCCTCAAGCAAGCACCATGTGCATGGTATGCAAGAATTGATAGATATTTTCAACAAAATGGCTTCCAAAGAAGTAAGAGTGAACCTACGCTTTACTACAAACAAGAAGGTAATGATATTCTCATTGTGAGTTTGTATATTGATGATTTTCTATATATGGGTAGTAGTTCAAAGATGAAAGATGAATTCAAAGTTGCTATAATGAATGAGTTTGAGATGAAAGATTTAGGTCTCATGAAATATTTTCTTGACATGAAAGTTTATAAGGTAAAGATGAAATTTTTATTTGTCAAGAAAAATATGCAAAAGATATGTTGAAGAAATTTGATATGGCTGATTATAGACCTCTTTTGACTCCAACTACTCATGGAGTTTCATCATGTAGAGATGATGATACTAAAATTGTCGATGAGACATCATATAGGAGCATAGTTGGGAGTTTGATGTTTTTAGTACACACAAGGCCTGATATTGCTTATTCAGTTTCATTGGTTTCAAAGAATATAACAAATCCATCAGAGGAACATATGTAGGTAGACAAAAGAATTTTGAGGTATGTGAAAAGTATAGTAGATTTTGGTATTCACTATTCTTCTAATAAATTTGTGCTTTTTGGTTTTAGTGATTCAGATTGGGGAGGTAGTTTTGATGACTGAAAATCTACATTTGATAATTGTTTTTCTTTGGGTTCTAATTTAATCAAATGGAGTTCAATAAAAAAAATCATAGTTTCTTTATGTTCTACAGAAGTGAAATATTTTATGGTCACCTTGGTTGGTACACAAGCTTTATGGCTTATAAAGCTTTTTGAAGAAATTGGAGAGATACAGGTTCAACCTACTATGATCTTTTGTGACAATATAAGTGCCTTTAAATTGGCTAAGAATCCAATTCATCACAATAGGACAAAACACTTTGATTTAAAACAACATTTCATTAGATATTTGGTACAAAATAAAGTACTTGAGCTGAAGTACATTAACAAAAAGGAGCAAATCACAAACATCTTCACAAAGTCAACTGCAAATGATCAATTTTTCAAACTTAGAGATCAGATTGTGAGCCCTTTCAACATCAAGGGGGAGTATGAAGTTTGATTTTGAGATTCACTCTAGAATCACTATTCAAAACACTTTAGTTCCACTACCATTGTTCTAGTTTAGAAGTACTTTAAAATAAGAAGTGATCATGTTTAATTTCTAGTCTTATATTAATGCCAGATTATTAATTTTAACTAATAATTGATGTCTAGTTTACTTTCCTGGGGTAGTAGTGTTCAACAGTTTGATCTATTGTTGTTTATTCTTTTGTAACAAATCATGTTGTCCTTGCACATGTTATGTTGTGCATGTGCATGAGTTAGTTTGGATTGGTTTTGTTTTAGTTTTCCAAGGAATTGTATCTGAAGCCTACGGTGATTGTAGACAATTAAATAAACTTCTATTTTGTAATATTTTTGATCAGCTATGAATAAAATCTGTCTCCTTGGGTGTTCAAAACAAATATCCATGTTTTTGCTAATAAAAATAGAGCCTCCACTATTTTCTATTAGAGATTCTTTCATTTTTTATATTGCATTCATATTGGCATATTGATTGTTTATTCTTTCTTGTGGTATTGCTCTCTTTCTACATTAATATGTGTGCCAATAATAGCCCACCTTATCAGATAGTTATTGTTGAGCACATGAATTCTATAACCACATTGAAAAGAGTGCATTGGAAGGCTAAAACACCAATTATCTTATAATTAATTTATCTCCATGAATTAATTATATTAAATATTTAAACTATCCACCCATATAATCTAGAAAAGATGGGTCCCATACTAAAGCCTTGTTAGGTACCTATGTACAATCATTTATTCACTTACAATTAGAAAATAGTCACATGATTTATTGTAAGCCCATAAAACTTCTAAGAAATACAAACTTGGTAACACATAGCTTCTTTCCACTCATGCTTTCCTTTAGCCTTATCATATGTTTGAGGGTCATTAGTTTTCATTATGGTGGTCATTAAAGCATAATTGCATTGTTGAGGCTTTTGATAAATTTCTTGAATATTCTTCATCTTTGGAGATGAATGAGATTCCTTAAACATATTACAGATTACCTTAGGTATTTCACGAGATTGGAGAACATTGGAAGATTCACCATTATCTATGCATAGCTGAGAAATAAGAGAGGGTTTTACCTTATCATCAAAACCTTCATTAAATTGGACATTTATGCTTGTTAATACATCTTCCACAGTAGAATCATACAACGTATCCCTTCTTGTGATCATCATAGCCCAAAAAGATGCACTTGACACTTTTCTCATCAGATTTCTTTTCTCTAATTTCATCTCGTATGTGAGGAGAAGCTTCACATCCAAATAGTCTAAACTACAACCTCAACCCAAAGAAACAAAGGAAGACCTTTTGATTGTAGCATGCAATGTCCCATTTCTACTAATATCATATTCTTCATTTTAGAAACACTATTTTGTTGAAGAGTACGTCTTTTAGTCATTTCCCTTTTGATACTATGATTTTTCACAAAAAGATTTGAACTTGGTGCTTACATATTCTCCACCATTATCAGTTCGCTTGATCTTATTCACACTTTGATCATCAATGAATTTTAAGATATACTTAGCTCCTCCCTTTGATGCAGGATTCATGGGCCCACCCAAATCACTCTAGACTAGTTCAAGAGATTTTCTTGCCCTCCATGTAGATCTATCAAAACAATCTCTATGTTATTTACCAACCATATATCCTATGCACACACACTTCATTTTACTCATTTCCAAGAAATTCCATCAACCATATTAATCTTTGAAAGCATAGCCAAACTATGATAGTTTAAGTGACCAAATTTTTGATGTCATAGCTCACTTGTAGAAGAACTTGTGGTAATATAAGCATTTTTATCAATAGATGTCCAAAATTTGTAAATAACATGACTCTCAACTCCCATTGCTACTACTTTATAATCATCATTAAAATTCTTGATTAAACACTTATCTAAATAAAACTCAACCTTGTAACCTTGTTGAGTTTTTTGACTTACTAACAAAAGATTATTTGTTAACTTAGGCACAAGATTCATATTGTAACTTGCAATTTTTTACCATCATGTCGTTTCATGGATATTGAACCTAGTCCTTTAATTTCATGTGAGCTATAATCTCCAAAAAATACCCTTGCACCATTTGTTTATTCTAAAGAACCAAAAAAATGTTTATTTTAAGTCATCTAGTGTCTAGCTCCTAAATCAATATATCATTTTCTAGTTTAATTTCTTTGAGAAGATAAACGATCTATCATAATATTATGATCAAGCTATTCTTGAGAAAAATTGAGTTGTCGTCTTTGATTAAATCTTCTTTGTGATTTCTTGTGACATTGATCATTTTTATGTCCTTCTCCATAATTATAACGTCTGATATTATTTTTATAACTTCTTTATTCACTTTGTTGCCTTTGAAAATTATGTCTATGTTGGTATTCTCTTCGTTGATTCCATTGTTTATTATTATTTTTCTATTGATTCCCTTGATTTGACCTTTGTTGATACAATTTACCTTGAATGTGATTCTTATACTTTCCTCTAGCCATGAATGCTTGAGAATGCTTACTAGACTCACTTGTGAATTTCTTAAGTCTATATTCTTCATTTAGTAAAGCACCATATACTACTTCTAATTTTATATTCTTAAAATTTCTAGTTAGCTCCAATGTGTGGATAAAATTATGGTACTCATCTAAAAGACTTTCAATCAAGAAATCCATAATTTTAGAGTCTTGCAACTCAACATTTGTCATTGCAATTTGATTTCTCAAATATTTCAAATTTGCAATATGATCATTCATATTATCTCTTGCCTTCATTTTCAAATGAGTTAGTTGTCTTTTAATATCCACAAATTTTAATTTGTTGGTTCTTTCATACATTGTTTGCAAAGTTTCCCATATATTCTTTGTTGACTTTAGATTTTGAACATGAGGCCTTATTCCTAAACAAATTTCCCATAGAACAGTTGCACAAGCATTCAAATCCATTTTATCCTATTTTTCGTGCTTATCTTGATCTGTAGGTTTTTCTTCAGTTGCTACTTCTCATAAGTCTTTCATTTGGAAAATTTGCTTCATCTCAAATTTCTAACTAGCATAATTGAAACCATCTAATTTTTCACTAACTATAAAAGGAGTACTCTTAGTAGTAGTGATGGCAAAAAGAATAATAAACACTGGAGCTAAAATAAAGCCCATATCAACACATGTTATAAAACTTTATATTAAACCTTTATATTATGGTACCCTCATGTTGGCCTTCTTATGAACCAAACAAGAAGGACATCAAATTTTTTATTTTTGTGAATCTCAATGTTGAAAGAGTTCCACCACAAATTCTCAAAACATTACCAAGATCTCTTTACACTTCACTGTATCCCACACTTTGAACTCTACAAGAGTAGAAATATTTTTCAAAATACACAACCAAGAAACATCACAGCAACAAAGAAAGCACTATAAAAAAACTCAAGCCCCAAGTTAATACATCACTGACTATCACCTACAACACCATTCAGGAAACCTTATTTTCATAATATCTCTCAACAACTCCGCCTTGTGATTATGGTCTTCCACTTTACAATTGTTCTCTTTATGCTTGACCCACAAACATAACCAATCTCAATATAAGGGCTTCAGGAGCATCTTCTTTTACACCAACTAATAGTTCATCTCGCCTTGGACAACGACAAAACTCCTTTGGTCAGATCCAATAGCATTGGTGGTCAAATCCAATACCATTGGTGGCTACGTTAACGTTCGCCTTCAAATTAGACAACATCTCTTCTTTTGCAGCAATATTACCTTCTCATACCTTTACATTCAGATAATCTAAACATCAATCTAAAACAGAGAGTGATAGATCCTACAGCAAAAACACAAATCAAATCCCATAAAATTCTAGGTCAGGAAATATTTAATCTCTTTTACATAAAATCTCTTTTACATTAGCTCCAGGCAGAATGTTGAATGAGACCGTGTCGATGTAAAGCATAAGTCTCCACAAACTACATTTTCCATGGGCTCAGGCAGCATTGCTGCCCAGCTGAGTGGAGTTCCAGTACAGGTGCTTATTGTTGCACGCCCAAGCAAAGAAGATGATACAACATACTCTAACCACAACAAAGGAAATTATAGAGCCCAACCAGATGGCTTCGATACCATTATGAAAAACCACTCTGGAAGAAGAAGATACTCAGCTATGAGCTCTTCTGATGAATACAGGCTCACGATTGTATTTATCAGATAAACTACATTAATATGTGTGCCGACAAAAGGCTTCCTTATCAAACAATTATGCTTGAGCACATGAACTCTACAAGCACGTTAAAGAGTGCGTTGGAAGGCTAAAAACACCCTCGTAGCTTAAAAAATATCCTTGTTGCTTGAATAATTCTGAATTTTTTATACTTATTAAATAATACATATGATATCGCTATGTTTCAATTTTAAACGTATTAAATAATATTGAATAACTCCTCTTTCTACTTCAGCTCTATTTTATACAATCAAATCCAGAAATGCATTCCAATAATTTTTAAACAATGTTAAAAATATATAGTACTATTGAATCATTCATATCATACAAGACATATCATACAAATTTCAATCACACATTCTTTTATGAAATTAAAATAGGGTCTATATTATCACTCTTACAACATCAAAATATTTATGTTTGGTTAATATGTTTTTAATCTAAAATACTTGATTTTGATAGATTTAAAACTCAAAAGACACATAAACACTCTAATTATAATCATTATCAAACATGCTAATCAATACCATTCATGACATGTTTCAAGTTTAAAAAGTACAATTGAAATATAACCTATCTTGAAATAAAAGACAAAGTGTCAGTTTACCTATTAAAAAAACAAATCTGATTATGCTAAGAACAATAAATAATAGAACACAATGACAAACCA
Organism: Cupressus sempervirens; assembly: GCA_028749045.1. NCBI lineage: Eukaryota > Viridiplantae > Streptophyta > Pinopsida > Cupressales > Cupressaceae > Cupressus > Cupressus sempervirens. Next base: position 9,808,365 of record CM053789.1, on the reverse strand, counting down.
TAATAGAATAAAACACTTCTAATAGAGATCAAATCTAAAAGAACATGATGACAACAGATCAATGAACTAATATTGTAGATAGAAGAGAAGAACCAGTATATTTTATTGATCTGACCACACATAAAAATATCCTAAATGGCCTCTATAAATAGAGGACTTTCTGCTACAAAAGAAGAATCTAGAGACTATACATGGATGGTGTAATGTGAAAAACTCACACTAAAGTTAACAACCTTACCATGTGTATGCATGTGGAGGAAGATATGTAGAAGAAATCATCTATTCTAACACTCTTGCTTAATTTCTATCACTAACAAATTTTATGTGGGAGAAATTACATTAAGAAATTCAAATAGAATGGGTCATGACATTGAGTCTTGTTAGGTACCCATTTGCAACATAAAATTTTGCTTTCTCTTATCACTATCACTTTGTTCCTTGTGCCATTATGATGTGGGTTTATAACCGGTTCATGCATAGCTATTTGAGATTTTCTCTAACTAATTCAATTACTTTTTCTTTAGATTTTTTGCCCCAAGTAAGCTATAGAATTTTATGTTTTTCACTTCGTAAAAATTTGTACACACCCATAATTAACTCGTTCCATCTGACCAGATATTTAATTGCAGCTTATAGTGATAGCAAACCACAAATTAATCTTCTCAGATTTTAAATAAGATTTATAAACCCAAACAACCAATCATAACCCATGAATCATAGTATGCTCTCTTACTATGTTAAGAAACATATCTAACACAAAAATAGTTTAGATGGCCTCTATAAGTTGAGGACTTCCAGCTTCATTTTAGCTAGCCTCTACAAACAGAGGACTTCTAGCTACACGTGGAGGAGGATACTAGGAGAAGAACCAATATATTCTAATATTACCAAATGATCAATATACAATCTGAACAATATAAAAATGGATTATGTACTTCACAAACATAAATAACTCAATCACTACAAATACAATGTAGTTATATAATAATAGTAGTCAATAATACTAAACCATCAACCGATCAAACAATTAGATTGGCCAATGGAAAAATAACCAATTATATATAATCAACATTAAAGATATCAATCAAAAGATTTATGTTTGGTTAATATGTTTTTGATCTAACAATATTTAAAAAATTATGTTTGGTTAATACATTTTTTATCTAATAATACTTAATTTTGATAGGTTAAAAAATCAAAATACCTGAAAACATAAACACTCTAATTATAATCATTATCAAAACATGCTAATCAATACCATTCATGACATGTTTCAAATTTTAAAAGTACAATTGAAATAAAACCGATCTTGAAATAAAAAATAGTATTAGTTTACCGATTAAAAATAGATCCGATTATGCTAACATCAATATTCAAGCTGCACAATATGAAACTGGACTATATATTTTATAAACACAAATAACTTGATAACTCCAAACACAATGTAGTTTATCCAACCCATGACATCAAAATATTAGTATTAGTTCAATTCTCCTATATATAATAATTTTAGTCAATAATACTAAACCATCAGCAGACCAAACAATTAGATTGGCCAATAGAAACATAGCCAACTACATATAATAACAGTAAATATATCGATCAAAAGATTTATTTTTGGTTAATATTGTTTTTGATCTAATAACATCAAAAGATTTATGTTTGGTTACTATGTTTTTGATCTAACAACATCAAAATATTTATGTTTGGTTAATATGTTTTTGATCTAATAATTCTTAATTTTGATAGGTTCAAAACTCAAAACACCTCAAAATATAAACAATCTAATTATAATCATTATCAAACATGCTAATAAATACCATTCATGGCATGTTTCAAATTTTAAATGTACAATTGAAATATAACCTATCTTGAAATAAAAGATAGAGTGTCAGTTTACCTATTAAAAATGAGATTTGATTATGCTAACAAAAAAATAAATAATAGAACACGATGAAAAACTATAATAGAAATAAACACTTATAATAGATATAAAATCTAAAAAGAACATGATGACAACAAATCAATGAACTACAACAGACGATAGAAGAGAAGACTTGATATATTTTATTGATTTGACTGCACACAAAATTTGTTTAGATGACCTCTATAAATAAAGGACTTTCTACTACAAAGGAGGAATCTATAAACTATACTTGGATGGTGTAATGTGATAGTAGTCTCACTAAAGTTAACAACCTTATATGTGTATGCACATGGAGGAAGATGTATAGATGGTCTATTCTATTATGCTTCCTTAATTTCTATAACTAAAGACTTTTTTGTGGGATAAATTATAGTAAGAAATTAAAATAGAATGGGTCATGACATTGAACCTTGTTAGGTACCCATTTGCAACATAAAATTTTCATTCCTCTTATCACTATCACTTTGTTCCTTATGTCATTATGTGTTGAAATTAATCCCCAACTACTCTCTGCCTCCGTAATTTTTCTCCAACCCACTGTCACGTGCCAAGTTATTTCTTGTAGTCTATCGATTTCCTTTGGTCATTGCAAGAGATATATTTTGATTTAGTTTTAATTACATATCCTTGCCCTAGATTTATTTTGCTGGTTGTTCAATCGATATTTACTTGTATTTAATATTTTTTTCGATTTCCCCTTTTTCTAGGCACATTTGATATATATCTGGGATAGTTATTTTAATTTGTTAATGTCTTGTTATTTTCTATAGTAGAATAGAGCTCTCTCTCATATTGGGATATTTTCTATATGTTATGTTTTGATATATGCAAATATATACAATAGAAGACTAATGTTTTTATTCTCTATGAATGCTCTATTTTCTCTTATTTCTCTCCCTCTGCCAATAAGTGGTATCAGAGCTTAAGGTTTCTCAAGAGTTGTTGAAGGAAAGATTTAGCAGTAGCTAAAAGTTCTGACAAAGGTATTCAATCAAGTGAGTCAATGGCAAGCAAAAATTTGACAAATCCTCAAATCCCACAGTTTAATGGTAAAAATTATGATTATTGGTTCATAAAAATGAAGGCACTATATTGTCCTTAAGATATTTGGGATCTAGTGGAGAATAGTTCCCTAGAACCAAATGATGCAATAGCATACAATGCTCTAACTCAAGTAGAGAAGGATACATTGAGAGATAATAGGAAGAAGGATTTAAAAGGTCTATTCTACATTTTTCAAGCAGTATGTGAGAGTATTTTTCCAAGGATTTCAGTAGCAACTAAGTCCAAGCAAGCATGGTATCCTCTAAATAGTATACGAAGGAATGACAAAAGTGAAAACAAAAAAACTACAAATTCTAAGAAGGGAATTTGAAACTATTTGAATGAAGGAATTACACTCAATAGACTCTTTATTCACACAAGTGATGGGTATAGTCAATCAAATTGGATCTCATGGTGAAATTCACTAGAAGATAGAAGAATTGTTGAAAATATTTTAAGGAGTTTACTTGCAAGGTTTGAATCTCTTACAATTTTCAATTTGATGAGCTTAATGCCTCTCTTGTTTCTCATGAACATAGGCTTAGTAGATCAACAAGTTCATCATTGGAGCATGCATTCAAGACACAAGCTTCAATCAGCTATGGAAGAGGTAGAGGAAGAACAAAGTTTAGAGGTAGAGGAAGAAATTCATATAGAGGTGGAATAAGTAGCCCATCAAGCTCAAGTGGAAGAGGTAATAGCCAATACTCAAGTCACAATGAAACTTAAAATCAGCCTCAAGGCCAAAGGTATGACACATCTCAAATCCAATGTCATTACTGCAAAAAGTAGGAGCATTATTCAAATGAATGTAGGAAGAAGTGATATGATTTCAACAAGAAAAATGCAATTTTTACAAAAGAAAATCAAAACTATAAATCAGAACAATATACAGTGTTTTTAGCTTGCACTGTAGCACAAGAAAATGATAAAAATATATGGTTTTTAGACCTAGGCTGTAGCAACCACATGATAGGGAATTTAGAAATATTTTCAAGCTTGGATGAAAATACAAAATCTAATGTCACTTTAGGGAATGATGATAAGGTGGCAGTCAAAGGAAAAAGGGACATCAACATTCTAAATATGAAGGGGAGAAGAAATATATTTTTGATATTTATTTTGTTCCCAATTTAAAGCATAATTTGATGAGTATTGGCCAGCTTGTTCAAAATGGGTTTAGAGTATCTTTCAAAAATGGAGAATCCACAATTTCAGATAAATTTCCAAGCAATTCGCTCATTTCCAAGATTCAAATGACAAACAATAGAATGTTTCTCTTAAAGATTAAGTTAGATTTGAATGTGGATTTTGCTCAAGCATACACTCTAGTGAATGCACAAGAGGGTAAAAGAGAACTTGCTACTATCACTCAAACTATATTTCAAGTAGAAATAAAAGATGCACATTTGCTTTGGCATCTAAGGTTTGGGCATTTAAACATTGGAGGCCTAAATTTACTTCATAGGAAAATCATGGTGAAAGGATTTCCTTTAATAGAAAATTTGAAAAGAGTATGTGAAGAGTGTATCTTGGGAAAGCAACATAGAGTCATTTCCAACAAGTAAGTCAATGAGGGCAGAAACACATTTAGAAATTGTTCATTCAGATTTATGTGGGCCAATGCATATGCCTTCAATTGGTGGAATATTTTTTTTTTTTACATTCATTGATGACTACTCAAGGAAAACATGGGTTTATTTTCTAATGCATAAGAGTGAGGTATTTGAATAATTTTTTCAATTCAAAGCTCTTTCTGAAAAAAAGAGTAGTCATTACATCAAAGTATTGAGAACAGATAGAGGTGGTGAATACATCTCAAATTATTTTCTAATATTTTACAAAGATCATGGAATTCACAAGCAATTCATAGCTAGATACAAACCTCAACAAAATGGGGTAGCTGAAAGAAAAAATAGAACAATCATGGAAATGGCTAGAAGCATGTTAAAAGAAAAATATTTCTCAAATGAATATTGGGTTGAAGTTGTTTCATGTGCAACTTACATAATAAATAGATGTCCAACAAAAAGTGTCAAGAATGTGATTCCAAAAGAAGCATGGAGGGGAAGAAAACATAGTGTTTCTCACATGAGAGCTTTTGGATGTGTGGGATATGCACATATGTTGACTGAATTGAGAAGGAAATTAGACAAGGTAGAAAAATGTATATTTGTCAAATATAGTGATGAATCAAAAGCATACAAATAATACAATCCAATCAGCAAGAGGGTCATAATCAACAGAGACATATAGTTCATAGAAGAAGCATTGGATGGAAGTGTAGAAAAAACAATCAACATAACAACAACCATACCACAAAAGGAAAATGAAGTTTTAATACTCCTTCAAATATGACTCCTTTCACACCCATTCAAGCTCAACATTGTGGTCCACAAGTGACACCATCATCAAATGTAAGATCAGTGTCACATATACAATCAAGCACCCCCACAAGTGTACAAAAAACACCATCTACAAGTGGCCATCAAAGCGTTGGTCCATCAAGTCCACATTCGATCGATTCTACATCAAGTGACATGCCACATCCTACATTGGCAAGCTTGACGAGATAAAAAATCAAAAGTATTAGAGACATTTATGAGAAAAATGAAGGTGAAAATAATGTTGATTCAATCTCTCATTCTGCTTTACACTCACAAATAGATGACCCAATTCATTTTGAAGATACAATTAAAGATGAAAAATGGGAAAATGCAAAGGATGAAGAAATTGATGCAATTGAAGAGAATCAAACATGGGAGTTAGTGAGTCTTCCAAAAGGGAAAGATGTCATAGGAGTAAAGTGGGTTTACAAAATTAAGTTGAATTCAAATAGTAATGTGCAAAAACATAAGGCAAGGCTAGTTGCTAAAGGTTATTCACAAGAACATGGAATTGATTACAATGAGACATTTTCTCCTATAGCCCAATTAGACACCATAAGAATGACACTTGCCATAGTAGCTCAAAAAAAATGTCTTGTTTATCAAATGAATGTAAATTAGCATTCTTGAATGGTTATCCTGAGGAAGAAGTTAATGTCAAACAACCACCTAGATATGAGATTTTGGGTCAAGAAGATAAAGTCTACGAACTGAAAAAGGCATTGTATGGCCTCAAGCAAGCCCTAAGAGCTTGGTATAGTAGAATTGATTCATATCTCTTACAAAATGGTTTTGATATGTGCAACAATGAGCTTATGTTGTACATAAAGATGGATGAAAAATGTCAAATTCTAATTATATGTTTATATGTTGATGATTTGATATTCATAGGTGACTTATCAATTGACATTGTTAAAGAAGCTATGAAAAAGGAATTTGAAATGACTAATTTGGGACTAATGAAATACTTCTTAGGTATTGAGGTCAACCAAAATCAAAATGAAATATTCATTTCTCAAGAAAAGTATGCTAGTGATATTTTGAAAAGGTTCAATATGATGAATTGTAAATCAGCATCATCACCAATTGTCATAGGTTTGAAAATAAGTAAAGATGAGAAATAATATGATGTAAATCTAACTTTGTATAAAAGGCTTGTTGGCAGCCTTATGTATTTAACAGCCACAAGGTCAAACATAATGTTTTGTGTAAGTTTGATTTCAAGGTTCATGGAGACTCCAAAAGAATCACACTGGAAAGCAAGGAAAAGAATTTTAAGGTATGTGAGCGGAGCAAGAAATTATGGTATTCAATATTCAATTTCAAATGATTTTAAGCTCATAGGTTATACTGATAGTGATTGTGCTAGGAGCATTAATGATAGAAGAAGTACATCCAGTTATGTTTTTCATTTTGGCACCAGTATAGTATCATGGCTTCAAAGAAACAACCAATAGTCACACTTTCATGAAGCATAGTATGTAGCAGCAACAAGGGCATCATGTCAAGCTGTATGGATGAGAAAAGTTTTGAAAGAGTTGAAACGTGAACAAGAAGATGCAACGAAGATCTATTGTTTCAACAACTTATCCATAGCATTGTCCAAGAATCCAATTTTTCACAAGAGGAGCAAACATATAGATACTGGATGTCATTTTATTAGAGAACTAATCAACAATGGAGAAATCTTTTTAGAATTTTGTAGATCTGAAGATCAATGTGTAGGTATCTTTACCAAGGCATTAGGAAAAGAAAGTTTTGTCTTTCAAAGGGATCATTTAGACATCATAGCTAGTAGTAGTTGTGATTAAGGGGAGTGTTGGAATTAATCCCCAACTACTCTTTGCTTCTATAATTTTTCTCTTGCCCACTCTCACATGCGAAGTCATTTCTTCTAGCCCATTGGTTTCCTTTCATCATTGCAAGAGATATATTTTGATTTAGTTTTAATTACATATCCTTGCCATAGATTTATTTTGTTGGCTGTTCAATCAACATTTACCTTTTTTTAATATTTTTTATGGTTTCCCCTTTTATTAGGCACATTCAATGTATATCTAGGATAGTTAGTTTAATTTGGTAATGTACTATTATTTTCTACAATAGAACAGAGCTCTCTCTCATATTGGAATGTTTTTTGTATGTTATGTTTTGATATATGCAAATATATATAATAGAAGACTGATGTTTTTATTCTCTGTGAATGCTCTATTTTCTCTTATTTCTTTGCCTCTGCAAATATTATCATGTGGGTTTTTAACAAGTTCACCCATAACTATTTGAGATTTTCCCTAGCTGATTTAATTGCTTTTGCTTTAGGTTTTTTTGGCTCAAGCAAGCTACCTAGTTTTAGTTCTTTCACCTAAATAAATGGTTTTGACTTATCACAATCATATGTATAATGATTATTGATTTCATATGAAAAACAATCCATCTACTACACACATGATTTCCCAACCGTTGTGCTTGATAAGAAAATGGTACAAAACCATAATTAACTCCTTCCATCTGATCATATGATTAATTGCAGCCGATGGTGTTCTTTGCAGCGGCTAGCTTAATATGCTTCAGTGGAAATTGGAAGTTGATGAAGGCTTCCACTGCTTCATACTCCACACAGAAACAATTCTTTTCTATTTCAATAGGAAACAAAGAAGACCAGAATTAGAGAGAGGAGGAATTTTAAATCAAGTTTTATAAACCCAAACAATGAATCACAACCCATGAATCATAGTATGCTCTCTTACCATATTAAGAAATAGATATAATAAATAATAGAACACAATGACAAAACATAATTAGAGAGAAAATCTTAAAAACCATGGTGACAATGGATCAATGAATAACTAGAATAGATATAGAAATAAGAGAGAAAGACCCATATTTTTTATTAACCTGACTGCACACAAAAATAGTTTAGATACCCTCTATAAATAGAGAACTTCTAGTTACATGTGAATATGGTGTAGTTAACTGAATTTTTAGTTGCAACAAGAAATGACATGGAAGAAGAATCGGTATATTCAAACATTAAAAAATGATCAATATACAAGCTGCACAATATGAAACTGGACCATATATTTTACAAACATAAATAACTCATTAACTCCAAACACAATCTAGGATATCCAACCGATGACCTCAAAAGATGAGTTATCTAACAATTATAGCATTTATCTTCTTTAAAAAAACTTAAACATTCAAGCAAAGTAAAGAACAACCATAATAAAATGCACAAAGATAATTACACTAGATCTGTTGACTAGGGAAACCCTTGATCAAAGGGAAAACCCTGGTGGGAATGATGCCCAGAAGATAATGTAGTAATATAAATATTCTTTGTTAGAGGATGGACCCTGTTAGGAGTCTATTACAATATTTAGTATAGTAAGTGCCTATTAGGGGTCTTTAAATCCCTATTAGGATATTCCAGCCCTTGTTAGGAGTTGTAGTACAATGTGTGCAAGAAGAGCCCACTGCCCAAATATGCAATTTCAACTACCAGAAGAGCTTACTGCTCAAATAATTAATTTACTGTTATCTTCTCTTTTCCTCTATTTTTTCAACCAAACTAGTCATTGCTAAACCTTGTAGACTAGGTCACGAACTTTGGATCCAAATATTAAACCTCATATTAGTCAGCAAAACCTCAACAATGAAGTTTCCTTCACTTCCACATTGCTCTGTTGAATTTCACATTCCACACTCTCTACTGCTTATCATTAATCATAAAAACATATCATTCCATATATTCACACATATCATGATAAAGTAAAATATCCTTCATTTATACCAAGTCATCAAAATAATTCCTTGAGTTGGTTGTTAGACCTTCTCAATTAATTATTATAGGATAACATTAAGAACACATTACACTTAGCAATAACATAAATCTTATGCAATGTAACTTGAATAAATTTTTGTACACACAATATTATGATGAGTGATCTTAGCCACATCATCACCAACATATCCTCTCAATGTCCTCAACCTCAATCTTTAGAATATCAAATCTGCTAAGAGATATAACAAGTTTACCAGAACATGCCTTTGTAAACTCTATCTCAGAACAAACATCACTAAAACTTACGTAACTTCTTCTAGACTTATCCTTTCTTCTTTTGACATTAACTATATATACTAGATACTTAGAAGTATCTCCTATAACCTTGAATAGTTAGAATACTCAACTAGCCATCCATACCAACTTGATCTTTTTGTTGTTCTACTATCAAATACCACAAAAAACTGCTATATTGACATCAATGACAAACTCAATGATGAATGTAACATATCATCATAGTAACATATCTACAATACTCCCCCATGGTAATATCATTAGCATTTATGCTTGCAACTAATCTTCTAACAATCTCCCCAATCTTCCAAAAGTCCTTCTGAACAACCTATTCAATTCTAGGTAATTTGATCCTTGTATTAGCACCCTCCATAACTATGTCCTCCTTAAGGTCAAAAATCAGTTCCCCCTCTCCTTCCTTTGAGTCAACCATAGTAACATTCACCAAATTAAATAGTCTACCCAAAAAAACAAGAACAAAGCCTTCACACACAAGACACAGTAACTTGAAAAATAAAAAGCCAAATCTATTCACAAAACACTTGATTTTAACGAAGTTTTATTTGGACTATTATTTATTCCCTAGTCACTAGATCATAATGCTTCAGTAATCCCCCTTGAAAGATTGACCTCAAAATCTACAAAGTGCCTTTCTTGGATGCAGTAGAATATCATCCCAAATCTTGCATTGATTACCAAGATTATGTTTCCTATTACAAATTATAACTGGAAAATTAAAGCTATATGTGACTCTATAATAATTTATCAATGCTAGCACTTTTGCTAAAGTTAGTATCATCATGGCCCAACCCACCATATTAAATAATAATTTAGAAATGTCAAAAGTACCCCTTGCCAAGTGCATAATAATGGAGGTCATTGTTTTAATTTTAATTAAAGTGGACATTAGTACTTGGAAAGGCTTCTTTGAGCTATCAATTTAATCACCTCCAGATGATCATACTCATTTTCCCAAACTTGAGCATTAATAGCCTCATTTTTGTACCCTACCATGTTGTCCACCACTTGATTTACTTCCCTATAGATATGTTTGATTTAAACTTTATTAATCTTGTTCTAGAGAATTTGGGCATCTCTAATAATTGACATGGCATGCTAGTTCATATTATTATATATTCCTCAAAAAGAATCTACCTCCACTATCATCTGAATTTTCATATTATGTGTTATCTCTAGCCCCCATAGGAGTCCCAAGGATTTTTCCACATTTCTCAAAACTTTCCCACATTTCTTCAAGTATCCCTTGAAATAGACTCTCTGTTCATTCTAAATGATCATCTAGCTACATCACCTTCACTCATTATTGATCCATCCAAATTCAATTTACACTAGTTCAGGGGGAAGGGGTGGCTTTCATCTGCTCTTCAATATTTTTTGGATCTTTGAATTATCAAATTTCTCAATTAACTTGTAGATATCTCAAATTTCTCCCTAGAACCTCTCATTATGTGTGGGTGGGTGGGGCAATGGTTTCCATTTTAAAATTAAAGCACATTCCCTGATTAGTCCCGTCGTAATTTGGGTAACCAATTCTAGGGAGCGAGTATCTTTTTCTTTCAAAATATGGTTATTCCTCTTCTTCCACATGTTCAAGCACACATATGAGGGGAAGGCCTTCATGATACTTTTAATGATGGGCTGGTTAGAGTAGAATTAACATCCAAAGATGAACTAGTTTCTTCCACCCTATAGCATAGCACACATCGATTTCCTATTTGGAATTCACACCTCTCAAGATTATCAATAGTGAGGACACTGTTGTGCATGATAAACAACCAAAAGAAGTTGATTTTGGGTAGAAAGTGGGAATGCCAAACATTCTTCCATTCCATGTTTCCCACCTCCCAATTATGCTATTGTAGGATGTTTTCATGCTAAAGTCCATGCTTGGGTTCCTTTCCCATATTAGTTTGTCAGTGTCTAGGAAGGAGGGAATTCAAATATCTTTTAGGAGGGATATCAAATCATCATACATAGTCTTATCTATAAGGTTTAAATTATCATTTTAAAAGCCTTACACTCCTTGTCATGGATATAATTCATCACCTTTTCACCATACTTAGTCACCTTGTATTCTTTTAAAGTAGGAAACATTTTGTGAATAAGAGGAGCATCACCCATGCATCTATCTTTCCAAAATATAACTAGAAGTGTTCTAATAACACTTTAGGACATCATGAAAACCTTGGTTGGACTAGAGAATGCTATGGTACCCTAGTAGACCTATAAAAGCTGTGGAGGGATACTATTCCTAGAAGAGTAAGGGAGTGATGCTACAAGTTTGGATTAGTTAACTTGGTGAGGAGGTTGGGCAAGGTCAAGGGATGTTCTAAGTAGCAAGAGATCCTATAGACCACATAGGTGTAGAGAAAACACCAAGATCCACATATAATATACAAGGTTGCATAGGGACGGGGGTACTTGGGGTACTTAGGATATGTGTATGGACCGTACAGGTATGGGTACAACTATTTTTAATAATAGGGGACATAGGTACTTGGGTATGTCAAACTTTATTTTTAATTATACTTTTATATTTATAGAAAACTTGAATTTATCAGTCATGTCAATGATTTTTCAAATCAAAACAGTGATAAAGTTTGCAAATGTAATATATTGTTTTCAGTTTTTAGATTTGTTATATGTTTGTAATAATAATTTATGATAAATGTTTAGATGCATAACATAGAAGGTAGGATTTAAACATGAACAAGAAGATTATAAATCATATGAAAATAACATATTGAAAATGATAAATTTTTGGCTTTAACACTGATAAAGTTTATTATTGATCAATATTGTATCAAAGTTCCAAACAAATTAGGTATTGAATTAAGCTTGATAAACAAATAATAGAGAAGGAACAATTTAAACATGAACAAGATCATAAATCATATGATGATGACATATTGGAAATGATAAACTTATGCTTTAACAGTGATAAATTTTATTGCTAATCAATATTCTATCAAAGTTTCGAACTAAATAGGTATTGAATTAAGCTTGATAAACAACGAGCTAATACACAAACAAAAAACCAAAAAAAAAAATCTGAAATCTCAATCAAGGTCCTTAGCTATGATGCTCTTCACTGAGTACTAGGTACTTGGGATACGTGTACCTAATACTTGGGTATGTGGGTACAAGTACCAAGGTTGTGGGTACAAGTACCCATGAAACCTCATACTATAATTTGATAACCAATAATGTCATACATGAATGAACATATAATATATTATGATAACTAATAGTGTCATACATGAACAAACATATAATATATTATGTTAACTAAAAATTTCATACATGAAGGAGCATATAATATATTATGATAACCATTAATGTCATACATGAACAAACATATAATATAAAATGATAACCAATAATGTCATACATTAACAAACACATAATATATTATTATGAACAATAATGTCATACATGAAAAAACATATCATATATTAACCAAGAATGGCATAAGTCTAATAATGTCATGCATCAAATATATGTCATACATCAAATATAAAATGTCATATATACATCAAATATATATTAAATATGTCCACTAACATAAATCCAACATATATGTCTGTTGATGCCTATACATGTGTGTCTATCAACTATATCTTCTTCTTCCCATGAGGTGAAGGAAAAAAATCTCTAGAGGTCTTTAGTCACCATGTGGAGGGAGATGATGGAGATGATCGGGTCTTCCTCACATGCTCACTCGTCCTCTTGTTGAGGCTCTTCTCCAACTCAAGCTGATACAGACAAAGTCTAGATATGAATCAATAATTATTATACATTGAAATCAAATATATATATAGACAAAAATTAATTATTTTCTTGCCACCATCAAATAGTCACTCTGCAAGTCCATGTTAAAGGCTCGTGGATGATCAGGTGTAACAAGACCCTACAACAATTCAATCAATATAATCACTTATAAATAGCACTAGAAATTTCAATACTAATTATTATAAACAACAGCTAAAACCAAGAAAATTCTTTCATACCTCAGTTAATAGCTCTGAAGTAGTCATAGTCACATCCACTCCATGATCAATGGACTACCAAAGATGAGGAGGAGTCTCAGATGTCAAGAGTTGCATGTCATACAATACACATTACATGTAACATGAAGCATGAAACAAATATGATCAAATGAATTAAATTAACATGAAACAAATGTACCTCTATGAAGCTTGTATCACATCTAGGCTCACAGTCCCTACTGAATGTTGATGGTCCTATAAAGAATTCATGCACATGCATACATTTTTTTTGTCAATACTTCATATGATTACTTAATAAATATATGTATTAATTTAAATGATTAAATTGATACATACCTTTGGAATCATCGATGGGATGAAAAATGGGGCTAGGGGATCACTACTAGGGCCACCAACACTCTGACACTAAATTTGTAACAATGTCAATACATGCTAATTAATTAGTCATTCACTATACATATGAAATGTGATCAAATTAGTTTATTATAATTGTAATTTACCTATGTCAATGCCAAATGTTTCATTCAAGAATTGATCAGTGACTAGCCCATCATCTGCACCATCTCTAGCATGACTACCAAATGTGCATAAGGATCTACATGATGTGCACATGTGACCATGATGCACAGAAGGCTCATCCTCAACTAATGGACTCATGCAATGAATGAGGGTCTGTGTCAAAGAATTTATAGTCCCTAGAATGCTAGCTTCTACATGTTCCTTCACAACTAAAGGAATTGTCACATGCTCATCCTATGGCTTGACCATAGGTGCTCTAACTATATTAGGGTCATGACATGCCCCCAACCTCTCAAATTATGACCCCCACCTGTACCCTAAGATTCTAATATATCAAAATAATTGGGGATCTCCCTAAGTACAAACTCATAATACAATTTTCTTAAGAAATACATTGGGACCTCGTGATTATTGTAGGGAGGGGCATCAAAAACCACCCACCATCATGTATGCACCAATGGATGGGGAACTATTTAGTTATCTCTCCAATACTATTTTTTTCACTAGGCTTTCTAAACAATGCACAAATGCTACCTTTTGGTATATCTTTTTTTTTTCACATCTTTATATGATAATTTATTTGCATAATATCTTTTTTTTCCATCCCTCTTAATCCACCAAATATCCAACTGAGCACTAACAAAACCTACGTGGGTTATAATGGACTCGAGGAGGAATTCCAATTAAGCTCTCATTGGATTGGTTTGTCCACAAGATTTCAAGTTACAAATTAGTGCTTCTAATTCATTTTTGCCTCTTTCTATTTCATTTATTATGTTTCTTTGTGTGCTAGGAGGAGGTCTTCCAATCAGTGCAGGTTGTGAAATTTCTTGTTCTTGTTGTGGAGGGTTTTGATTCTCATCTTTCTAAGGGTTTTGGTTTAGATCTTGTTGAGGATTTTGGCTTTGATCTTGTTGGGGATTTTCTAGTTCACTATTCACATTTCCTAATAAGAACCCAATTGTAATTTAAATAAATAAACAAATTTAAAGAAAATTTGAAAAAAAAACTACAAAACAATACAAAAACATATAAAACAATGCAAAAAGAAGGCTAGACAGCATACAATGTGATTGTGATCTTGAACTTTGATGATGAGGAGGCATATTGACAAGGTGGGTGGAAAAAACATTCAATTTGCTGAATTTGTGTACATGCTGTGAGGAGAGGAAGTTGCAAAATGATGAAAAAATGAATGGGTTGTGGGTTTGTAGCCCATTTATAATATTTTGGGGTTTTAGAAAGCATGTACATGATATGGCTTGGGATATCCAAGCCATAGCACATGGACATTATAGCGCGTACATGTTATTCAAAGTTAGAAAAAAATGGTTGTCATCTTTTGGCACCACAACTTGGTGCACTTACCCAGCACACGAGTTTTGTTAGTCTACCAGATTAAATAATGTACCTTGCATTTCAATGGATATGGACTACAAAATTGTGAAGAAATATCATACTTATGATCTTACTAAGTGGCAGTTGTAACAATTAATTGAAAATTTAGGAGCTATAAGGAAAACCAAGATTGCTTAGTGTAAATTTGGATCTATTCTAGTATGTATTTTCTTTTATGTATAGAATACATTTCCTACATTTGGTAAGGTTGCTTGGAAGATGAATAGATCAATTGTAGTTCAAATAGGAGAATTTATCAAGCAATTAGGTGATAACTTTGAGTTAGTGATGACTAGTTACTCTGAAGATTTTAAGAAAACCATGAAGAAAATGCTGGGGATACCAATCTCATTAGTAGCAAAACATTATGATGATATTTTCTTCCTAGTTGATATTGATCACACATGTTCAAGCAACAATTTCTAGGGTGAGATGGCTAAGGAAATTAGGTTATGAGATCAACATTCATGAGGCCTTTGCAACAATCATAGCATTACTTGTGGAAGAAGTGGCTAAGGAATCCAAAGCATTTGGTAATTATGACTTGGCCAAATCAAACATCACTATGGAGTTGAAGAGTGCTTCATTAATCATGAGAAAGAAGAAAAAAGTTGGTGAATAAATTGAAAGAAAAATTGGTGAAGAAGTTGATGAAGAAGAAGAGTAGGATGCTAAAGAAGAAGAAGACACACCTACTCAAGCACTATTGGCATTGACACAAGGCTAAGGAGAAGATCAACAAGAAGGGTAGAATCTACAAAAGGTGCTAAGGAAGAAGAGGCCTTTGAAGAATCTATTACTACTAATAAGAAGAAAAGAAAGTTAAAGACTCAAGTAGTGACATAACCAAAGAAGGTTGTAAAACCTTATCAGCCTAAACCTACAACACCTACCACAAGGGCTAGTACAAGAGTCACTATATAGAAGGCTAAAGAGGTAGTCCAGTCTAAGAGAAGGAAGCTAGAGCATAGAAGAGACCAAGGAGGAAGTACATTTTCCAAGCTGAAATTGATGAGGAGATGATTAAATTAGATGGCAATAGCCAATTCTAAGTGGTGAGTCATAGTCCCTCCTCAGATCTTGATGGGGACACAACCCAACAACAAAATAGACACAATAGAAAGAGGGAATTATATTAACTGAGAAAATAAGCTAGTACAAACAGTGCAGAGAAAATAAACTTCAAAACATGCCCTACGGGCTTACAATAGCATAAATCTGGAGAATATTTCTCCTTTTAGCACCTCCTCTCAAGCTCCAATCTGAACTGCCTTTTACAATGCCAAAAATCTCCTTAAATAGACCCCAGAGGGTTAAGGACTAGGATTACATTCTAGAAAGTGCTAGTAGGCATCCACCGACAAAATAGAAGGTTCCAGAAGCCGCGTTAGAAGTCGGTGCAAATCTAGAAGAATCCAGAAACGGTAGCTGAACTTTCGGGAGGCATAACTTTTGAACCGTAGCTCCGATTGACAAACTTTTTACATTTTCGGAAAGCTCTCAAATCGCTCTATAGCCCTATGGACTAGCTTTGCTTGTCCCCCATTTTTTGACCCTTTTCGAGGTCATTTAATGCCCCAAACCTGACTTTGAAGCATTCTTAGGAGGTCTCCAAAACCTGAAAAATTGCAATAATTTTCAAACCATGGGGCCTTTTGACCTGATTCTTTTTCTGGAATGCTCTAAATCTCAATTACATTCATTTGGCCAAGTCACACCTTCTAGGTCACCAAAATGATGGCCAAATTGCATGCTCCTATTTTTTCAGGATTTTCAAATGCACTGATAGTTGAACTATGAGAGTTGGAACCTTTATTTGAGCCAAATGGGTATCCAAAAATGTAAAGACATGAAACAGAAACTAAGTCTAAGTACATTCTTTTGGGTGACACAGGATTGCCCTTATACCTCTAGATGCTCCTGCATCAGACACCCAGGGCAGATTGAAAAGTGACCTTGTCACTTTATGGATGGTACAGGAAATCCCAAATGGGAAACCTCAGCTGCTGACTTGAGTCCTCAAGCGGTCGTCCTTTCCATTTGAGCAAATACTCTTCATACTGCCTGTTTCTGGTACTCCTACCCACACGATGATCTAGAATGTCTTCTATCTCCTCCTTCTTAGAAGCAGGAATTGGACATGGCTCTAAAACTGGCTCTTCATTTCCACCATCATAATTATACTCTGTTAAATCTGCAATGTTGAAAATGGGAGAAATGTGAATACCATCCGGCAGCTCCACCTCATATGCATTTCCTGAGTTATGTTTCTTCAAAATTTTGCAGGGGCCAAATTTCTTCATTTTCAACTTGTTGTAAGTACCAACTGGAAATCTTTCTTTTCGTAAGTGTACCATGACTAGATCCCCTACTTGGAATTCCTTATGTGTTCTCCTTGCATCAGCCCTAGCTTTATACTCTTGATTCATCTTGATAATGTGTGCTTGAACCTCCTCGTGTAGATGTTTGATGTGTTCAGCAAATTCCTCAGCTTCAGCACTTGTTCTCTCCCCTTGTTCTATCTTCCTCAATTCTGGTGCAGTCCTTGGGCTATTTCCATATACAATTTGAAATGGTGATTTTCCAGTACTCCTATTTACAGAGTTATTATAAGCAAACTCTGCCTGTGGTAGAATTAAATCCCATCCCTTGGGCTTATCTCCAACTAAACATCTCAGCAAATTGCCCAGACTTCTATTTACCACTTCTATTTGGCCATCAGTCTGTGGGTGATGCGTGGAATTGAATTTCAAGTCTGTTCTCAACTTCTTCCACAATGTCCTCTAGAAATACCCCAAAAATTTAGTATCTCGGTCAGAAACTATACTCCTTGGAAGACCATGTAGTCTTACCACCTCTTTGAAAAACAAGTCTGCAATATGGACAGCATCATGAGTTTTGTGGCATGGAATGAAATGTGCCATTTTGGAGAACCTATCAACCACCACGAATACTGAGTCATTACCCCTTTGTGTCCCTGGCAATCCAAGAACAAAATCCATACTTATGTCCTCCCATGGCCTTGATGGAACAGGCAATGGCTGATATAGGCCAGTATTGTGACTAAACCCCTTGGCAACTTGACAAACCTGGCAACTCTGTACAAACTTCTTCACATCCTGTGTAATTTGAGGCCAAAAATAATGTTCTCTAAGAATGGCAATGGTCTTATCCCAACCAAAATGTCCTGCCATCCCTCCACTGTGTTTCTCCTTAATTAGATTTTCCCTCATGGAACTCCTTGGAATGCACAATTGACTACCTTTGAACAACATGCCATCCTGAATCAAATAGTCTAACCACTTGGTTCTATCTACAGCAACAGGTTCTTTACAAGCTTTCCATGCTTCAGCAAAATCAGGATCCTTGGGGTACAAATTCTTGAGTTCATCAAACCCAACTACTTCAACCTGCATTGTTGTAAGCAACAACTGTCTCCTACTTAATGCATCTGCAACCCTGTTAGATTTTCCACTTTTATGCTTCAACACAAATGTATAACTCTACAAGAATTCTACCCACTTCATATGCCTCTGATTCAATTTACCTTGGCTATTTAGGTACTGTAATGCCTGATGATCAGTATAAAAAACAAATTCCTTTGGCAATAAATAATGCCTCCATTTCTTTAAGGCCTGAACTATTGCATAGAACTCTTGATCATAAACAGAATACTTCTTCTTTGCATCATTCAATTTTTCACTAAAATATGCAATAGGCTTACCTTCTTGGCTTAATACAGCCCCAATAGCGCTACCACTAGCATCACAATCCACCTGGAATACTTTTCTAAAATCTGGAAGTGCCAACACAGGCTATTCAGTCACCTTCTTCTTTAGCAATTCAAAACTTCTCGCAGCTGCTACAGTCCATTTGAACTGTTTTCTATCCCCTCTTATTGTATCAGTTAGAGGTGCACATATGCCACTGAAATTCTTAATAAACTTCCTGTAAAAACTAACCAGACCATGAAATGATCTTACCTCAGTAGCAGACCTTGGAGTAGGCCATTCCAAGATGGCTTTTACCTTCTCTGGATCCATTTTGAGACCTTCGGGTGATATAACAAATCCCAAATAGACTAACTCCCTTTTTGCAAAGACACACTTCTTTAGATTAATTAACAGTTTCTCTTCCCTTAGCCTTTCAAGGACACTACGAATATGCAGTAAATGTTCTTCCAAAGTCTTGCTGAAAATTAAAATATCATCCAAATAGACAATAACAAATTTTCCCAAGAACTTCTTAAGTACCTCATTCATGAGCCGCATGAAGGTGCTTGGGGCATTCGTCAATCCAAAGGGCATGACTAACCACTCATAAAGACCCTCCTTGGTCTTGAAGGTTGTTTTCCACTCATCTCCTTCTCAAATCCATATCTGATGATAGCCACTCTTCAGATCTATCTTTGTGAAGTACTGAGCTCCACTCAAGCAGTCCATAAGATCATCCATCCTTGGTAAAGGAAATCGGTACTTGATGGTTATCCTATTTATAGCTCAAGAATCTATACACATCCTCCACTCTCCATCATTCTTTGGTGCAAGTACTGTAGGTACTTCACATGGACTCAGGCTCTCTCAAATCAAGCCCTTCCTCAACAGCTCCTGAACCTGTCTATTTAGCTCCTCTGTTTCAATAGGAGTCATCCTGTGAGAAGCCTTGTTAGGAAAACTAGCTCCTGGAATCAAATCTATTTGATGATTGATTTGCCTTACTGGTGGCAATCCATCTGGAACATTATCAGAGATAATATCTCCAAATTCTCCTAGTAAATTTGAAACTTCAAATGGTATTTCACTACTACCTTCTTTATCTTTCCTAGGAATCAAAGCATAGCACACACGTTGATGTTTCATGCCATCTAAAAACTTCCTTCCTTCAACAAGACAAATCCTAGCACTGCTACATACCTTTTCACCTTCCTTTTTCATGGGCTTCAATTTGTGGCGAACTCCATCCTTTGTCAGAGAGTATGTGTTTGCATGTCCATCATGTATTGCATGTCTATCAAACTGCCATGGTCTACCCAACAATAGATGCCAAACATCCATCGAAATAACATCACAGAGAACTTCATCATGGTAACTCCCAATTTTGAATTTTACTAAACATTGTTCACTTACCAGGACCTTATGATCATCTTTTACCCAAGAAATCTGATAGGGCTGGGGATGTTTCTCCCTCTTGAGCTTCAGCTTAGAGACCATCTCTTCTAATACCAAGTTATCAGTGCTACCACCATCAATGATCACATCACAACATTTATCCTCACACTTGCATCTGGTATGGAACAAACTCCTCCATTGTCCTGGTTCATTTTCACCACTTAGTAGGACTCTTTAATTTACCAAGGTCTCTCCTCTTTCTGCATCCTCTGAATGTGATGATTGTGCATCCTCATTCACATGAGCAACCCTAGCTTGGCCCTCAGCTCTCCTATCTGTCCTTCCTTGTCGTTGAGGGCATTCAAAGGCACGATGACCTTCTTCATTTCAATGGAAATAGGTACAACGGACGCCTCCTCTTCCTTGTCCACATCCTCTACCTCTTCCTCTTTGATTTCCAAAGTCTTGATCACGAGAGCGGTTGAAACCCTCATTCCTCTGGTTCCTGCTAGTACCCTCATCTTCATTTTTCTTTTGAGTTTCATTGTGGCCTCCAGATGATCTACCACTTCCCCTTCCTCCTTGACTGTGCCCTCTTTGTCTTACTTCAAACCTTTTACTCAGCTTCTCTTCAACTCGTATGGTAAACTGGTATGCTTCTTCAACGCTGGTCATTCTTACCAGACTTAATTCCTCCTGGATGCTAGGTCGCAACCCACTGATATAACGAGCAACCTTCTCCTTATTTTCTTCTACATGCCTTGCTCTAATCAGGAGTCGGTAAAACTCCTCTGTATATTCTTGGACTGATCTTCCTGCTTGCTTTAACCCATGCATCTTCTTAAATAGATCAAGCTCGTAGTCCACAGGAATGAACTGCTTCTTCAATTTGTCCACCATGTAATCCCATCTTGTGATCTTCTCCTTTCCTCTTCTAAGTCTTTCTAGTTGAACCTCTTGCCACCAGATTTTAGCATGGCCTTTTAGTTTGGCCTTTGCAAACTTAACCCTATCTGGGTCCCTTATATCCTCATACTCAAAGTATTCTTCCAGTTCATTGATCCAATCGATCAACTCATCTGGTTTCAAATTTCACGAAAATATACCCACTTCAATTGTAGGTCTTTTCTCAAACCTAGTAATGGCCCTAAAAAGCCTTTCCTCTACAAGATTCAAAACTTCCCCATCAACTTCCATTACTTCCTCTTCATTGTCATCCTCACTATTGTCATCTACGGCAATATTTGCTCCTCTACGAAGCTCCTCTTGCAATGCTTGTACTTGTCTTTGGAGGGCTCTAACCTCCTCGGGATCAATAGCTCTGGCCCTTCTACCATGCTCTCTTTGTGGAGGCATCTTCTAACTCGAACCCACAACCACACAGTCCTGGTGCAAACTGCCTCACAGTTGGCGCTCTGTCTACACACTCAGGAAAACCCGCTCTGATACCACTTGATAGGGACACAACCCAACAACAGATTAGAAACAATAGAAAGGGGGAATTATATTAACTGAGAAAATAAGCTAGTACAAACAGTGCAGAGAAAATAAACTTCAAAACATGCCCTACGGGCTTACAATAGCATAAATCTGGAGAATATTTCTCCTTTTAGCACCTCCTCTCAAGCTCCAATCCGAATTGCCTTTTACAATGCCAAAAATCTCCTTAAATAGACCCCGGAGGGTTAAGGACTAGGAGTACATTCTAGAAAGTGCTAGTAGGCATCCACCAACAAAATAGAAGGTTCCAGAAGCCGCGTTAGAAGTCGGTGCAAATCTAGAAGAATCCAGAAACGATAGCCAAACTTTCGGGAGGCATAACTTTTGAACTGTAGCTCCGATTGACAAACTGTTTACATTTTTGAAAAGCTCTCAAAGCGCTCTATAGCCCTATGGACCAGCTTTGCTCTTCCCCCATATTTTGACCCTTTTCAAGGTCATTTAATGCCCCAAAGCTGACTTTGAAGCATTCTTAGGAGGTCTCCAAAACCCGAAAAACTGCAATAACTTTCAAACCGTGGGGCCTTTTGACCTGATTCTTTTTCTGGAATGCTCTAAATCTCAATTACATTCACCTTCTAGGTCACCAAAATGATGGCCAAATTGCATGCTCCTATTTTTTTGGGATTTTCAAATGCACTGATAGTTGAACTATGAGAATTGGAACCTTTATTTGTGCCAAATGGGTATCCAAAAATGTAAAGACATGAAATAGAAACTAAGTCTAAGTACATTTTTTTGGGTGACACAGGATTTCCCTTATACCTTTGGATGCTCCTGCATCAGATCTAAACAATTTATGTGAGAATGTTAGAAACAATATTGATTTATCAGGTTTTTCTCACATTGAGTTTGATAATCTTAGAAAGATTGAGAATAATCAAGTAGATGAGGAAATATATTCCATGATGGCTACATTTAAGAAGGCTCCTCTAGAAATTTCCAACTCCATACCTAGGAGTTTATATGATAGAGTTGAGCAAAAATGACACTATTGTTTGAACACTAAAAGAAAAATTAGGGGGATATCCATTGCTCAAGTTATGCTAGAACTTAGTAAGACTAAAATTTCTAAAGCTATTAAGAAATATTTTGTAAGATTTATTTCTAGCTATAGGGCATTTAGCATATTGCAGAACAATATAGAGGATGTTGTAAAGAAATCCAAACAAATGTGTAAGTTAACATATAGACTGACAACAATAAAGGAGGATGACTAGACACTTATTGAGGTAGGAGAAGATGGAGAAGATAATAATGGACAAGGTATAGTTGAGGGAGGCACTGAAAGAATATTGATAATTAGGCACTAGCTAAGGAAGAGCAACAACTAGGATTAAGTGTACAAGTTACACAATTGTCGAGTACCAACCCTCCATAGGTAACAAGTGAAAATACTGATACTATCAAAGTAAAGGATGTTTTTGATACTTCTACTTTGAATATCAATCCCCTTATATAGGAGGATTTGAAAAGGATTCTTATCTAGTCTACTCTCAAGGCCAAATTATGTGACAACCTTGTATTGGTGAGTGTAGATGAAATCCAGAAGTCGGAGACTTTAACTGTAGAGGAGGAAGTGAAAAAAATAAATTTATTATTATCACTCCTCAAGTCACAAGTGTACAACCTTCATAACCCATAGTTGTATATCAAAGGAAGGAGACAATAGGTTTCACTATCAGTACACTCATGCCAGACACTTCAGTCTGAGGAAATGAAAAAGAAACTAAAAAAGACAAGGTTGAGATAGTTGGAGAAAACAAGGTGGAAACACCAATAAATGATGGGACACAAAGCCAAATAGGTTAGGTAGATACATCTGTAGCTCTAGCACAAGATCAAAGTGCAACTATAACCATAGAGGTAGAAAAGGAAACATTTGAAGAGATAAGTTTGACACCCAAGATGAAGGAGCTAGTGGTAATTCAAGCACTAGTGACATTACCAGAATCTAGTACTCCTTTTAGTCAAACTCTTCAAATCTTAAAGTTTTCATACTTTTACTTATTTGCTTCTCAAATCTTGCTAAGTACCACTTAAACATTTGGAAAGCATCAAATTTTTGTTTCAAAAACATATATGTTGTCACTTAGAATAATCATCAAGAAGCAGCATAATTTACTTATCTCCTTTGTAGCTTTGCACTTCAATTGATCCACACAAGTTAATATGAACGATCTCTAGTATTTCTTTCGAGGTATGAGTTTTACTCTTAAAATTCACTTTGTCATTTTTCCTAACTTACATTGTTTGCATATTATATTATCAAGCTTCTTCAACTTAGGAAAACCTCTAACTTTTCTCATGATACTAATACTAACCAAGTTATCAAGGTTAACATGACATAACCTTTTCTTCCATATCAACACATCATCAAATTTTACAATTAGATATGTAGCATCCTCTATATCAAGGTAGAATTGATTACTCCTAGTTTGATCACCCCCAATTAGTTTTCCATTAGTATCATATATCTTACCAATCTTGTTTTCAAACTCAACCTTACATCCTAAATTATTCTATTGTGACACACTCAAAAAATTATAGTAAAGTCTTTCAACATAGTAAGCATTGTCACATAAAATCTTTTCTGAGTTTGATAGAACCTTTTCTTTTTATCAAGCATGGTACATCATGATCAAATCTTACACTATTTCTATCATAACAATTCAAGGCAATGAATATACTTTTATCTCCAGTTGTATGATGTGAACATCCACTATGAATGATCTATTTTTCATTCTTGTTCATAGAAGTGTAGTTGTCTCATCTTCATCAGATTCATCCTTCATTGTAACATACAACACTTCATCATCATGTACATCACATTCATATTTTGTTTCCTCTACAACAATGTAGCAAGACTTCTTTCCTTTGCCTTTGTAATCATTGCTATCTTCATCTATTCTACTTTTGTACTTGTCACCACCTTTGTAGTTATTCTTCTTTGGATATCTAGCAGTAATATGACCAACTTCATTCCAATTGAAACTAATAATAGGTAATTTACATTTACACTTTTTTTTACCTTTGTTAAATCTCCTTGCTAATAGTGCTTCAAGTTGATCTACATCCTTCTCATCTGTATCACTATCACTACACACATACTTTATCTTTTTCCTCTTCTTTTTCTCATCAAGTTCCTTTAATATCAACTTAGCTTTGAAAGCAGATTCAATATTTTTTAGATTTATAATTATCAAAGTTAGATAACTCAAAACTAGTGAGCCTACCTACCAGACCTTCAAGAGATAGAGTATTCCCTAGTATACATCTTAGTTCTTGTATTACAAAAACTCAAATAACATATATAGGTAGTAGTGTTCTTAAAATTTTGTTTAGTACAATATCATCATCTATTGTAATGGTACCTCCTCTTATTGCATTAAAAATATCTTTTATCCTTGAGCAATATTCAGCAATATTTTAACCTTTTTTCATTCTCATATCATCAAACTTACCTCTAAGACTTTTAGCTTTGGCTCTTAGAACATTCTTGTCTCCTCCATAGATGGTGTGTAGAGAATCCTACATTTTCTTTGCACTATCAAGATTTTTGATATCATCAAATTCAGCATAGCTTACAATAGAGGCAATCTCCAACATTTCTTGTTTGTGTTCTTTCTTCTTTATCAAATCCTCAATAGTTAGGGCTCTAGTAGGATCAACATGCTTAGTAATAATTTTAGATTGTGCATGATCTCCAAGTCCTTGAAGGTGTAGTTTCATCAAAATTTTCCATGTAGTAAAATTATCTCTGTTAAGCTTGGATACATCTCTTTTTAACATCTTGATCTTTGTGCTTCTACTACCTTCAAACTAGTCCTCTTAAGTAGATGGATCTGATACCAATTGTTGAAATTCCTTTAGAATAACTGAGAGGGGGAGTGGGTGAATCAGTTAACCAAGGTCTAGATGTATAAATAAATTTTTTCACATCTTAGTGAACTCATAAAACATTTATCAGCATGCATGTATCCATAAGATTATGCAATCACTTAAAAATTATAGGTTACTATCAAATCAATATGTAGAAATGTAGACATGAAACATAGCAAATTCAACAACATACTTGACACAATGATTTACATGGAAACCCAATTTGGGAAAAACCACCAGTAACATGCTACTCTTTTTTACTCTTCTAAAGTGATGTCCTATGAAAGGCCGACCATGTTAAAGGTTACAATACATACTGTTAAATGTGATCCTATTAAAGGATTTCAATCATCCTATTAGGAGTGAGACTTGTTAGAGGACTTTAGACCATTCACTTGGAATGTCACCTATTTAAAGGATTTACCCTAGACTAATACAATTATTAGAGAATAACAGTAAGGCTTAATCTAATAACAACTTACAACTCCATTTATAGATTATAGATATATGTTTTAGTCCTTTGTTCTGCTTGTCTTTCACACATTTTAGCTCTCATAGTTTTTTCACCCTTCAGGCATCCATACCCTTCAACCTTCTTGCTTAACATGCTAATGAAAAGTCTCAATTAGGTCATCGAATGAAGCCATACAATTGGCTCCTTGTCTTCCTTAGGTTCTCACACATGACAACCCTTACTTTTGACTAGTAATTCCTATAAATAAAGAATTAAGAACCTTTGTCATTCTTTCTCCATTGTCTGGTTTAGGGTTAGGATGGATTAGGTAGGATTCAATGAATTTACCATTCATTCCATATCATTTCTAGAAACTCCTCCTTTAATCTTCTTTAAATTTTCCTCAAAATGGTTTACCATGAATTCTGAGGCACCAACTCATCAATCTTATCTTCGACCTGGTTCACACAATCTAAGAAAACAAACTTATTAGCCCATATCCATTGAATTCACAATCTTTCTAATAGTTTGGTGTTACTTGGCATTAACTTGCTTCTATTGCTTGGCACAAACTATGTTTCTCGACATCCTCTTTAAAATCACTCAGCACAAACTAAAGTTTACTAATGCTCGACATCAACTAAACTTTACTTGGCATCCACTATTTTTCTCGACATACACAAAAATGGAATTTTAGTTGGCTCCAATATATTTTTTGCTTAGTTTACATTGACTTTATTGGGCACCTACTATCCATTTGGTCAATCTTGGTAGACAAACTTTGTTTAACTAGTTCTTATGAACTTGCTTAGTGTAACCAACCTTTGCAACCTTAAGGAGATTATGAATGCTCTATGATATCTGTAAGAAACGATAAGATTGAGCAAGGAATGAGAAACAATCCAAGTAAGTTAAGTGTGAAACAATGTTACCATGAGATAAGCAAAATCCAAGAGCATACACCAAGATGGTTCAACAATGGAGACAAGGATTTATCAGGGGAAAGAAAAGAAAACCCCTTGTGAGTATTATGAATGAAGGCAAATGCCTAGAGAAGAGAGAGAGAGTGTGTTGGAGAAAAATAGCTCAATACAATAACATCAAAGTGATGAGAGTAAAGAAGAAAGAAGGAGGAGCATCTCTTTTAAAGAGATGAGAAAGGAGTTTCATGTGTAACTCCCATTTCTATGAATTCCACATTCATAATAGGTGTGTGCAAAGTGTCACAATCCTCTTAAGGAGGATAAACTAAATTCCTTAATAAAGGAATTATAAAAATGAGTTGTCCTCACATGTGGAATAAAGGACAAACAATGACATGTCCTCCACATGTGTACAATAGGACAAACTACATTTAGGGATCCTTGGAATATCCCAATTAAATACATCCAAGGGAAGATTAACCTTTCTAACACCCCCCCTTAATGTTTACTTGGGGAGTTTACATCAATGGGTTGTAAACCCAAATTTTTACAATGGAATTGAAATCTCTCTCTAGAAAGTGGTTTGGTTAAAATATCAGCCACTTGATCTTCACCTTTACAATAAAGAAGAGTAATTTTCTTGTCTTCAACTTGTTCTCGAATGAAGTGATGTTGAAGTGAAATATGTTTGGTCCTTGCATGAAAAAATGGATTCTTTGCCAAGGCAATAGCACTTTGATTGTCACAATGTAGAGGGGTAGGTGCTTGTTGAGGTAGACCCAAATCGTCAAGAAGTCTTCTAATCCATAAAGCTTCCTTAGTTGCATTGGTACAACCTTTGTATTCAGCTTCAGTTGAGCAAAGGGAAATAGAGTGTTCTTTTTTACTTTTCCAAGAAATTGCACCTGAGCCAACAAAGAAACAATAGCCACAAGTGGATTTCCCATCATTGGGATCTCCACCTAGATCGGAATTAGTATAGCCATGTAAAATAAATTTAGAATTGGCATCATAGAATAATCCCATATTAATAGTTCCTTTAATGTACCTTAAGATTTGTCTAGCAACTTTAAAATGAGTTTGTTGAGGTTTAGACATAAATTGAGAAACTAAACCGACACTATAAGAAATATCAGGTCTAGTAAGAGTTAAATAATTTAAACTTCCTACCAACTATCTATATAAAGTTTCATCAAAAAAAGGAGTATTCATATCAGCCATTAATTTAGTTCCTAATTCACATGGAATTGAAACATGGTTAGAATCATTCATCTTAAATTTTTCTAAAAGATCATGAGCATACTTGCTTTGAGAAAGAAAGAGACCCTTAGGAGTTTGGAAAATTTGCATACCTAAGAAGTAATGTAAAATACCTAAATCAGTCATCTGAAATTTCTGTTTAAGTTGAAACTTAATATCAGAAATCAAAGCATCTGAACTAGAAGTGAGAATTAGATCATCTACATAAACAATAACAATGATAATATCATCGTTAGTATGTTTAATATAAAAATTAGGATCATTCTTACTTCTAGAAAAACCTTGAGAAATAAAGAAAGAATTAATTTTAGAATACCATTCTCTAGGTGATTGTTTAAGACCATAAATAGATTTTTTCAATTTGCAAACTAGATTTTCACTACCTTTCTTAACAAATCTAGGAGGTTGAGCCATATAGATTTCTTCATGTAAATCACCATTTAAGAAGGCACTTTTAACATCCATTTGATGAATGGGCCAATTCATTTTAGGTGCTAAAGCAAGAACTAATTTGATAGTAGGCATTTTAGCAACAGGAGCAAAAGTTTCATTATAGTCTAATCCTTCAATTTGTGAAAAACCTCTAGCAACTAGTCTAGCCTTAAATTTACTAATTTCATTAGTAATATTCAATTTTTTTTTGTATAACCATTTACATGAAACTATATTCTTGCCATGAGGTAACTTGACTAAGTCCCAAGTTTGATTAGCAATTAAAGAGTCATATTCCTGTTGCATGGCTTTTTGCCAATGAGGTTGAGAGTTAGCTTGATCAAAAGACTTAGGATCGTTGGAGTTCATAATAGTAGTCATCAAAGCATAATTACAATAATTAATCCTTCTATGTTTAATTCCACCAAATCTAGAAATGTAGTCATCACTTTCATTGATTAATTTTTGAGCCCATTTAGGTTTATGTTTAGTTGCTATGGAATTATCACTAGAGGAAGAATCATTAGCAATAAAATCATCATTAGTAGCTACTTCAATATCATTACTCATAGGAGCAGAAATAATAGGTGGTACTTGAGTTGAAGGGTTAAGAGGAGGAGTAGGGTTAAGAGAAGGAGGTTGGTCCTCCACCAGCACAATTTTAGTGCCACTGAATTATGCATCATGTGTAGTAGAATAGTCATGGACTCCATTTTCTACAATACAAATATCTCTAGCAACTTGAACTTTGTTAGTACTGGAATCATAAACACGATAACCCTTAGTGTTTTCATCATATCCAACAAATATATAAGGAGATGACTTAGCATCTAATTTATGCCTTTTCTATTTAGGAGTATGAACATAAGCAACAGATCCAAAAATCTGCAAATGATGTAAATCAGGTTTCCTACCAGACCAAGCTTCTTCTGGAGTAATATCCTTGAGAGCTTTGGTAGGAGTCCTATTAAGAATATAAGTTGCATAGAACATGGCTTCAGCCCAAAATTTATAATGCAGATTCTTAGCATGCAACATGCTTCTAGCCATTTCAACAATGGTTCGATGCTTTCTTTTCGCCACACCATTTTGCTATGGTGTATAAGGAATAGTAAGCTCATGTTTAATTCCACATGATTTCAAATAAGAGTGAAAAGCTTTATTCACATATTCCTTTCCATTATCAATTCTGAGAATTTTAAGTTTAAAACTAGATTGTCTTTCAACATATAACTGAAATTCAATGAATATATCAAGAACTTGATCCTTGCTATGCAAGAAATAGATCCAAGTTCATCTAGAAAAATCATCAACAAAGGTAAGTGCATACCGAGAACCTTGGATGGAGTTATTCTCCATGGGGTCCAAAAGGTCACTGTGGACAAGATGAAACTTATTAGTTGTTCGCCATGATTTTCCAATTGGAAAGGGCTCCCTATGCATCTTACCTCTCATACAACCTGTATGAGAAATCTCAGAAGGAATAATGTGAGGCAAACCATCAACCATATTGTTTTTTTGCATTAAAGTAATATAATCCAAATTTAAATGGCCAAGTCTTTCATGTCATATATTGAAATCAATATAAGTATGTAAAGAATATCGTGAACTAGCAAATTCATCAAACTTAAATAAGTTGTCATTATCCATTTTAGCATGAGAAATCACTTGTTTAGTTTGAGGATCTATGACATAACATGTATCTTTATAGAATTCAACTTTATAGTCCTAACATAAATGTGAAACAGAAAGAAAATTAGTTTTTAGATCAGGTACATATAATACATCATGCAATTTACCATTAGGAATAGTTACATCACCTAGACCTTCAACTTTACAAGTCTGATTATTAGCTAACTGAATAGGAATGTTAGCAATATCAGGTTGCAGAGAATCAAAAATTTCTTTATGAGAAGTTACATGTTGTGATGCATCACTGTCAACAATCCATTCTAAAGGTCTCCAAAGATTAAAGCTACAAGTAAAAGCATGACGAGAATTAGAACCAATAAAGTTAGCTTTTTTATGATTTGATTTTTTATTATGGTTACTGATATTCATAGGTTTTTTTATCATTTTTCTTTTTAAACCAGTTATTGACAACATGACCATCTTTGCCACAATAAGAACAATGAGGTTTCGAATTGGAATAATTCCTTTGATTATTAGTATTACGATTGTTATTATGATTATTGTTATGGTGATTGTTATTATTGTTATATTTCACTTGAAATTTATTATTGGAATTATTACAATTAATATTATATTGTTTGTTGTTATTATTATTATTTGAATGAAAATTATTATTTGAATTTCGAGACATAAATGCATGTTCAGTTGATTTAAGGGTACCAAACTGAATTAGCTTAGCTTCTTCCTGTCTTAATAAAGTTTGAAAAATAACATAAGTTAACTAAGTAGTTAAAGTAGGAATAGCAAGCTGAGCATGAACATTAGCTATAAACTATTGAAATTGTCTAGGAAGACACTTTTTAAGAATAAGATGAATTAAACTAATGTCCTCTAACTGAACACCTAAAGCAATAATTTGACTTTTAAGAGAATCAAATTTTAATATAAATTCATCCATAGTCTTAAAATCTGTATACCTAAGATCTTCAAGTGGATCCTGTAACTGTATTTTGTGGTATTCATCTCCACTTTCATACTTGGTTTGCAAGATTGACCAGGCATCATGAGCTTTAGAACAGTGTGCAATTAACACATATAAATCTGGAATAATAGAAATACCAATTAAACCTAAAGCTTCTTCATTTTTAGTTTTCCAAGTATCTTTTTCGTCTTGAGTAGTCGCTGAACCAGGTTCAATAGAAGGATCAGTGGCTATCTCAAAGAGGTATTTAAAACGAAAAATGAATGAAATATGAGTTTTCCAGGAATGATAATTAGAATGACTAAGTTTTATTTTTGGAATTAAGGTTGACATTTTTATATTAAAAAAAATGTCCTCCTTAATAGAAATATGATTAAAAAACTGGAATTAAAAAACTTGCAGAAAAGACTATGTTAAGATTTTGAAGAGAAATAATAGTACAAACCTACAGAGAAACGTTAGAAAAATGATTAGTTTGAAACAAAAAGAATAAGTCAGAGACATTTTTTTTAAAAAAATGATTATCACCTAAAATGGATGATAGACAAACAAATCCAACTCTCTATATTTAGGATTCCTGGGTGTGAAATGATGAAAACAAACTTATACGTGGACAAACTTATTGCATAAAACGTTAAAGAGAAAAGACAAAACAAATATTACTAAACATTAAACATGTGGAATAAATCAAACGAAAGAAGCAATGATTGAACGCAAAGAATCTTTTTCATAGGGCATTTCAAATCTGCATGGGCATTTCACATAAAGTTCTACAAAGGTCCTTCAAAAGTTAGAACTCAGATTTGTATAGCATTTGTAGCACTGGCTGTGCCTGTTCCCACTCATGCCTTGGTGACATTCCTGATCTGTTCATAAGTTACACAAAAAAAATGCATGCATCAATACGTTTAACAAAGGTTCATAAAATATGTTTATCTGTTAATACTCTGGTGCAGCGTGACTCCTCCGATTTCTAGGCTCCCAACGACTGCTCCTCCCTAGCCAAGATCAACTAAAGGAAATGATAATTAATGCTAATTTGATGAACCCTTCTGGTCTGCACTCTTCTTACTTTGATGAACCCACGCTACAGATCTAAATATCTAATTAGGGTTTCTAATTAGTGGTATGAGATTTTTTTAAAAAAACTCCAATCGATCTACAGATAACCAAGGAAAGATACTAAAAAGAACTGAATGAAGGTATGGAAAGAATGAGAATTTTTTTAAATCTCATAGATTTAAAATCTTTTTATGTTTCAAAATAGACGTATTATGATAAATATTAGAAATTTATTTATTTTACAAATATGAATATGAAATGTTTTAAATTAGCTCAGTATATATATATATATAGAAATGAAATATTAAATTTAAAATAGAGTTATAAGGAATGTTTAAATTTCAATTTTTAAAAAAAAATTAATCTAAATATATATAAAAAATTTAAAAAATTGCACAAATTAGAATAAAAAAATGCTATCTAATAAATGCTTCTTGTTTTGGTGGCACACCTTCCAAAATAAGAACCAAAAAAAACTAAAATTTTTTGAACAATGAACCCTTTGGCAGCAAGCCTTCCAAAGAGTGTTAGTAAACAATGATAAATATGATGCAATAAAAATCTGCACACAAAGGATGTTAGAATGAGCAGAAAATCACAACACAAACTTCTTCTCTTAATGACGTCTCCAAATGAGGTGTGCTCCAATGAATGGTAACCTTCAACACAAAACTTAAAACAAGGATTAGATACCTAGCTCTAGTACCATGTAAGAAACGATAAGATTGAGCAAGGAATGAGAAAAAATCCAAGTAAGTTAAGTGTGAAACAATGTTCCCATGAGATAAGCAAAATCCAAGAGCATACACCAAGATGGTTCAACAATGGAGACAAGGATTTATAAGGGGAAAGCAAAGAAAACCCCTTGTGAGTATTATGAATGAAGGAAAATGCCTAGAGAAGAGAGAGAGGGTGTGTTGGAGAAAAATAGCTCAATACAATAACATCAAAGTGATGAGAGTAAAGAAGAAAGAAGGAGGAGCATCTCTTTTAAAGAGATGAGAAAGGAGTTGCATGTGTAACTCCCATTTCTATGAATGCCACATTCATAATAGGTGTGTGCAAAGTGTCACAATCCTCTTAAGGAGGATAAACTAAATTCCTTAATAAAGGATTTATAAAAATCATTTGTCCTCACATGTGGAATAAAGGACAAACAATGACATGTCCTCCACATGTGTACAATAGGAAAAACTACATTTAGGGATCCTTGGAATATCCCAATTAAATACATCCAAGGGAAGATTAACATTTCTAACAATATCATTGTCTCAACTAATTCTTGTACTCCTTTTTATATCATAACTCAACCTTTCCTCTAGGTGTTATTGTTACATCTTTTGATAAAACCCTTTTCATCAATCAAATAGGTAATAGTACTTAAATCATATAAGTAGTTTTCTTACCAAGAAAAAGTAGGTTTGATATTAGTGAAACAACAATAGTATGATAAATCTATTTTCAACAATCTCCTTCTTCAACAATTTTTCTTTCTCCTTGGACGGTATATGGGTAACCAAAATCTCATGTGTTATGTGTTTAATCTACTTAGTCTTATAGATGTGATGTATGGATAATTATTTTTAGTTTATAGACTAAGTTATGAAATGGATGTATTGTGAATTATTTTTAAGGTTAAATATTTAAGTGTTGATTCAATCCCTGCACCCCAACCTCCCCCCACTCTCTTAGAACTCACTTTTCCATTGTTACTTCCAGCAGTTGGTATTAGAGATAAGTTCTCTTGAAAGGAAAATTCGACAAATTGAGAGGTAAGATCTTGAAGTTAGAAGTCTAGAAATTGGAAAAGAATATTGAGGACCAGCAGATTGAAATACAACTTGTCCTACATTAGCTGAATGAAGCAAGTGATGTACTATAGCAATCTTTGAAGAGAAGAAAGTAAATAGTTGTGAAACAAAATGACATTCAATTTGAAGAAATAGACACTACTAGATTATTTGAGGGAGGAAACTTAGAATAGTTTGATGTAGCAATTGTAGATGTGATAGAAAAGAATGGTGCCCTAAATGAAGATGTTAGAAATATGAAAAAGGGAACAAGAAGTTCAATCAGTATTGTTGTGTGACACAACTGAACATAAAAAGAAAGATGAAGAAGAAAAATTTCATGATTGAAGAAGAGAAAAATTACTAACTAAAATACTTGAAGAGAAGACATCGGATGTGCAAAAGCTTACAACCATGCAACTAGATACAATGAATTAGTTGATGCTTGCAAACCATGAACTAAATAGGAAGGATGTTAAGATCACAAATTTGAAGCCACAAAATGAGATATTGCAAAATGAATTGAGGACATAAAAAGAAAAGCTTAACAAACCTAGTGAAGCCATAAAGTACTTTGAGAAATTGATGGAATTGCAAGACCAAATAGTGATATTGTTGGACTGGGATACACTACTACAAAGGGAGAAGAATCATCTAGAAGTAGTGAACAAAGGAGTGAAAAAGGTAAGAACAATAAACACACTTGTGATAATTGTGGGAATTATCATAAATATTTGAAGGAGAAAAGATGACAACCAAAACCCTAAGTAGAAATATAAAGGAATACTGCTACAATTGTAACAATGAAGGATATCAAGCACATGAATGGAGGACCAAGACCATGAGAACTCAAGTTTTTGAAGGATGTTGTTGCAATTATTAGAAGTACGGACAAAAATCATATGAATGCAAATCCAAGCCCAAGTGGACATTAAACTAGCAAACAAAGGTACACCATAATGAAAATTCTTACAATTGGGATATAAGGTATAGCTGTCACTATTGTCAAGATTATGGTCATGTTTCTAAAAATTGCATAAGGGCACACTTTAGAGGTAATTACAATAGATGGTTGAATGAGATTACATGCTCTTATTGTTTGAAGGTCGATCATGTTAGCAAAAATTGTTCAACTCAGTCACCTGCACCAAGTAATGAATTTGTTAAAGGTAAAGGAAAGGTAGATGCTAAAATGGTGAAGATGTAGATGAACATGAAATGGAAAAAGAAGGAAGATCATAGAAAATCAAGTGCAGATGAGGTCACTTTTTATCTAATGGATTTGGCGATCACATTACCCCCAATTAGGCAATCAAAGATATGTGTGGAACTGTCACTTGAAATGTAATACTATGCATTAGTTCCAAACATCTAAGGTCTAAAAAGATTATATTTGCATGAATCAAGATGAAATGAAGTGATTAGAAGTATGATATATTCCATTATTATGTTTTTTATGTGTTGTTTCCAAGAATGCAAAGAAATATAGTTATTTTCAAGTTATAATGGAATGGTAGTGATATTCGAGCTTGCTATGTTAGCTGAGCATGTTGAAAATCCTATGGTATCTGAGTGTACAAGTGTGTAAGGCCTAAGCAATAAGTGTAGAATTTCAAGGGTTATATAGTCAATTTTCAACTCATTTGCACTTACCAAATGTTGAAGAGCATGAAGGAAATTTGCAAAAGGAGATTCAAGCATTTTTAATCTAGACTCTACTACAACTCGTCATGATTTAGTAAATTTGAAAAGTATTTAACTTGGGTTGAGTTATAGTGTTTAGTATTTTACAAACCCTAGATAGTCAAGATGGCTTCTTCAACACATAGGAAAGAGGGGAAGGAAGTTTTCAATGTGTAATTGATTAGTAATGATGTGAGGCAACCCCCTTTCCATGCAATTTTTGAGATCGCTTACAAGGGAGATCTATCTAGTGAATTATCCATGATATTGTTAGCATGAGTACTGATGATATGCCTTTGGGGGAGTATCCTAAGCATTAGAGAGTATTGACATGTTACATTCATGATTGTGTTTGTCATTGATGTCAACATAGTAGTAAGTCTGTGAAGAATTATATAGTGATAGAGAGAGATCCTATTTGTATAGATAATGGTTTGATTGTCTAGTGATGCATATTCAGGGACATGTTCTTCACTATGTCGTAATGATTTAATTAAATGCACAACACATAAGTTGAAGACGTATGGAACTTCTACCTAATTTACTAAGATAAGTACATAGACAAAGCACCTATGAAGTAGTTATTGATAATTGCATTATATCTTCTAGCAAAGATATAATCTATTGATGCATGCTTAGCAAAAGATCTAAAGGAGTAGAATTTTGGTTGACATGAAAAAGGAGTAGAAAGAAAGGAAATTTTATTTCTATTATTCTACAAGGAATAATATGAAGCTCAGTTGAATAGTGGGTTCATTGATCTTGTCCTCGAATTTGTTTGGGAAATGTGTCCAACTATCTTCCACATGTCCTAACAATGATACAAACTCTCCTAACAAGAATTGATATGTACTAAATGTTTTTATAGACTCCTAATAGCATTAATCCTCTAACAATGAATATTTATATTAGTATATCATCTTATGGGTACAATCCTCATTGAATTTCTCTCTCTAATCAAGAGTTTCCCTAGTTAACATATTTGGTGTTAATTGTGCATGAGTATCTTTCTATGGTTTCTAATTATATTGTCATATTGTTAAAGTTTATTAAGGTTGATAATTGTGATAATAGTTGGATACTTGATTCACCC
This sequence comes from Cupressus sempervirens, assembly GCA_028749045.1. Lineage (NCBI taxonomy): Eukaryota > Viridiplantae > Streptophyta > Pinopsida > Cupressales > Cupressaceae > Cupressus > Cupressus sempervirens. The sequence goes on along the minus strand of CM053789.1, from coordinate 9,771,180 downwards.
CCTGCCCCTCTTCGTTATATTGGTGGATTATATATCTTGATAGATACCACAAAACATTTTAATGATCCAGGATGTATGGTGTTGTTATACATGTAAGGTAGGCAAGGTAGGTGATATGAAAATAAGGGACATTTATCTAAAATTGTGCATTAATTGAATGTTGAAGGATGAAAACAAAATTATTGAGTAGAAGAGGTTAACACAAGCCCTAGATTTTCCTCAAGTTTTCAAAACTGAGTGGATAAAGATCATTTTGAACCAAATACGTGACAACCAACTATTGTTGGAGAGGTGGACCTATTAGATTATCCAAGTGGAATATTCGTAGAGTGATAGGGTATCCTACCTTTAATAGACCAAAGAGTATGAGGAGTGATGCAAAGGAAATTATAGAGAACAATAGAGCTATGTGGAACAAATGAGGGATGCCTATTGACATAATCATAGATCCCATGATAGCATTTGTGGATAGCACACAAATTTAGTCAATCTAATTGAACAATGTATCTTGTATGGAAATTGCTTTAGGTTAAAAGATTGTAAAGAGAGATCATTTCTATAAACTAGATGAGCTACAACTTCAGTGATTGTCAAAAAATTTGGAAGCTATTAGGAAAGCTATAAGTGCCTATTTTAAGTTTGGTTCATTAATCATTTGTATATTCTTTTGTGCAAAATAATTTTTCTACATTTGGAAAAGTTGTTTGGATGACCAACAAGTCAATAACACAACAAATTGCAAAATTCATTAAACAATTAGGTAAGAATTATGAATTAGTTATGACTAGGTATTTTGAAGACTTTAAGAAGTCTATGAAGAAGGGGTCAAGCATTCATGTGTCACTAGTGGAACAACATTACAATGATGTATATTTCCTAGTTGAAGTTGACTATACATATGTACAAGAAGTAATTCCAATGGTAAGATGGTTGAGACCCTTCCCGTATGAGATTAATGTTGATGAAACCTCTATAGCTATTACTACACTACTGGTAGAAGAGATTGATAAGGATGAGAAATCCTTTGGGAATTATGATGAGAAAAAATTCATAATTACAATAAGCTTACAAATTCCATCAGTCATTAGAAAGAAGAATTGAATGGTAAAGAAACTGAAAGAGAAATTTGTTGAAGGAGAAGAAGAAGAAGAGGAGGATGAGGAAGAAGAAGAATGAGAAAGAGGAGGAGGAGGAGGAGAAGGAGGAGGAGGAGGAAGAGGAAGAGGAAGAGAGGAGAAGGAGGAGGAGAAGAAGGATGAGAAGAAGAGGGAGAAGAAGAGGAAGAAGAAGAAGAGGAGGAGGAGAAGGAAGAAGGTCATGCACCTCTAGAACTAACTCAAGGATTGGGTGATGGCTAGGATGTTCATGTAAAGGGTCTTGAGGAAGAAGAAGTCAAGGAAGCACCCTAGGTAACTAAGAAAAAGAGAAAAGCACATAAAAAGGTAGTGGAAAAACCAAAGAAGACTATGAAGAAGTAACAATAGAGGATAGTTGTACCTTCGAGAAGGTCAAGCACAAGGGTTGTTGCTACATAGGCAAAAGAACAAACAAAGGCCAAAGGAAAATGAGAAAGTACCCTAGCTGAGCTAAGAATACCTGCTAAGAAATTGAGAAGAAAATAAAAGCCTTAGGAGGAATCAGATGAGAAGAAGACATGATCATATGAGATTAATAAATTCAAAGTGGTAAGCCACGACCCTTTATTTGATATTGACAATCTATGTAAAAATGTAAAAATAAATGCAGATTTATCTAGCTATTCACATATAGATTTTAATAAAAATTAGAAGAGGCCATATATAATATGATGACAACATTTAAGATCACTCCACTAGAGATTTCTAATTCTATGCTAAAAATCCTATATGATAGAGTTGAGTAAAAGTGATAGTTCAATTTAACAACTGAAAGACAAATCAGAGAGGTTATATTAGCCCAAGTCATGCCTACTTTGGATAAGTAGATTATTGCTAAGGATATGAACAAATTCTAAAGGGATATTTTTTCATAAATATAGAGCATTTCATATTGAAGAAGCAAGTAGAAGAGGTGGTAGCCCAGAGTGCTTTACTCTTGAAATTTATTTATGGGTTATGCAAAAAAGTTGTAGAGGAGAAAGGAAAGGAATCAAAGAGAGAAATTGAAAAAGATGACACAAAATAGGAAGGTTCAATGGAAGAGAAATAAGATGGAACAAAAAAGGTTAACATGACTAAGGAAGAGAAACATGATGCACAAGATGTTAATGTGTCAAGTAACACATGTCCGCATATAGAGAAGGAGAGTCAATAAGTCTTAGTAAAAATTGAGGACATTCTTGAAAACACCACTCAAAATGTAAATCCATTGAGTGAGGAAGACATCAAGAAACTACAACTAGAATCCACCAATCCAACAATCCCATGCTCAAACCTCATATATGTAAGGATTGAAGAATCTTAGAAAGTTGAGATTGCATCTACTAGAAATGGGTAACAATAGAACATATCATTAATGCCATTACATGTTGCAGAGGAAAAAGAGAAGGAATCAAAATAAGAAAGTGTAATTCTAGAACAAAAAGGTGAGATTACAAGTGCACCATCTCCAATGCCTATTGTAGGCATTGAGATCAAGGATAACTTTAATGGCTAATATTCACCAATTGGCTGATCTCACTCATTAGGGACCCCAAATTTGGCTTCTATTTTTTTTTGCACTTTTAGTGTGGCCATGTTTCCTGCCCTTTACAAAAATTTTGTCTCATGCTTAGGCCAATTGTCAATAATAATGTTGAAGTATTTGTATTTTAGTGATGACTTCGCTAGTGCAGTCTACTTTTCCATGTGGTAAATTACATATATTCACCTACAATTTTCAATTCTTATCTCAGTCAATGTCATATGAGCCAATATTTGGTAAAATTTTAAGTTACATTACAAGTAAGTATGTAGATTCTACATGTGTCTATATTCTAGAGACTTTCCACAAAACTTCTTATCCTTTCTCACTTTGGCCCAAAATAGATTTGATTGGGAACATGTGTCTTTATTTTAGGGGCTTTCTTTAAAACTTGGTATCCTTTTAAAACTTTGGTCCAAAATAGGATTTAGGCCATTTATTTAAGATCCTCCAACAATTAATAAATAATAGGGATGTTAACTCCATACCACCATTCAATAATTTGGAGGGAAACTATAATGATAAAAGTCAGATAAATTTAACCTTCAAGTTTGATAATTAATTAGGATCCATATAATAATAATAAAATTATAGTTTCTAGGTATGTGTAATTCTATCCATCACTTTCATAAATAATAAAGATTCATTAGGATTTTCTAGAGTCTTCATATAGTTGAAAAAATGTTGCCAATTAAATTAAATATTTTATTACTCAAAAAAAAAAATTGCCAATAGAAATTAAATTTTTCCCCTTGAACTAATGTTTGATTTGCCAAAATTTTATATATTTTTCCAAAAGGGTGTATCTTAAAGTTATCCCTAATTGAGATGAAAGAGACGGAGGCAAAAGCACAAGTAACATCAATTCCTAGTCTACATAGTTTAGGAATAGTGATAATAGACAAAGAGGGAAATGAAGAGAACAAGTACAAGGAAGAGAATCAGAAGGATGATTCATATAGAGAAGAGGATAAGATGACTATTAGAATAGAGGAACAAGTAGCTATACAAACACTAGTCACTTTACTAATCTCTACACCTATTTCTAGTAGCCAAACTTTTCAAAAGCCAAGTTCAAAAAAACACCATGAAAATAGCAAGGTCTAGTACTAGTAAATTTTTGAGTATTGAAACTACATCAATGGAGGATGTAAGTTTGGATGAGGTGATTATTCTACCCAAGTTTGATATAACAACAATCACAATTGAAGAAATGAGAATTCTTCAAGAAGCTCTATAGAGAAAGAAAAGGCAAGAAATTTTGATGAGAGAGCACAAGAAGAAACATGTGCTACATGATATTAAAGATATTTTTGTAGATGCATTTGATATTTTAGATTCTTTTGCAAATAAACCTATGATCGAGAAATTTGTTCATATAGTTAGTAAAATAAAGGATGAAGATATAGACACCAATGTAAAATTAATGGAATGGTCTGAGAAGAGGTTTCAAACCAAAGTTAAGAAAAAGATATATGGTTTCATTGCACTAAGACAACTTGATTTAGCAACCAAGATGGAGAGTGTAAAGAAAGTTTTGGATAATATCTTTTCTTGGTATAGTAGACTATGTGATGTTGATATCTTCACAAAAGAGACCCAACAATCAATTAACCAGCTAGAAGGATAACTATAGCTAATAGGTTCCACATTAAGACAATCTCTTGGCACTAGTCACATTCATTTTTAGAGTTTATTACAGACCCAAAGTAGGCTTGCCATGCTGCAAGAAAAAAATGCTAATATTAGATCAACTTTGATGAGCATCTTGTCCATGTTGACTCCACACATGGAAATTTTATAGAAAGAGCTAGCCTATGCTGAGACATTCATTAAGAAAGATTCTAATCTTTCTACTCATGAAGGCTTAGTTGATATGGCTGCTAATCTATAAATTTTGATTCAATCATTAGATTGTAAGAAAGTAATAATTGGTATGCAGTTTTGAAAATTATTATGGAACTACACAAGCCATTTTTGGACAAATACATTATAAGTATACCACCCAAATGACATACATGTCAAAAAAGGGGGATTATAAATATTTTTGTGAATTTTGGAGAAATTTTTTTAGGAAAATATCTACTTAGTAGGAGTAACTGAAAGAAAAACTAAAATGAACTATTTACTTAGGGGGGGTAATAAGGTATGAGAGATAGCAACATTTTTGCAAATTTTGTAGAGAAGTTGAACATATAATATATATTGTCTAACTTATGCATAAAATAGGATTGCATATGCCATGAAAAAGTGTTTATGCCACTAATGTTAAAAGTGGGAGATTGTTGATCTCATTTTTTTTGATAAGGTAGTGAATAAAAACTTAGTCATTAGCTAGTAGAGATGCAGTGCAAGCCAAGTGCATAGAGTATGTTGAGCATAAGCCTCTAGCGAATACATGCCAAGTAATATGAAAAACTTAGTGCCAAGCACTAGAAGATGCCGAGAAGTTAGTATGTGTTGAGTCACTCAAGAGTCAAGCCAATAGAAGATGTTGAGTAAATAGTGTGTACTGAGTGATTCAGGTGTCAAGAAAGAGTAAGTGCATGAGCTATCCAGAGTCAAGTACCAACATTAAGAGCATAGTGAAGGCCGAGCATTAGAGCCTATTGATGCCAAGTGAATATTCTTTTAATAAATAGATGTTTGTTATGGCACAAAATCCTATGTAACAATTTTTGGTCCAACACAAACATGATTTTCCAATCATATTATGCATCTTTATGCACTGCATGTAAACAATTCAAAAAAGGAAGCAATCAGGTGAATATAAGGATCAACCATAGTTTTTGATTATGACATAGCCCATCTCCACCAATACCTTTTGAAGGAGGTAAACCATAAATGATTTTATCCTTACATAAGAAAATAAATGCTAAGGTTCAAAGAGCATTCATGGTGACATAGATGGCTATAAAAGATTTATACATTGCTAAATCAATTTAAGGAGAATATAGTGAAGTAGTAAAAGGATAGAAAAGACATATTTAATTAGGAGGATCAAGGGTTAAATAGTAAATAGGAGATTTGACATTAAGTGTGAAGGTGCTAATTGAAGAATCAGGTGTTGGATCATTGTAGCAAGTGATACAGAGTAGACCTAATAGACTATTGTGCATCTCCTAATAGAGTGCTTAATTAGTTGTGAGTTTGAAATTCTTTAATCAAGGTGAGACCTAATAATCTTGTAAGCCTTTTATAGGGCATACCTTTTACAAGGTAGATCATAGTTTATAATCAAAACTTTGTAGCCATAATAGGCCACACTTTACAACTATAGTACTAAATATTTGTGAGTGTTGTCCCCACCCCAATTTTACCTTCTTCTTGGAGGTTTTCAAGGTAACAAAAATCTTATGTGTTGAATTTACTTCATGTTATAGATGTGATGTATGTTTACTTATTTCAGTTTACATGCTAAGTAATGAGATGGATTTCACTTGATCCTTTTGTTGGAACTTAGTCCCACATTTCTAATACTCTATCTTTATAGTCACTTTGTTGAAACTAATTTTTCTCAACTTCTATTGTAAATTTGGTCAACACTAGCATAGCTTAGCTTCAACTATAAGTTCCTTAGTCTTCTTCTTTGAATATCAATTAAGAAAATGTAAATTATTTGCTTCAGTGATCATCTTTTCTAGGTTTTAATACAACTATCTTCCTTGCTTAGTATTATGAATAAATAACACATTATCTTTTCAATTTCCAACTGATCAAGTGCCCATTGTAATTTCTCAAAACTCAACCTTTCCACTAGGTTCTCATATTATCTTTTATTTTCAAACCCTCTTCATCAATAATATTGATATGTCATTCTAATTTGGTAGCAACTATCTCACCAATAAGATTTGACATCTATGTCAATATAAAAATTATTCCAATTATAGTTTCCAACATTTATGATCATGCTTGTCACTTGCTCACAAAACATAGGTTCAATAGTCAATGTTCTGGAAAATTTTAAAGTGGAATTCATGTTTCCCTGATAAATGATGGTCATGAACATGGTCTTATCCAAGGAAAATATATATATATATAAGGAATGTTTATGATCCAATGCAATAAGATGTGGATTCAAAATATTAAGAGGAACTAGTATGAACGTGATTAATATTTTTAAATAATGCAACATTTATTTATAAATACTAAACCCCAACCCATATGTATGTTCATGACCATAATTTGTGAGGGAAACATGAATTCTCTATTCAAAATTTCTATAATGTTGACCATTAAATCTACTTATTATGACTAAGTGTTAAGCGAGACCACAAAAAGAATCTATATTAGAAAGAGCTAAGCAGATTTTGTAGATCATTATGTCATGCCTATCAAGATTAATAGTCTTAATGGTTTTGTTGAATTAAGGGACAATAAAGTTCTTACTGAAATTTCTTGAAATGATGGTGGATATAAAAGCTTTAGTTTGAGGTTCATGCAAGGAAAAGATATCTATGGAAGGTTTTTGATCCAATGTGATAATACACAAATTCAAAATATTGAGATGAACTAGTATGAATATGGTTAATCTTTAAAGGAAATTCAAGTTTTATTTATAAAAATTGAACACAAACCCATACATATTTTCATGACCATCATTTGTGAGGGAAACATGAATTCCCTATTCAAATTTTCTAAAGAGTTGAACATTAAACCTATATTTTGTGAGAAAGTGATAAGAAAGACCATAGATATATCTCATATAAAAAATAGCTATGTGGATTTCATAGACCATTATTTCATACCAATCAAGATTAATAGTTTCAATGGTTTTGTTGAATAAAGCGACAACAAAGTTATTATTCAAATATATTAAAATAGGGGTAGAGATAAAAGATTTAGTTTTAGAATCATGGAAGGAAAATATAACGAAGGAAGGATTATGATACAATGGGAAGATGTGGATTCAAAATATTAAGAGGAACTAGTATGAACATGATTAATAGTTAAAACTAGTGTAAGTTTTATTTACAAACATTGAACCCCAACCCATACATATGTTCATGAACATCATTTGTGAGGGAAAAATGAGCTCCCTATTCAAATTTTCTATAATGTTTTCCATTAAACCTCTATTTTTTGAGATAAGAAAGACCATAAAATAGTCTCTATCTGAAAGAAATAAGCAGATTTCGTAGACCACTATGTTATATCAGTCAAGATTAGTATATTTTGTGGGATTCTTGAATTAAATGACAACAAAGTTATTACTCAAATCTCTTAAAATAGGGGTAGATATAAAATTTTTAGCTTAAGGTTCATAGAAGGAAAATATATTCGAGGAAGGTTTTAGATCTAGTGCGATAAGATGTGGATTCAAAATATTAAGAGGAATTAGTATGATCATGATTATTATTTAAAATGAATGAATTTTTTATTTATAAATATTGAACCTTAAACCATACATATATTCATGACCATCATTTATAAGGGAAACATAAATTCCATATTCAAAATTTCTATAACTTTGACCATTAAACCTATCTTTTGTGAAGAAGTGATATGAATGACCATAAAAAGATTCTATATCAGAAAGAGATAAGTGGTTTTTTTAAACCACAATTTTATACCAATCAACATTAATAGTTTCAATCATTTTTTTGAGTTATCGGAAACAAAACTATTACTCAAATCTCTTAAATTAGGAGTAGAGATAAAAGATTTTGTTTTTAGTTCATACAAAGAAAATATATCCAAGGAAGGTTTGTGATCCAATGTGCTTAAGATGTGGATTCAAAATATGAAGAGAAACTAGTATAAACATGATTAATATTTAAAAAGAATGCAAGTTTTATTTATAAACATTGAACCCCAACCCAAACATATGTTCATGACCATCATTTGTGAGGGAAACATAAATTCCCTATTAAAATTTTCTATAATGTTGATAGTTAAACCTATGTTTTGTGAGAGAGTGATAAGAAAGACAATAAAACGATTCCATATTAGAAAGAGCTAACTAAATTTTGTAGACCACTATGTCATACCAATCAAGATTAATCATTTCAATGGTTTTGCTGAATTAAGAAACAACAAATTTATTTCTCAAATTTCTTAAAATAGGAGTAGAGTAAAAGCTTAAGTTTTAGTAACATCTAAAATATCCCAATTATATTAATATAGAGTGGAAGGATAAGATACCTCAACTAATTGGTTTAAAACCTCAAGTTTAGACTCTTTCCTTTCTTCACAGGTTTGTAATGTTTGTTGAGATTAAGTGTTTATAAAAGTGTTATTTCTATCATCCATGTGAAGAATGTTCATAATATTTTTACAAGCAAATTCAACTAATTGATGAAGTGTTGAGGAAATAACATTCATCATTATTCAACTAGGGTCTTCCTAAAAGAAGATTGTAAATAAAAGGTCCAAATGTCCCATGGATTGTGGTATCTAGGATAACATAATAAAATTTAATAGGCAAAGTTATTATTCTTAAATAATTCTTAGAAATTATAAAAAATCCATGAATAGGAATATTATCAAGTTTAATAGTGGACATATAACCATTAATAGCTTTTATCATGGCTAAACTATATATGATTAAACCTCTTCCATTATCAATTAAAATTATTCAAATCATATTTTAATTATTGAGAACAACCATAAGAACATCACATTGGTTTCAAAACACTTTGAGAGGTAAGTTTTCTTTAGTAAAAATGATTTCAAGATAATCTAATATGGTATACACTCCAAGAAGGAATTGATTACATCTAGATTAGCAAGAGGAATGGGAAGAGAAATTAAGGCCTTTTGAAAATAATTCATAGTTTTTATGCTTGGATGTTTGAAGAAGTTCGCATGAAGAAATATTAGTAGTAGTAACATGTAATTTCTCAACAAGATCACGATCCTTCTATAAAGAGCTAGGTAAACAAGATGCTCGGGGAAGAACTAGTTTAGATGGTGGTAAAGAAGTAGGAGAAATTAGAATAGAAAGTTGATGATTACTCTATGTCTGATATGAATGAGGCAATGGAGTGTAACTAGGTTTTCCTTTAAGAATTCTAAGAAGTCCATTATTTTGAGGACGAATCTTAAGATAAATGAGTGGTTAATTAGTAGATTGATAAAGAAATACATTGAGTATTAAAATGCTTAGAGAATAAATTTATCTTAATATAATCAATATTGTAACTAGTTTCATAGAAAGTAAGAAAGTCAAGACTTTGTCATAAGGTTGATTTTAAAAGATTTAGATAAATATGATAACAAAATAAGATTTTTAAAGAACTAATTCATTACATCCATATGTTACTTAGGGAGGATCATGAAAAAATACATCCTTTCAGATAATAAAACATAATTATCCATTATTTATGTAGAATAATTTCAAGATAGTGACCTTTGATTATACCAAGTAAGAAGTTATGAGTTTTTCTATAGATCAACCAAGAGAAGGGTAAAAGGTGTTGATACAAGAACAAACCTATGACTAATGAACCAAAACCTCAGCCTTAAATAATTCCTTGGGAAAATAGAATCAAGATGAAGAAAAAGAAGAGGTGGAGAGTATCTAATCACTTCAAAATCATCTCCAATAAATGTTAACTTTCTCCCTCAGTTGATAGATGTTTGACACAATGATTTTAAGAAAAATTTGAGTTATGATGATGTGTATGAGATTAATATCCAAACCTCAAACTAAAAACTACCCCCAAAAACACCATCAAGTACTTGAGAAGTAGTCATTTTTGTTGCTTCAAAGTCATTATTTGTTGTATGCATTGATCCCTTAGGATCTCGTTCTCCATCATTACCATTGAACCTTATCTATTTCTTGACCCACCACCTCATGAGAATTCATTTTAAAAAGATAAGTATTCACTTTCAAAAGCTATATTTTTAAACCCTCATGTTGTTGTGAATATTTTCATGCTAAAAATTCACTTTGGTCACACTCCCTTTCTAATAATATTTATTGTCATAGCTTTATTTACATTTTTTTAAATGATTTATTCTTTCAAAGTCTACAATATCTTTTTGATCTTTTTTTATAAATTTATTTATTTATAAAATTTCTCATTTAGTATATATTCATTTAATGTAAATATAACTATCTATTTAAATATACATATTCTAATAGGTATATATATATTTGCAAAGTAGTGCAATTATTAGCATATATAGTTCTAATAGATATGTCAATCTTTTATTATAAACATTTATGTATCATTAAGTAATTATAATATATTTCTAGAAGCTCTATTTTTGAGCAATTATAAACACTTATAATAGAATTGTGTTGTATTTAAACATTTGATATAGTACATTGTAACTAGATTGCAAACATTAAAACCATTAATATATTTCTTACACTTATAAATATATTTATTGTTAATTCTTACACCTTAGACACATGTGTAGACACAAATTTATTTTTTATTGAATAAAGAAAAAAAAAGAAAAAATTACATAGGGAAAAACATTGAATTCTCACAATAGATCAAGCAGTCCTCAGTAAGATCATCAACTAACTAGCAACCAAAACATCACTTACAAAATAGTTATAGACTGAATTTAAATTTTTTTTACAAAAAAATTATAAACTGAATTTTAAAGTTTGTTACAAAAATGTTACAAAAATAAATCTTTTTTGAATAGTTGGAGAAGATAATACTTAATTCTATCAAGCTAGTTAACATCTTCATTTGAGCTTTGGATCCTCCCTGCAAATGGTTACACAAAAAGATCATCTTAAAAATGATGTCATAGTAAAACTAGAAATTTTTTCCTTCGAGATGCATCTTAGAATCAGAAAATACAGCTCTACACTTATATTTCCAAATGTTAAGTAATATGATTTGTCACAAAGAATCAGCTACAATATTACTTTTAAGATTTAATAATAAAATAGCTTCTTTCCAACATAAAGAGTGCTCGAAGATAACTAGAAGAAAAGTGAAAACTAGAGTCAACTTACTCTTATCCCATATAAAATCACAAAAGATATGTTTTAGATATTCATCTTGAAGACAAAATGAGAATTTAGTAGGTTGGATCATCAAGCATCTCAACTTGTTGCCTAGTGGCAATTTGAAGTGTAGGCACTCAAATTACTCCAAGTTATTTCATTGAATTTGTAATTCCATTTTTTATTAAGTCTTTAATTATATAGCATTGGTGGCACAATATTTAAATAGAATTTTCTAAGGGGAAAGTGTCCAAATTGATGTGTAGACAACCACCTCTAGTCCTTTAAAAAATTGCATTCCAATGGACTATATATTTTCATAGAAATGTCAATAGGAACCAATCATCTAACAAAAATAATAAATTCCTTGAACTTTTTATGCAAATAAAAAGTGTGTTTAATGATTTTCCAAGGTGCCTAATCTAGATAATTAAAGTCCCACAAGTCTTTAAACTAATAGACTCTTTTCGTAAAAAGGTAATATGGATATTTATGAAAAGCTACAACAAGAGGCTTCTCATGATATTGAATATATTTATTCCACCAAATATAAGACTCACTAAAACTAAAACCATGTTTCAATGAAGGATATCTCCAATTCAAAAACTTGCAAACTAATTGCCAAGATTTGCAAATAGGTTGCAAAGGGAAGGAAGATTTAATTTGAAATGAAGGGGCTGATAAACTTTTATGCACCCATCTAACCAATTTCCTTCTTTTATTAATTGATGCATGAAAAATATAGAACTAACCTAGCTTCTTCCAAGGTCCCTCCCCATCAATAACTATTTTTATCCACTTGGAAGCCAAGAAAACCCCTTGAGTTTGGGGGTCTAATAAGCCAGAGCCACCCTTTAGTTTAGGTTGAATACAATGCAACCATGAAGTATATGTATAACCAATGTTGCCATTCCACTTAGGTTATAGGAAGTGTCAAGTGAGTTTAGTAGGAACATTGTAACATTGTTTAGATGGCATCCAACATGAGGAATAATAGACATGAGAACCCAAAAAAATACTATCCACCACTTGAATCCTTCCAACTAGAGATAAGCATATATATTCCCAAGCATAAAATTTGGATTTGGATTTGTCAAGAAACTAATTCCACATATCAAACAAAGGGACACCCAATCGAAAGGGAATGTGCAAATAACAAGAGTTTTTCCTATGTTTATTTGCTCCCTTTCTTTAGGAATTTAAGAAGGGATTGTATCTATGTGAGTCATGATAATTATTTTATTATGATGTGCTAACTTAGATCTGGAGATTGTATAATAGAGGTTGAGAACCTCTATAGCATTAGATATCCTAGCTTCAAATTTTGGAGGAAAAGAATACTATCATCAAAAAATTGAGAGTATAACTCCACTGATTTATTAAGAATGGAAATACCCTTAATAAGATTCATCTAGTTATACTTTTGGAGAAAATAACTAAGAGCATCAATTGTAAGCACATAAAGGAAAGAGGAGAAAGGAAAAACTTGTCTAATAGAGTGCTAAAAAGGAAAGGGATTAAGTAATTCTTTATTTATTATCAATTGAACATTGGCATAAACAATGATAATTTCGACATACTTGCACAACTTAGGACCAAACCCTAACCACTATAACATTTTAAAAATAAATCTCCAACACATTCTATTATAATCTTTGTGAAAATCCAGCTTCACAAGGATTGTATTTTGGCCTAAGTTTTGAGCCTACTCTATTGTTTCCCATGCTAGAATTAGATTCTTAATAATAAATATTCCATAAGGAAACCTGTTTGTTCTGGTATAACAATGTTTTGAGTCACTAATTTGATCCTCGGAGCCAAGGCTTTAGTAATAATCTAATAAGAAGTGTTTAGTAAGGTAATAGGTCATCACGTCGATATACTATCCTCATTTTTCCCTTTATAGATGAGTTTAATAATGTCTTTATTAATATTATCTACTAATGAGCCAACCTCCACAACCTTTAAATAAAGAGGATTAAAAATATCTTTGATATATTCCCACATTGTTTGGTATAATTCTATTGAGATCGCATTACCTTTTGGGCTTTTATTACCTGGTATAGAAAATAAAACATGTTCCAATTCCTCTATGATGGCTCTAATCCAAATATTGTCTATAGTCCTTATTAATTATCATAGGAATGTGATATTTAATGATATCTTCTAAGATTGATTGGACATCTAATCGATTATTATCATCTTTAAAAAGAGCCTCATAATAAATCTAAAATAGATTTTTAATCTCCTTTGGCCTCAAATGGAAAATGCCATTATAATCTTCCATATTACCAATATTTTTCTTTCTATTCTTATAGTTAAGAAAATTAAAGAAGTATTTAGAACCCCTATTCCCATCCTTGGCCCATTGTAATCTTGCCTCAATTTTAACACCTTACCCCTTATAATTGTCCATTTTATAATTTTGGGCTTACAATGTAACCATAGAATTTTGTAAGTGTATGTCACTAGGCCTTCCATTCAATAATTTTTTATTATGTTCAAGTTCTCCTTTCAACAATTTTTGTTTGCATTGTCATTACCATGCCATCCTTCTTCTGAAAGCATAAAGAAATTTAACACTCCTAAGAATAGCATCATTCCACCAATCTCATTGAGAAACTCATTTATTAGCCTTAGGGATGGACTTCCATAATCCAATGAGAGAAAAAAACACATGATGGATTCTCTAGGTGAGAGATATTGAGTTCATAAGGCATCTTAGAAGCCTCATTATCCATGGGAGTACCTAAGACTAAACAAATAATGGTAAAATGATTAGAGAGGGTATGAGTATAGTCTATTATAATAGATAGACCAACAACATCCTCAACAATATGAAGATTAGGAGAGATATAAATTTTATCAATCCTCCTTTATTTTCTCTCATCACCAATTCTGAAATTTGACCAAGTGAACCAATTTCATGGATAGAGCTTTTGTCATAGATAGGATCTATCACCCTATTAATATTATGACATAGAAGCCACTTATCAAATTTTTCATTACTTAGTTTAGAATGGATGGGCCAACTACAGTCATTTTAGAATTCTACCATGTTAAAGTCCCTACCTAAAGCATAATCAGCCTAGGGGAGGTTCTGAGCCATCCAATTCCACACTTCACTTCTATCTTTGAAGGAATATGGAGCATTAATAGAACAAAACCCAATAGTTTGATCATTAATGATGATGAGAACCCACACACAACTATGAGAAGGATCCTGACCATGGTTGATGACAAACTTGTAGATCCAAGGAACCAAACCAAGAGAAACACCACCCCTACCTTCATAATGCAAAGCCTTAAAAAAGAAAGCATCTCTCCTAACATTAAAAAGGGAACAAGAGAGATTGGAATCACCAATTTTGACCTCTTGGAGTAACATAATATCATGTTTCCATGATACTATAGCATCTTTAACACTATATTTATGGTGAGGGAGAGAAATCCCTCTAACATTCCATGAATTTTTTTTGAAAGTCATGTCAATGAAAAAGTGGAGATAATGTCTTCTTATGGAAAGACATGAAATTGATTAGCTAAAGCTACCAAGTGATAAGGAGATCCCAAATTAGACTTGGCAATAGGCAAGGACTAAGATGCAGGCCTCTCCAAAGGCCCCTCTATAGGGATGGTTGAGTCCTTAGGAGTAGGAGAGTTAAATCTTTGTCTGGATGAAGGGAAACCAAAAGAAGGGTGAACATATGAACTAGAGGTATGATGGGATTTGTAGGCCCATTGTGTGGGATAACTAGTCTTCCTACTAGAAGGTTTAGATGACTCTTTCCTTTTCCAAATTTGTTTCCATTTGTCTTCCTTAACAACATCTTTATAAGGGGACACTGTAAGAACAACATCTTCCTCCATATTAGTGAAAAAGGGATCTTTGGTATGCCCTTGATCTTAGTTGATACCTTTAGGCAAGGAAGATATAGATGACTATTTCATAACTTGAGATTTTCTAGGCTATGGTGAAATTTGGATTTGACTAATTTGAAGTCTCCTAGAAGGACAATCTCTGATTAGATGCCCTTTTTAATGAAAATAAAAACATGCATTAGGCTTGTTAAAGTAAACTAATGGCCATAGAAACTCAAAGCCTTAGCCAATAAGATTAATGTTCTTAGGCTAAGGATTAGTTAATTCCATTTCAATGCACACTCTTGGGTGCACCCTTAAGCTAGAAAATTTATCGGTACTATTCTTGCACCAAATGACATTGCCAAGCTAGGGAACAATTTTGTTCGAGGGTTTGAAGGAAAGGTTTATAAAAGGAAGCTCCACCAACATTAGATAATCTAACCTAGAGGGTTCTTTTGGATTAAAGTCCAATGTCTAATCTTGCAAATAACATCCCATATTGCAAAACAACTTGGACATGTTTTGTTTATTTGAATTTACAAGAGACATAAGACTTTGCGAAACCCCTTAAAGCTTCAATATCCCATCCCCTATTTTCTTAATTCATTTTGGCTCATTTACAGAAATCAGCTTCAAACAAAACCCCATTTAGAAAAATAGAACACCTAATTTGTTCTGGCAATCAACAATACTATCCATAAAATCATCTAGAAGGAAAACCTAAAGAGGTTTACTTGAGTCAACACTAGAAGGGTCCTCAATTTGAGACGGTTCTTCATTTCCACATTCTCTTGGGACCTTAGGAAGCTAGTAATTTTCAATGGCACTTTTGGGTTCTTTATTTCCAAGTTCTTTGGGCATGTTTGTCTAAAAGTTGTTAGCCTAATCTCTAAGATGAAAGCAAAATGCAACCCCAAACTACCACAAATCACAAAGTGTTAGGATAGGGTTATGCCCTAGTAGCGAAATGTCTACCCATCTGCCCACTTCCCACAAATACGCCAGTTGTGAAAATTCTTCATCCCCTCAAATCATATTATGTTTAACATAAAGTTAGTTTTATGATATTTACATTATTATATTTTAATTAACCAATGATAAAGAATAGTTGTGACCAATTAAGTTTTTATATATTTGATTTTAATCATAAACAAGTGTCACATAGTGGCTTGTATTTGCCTTACATTGCAATAACTGAAATTTATTGAATTATTAAATGAATTTCATAAATAGAAGTAGAATATAGATGATAAAATTTTGATAAAGAATCAACCTAAATATTATATAATATTAAAATTTAAAAATTGAACTAATTAAATTTGTATAGAAGTAATGTGTAATAGTCTCAAAAATTATTTTAAAAAGACAAATTAGTGTGTTGAACTTTAACAAACATTGTAATTTATAAACCATACAATATAGAACCTCTTTATCAAATGTCAAAAACCTTAAATACTTTATTCATATTATAAAAATCTACATGAAATTCGATATTCTAATACCTTCATTTAATTGTATCCTATAAGAGCTTCTCCTCAATTTTTTTTTAATAAAATATTTTTCCTCTTAAAAGCATGACAAAAACAATTTATTATATATGTTTATAATTTACTTCAAAAATGTACTCGAAATATTTAAGGTATTCATTATTATAATTAAAAATATAATTATAAAATCTTTTTCACAAGGTTGTGAATGCAATTGAATATTATTATAACCTAAATGTAATTATTCCTAACAACTTTAAATCCTAAACATCTCCCAATTGGTTCATATGTAGTTTATTTTTTCAAGTTTATGATCTTGTTTCAAGTTTACAATCTTGTTTAAAGTGTTTGTAGTTTCATTTTAAAACTAACTAACATTTGTTTTAACATTAGAAACTATTTATTTCAAAATTTAATATTAATAATTACATTGTAATGTCATTCCAGAAATCTTGACTAAAAAATGTAATATGGAAATAGATTCCACAAAAAGGTTCTATAACACTAAGTAAATTCAACCAATCATCTTTGACATAAACATTTTTTATAAAACATAAATTGAACAAATGAATATAAAAAATATAGAAATGTGTCATTTAATATATAGTAATTGGTGGAAATTAATTCAGTTCTGGGTGAAAGTGAATACAATAGTATATTGCTTATGGTAAATACAACAAGTGTCACATACTTTCCTTATTGTTATTAGCTATATTTGTAAGCAGCAAATACAAATTATAATTATTTCTAATTAATTTAATTTAATCTAATTCAATAATATATTATTGTGAAAATTGAAAAGAAAAGTATAATTATAAAGTCTTAAGTATAATTATAAATGAATAAATAGAATAGTGTAAAAAATTATTATATTCACATTATCTTGTTGCTTAAATACAACTTCATCAGTATTATTTCACTTATATATACTCATAAAATAATCTTTACAAGGTAAAAAAAATTGATTGTGTTATTAAATGTATTAATATAAAACAAATACAACTTCATCAGTACTATTTCACTTATATATACTCATAAAATAATCTTTACAAGCTAAAAAAAAAATCATCGTGTTATTAAATGTATTAATATAAAATAATCTTTATCATCGTGTTATTAAAAAATATTAAGTATCAAATAACACATTTTTTGTAGTATTGGATTTTGTGACATTAACCAAAACATATTGAGAGAGAAACTAAAAGCATTAAGCTTAAATCTAGCTAAAAATATTGCATTATGGAGACCCTCCAAAAAAAGGGCTCCTCTAAAACAAAATAAGTTCACCCAATCATATAATTTGTATGAAATATTAAATTTGTAAATGAATAAAAAAACTTTAGAAATATTTTAGTTATTCAAAAAATATTACCTGTGATTGGTAGATAAATTTTGAACTAATTCAGTAATTGTGCAAAAATTACAATAAGTGCCACATAGTGGTTGAGTACTTGCCTTTAGTTTTTATATAAATCTAATTTTAGATTGATAAATTTATTACAATATGTTACAAAAATTATTTATAAATATAATTATTGATATATTATAAATAAATTATAATATAAAAATAGTAATATTTTCATAATAATAATATAAAATAACATTTCATAAACAATTATTTAACATAAATTTTAAGTATTTTTGAACAACAAAAAAATATATTATTAAAAAATACAGTATTAAAATATTAAAACATAGGTAACTCACTTACATTAATTTCTTTATTAAACATTAATGAATCACATTAGCTTAATAAAAAACTAGTCTTAATTTTCTAAAAATTGTAAAGTTAAAAAACTCACATCTATAATATACAATATAATAATTTGATAAGGAAATTTAAAGAATGATTATTTTAAAAAAAACTCGCATCTATAATATACAATATAATAATTTGATAAGGAAATTTAAAGAATGATTATTTCAAACAAGTTGAAAACAGAATTTTAATCATGGTTAACATACAAAATTCAAAAAGTATCACAACTGCCCCGTAGTGGGTTGTATTTGTCGGAAGTTGTAATAGTTTAAGATTAAAAATTTAATAGTTAGAAAATAATGAGTTGAGGTAAGTTATAATAGTTTAAGAATAAAAATTTAATCGCTAGAGAATAGTGATGATAATTTAATATAATTTAATTAATATTTGTTCAAGAATTAAAAAACTGCCTTCATATATATTTAAATAAATATTTGAAGAATAATAATTTCTAAAAAAAACTATAATTAAAAAAAATTATCATATAAGTATAATATTAGAATTCATTTAAAATTATTAATATTAAAAATAATTATTATTCAAACTACATATATCAAATAATAGTTTATAACACTATTATAGTTAAAAAATTATTTGATAAGTTTTATGAATTTGATATAAGTCTTATGTGTTATATATATATATATATATATATATATATATATATATATATATATATATATATATATAGGTTCCTAATACTCAAATCATCTGAGCCAATCAAATTAAAGTAAAATATTTTTCATTATTTTAGAAATTAAATTTGACATATAAACATTAGAAAAAATCAAAAGATTAAATTAATTATAAAAATACTTATATTCAATTGCTTAAAATATGAAAAATTAATCACTTGTTATGCACAACTGACTGCAATAGTATGTGCCTTCGACAAATACAATATTAGATTTCTAACATAAATATTGTAAATATATAATTTTAAATTTTTTACAAATTATATTTTCTATTTTTTTGATGAATAGTCATTTCCTATTAATAAATAATATACTAAGATTATAATTCACAAAAAAGGGGCTGGGATACAAGATCAACCCATGAGAGTTCATAGGACCAAGGCTAGAAATATCAAATATTCATAAATAAATAAAACATATAAAGCAACCCTCAGCTAGCTAAAGCAGTGCCTACTGAGGAAGGTGGTTCAACGATCATGAAATCCCAAATTTGTAGTTTTTTGAAAAACTATTTTTTAAGGTGTACTTCATTGCTTATATTCTTATCCTAATTATAAGAAAAAATCCCAAATGATATTCACATTGTAAATTAAAAGAAAAAAATAAATTCTATTATAAAATTTAAGTTTTATTTTTGAATGAACTATCGTATATATATATATATATATATATATATATATATATAATAAAATTTTGAAATCATATTTCAAAAAGATTACAAATGACAAATATATTGTGGAAAATTCATTAATCCTCTACTACTATTAAACTGAAAAAGTGCCACATAGTGGCTTAGTAAAGTATTAGTTTTAATTTTGATATAGATTTAGTTGTAATTTTATTATATATTTATTATAAGTATCAAATATATTAATGTGTACTTTCATAATTTTAATATATTATATATAATTGATTTTGTACAATAATGGACTTGTGGCAAACTGTTCAAATTAAGAAGCATCAATTTTTATAACCAACACATTAATTCACGTAAGATTCACACATTATAATGCATAAGAAACAAGTTGAATACTAATTTTAATACTTTCACAATATATTACTAAATATAATAATTGAAACAATACTTTTTGTCGACTATGATACATTATTTGAAAAAAAAAGTATTCAATTTTGTTTTATAATATATTATTTTTGAAATTTTATAACATAATATTAAAATTCAAATAATGATAATTGAAAAAACTATTTATTAAATATTAGTAGTGGATGAATGAAATAAATACAATATAAAACATTTAACAATGGTATTAAACATTTTAATATAATAAAATATTATGAATCTTTCAAACAAAAGTTGAAGAATTGGAGGGAATAACACTCACCTAACAGTTGTAATAATTGATTAAAGTAGATGATTAAATTTTTTAAAAAAAATTTATTTCAATGTATTTCTTTATAATCAAACAAACTATTTATAATTGTTATAGAAAATAAGAAATATAAATAATTGATTATATTATTATAATATATAGTTTTCTATTCAATCAAAAAAATCTTTTTGAACAAAATAGATAAAAAATGTGTTAAAAATTAGGAATAATACAAATAATACAAATATTCTATAAAATGATACTTCCCACAAACTCACAAACTCTAATACATACATCCAATTAAAAACTAGAAAATTAATATATATAAATTGTACAGTTAAAAAATTGAAATGTATTTCTTCATAAACATAATATTTGTAAAAAAATATGGAATGAAATGAATTTTTATTGCTCAAATAGAGGTAATTTAATAACAAGTTAATTGTGAGTAATCCACAAAATGACACAATAGTACTTACTCTACAGGCAAGTACTAAAAACCAATTTTATAATGACTAATTTTTTTTTTACTAGAGTACTATTATAGTAAATATTATAATGTCTACTATGATAAATATAATTGAAAACTATTAAAACAATAAAATTATTATTCTTCTTATATCTATAAATGTGTATTATAATGTGTGCCACGTGTAAAATTATTGTCTTGCTTATACCAATAAAAACCTAATATTTCAATAAAATATAATAAATATTAAATAAATTTAAACTTAACTAGGGAATTAAATGACACGTGTTCATTTTCCTACTAAAAAAGTGCATCCCAAATATTTAGTGAAGAACCAAAAAAAACAAATCACATTTATAAACTAGACTTAACAAACATTAACCCCAAAACAAACGCACATGTTACAAACTGAAAAATAAAAACCCCAAACGAAAACTAATTGCGAGCCGACCTAAACAGAACCTTATATATACTAGATGACACAGCCAGTTTTCTTAACTGTTTTTGCAAATCCCTGTTCCAATACGCTCCACAAATTGCCCATGGCTACGGATGCGAGTACATCGACTGCGAAGGAATGTAAGGTGAAACTGAAGAGTTCCGATGAGAAGATCTTCGAGGTAGATTATGTGGTGGCCGTGCAGTCACAGTTCGTAAAGAAGCTGGTGGAGGACGTAGGCACCGCTATACCCGTGCCCATTCTCAATGTTTCCAGTGAAACTCTTGCCAAGGTCATCGAATACTGCGAGTATCATGTGAATGTGCAGTCTGCGGACAACACGATCATCTCGGAAGAGGATGTTAAGAAGTGGGATGAGGAGTTTGTGAAGGTTAAGTTGGCTACGCTTTTTCATCTCATCAATGCTGCAAAGTATCTTGATATATACAATCTCCTTGATTTAGTTGCACAAGCCATAGCAGACAGGATTAAGTGGGCGAGCCCAGAAGAGATGAGAAAGATTTTTAACATACAAAATGACTTCACCCCGGAAGAGGAGGCAAAGGTCAGGCGTGAAGTTGAATGGGCTTTTCAGTAATTTTCTAAGGGAGTCCTAGGGTTCAAGAACATGTAGGTTTTCTGATAAGATGATACTTTTTGCTTTGTCTTCTCGATTTTGAACTTGTTTTGTTAATCAATTAATGATTATTGAGGCGAGGGACTACATTAGGTTTTCTCCGAATTGTTTTGCGAAGTTCTGCAATAAATGTAATCGATTGATATGTTTCATGTTGGTTACAGCTAGTTTGTTTATGTTACTACGTGTTAATCTGATTGTTTGCTCTGTTTTATGTTCAACTGATATATATATATATATATATATATATATATATATATATATATATATATATATATATCAGGGAATGGATTAATAATAATCTTTTGATGTATTAGGTTGGATAGTGTAGATTGCGTTTTGAGTTATTTGAAAAATGAGTTATTATTATCCTTGTAAACTATATTGTTCAGTTTGAAAAGTGAGTATCATATTATGCAGCTTGTGTATTTATCATATTTATCGTACATTTCAAGAAATTTGCATAAGTTATATTAGAATAAATTGAAAGAAAAATTTGTCCAACCGGAGTTTGGAATTACTAGACATCAATTGTTCTAATGTTATTTGTTTTATAACGATTATTGTTAGTGTTTACGTTTTAGTTGTTATGATTTTTTAAATGTTCAGAATTAAGTATTGTTAGGTAAAAAAAATATTGACAAATATGAATATTTACAAGGTCTAAATTTGAAAATTTTAAGTTAAATGGGAAAAAAAATTAAAACCCTAATTATTCACTCCCTCAACCTCTCTCTCCTTGAACTTCAATTCATTCTCTCACCAAGCCTTAACTTTCCAAAAGTACCGTTCTTGAATCCTCATAATATTCTAAATAGTTGCGGCTGAGGTTCTGCTTATGAAATTTTTTGTATGAAGTTGTGATGGGGCGATAGTTATTTTGGTTTTAAATTCTAAAATGAAGTATTCAGCTACTATCACCCTATTTGACGAGTTCAAAATTTAACATCATTTGAATTCTGTGGTAGGCATTAATGTGCAATTTGAAACCGCTAATAATGCACCTTTCAAGTTTCTAACTCTAGCCATGTGATTGTCTCTGCTAATGGATAATTATGGTAATGATAACTATTAGGAGTTGTGTAAGATAGAAGGAACCACTATCCAAACAACTTTTGGGACAAGATCACTGAACTCACTATTCAACTAACTCACTATTCAACTGATCTTTCAATTATTTCTTTCTTATGTCTTGTCAATTGGACCAATCATTGTCAGACCTTGTAGACTAGGTCACAAACCTTGGATCCAAGCATCAAACATTGGATCTCACAATAAAACCTCAGCAATGAAGTTTTCTTTACATTCGTTGCTCTTTGTGCTTCTTGCAATCATTCGTACACCTCATACATGATAAAGGAAAATGTCCTTTCTTTATACTAAATCCATAAAAAACCATCTCAACTAATTATTATAGGATCACATTAAGAACATGTTATATTTAGCAATAATATTAATCTTCCGCTAATAATTTTTTGTACATGTGACATTATGATGAGTGAGCTTCTCAAAATAACAACTCTGCTAAGAGATATAACAAGTTTACCAAAACATGCTTCTCTAATTTTAGAATAATCTTCATCAAAACTTGCATAACTTCTTCCAATCTTAATATCTCAAGCTTTTGAGGTTAGATGTATATAGTAGACACTTTTATAATCAACCTTTAACCTTGCTTAGTGAAAATGCTCAATTAGCTATCTTTACCAACTTGATCTTATCATTGTTCTTCTTTCAAATATAATAGAAAATTACTATGTTGATTTCAATAACAAACACAATCATGAATGTGACATATCATCATGATACTGATCTAATTATTTTTTTAGAATACTCTCCCATAGAAGTATCATCAGCATTCATGCTTCCAACCATCTACCTCTTTGGCATTGATGGAAATATAGATGAAAAACATCTAGTTCCAAAAATACCAATAGTAAAAGATTGTTAACATTTCTTTTCAAATCTTTTTCATCAATCAATCTCCCTCATTGATATACATCAATGTGCTCTATATCAAATTGTTTTTCTATGCTCAAACCATTTTTCAGTTTTTTTCATGTCGTGATCTCTCTCTTATTAACATCAATGTCAAAGGTTTCAGTAACTATCAATCTCTACAACAAATGTCTCTAACTTGCTCAAGTATCCAAAGACATTGTTCAAAAAAACATCCAAAGGGAGTCCTCGATGACTCTGTCCATCACAAATACTCCTTTATATAGGAAGCATCAACATTTAGTCTAGAAAAACAATAGTACTCTGTTACAATGGACTGATGCACTCTTGCATCATCTACTTTAATATAGGAAGGGGTATAACCCCTAGCATACCTCATTAATACTGAAAAGTCTCTTCGGAAAGAGGCTTGGTGAAAATATCTACAATCTACTATCTGGTGCATACATACTCTAATCTAATTTCCTTTTTTGCAACTTTCTCTCTCAACATGTGATATTTGATAGAAATGTGCTTAGTCTTAGAATGCAACATTGGATTCTTAGACATATTCACTATGCTTGTGTTATCACAATGTATGCAATAGGTTTATTGAGTTCTATCTCTTATATTTTCTCCCATCAACTTAGTTTCTACTCGCATGAAGTCAAAATCATAGAGCTCAAAGACATTAGTTTCTTGACCATCTCTATTTTTTACCCACTATTGTTTCTCATCTTCTAAAGTAGTAACTTGAATAGGTTATTTTGATATGGATGGTGCCATTATAATGGAGCTTCTTCTTCTTTCCTCTTCTATGGCACTAGTTGAGTGAGTCCTTTGACTCAAGAGGATATATTCAATATGTTCCCCTTCTTTTGCTTTAGCTTATTGAATGGTTTCAGGCACCTATGGGGGAGGAGTATTCCTTTTCTTCAATCTTCTCCTACATGTCCCCACCATAGTAAGTTCTAGCCTAGCCTTTTTAGGAGCTAAGGGGGAGGCTTCTTCCTCTATACATGTCAATGGCACCCTCTATTCTTCCTCTTCTTGTTCTCATTCTCGTTCCTATCCTAATGGAGGAACTTCCTCAATCTCTTGGACTTGAGTTTCCAGCTCATCTTGAGGCTCTTTTTGTTTAGGATTTTCCTATTCTTGAGCTATTTGTTTTTTTTACCTTTTTCCCCTCTCTTCCTTATCACTCCTCTGTTAGCTTCAAAGTACTCAGCTTCCATCTCATATTGATGAATCATTTTTGACTTTACTAGGGATTTTGCCAGAAAGATTGGTACTATAGCTTTTACACCTTTTCCTTTTTTAGGTCATGCTCTAGCTTTTAAAGGAACAACCTGAGGAACTAGATCACATTTGAAAGGTTTCTTGATCCATTCCTTTATTAGATTGACTATGTGGCAGGCATCATTATTGATATTTGTGCTCTCATCCCTACCAATCTTCACATTGATGATAAGCCTATCGTATATTTTTTCCCGATTGTACAATGGATCTAGGACATATTCCATATCTTTCTTAATAGCCTTCAGTGCGACATTTATCTTTATCACTTTCTCTACCAGATACAGAGTCATCCTATAATAATCCTGAATTCAAATATCATAGTTGTCTATTGCATTCATCCACAGGTCCTCCAATGCATCTTCATGTATGAATTGTTTCCCTACTAGATGCATGACCATCCTTATGTTGTGAAAATAAGGGTGAGGGGATTTTTACTCTGATGAGCGATATTAATCCCATTCAAAATTATAAAGGTCATGATTTCTTGCTTTTGTTTGGCCTTGAAAGCACTGATGGTGATTGGCCACATCAATATATTTTTGTGTTTTTTTCCTCACTCTATCATATGCATGTGTGAGTTTCCTAGAAATCTCCAACCAAATGAGCCTATTTGATGGATATCTCTAGAGCTTCTTCATGTTAACTATGGTACTAACTACTCTTAAGTGGGTGAATGTTTTAAACTAGATGTACTAGGCATCAATCTTTGTGATTTTGGCTGCTTCCTCTATTGACATCCTTTTGGCATAATCACCCTCTATGAATTGGATGAGTGTGAATATAAAGTTGTCATTTACTAACCTGCATTCTACACTCTAATTTGAGATGTTCTTCTTTACCAATTGAGGATATACCACATAGGGCCATGCATTAGCATCATGCATGCTACCTCTTTTGTAAATTCTTGGGTAGTTGATTGTTTTGGCCACCAATAAGTAAACCAAATATGATGGCATGTCGAATTTGGAGTCAACCTTAATAGCTACTAGCTACTCATCTAGGTTATCACTCAACATTGTGGCCCAATTAATTGGTATCTTGGTCACTCAGATGGTTTCTATGAAATGGACCATCCAAATATGAAGATGTCTGGTTCTTGGTAGACCCATAACCCTACTTAAAAGCACAATGGCATATACAATGTCATCCTTCATCTATCCCTATGCCATGTCTACCTTTCTAATTCTCTATGACCAACTAGCATCCTATCAATTAAAAAAGATGGTTGAATTATCTCTTTCGTTTCCTTCTCATTTTCCTCAATAACGTCTTTCAGCCCCTTCATAAGAAATCTCTAAGTACTAATTGACCTTGGGCAAGTTGAACAGCTTCTCAATATTTTGATGTCAGAGGTCTAGGACTATCTGCCATGTGACACTCTTAACAACATTTTCTTCAGTTATGTAGTTTTCTATAACATCCATGATGAGATTTGAATACTACATGGAAGTAGGATGTGACACTGCATTGACAAACACGTATCTAATCATTTTTTATACCATTATAGATCTTTCTCTTGGCTTATTACGAATGCTGAGGAAGACATTCTAGTCAATGTACCCTAGCTCGATGTCTCTAATTTTGGCATGTCCATCTTGAAAGTGGAATTTTATTGGTGCATCTTGGAATTTGAAAACTACATGTTTTGGAGCAATCTTTCAGGCATTGAAGATTATGATTATGCCATTTTATGCATACAAGAGAGGACAAATTCGTCTACAAAGCTAAAAATATAACCCAAAACAAACCCTAACATTTCAAAACCTAGAAAAGAATCCTCCAAAATAGTTAGAACCCTAACAATTCGCCCCCCCCCCCCCCCCCCCCCCGCACTAGCCCTAATATATAGAAAAGTGTACTTAGTGCACCCTTGCAGGTGTGCTAGGTGCACTTAAATGGTCTCTACTTGACCATTTAGATGTAGTTGCACATGTGTGCACCTAGGTTAGGTATGCACATGTGCATGTGTGCGACTGCGCACATGCAGAATGTAAGTTTTATGATAGAAATAACTTAGTTATTTTATGTATTTTAAGTGCATAAAGGGTACACAGATGCGCACCTTGATGGGGTGCCCATGTGCACAGCCTTATATACCTTCAATTTATTGAAAAGGTGTACATGTAGGCACCTTAAGGAGGTGCACAATTTCACACCTTTTCCTTGAGTTAGTTTTGCTTGATTTAGTTTTATTTTCAAAAAAAAAGATGCACACATCTACACCTTTTATGACTTAGGTGTTCTTTATTTTTTAGGTTTCAATAGGTTAACAAAGGTGTGTTTTCTAACCTTCATGTTTATTAGTGTAAAGGTTACAAGTGGATGAGCGCATAATGCAAGGTTGAAAAGGTGTGAAGGAAACTGGAGCATAGAGATGAATGGAGGAAAGGGAGGGGGTCTGGGGTTTATATAGACCTCGAGCCCTAAGTGTGCACCTCCTACGCAACTACATAGGTGTAAATCTCTAGCGGGAGATGAGTACATTTTTGCATAATAAGTGTATAGGCATACCTAGATAAGGTGCACATGTATGCTAGTTTGATAGTGCGCATATATGTACTAAATACACTTAAAATATCTAATTTTGCCCCAGTTCTAACAAACCAAACTTTCTTAGTTAGAGACTGGGGCCTTACCCAGACTCGTAGGGAGTCCAAAGATGACCCAGGCCTTGGACTAGGGGTTTGGGAGACGAAAAATTTACTAGGGGGTCCCCATTTCTAGGAGAAATAGGGTGTGTGTTGTGAAACCACAAGTACTAGTACATAAGAAAATAGAGACAGTGTTTGATCAATTCCATTCCTTTAAGTGGGGGAATCAAGGAAAAATTTAGTTCATACATAGTGGGTGTTCATAGTGGATATTTATTTCACCCCACTTCTTTCCTAATCAAGCATTCATAGTGGGTATTTATTACCCAAAGTATAATAGTGGATTCCTTATTATATTAATATAGATTCATTTTCATTTCCCTAACTCTCATTAGGGTTGATGTGGCATGATCTATGTCATCAACTATTGTCATCATATAGGCTAGCTATTGTAATCGAGGACCTATAGAAAGTCCTCACTAATCATTTGTTAGAGAGAACTATTTAAAGATTTTTACTTTGAGCTATTAAGATAACATATTTTTCATTGAATATTGGTGAATACTTGATGTGTTGAAGTGCTATTTTTTCTTTAATTTTTCTCACTTATATTAACTATAGTTTACTTAAATTTTTGTGATTGCAATGGAGAATATGATGGTAATTTGATGAATTCCTCTAGTTTGTACTTTTGGAATATTAGTGAATCTAAAAAATTGTGAAAATTTATCATGAATCCATTTCATGTAGGTGTTTAACTTTCATTTAAATTTTTCTTAATGATGGTGTATGTGGTGGTATGAAAATATTTGTCATAACCCTTGAAGATTGCAACAATTCATGCATAGTTATAGTATAACTTGGCAAAGAGGAGCTTGGAAAGTTAAGGAATTTGTCCACCAGATATCATTTATTATGATCATTTCCCTTAGTAATATATTAGGATCTCTAAACCCTATTCCATTTCATTTATTCATCTTTTTTGAAATTAAAGAAAACGTTACTTCATTGCAAAAACTTTATCTATAGCTCCAACATCTAGTATGGATTGAAATGAGTCAAACTTAACCCCTTTGTGATCACCAAAAAATCACATTAATGGAACCTTGAAATCATTGTCTGATCTTCTAGAAATCTTAGCATGCACAAGACTTATTTCAACAGAGGATAAGATATTTATGTATTTTGTTCTATTGTTTGGTGCATTATAAAGCATGCTTCAATACAACCCTAGGGAAAACCAAGTAGATAACAAACCACAATCCTGCAACTTTATTCTTGAGGACTATGTTCTGTCTATCCCTATTATACAACTAAGTGTTATTGGAGCCTTTTAATTCTCACTGTTTTATGTGTTCTAAAATATCTAACATGTTTTCTAATATTTAGAAGTATAACATATTTTATTTAAATATTGGATCTCAAAGCCTTTTGGATTAAGATAAATAAATGATTAATTTACAATGCATTACATATTGCATAGTTTGAATGGTAGATGGCTCTATTATTATGTCTCAACTAGTTACATTACAAAATACTAAAGTTTATCTTGCCAATTGGGACAATATTATGTGTAATGATATTCTCTATGCATCCATGGTCAATTTATATTTGCAAGGTGCTTTATCTTTTATGTTAATCTGTAATTAAAATCTTGTAAGTTGGTATGTGTAGCATAAACACACACTTCTCAACATAGATGGCAGTGAGATGAAGGCAATGGACCCTTACTAGAAGGCATGAATGATACTTGTAGACTTTTCATTTATTTATTTTTATCACTTAATTACAAAATGGGTATAAATTGAATAACTATAACTTTTTTGGGGCCAGGGGTGTGTGTGTGTATGCACGTGAGTGTGTGTGAGTGATATTATCAAAGGCCTTGGCCATTTATTTATTAAAAACACTAGAATAGTATCATGCATTAATACCTTCACTTGTCTTGGCCATTTATTTATTAAAAACACTAGAATAGTGTCATGCATTAATACCTTCACTTATTGATGATAGTAATGATATCATGATATTAATTTTCCATTCTTAATTTGTGTGTGTGTGTGTGTGTGTGTGTGTGTGTGTGTGTGTGTGTGTGTGTGTGTGTGTGTGTGTGTGTGTGTGTGTGTGTGTGTGTGTGTGTGTGTGTGTGTGTGTGTGTGTGTGTGTGTGTGTGTGTGTGTGTGTGTGTGTGTGTGTGTGTGCATGTCTGTGGGTGTGTGCATGTGTGTTTGCGTGTTTGTGTGCATGTGCGTGTGCGTGTGCGTGTGTGCACGTGCGCGCACGCGTGTATGTAAGATCATGTATTACATAATTTAATTATTAATAAGATAACCCATTAAAAAATCTCTCAACACTAAGTAGAAAATGAATCTGTTCTGGCTAATTGATTATACTACTTATCTTTCCAATAATGTATTTAATTATGGAAACTTTATTATAATTGACATAACAAGCATTTCTATATTATCTTGTTTATATTTTTGTTTATAATATTGTTTAATTGCATTACAAATTTTTGGTTATCTACATTTTAGCTACATCTAAGGAATGGGAAGGACTTACAAACATGCCCTAGATTGATGAAATGACCATCTATCAATACTACAAAGATCTCTAGGCAATTGAATTTTGTAAAGAATTCAGGGGCATTAATGATGTATTCCTTGGGAGGTTAGTATTTGAGCTCCAAGGACACAAAATCATAGGTTATCAGAAGAATAAATGCAAGCCATCAAGATTAATGGCTATTTTTATGTTCAATTTCCTAAATTCATATCTCAAAGTTGGAAGTTTTTCTAGTGAACCTCTTAGGTTGCCACGATATTGTTTCAACAAAATTGTCTTATCTAAGATATGTAGGTAGTTTGTTTCTGTGATAGAGTCTCTTGAAAGAACAAAAAAGTCATCTTCTTCTGTATCTCCCATTGAAATTGGCCATTATAGATCCTCAAACTTCAAGCAAGTTGTGTTAACAAAAACTTCATTTTCATGCTTAAGTCTCAAACCTTTCTCCCCTAGAGAAGATTTTGATTATGCAGGTCTTTCTAGGGATAATTTCAAGCATGCATTTTCACAAGTCCATGTTTCAAATTTGGAAGGTTATTGGGACAATTGTCTTGATGAATTTGAAGTTAGAAAATGATTATGGTCTAGGATGATAATTAGCCAGATAAACATGTTTAAAGTTAACCTTAGTACCCATGGGATAAAGGAAGATGAAGTTGAAGAATTGATTGACCCATTTTATGTTGATCAAATTGAATGCATGCCTATCTCTAAAATTGATTAGACTAGAAGGGAAGAGGATGATCTACTTTCCCATACTTTGAAAGTCTTAAGAAGAACTAAAAAAGGGTTGAAGTCAAAGAATGTTGGAATAGCTACCCCTAGGGCCTGAGAGAAATATTCAAGAGCCAAACACAAAAAGGTACACTCAAAGCCAAAGGCCATAACTAACCTAAGTATTGATGATCCTATTGCAGGTTCTCTTGAAGTTGAAGCTAAAGTAACTTTGCAACCACTTTAGCTTCAAGTTTATAAGGATGTGCTGAAGGTTAGAAGGGTAACTCGCTTGAGTACTAAGAAAGAAACACTAAGCAAAGGAAAGGATATAGTGACAGTTGATCTAGATCTCACCGAAACAAAGTCAAATCCAGAGTAGTCCCCTCGTTATCCCATGGCCAATAATACACCAGATTCTCAAAATTTACTTGAAGGTGTTGGTACTCAAGTTGGTACCCTCACCTTAACTAAGGGTTCTCCCATGACCGATAGAGACCCTACCACACCTAAGTGGTTGGAAACCTCCATTGAGAAGAAAAGAAGCTTGGTGCCTCTGTCAATGCCTATCGATGACCTAGTTAGAAAGTGCCTTGAAAAGTCTTCAAAAACCAAGAAGGCTAGATCAAAATCCAGGATAAAGTTTCATAAAAGCTCAAACATTAGTCAGACGAGATAGCCAAACCACCAGAAGGTAGTTTGCATGAGGACCTCACTACTCAAGATTATCAGGTGTCAAGGATTGATTTTGGAAAGAGGACTCATGCAGTGGATATGAAATTTTTTGAAGCTTTAAACAAAATGATTGCAGATAGGGTCTAGAAGGATGCTCAGGATAAACAAGATATGAAAAAAGTAATGAAGAGTATGACACAATACATCAATGCTATCCTTGACCTGGAACCCAAACCTTTGAATGAGATCTTGGTAGTTTTGGATGTATGTTCTTTGGCCAACAAGTAGTTTCTAGGTAAATTGCGAAAATGGAAAGTTGTTTCAAAAAATATAAAGAATGGTTGCAATTTGTCCTAAGTGAAACTATGAAGCAGATAAGCCTTTTACACAAGGCTTTGAAGGAAACTATTTCCATCATCAAGAAGGTGGAGTCCAATAATGAAGGCTTTGAGAAAGAAAGAAACAATTGAGTAAAAGTGGTGCTCTGAATAGAGGAAATTCAAGGATTTGGATTACAAAGGTTCCAAGCTAAATGCCCTATGGCTAGCCTAGATGATAAAACTTTCTATGGATTAAAGATTATATCCAATGGTGAAATGAGGCACTGGTCCAAGCAATAAGTGAAATCAAAGAGATCTTGGATGGTCTTACTGGATGAAATAATCCAAGGTGATCTGAAGTGGTTGAAAAAACATTGTGTAGGTAAGGAAAGTGACTCCATAGCCCCTGTGGAAGAGTTGATAAATGAAGTCCAAAAAAAATTACAAGAGATTCAAGAGAAGAAAGTGCCATGTAGACATTATTTTTCAAGTGTCACTCATACTAAAGCTATGTTGATAATAAACCTTAAAAATTTGGAGATGCATGAAGAAAATGTAACGGAATTGAAGAGGGAAAAGGAAGTCTAGAAATAGAGAATTGCATACATTGACTTACCTCATTAGTTAGTTATCTCCACATTTTCCACTACATACAAACCATTGAAGGTTGCAAGAATCACGACTGGCATTGATGGTTACTCCTGACATGGCACATGTTCATTAGACAACTGTATTTTTATTTCCTCTTGTTTATTTCTTTTATGAATTTTGATAGGGTAAAAGCACAAACTTGTATTACCCTTTTGTAAAGGAAAAGGCTAACAAAAGTAAACATGTTCACCTTCAATGACATAAATTTGGTATTGTTATTTTGAATTTGAAAATGAAGTAAACTAATGAAATGTGTAGAAATGGATGTAGTTAAGGATTATAATTTTAAATAATTATTTG
This sequence comes from Cupressus sempervirens, assembly GCA_028749045.1. Lineage (NCBI taxonomy): Eukaryota > Viridiplantae > Streptophyta > Pinopsida > Cupressales > Cupressaceae > Cupressus > Cupressus sempervirens. The sequence continues at coordinate 9,737,865 of CM053789.1, read as the reverse complement.
GAATAAGAATCAATATATTTTTATAATTTTTATAGTTAATTTTTAGCTACTAAAAAATGCTAAAAATTAGGCATCAAGTTCCCAAAAAAAAACTATATGAAAATAAACTTATTTCCCTTTGATCTTAGATGATGTCATAGATAACATATATAGCTAGAACAATCAAAAATAAAAATCAGCTTTTTACCTATATTTTCTCTTTTATAATGATTCAAACTTCAACTCACCTGAAATTGATAGTTTTCATCTCCCACCACATTTTTCAAAACAAATCTATTCTAACTAGGAGAAAAATTATATATTCTAGAAGAGGACTCTCCCCTCTGGAATGTCATGTAACTTTTTAAAAAAAATTATATGATTTTATTTTATTTTCTTTCTCAAAATCAACATCTTTTTGAGTGTTAAAATACATGCTTGTACAAATTTTTAATTATAATATACTATATCTAGTTAAAACACTATCAAATCTATACGAGAATATTCTTGACTCTGAGTTCTATAAAATGTTGTTTATATGTTATTAAAAAGATATCATAAAAAATAGTAAGAGTTATTGAAACACCACTTTTCCAAAATAATTTTATATTTTTAGTAATTGGATACAAACTAGTATAAAACATACATTTAATAGACATTTCCAATTGGAAAATTGAGAGACTATATATAACTCAGCAAGAATGAATTTATCTAGTTTCTATGTTTGAAAAATTTTATTTTTAGACATAAATACTCAAATTCAGTCATCATGACAAGTCAACCCAAAAGGTGACACAACTTTGTACTTTTACCCCTTAGTTAACACAATTGTGTTAACTAAGAGACGATTTACTCCTACTGGGGTAATTTTTGATAACTATCCAGTCCTATGTCATATAAATATGTAATTGATAATGTCGAATAGGGTTAATCTCTCTGTAGACCAAAATAAAAATACTTTTGTTTTAATATTCTACACTTTGAATTTTGAAAAGAATATTTCCTAGATTAGTAGCAATTAAAGTAAAATTCTATAGTTTTATGTGTTGAAGCTTCCTAAAGCAAATAGTATTTTTTTCTTTATGATGATTTACATTCTTGAGGGTGTATGTCATATGCGGGAGTGAAGTTACATTTGTTGTGCATTCTAGAATTATTTGTTTTAAATCTTAAAGGTCATGGGAGGTCGAATTTGTATTACTACATTATTTATCCTTTTTTTTAACATTCAATCATGTGGTTGATACTGATTGTTAAAATTAAATTTTTTTAAGTTTTCAAATTTATCTTGTATTCATGAGATGATTTAAAGCTTTTCAATATTTTTAGTAAAATACTCATTAGGAAGATTTTCCCGCAATAGAGGACTTAAAAATTATCTTTACATAAAAGGTTAGTTGGACCTTTTCTAACACAAAGTAAATCTTAAGCAAAGAATTCCTTGCCTATAATCAAGAATTCAATTTGTTTGTACACAAGTATTTTCCCTTTACAACTACCAAAATCTTGGGGAAAAACTATTTACTAACAAGATTCATATCAGAGAAGGTGATGAGTGGAAGACTACTTTAAAAACCAAAGAAGGACTGTACAAGTGGTTATTCATGCCCTTTGGGCTAACCAATGCATCAAGCACTTTCATGTAGCTCATGAATGAGGTACTGAAGGAGTTTTTAGGTAAGTTTGTCATTGTTTACCTAGATGATATATTGATCTTTAGTAACAAATTGGAGGAGAATTTGATTCATATTCGCAAGGTGTTTGATAAGTTGAGGAAAGAAAAGTTGTTGATAAACCTAAAAAAGTACAATTTTGTAAAGGAGGAGTTGGTGTACCTATGATTTTTAGTCTCAATAGAAGGTCTAAAAGTAGACCCAAAGAACGTAAAGGCTATCCTTGAATGGCCTACTCCAAGGAGTGTGATAGAGGTAAGATCTTTTCATGGATTGGCTAGTTTTTACAAAAATTTCATAAGAGGTTTTAGCAGTATTTGTAGACCCTTGACCGAAATGATGAGAGGGGATAGGAAAGAATTTAAGTGGATTGTAGGAGTAGATAAGAGTTTTAATTTGTTGAAACAGAAAGTTATTGAGCAACTTGTTTTAACACTTCCTTATTTTAACAAGGTGTTTCAAGTAGATTGTGATAGTGGTACTGCAATAGGAGTTGTTATGAGCCAAGAAGGTAGACCTGTTACTTATTTTAATGAGAATTTGAATGATGCAAAAAGAAAATATTTTGTTTATGATTAGAAATTTTATATGATATTTCAAGCTTTGAAAAAGTGGAGACACTATATTCTTCCTAAGGAGTTTATTTTGTATACTAATCTTCTAGGTTTGTAATATTTGAATAATCAAGGGAAGTTAAATTGAAGGTATTTGAAGTGGGTTCATTTTTTGCAAAGGTATACATTTTTTTGAAACATAAGAGTGGGAAGTCTAAGAGACTTTTAGATGCTCTTAGTAGAATACAACTTTTTCTAACAGAGATGTAGATAGAGGTTGTTGGGGTCAAGGAACTTAGTACTTTGTATCCAGATGATCCTGATTTTGGTGAAGCATGGGAGGCTTGTACAGAACCTGTTACACTTGATAGGACAAAGTGATTGAATTTTATGATCTAGGATAGTATGTTGTTCAAATTGAGCTAGTTGTGCATTCCCAAAAATTCAATGAAAAAGAATCTCATCAAGGAGAAGCATAGCGGAGGATTGGCTAGACATTTTAGTAGAGATAAAACCATTATTTTGGTTGCTAAGAATTATTGTTGGCCATAGTTGCAGCAAGATGTGAAGAAGCTTGAACAAAGTTGCAAAGTATGTTAGATGGCAAAAGGAGTGAAGCTGAATATAGGGTTTTATTAGCCATTACTTGTACTAGAAAAGCAATGGGAGGATGTCAACATGGATTTTATTCATGGATTACTAAGGACGAAACATAGGCTTAGAGATCAAAAATCTACCCCTTTGACATTAGTGGAAAAAAAAAAATTTCATGACTTAGTGATCCATTCAAAATTGTAAAATAGAAAAAAAAAATTATGACTACCACTTAAACTATTATTCAGTCTCTAAAAGAACTTAACTCTACTATACACACTATATGTACATGTCTATGGTTCTATGATCTCTAATGTTGATTTATGCTTGATTTCCCCTTTATGATTTTATTCTTCTTTCCCTTATGAGTGATGTCATGATTTGATTTCCCATTTGTTTTTTATACTCTATAGCTTGGGATTTTCATGCAATAGTGTGAAGCTTTGATTTTGTGGACATTGTAGTTTGCATGATTGGGGATGAGTTTGAGGCAATATGGTGGACCTTTTCCTATTTACACATGAGGATTTGATTAATCATCTTTGAGTTAGAGCCATTTTAGTGGTTTCTGGTAATTTGTTTCTATTTATTCGTTAAGCTTTGGAGATTGTACTCATGAGCTTTGATTCGAGGGAGTTGGTGTGTGTGCTCTTGGATTTGGATAGTTGGTTATAATGTGGACCTATGTCTAAGTGTGTGTATTCTTATGTGGTCTTATGAGTTAGTTATGGATGATAAATTTGGGGCCTATGTTAAGCATTTAATTCATGTTATGTATTTATTGTTTGTAGCCAAGCCAACTTGTGGCTTGAGGGTGTATTTAAAGTGAGTATTTATTTAATGTCAATTATGCTAGGCCAACATATGGCTTTTTTTAGTATAAGTAGAGGGTCATGTGGAGTCTGGAGTAATTATTGGCATTCATCCACCTTGGAGAAGAGGATGTGGTAGAGGATTGAACTTTGAGAAGAGCTAGTAGCTAAGAATTGGGAAACAAGGATATTACTTGGTGGGCTTGCGAGCACAAATTTAGTTCTTCGTTGGAGGTTTCTACCAGAGTTGGAATGGATCTTGTAGAGCTATTACTTTCTTTGTATTTCATCATAACTAGGAAGGCCTTAGAGCCTGACACATTGCATCTAAATAGTTATTTTATGAATAAAGAGTTGTGATTTGGTATCAGATCTTGCATTATTGTTGTGTTTTTGCTATGTAGTAAATTTTTGGGGGATGGGATATCTCCTTTGGGGATTATCCTTCATTGCACTACATCAGATGGTATCAAAGAAAAGGTTGGGTCTAGTTGATTTTCATAGAAGGTTTGCAAAGATCTTGGAAGATGTCTTCAAGAAAATTGGACCCTGATATGATTGCTATGTGGTAGAGGAGTGAAATTTGAGAAGAGCTAGTAGGTAACACTTGGAAAACAAAGAGATTTCTTGGCTAGCTTGCAAGGACAAGTTTAGATCTTCCCTGGAGGTTTCTACCAAAGTGTGGATTTGGACTAGCTAGGGTTGGATTGGATCTCGAGGGATCTTGTAGAAGTATTACTTTCTTTGTATTTGGCCATAATTTGGAAGGCCTTACAACCTAACACATTCCATGTAATTAGTTATTTTATGAATAAAGAGTTTTGATTTTGTATTAGATCTTACATTTTTTTTTTTTTTCACTGTGTGGTTATTTGTTGTGGGCTAGGACAACTCCCTTGGGGATTCTCCTTCCTTGCACTACATCAGGTTTCCAAAGGTTAGCTAATACTTATCAAAAAATGTTTTATGATTTGATAAAATCACCTATATTCCTAGATTCCATCTAGATCTAGCTGATTCCAAGACTTGAATCTATATTTCTAGTCGAGCACCTAGATCAACTAAACTATCAACAATAGAGAGACAAGGATCACTCTTAACTAAATCTTGTACGATTGATAGTTCCTTCTAGATTACCTCGAGATGATGTAGCAACATGGTTTATATTAAAATAAATTTATATCTATTATTGTTGTCTTTTTCCATTAGCTTAGCTAATCTCCATTGACTAGATATCAATTTATTATATAAATGAGATCTTGAACTTGCATTCTTGCTTAATGAATTAGTACAAGCCTTCAAATATGCTTGTAGTTGATCAATGGAGCATTGATTCTCCATAGTCAATAAATCAACATTAAAAATTTTTATAGATAATGAATGAATAATTGTCAAAATGTCATCCAGACTAGTTGCAAGGTTAGAAAGATCAACCTTCCTTATTGAAAGTTTTGTTGATACTTTCTCCAAAAATTTATTCTTGAACTTTTTCTCAGACCATCTCATCATCTTTTCATTGGTCTCTATATATTTGTTATTTACCTTTTGAACTATATAAACTAATTGTTCCAATTTACATCATGGATATCAAAAGCACCTACAAATATTTTTCTAATATCATGGAGTACCTAGTATTGATTGAATCCCCTCTTAGTTATTCTTTCTTTGTCTTGTGACTCAGCAAAGCTTGTAAATCTTGCATTTTCTAAAAGGTCATATTGTTAGTGTCATAAATGTGATGACCTCATCTAAACTTACAGGAGTCTCTGATGTGTCAAATTTGTATTTCATTATTTGTGACCAAGGGGTTTTATCACTATGCAGTGATAATTCAAATTTTTTCCCCTTTGCACTTGGTCTAGATGTACATTTTTGAATAGGAATATTCTCCTATTGAGTTGACATAACCCATTGAATAGTTGTAATAGTTAATGCACTAGTGTGAACAACACTCGTCAATTAATAAGAGCTTACATAGTCTCTTTGTCCAAAAGATTATCAATCTCTACTAACTTGGATAGTTCTACCTTATTTTCACCTTCTAAGACATTTTGAGTTGATTGATCTACTTCACCTTTCTCTGCTACTTGCCCATCAATAGCATATGTAGACTTTGGTAGCACAATGATAAAATTTCCCTATTGCTTGGAACTTGTTTCTAGAATAATTTTTTCTGATGTAGCAGTTGATGCACTATCAATCTCTAGATAATCTTTTATTTTTAACAAAACTAGATTCATGCATCACAGAGAGGTATCTAAGGTATTTGATTCAGCATTTTTTAGCTCTTCCTTAGGTAATATTTTTTAATTATGTACTGATGAATTACGAACATCCTCTATAGTAACAACATCATGTTGTTCACTCCTCTCTACCAACTTCCTCACTTCTCCTTGTGTCTCTCGAGCTCATCACCATCTTCTTGAATCTCTAACTCTATAGCATCTATACCCTCTTCCTCTTTTTCCTCTTCCACTGATTTAAGTATCAATCTAGTTTATTTCTTCCATATTAAAATACTTTCTTTCTCAATGTCGTCTACTTTATTCTTGAAAGAATTATATGCCCTTACTATTGGCACAAATTTCTTTGAAAAAACTCTTAGGTAAATTGACATATGTGTCTTCTTTAAATTAGGCATTTTTTGTGCCAATGTGGTCTCCCTTATTTTCCCATCCTAATTCTATAGGAGTATATTTAATTTTGTCCATCATGTCTAGCACTGCCTTCTCAATCTTTTCCTAATCTTCCCTATTTAACAAATCATACTTAATTTGTTTGAAACATGCTATGCTAGTTGAGTCACTAATATTTTTACATACTTGATCAATTTCCATGGGAGGTTGTATGGGTACAATTTTAAGCTTTCTCAAACTAGTAGACTTAGTTTCTTTTCTTTATCCTCCTCCTCATTAGGTGTAAGAATTAGGTTTCTTCTTGGCCTCTTTGGTGAGATCATATATATCCTTTTAGTTTGTTTCTATTTTTCTAGGTTTTTCTTGGTCTTAGCAACCGTAGGTTGCATTTCCCAGGATCTTGTTCTTATCATCCTCTTTGGCTTAGGTTTAGCAGGTGCAACTATCTTCTTCACATTATTCTTTAGATCCTCCTTTACCTTAGGATCAACAATCATAATTTTATTTTGTTTACTTTCCTTGAGGTTAGCAATAAATAACTCTTTACTCTTTAATTCTTTATCTTTTCCTTCTTCATCATTAGAGTCTTAATCTTCTCATTTTCCCTCTATTATTTAAAGTGGTCCTTTGCTGATCTTTCCCTCAAGATCTTCTATCCTCTTCTTTCATTTCCTATCCATTTTCGACACTTTGGTTTTATTTAGAATTATGATCTTGGCTGACTTATAGTTGCCAAAGAGCTCAACATTCTTTTTTTATTTCTTTAAATAACAATGTATTAATTACTACAGCGGTTTCATCCACATTTACATCATATTGCAATGGTCTTAACCATGCAACCCTTGGTAACTCAGCCTTTGCACTTGGGAAATTTGTATCTACCATGAAATAAATGTATTCATAGCAATGAGCAGCCACTAATTGTGGGATCCTCATTTTATTCTTCATTTTTCCCTCAAACTCATCAAAATAGTTATCCATAATAGTGTTAAAATTTTCACCTAGTTGTTCAATGAAAATATTGATTTTCTTGGTAATTGGGCTTGACCTATTGCATACAACTGTTCCTACTATAGGAAATAATTTTTCGCATGTAGAAAAATATATAGACCAATAAAGATCCAAACTTACATCAAGTGTTATTGGCCTTCAAAATTGCTCCAAGATTTTTTGATAGTTGTTGTTGTCATATCTTTCCTAGGTCATAATTGTGATCTTTCTTTTTAATTTTGTCACCTAGGTTAGTTGTAATGCACAAAATATTGTTCAATTAGCTTAACTGATATAGTTTGTGTATGATTACATGCACAACAAAATCAATAACTAGATCTTCAATTCCATTAATGGATGTTCCTTGACCATTCCATTTGATCTTTGGCAATATTCTTTGCTATGCATCTCATTGTCTTTACTATGTCTAGGGTGGGATAACTAGTAATATAGTGAATGATTACTTTATCAATCTTTAGTTGTCCACCTTTCAACCATAACTTCATGGTTTGTACTTGGCTTAGTATAATCTCTATCCATTCCTCTTTGAATACCTTAGGACATGCTAGGGCACAAGTAATCCCTTTCTTGGAAACAATCTTATTTTACCTTTCAATATTCCACTATCACATAACTTGTTGTAAGAAGCTCATTGTTCATACTCTCCAATCTTAGAAATCTTACACATTTAGCAGAATCAAACATCATGTACCATCAAAAATCTAGGTGGTATCAATGACACAACACTAGATCCATCTCCAGCCATTGCAATGTTAGGGTACACTATGAATTTGAGTGGAGGACATTGGTCATTCCTCACAATCTATATGTTTCTTTCCTTCAACATCTCTTTCCCAAATACAGATGTAGTGGATGTCATTTCGCAATGTAGTGCAAGGTAGGAGAATCCCCAAATGAAATGTCCTAGCCCACAAAAAATATCTAGATAGTGGAAATTATACAACAATGGAAGATTGGATACCAATTACAATACTTTATTCATAAAATAACTCTTTACATGCAATGCGATGGGTTGTAAGCCCTTCAAAGTTTTGGCCAATACAATTACAATTATAAAAATAGTTCTGCAAGATCTCTCGAGATGCAACCAAAACCATAGCTAGTCTAGATCCACAATCTAGAAGAAATCTCCAAGGAAGATCTAAACTTGTGCTCACAAGCCCACCAATAAATCCCTTTGTTTCCCAAGCCTTAGTTACTAGTTGTTCTCAAAATTCTCTCCTCCACTTCACCCTCTTCTCCAAGTTGGATAATCCTTTTAAGACTCTACAAGACCCCTCTACTTATACCCAACTAATCCATAGGGCATCCTAGTATGTTACAAATTAAATAAAACCTTATATTTAATGCACATTTAAGCCACAAGTCAGCTTACAATAAAAATTAAATACATACGAGAAAATTAAATGCCAAGGTCAGATCACACTACAAACCAAACATACACAACTTGGGCAAACTGAAAACAAAGACATAACCAAGCATCAGAAAACTACTCCTGAGTATTAGCAAATATTAGGTTCACTCTGTCATGTCCCCTAATTTGAGTAATATAATTAAATTATTATGAATAAATAAATATATTATTTCTTAATGTTATAATATATTAAAAGAAATATTGATATATTATTAATGGTATAATATATTATTAAAGAATAAATAATAATATATTATTGATATAATAATAAAATCTTATTAAGGTAATAAGGTAATATTAAATCATTATTAATAAATCAAATAATAATATTTTTATAAAGTAATACTACGTTCTAATTATATAATAATATCATATCATGTTATAATAATCTAATCTAATATAACAACGTCCTATATTAATAAAGTATTATAATCTAATAATATAGTTGATATATTATGTAATTAATATATATTATAATATAAATAATTACGTGATATCCCTAAAAGTTATGAACACAAAAACAATTGTAAATAAGGCAAGGGAAATTACAACACACCTTGTCATGAAAATAGTACGTGCATACTAGTTAGGATCTCATTTGCATTTCATTTTCTACATCATCCATTACATTACTTACCTTTATGCACCAACCCATGCATGAACATCCATATATGTATTAGTACTTATGCATTTACATACATGCATATCTGTACACATACACATGCCTACATTCATACATCATTGCATATACATAGGAATAGGCATACATGCTCATATCATACATATACACATGCATATATCTACATACATGCATTAGCACTTACATACATATATCCATGCTCATATGATCGCCTCTCAGCATATATGTCTGATATAGGTGATGACATCCATATGACACCCTTGGGATGCACATGTATCAATACATGTTATAATGATCAATTCTCTAATCATTATAATCTGTATGGATATATCCATACAACAATGATGCATGTTGCTCAAGTATCACATTCTGATGGACTATTAAATCCATTATTGGGTGTCACTACTAATATGTGGAATAAGTGAATCATGATTAGCAAGATTACTCATAATAATTTATAATAATTATTATGAGCAATATACATTATTTAGCCTTGATGATTATTGACACTTAATTAGTTTTATTACTTACGATTATGTCATGACCGTGCCTTGACAATGGTTAGCACTTAATTGCTTTATGCTTAATATATCATTTACGTTGTTAACTAATAACATCAACATACATGACTCTACAAGGTGTGGGTAAAAGCACAAACCTGTGTCACCCTTTGTGATATCCTTAGGCATTTCGACCGAAAGGCTTTCGGCTAGAACAATTTCGGCCAAACATATGTGGCAGTTCTATGCACCTACGTGGCTCATACTATTCCAGCCGAAACCCTTTCGGCCAAAATCCCAAAGCTGCAATAAAACCGTCATAAACCTCTTGTGGCTATCATTTTCACTATTGCGGTTCCTAGATTTTTGGAGAGCAGGTCAAGTGTTTCGGCTATAACTGGTTAGTGGCTTTTTCCTCCCCACTTTTTAATAGTTTTTAAACGTGTTTTTTGATTAATAGATGTTAATTGTACTTATAGTAATTGTTTTTTACCTATTCTGTGAGTGAAATACTTAAAATTGTTTATTTTTTAATATGTTTAAATTATTTTAATTATTTTAGATTGTTTTAGAATGGTATTTAAATTAATTTGTTAGCAAAAATGTAGTTAAACATGAGATAAAAATGTAGAAAAACATTAGTTAAAAGTGTAGAAAAACATTAGGTTAAAATATAGAAAAGCATTAGGTTAAAATATAGAAAAATATTAGGTTAAAATGTCAAGAAAATTAGTTTAAAAATATAGAAAAACATGAGTTAAAAATGTAAAAAAATATTAGTAAAAAATGTGGCAAACCTTTAGGAGACATTGTTCAGTTTCTAACATAACCTGATGGATGTAGAGGTGAAACAATAATATCTTAAGGTGAAATTAATTTTGACATTAAATACACCTTCTAACATAACCCTATATTAGCTACAATCATAACCCATACCACATTCTAACCATAACATAGGCCCTCTACTAACCGAATGAACCACACTTAGATATTGACGATGTTCATTTTAACAACTAGTTATTGTTAGGTTATAATGAGTCTTACATTACCAAACAACACATTAAGATCAGTTAAATGATATGTTTTCAGGTATGTTATCCATGCATCTATGTCTTAAGGGGATAGAGGAGTCGTAATAGGTCATACTATTTTTTATAGGTTCTAATAAGTCTTAATATGTATTATTAGGATATAATAGGTCTTATTAGGTAATGATGATTCTTACATTACCAAATGACACATAACGACCTCATGATACATTTCTAGGTATTTTTATCCATATATATGTTAAGGGGACCTAGGGACTCCTACTAGGTCATTACGTTTGTTATAGGTTCTAATAGGTATTCATATGTTTACTAGCACATAATAGGTATTATTAGGTAATAATGAGTCTTACATTACCAAACAACACATTAAGATCACTTATACATTAAATTTTTCGGTATGTTATCCATACATGTGTGTCTTAAGGGGACATAGGAGTCGTAATAGGTCATACTATTTATTATAGGTTCTAATAAGTCTTAATATGTATTATTAGGATATAATAGGTCTTATTAGGTAATGATGATTCTTTCATTACCGAAGGACACATAACGACCTCTTATGATACATTTCTAGGTATCTTTATCCATATATATGTTAAGGGGACCTAGGGACTCCTACTAGGTCATTACATCTGTTATAGGTTGTAATAGGTATTCATATGTTTACTAGCACATAATAGACTGGCCTTACTATCAACCTTGATAAAACTATATCCCATTTACTTTATTAACATTCTTAAATCTAATTCAAACTACTAAATTAAGTCATGAGTTCTAAATTGTAAACTAACATTTGCTAACTAAACTGATTTACTTATCTAGTAACAAATTTTTCTATCCCTATGTCCTAACTCTCATCTACACTCCCCATAATCATCAAAGCATTTACATCAAAATCTAGAATTTAGTCAAGAATTATATTTTTTATTTCATGTATACATGTGTACACTTAGTTATCATTTAATCAAGAAATTTTATTTTATTTTTATTGCATATACACGTACATGTGTGAATATTTATTTTTCACATTTGCATGAGCACGTTACAATGTACATTAGATATGGTCTCTAAGATAATTTTTTTTAAAATACATATGTATGTTACATTATTGAATTTAGCACCATACATTTAATGTTGTGTATTTATATGTACATGTGTTTCAAACTAAATTTAACTTTTAATTATTTTAATTTAAATACACTTGTATGTTTATATTTGTATATATATGCATGTGCAGATCTCTAGATATTTATCACTCTTGTAGCTTCACATTCATATCCTCATATTTATTTTCATATATACATTATGGCATCTAGTTCTGGGGATCGTGCTCCTGCATCCTTAGGGGATGCTAGTGTTCATGGTGGGGGTCAGAGTGCTAAGTCTAGTACAACACGTAGATCGACCTCCTCCACTCATGATAGACAATAGTTATTTAGAGATATAGTTGTGAGATTATCTCATACTATGCAAGTTTTGGATACCTCACTTTCCTCTTCTACCACCCTCCCTAATAGGGAGAAGGTCACAGCAATGTGAGAGGAGTTATTTCCTATGATTTAGATAGTTGAATCATAAACCCTTTTGATGATATGAGCATTGAGACATTTTATTCTTCTTTATCTCACAGTGTCACTAGCATTGTGAAATACACATAGATTGACACTAAGGTTTCCACTGGCATGGTGAAATCCATGTTTCCATCTTATACAGATCATCGCAGAGTCAAAGGCTACTCTGCGACGAAGTGTGCTTATTCACTCGTCACACCATTGATGTATCCTCGTTGGTTGGCTACTCATCATAGATGGCCATAGAAGGATGAGTTCCCTCTATATTTTTGCAAACAATTATTTGCAAAATTTCATTTACACTATCATGTTGACTATACAGATTATCCAGGGTATGTTGGGCAGGGTCAGGGGATACTTTCTGACAAATTTAGACCTGCAGACACTCCTGCACCCTTTAATAAATGGGCAATGGTGGGTCCAAACCTTTTGGTTATGTTGAGAGGTCCACAGATGACTACTGCAGGTGAGAGTATTCTTGATGACACAATTAGGACATAGATTTTTTCAAGCATCGCCACCATCGCCACACAGTTACACAAGATTTCTTCTGATCGATGTGGTAGATATATGCTATGATCTCGAGGTACCGCTCCCACAGCTACATCATCTAGCACACCTATTGATCATGATTATGGAGTTGCAGACATACCATCTCTTATAGACATTTCTGCAGTCCTAGAGGTGGATGCATTGCATCATTTGGCATCATATTTAGCATCTGATCTTTTAGATGCATATTGAGCATTATCTACACTCTCAGGGATTCCACTTCATGGCATGAGCTCTCAGATTAGTCATATTTTGTCATGTATAGCAGTCCTAGAGGATTCACATAGGCAGGAGGACATTCCTGCACCTTTTACTACTCCTGCTGCTACAAAGGCCCAGGCTACAGCACCAACCCCAGCTACTCAGGACCCTACAGCACCCCCCCTACTCAGGATGTCAGTGCTAGACAACCTGGTCTATTTACTTCCATGCTTTCAGATCAGGGCCGCACTACTGACTTGGATGCTGATACTATTTTTTCATTACATGATTCAGATATCAGTCAGATCAGCAGAGCATTACATAATGCTACGGTAAATATCTCTATATGTTTAGATTTTTTTTTATTATAGTAAATAATATGTCTATATGTTGAAATTTATGTATATGTGTGTGTTTGTAAATGTGTTATAGGGTTTGAGTGATAGTATGTTACATTTTGCTGATATGCAGACACCGACAGATCCTACATGTCGTGAGTCCCAGGTATGTTACAATATATATATATATACATGTAGATCTTGATATAATTTTTTTGTACACATAATTAAATGGTTCAAGTTATCATTTGACACAGGGTTCAGATGCAGCTGATAGACCCTTTTGGGGACAAGGCCCAAGATCAGGAGGGGGGATGTAGCTGATTAGATCATATGTGGCCTTTTATTTTATTACACACATGTTATGTCTAGATACATATTTATATGGATAGTTTGATGTTTTATATGTTATTTCCATATGCATACATTTTATATCTAGACACTTTGATGTCTTATATGTTATTTTCAGATACGTGATTTTTATGGACACTTTGATGTTTTATATGTTATTTCCAAGTACGTGTTTATATCATGGACACTAAATGATGTTTTATATGTTATTTCGAGATACATGTCTATATGGATATTTTGATGTTTTATATATGTTATCTCCAGACATTTGATACATGATCTATTTTTATACATTTGATATGGGTACATTATATTCTCCAGATATATGCACATGTATGTTATTGATCTTTTAATTTACATGTCTATTTTATTGATCTTTTGATGTCTTCATCTTTTATGTAACTTATGTATGTGTTATGCACATGTTTCTATATGTTATTCATCTTAATGCCTTATATTCATTTTTTCAATATTCAAGTTTACATGTATATGTATAGTTATTCATCTTAATGCCTTAATCTAAGTGTAATTAACTATATAATTTTAATGGTCGATGTACATAAGAATATAACATATACATGTACATAAGAACATATAAAGACTATGATCACCTAGAAAGAATTCATGAACTATAACATTTAATTAATAAAAGTTAATATACATATGTATATGTTTTCAATATTCATGTTTATACATACATGTTACTATTTTTAATGCCTTAATTTAAATTTAATTAACTATACTTAATGACATGTCTTAATATAAGTATAATTAAGTTCTATATATTTAATCTAAGTATAATTAACTATATTTAATGACATGTCTTAATTAATTGTATAATTAACTATATTTAATGTAGATCATGTATTAACTATATTTAATGACATGCGTTAATTAACTATAATTAACTATATTTAATCTAATTATATTTAATGTCTTAATAATTAACTCTATTTAATGACATGTCTTAATTAACTATATTTAATCTAACTATAATTAACTATATTTAATGACATACATTCTTAATTAACTATAATTAGCAACATTTAATTAATAAAATATAATGTATATAATATGTAACATAGTTCATATAACATATACATGTAAGAACATATAAAGAGTGTGGCCTAAAGAATGCATGTTACAACATTTAATTAGTAAAAGTTAATACATGCAAGAACATAATGATTATATACAAACATAAAGAATGTATCATATAAGAACATATAAAGATTATATGTACATAAATACATAACAACATTAACAATCATATGTAAGAAAACATAAACAATGTACATATAAATACATACAAATACTAAAGGGGTTGTCTTAAGGGGAGGTCCTAAGAGACCTGGTCTTAAATGAGATATCCATGTCGAATTTAAATAAAAATAACAATACAAGTCTAATTTTGCATATCCAAGATAAATGATCCAATGTACACAAATTTATAAAAACAAATATCCTGTCAATATTAAATATGAAAGTATAAGAGCTATACAGGCATAACTCAACTAGAGCTCCACAATAAGTACATAGGTAAACTAGAGCTCCACAAACAATGTATTGTTAGGATCCTCTCTACTTTTTATTATCTCTAGAAGTTTTTCATGTTCTTCAATAGGAAATTTCCACTTTTGATTTCCACGACGTCCTTTTCTTTGTACTGCTTCAAATTGTAATTTGGTTGCTATAACATGGTTACTGTAGTGTAAAACCTTTTCTCCAGGCTTGTATTCAATAAATTCAATACCACTATCAATTACTCTTGTTTTTTGATAATATTTTCCTTCAATAACAACTGATCCAATTGGATATGACTGTTGATCATCATCTATAGTTCCTTCTAGCAACTTGTGTTTTTCTTTTGTGCATCTTAAACGATAATAGTCCACATTTTCCACATTATCTGGTAAGGCTTGAACTGCAAAAATATCTCCTGCATGTATATAAAAATATAGATAAATATAAATTAATTTTAAAACAAATATACATGTATATTAATTTATATATATGTATATATGCACACAAACCTACCATAACTAAATAAAAAATGGGCTCATAATCAGCTGAATATACAGGATCATGAATGTTAATGTCAATGTCAACATCTTCAAAAGGAGGCTTTCTAACTATCTCCTTCAAATCCCAATGTGAAACATATCCATTCCCAATATTTTCACATGCACTCACTAGATTGTCCTTAATGCAGTCATCACAAAAACATGTTTTCTCTCTTACTTTAATTACTAGAGGTTTATGGTTTCATGTAGTCATTACTTGATGTAAACTTCAAATTTCAGGAATTGTTTGACACTTGTAAGGATTAGATCGATCTATATCTATTACAAATACAAAAAATAATTGTCATATTTCAAAATAAATATTTAATTAAAAACTCAACTTGATTTGAAAAATACATTAAAAATAAATATAACTTAGGTCACCTTTCACCTCCCAAAAGTAACACTTATTGTATTTAGTATCTCGAGTAGCAAAATGAACTTTGCACCATTCAACAATTTGATTTGCACTCTCTATCCTATTACCTGTATGTACATACAATATGCATGTATACATAAAATTTAAAATATATGCTACTAGATTATTAAACATGCACATTTTTAAAATGCATATATTTACCTGCAAGTTCATGTTGTCGAAGTGCATGTTTTATACATGCTCCTACTCCATCATGCTCCCCTTTTTTGTGTCCACTTTAAAAGAAATTCTAAAAAAACCTAGCATTGGTTCTAGCATGTTGCATTGCTAACCAATTAAATGCTTTTGCAGATTTGAATTATCCTGTGAACATGAAACATGATAAGTATCTACAATTATCCGTGTACAGATATCAAATAGAAATAGACATTTTCAAATAAATATAAGTTAAAATAAAGTTAAATAAATGTGTAACTATTTCATGTATACTAACCTAGACATCCATCAGACCAAATCCAATGCTCTGAAACATTTATTCCACGATTTCTGAGATCTTCAGAGAACATTGTAAAACAATGAGCCACATAACTCTTGTCATGAACTCTATCATCACTAATATAGAAATGAACCTCTTTGATGATGATGCATTCATTTTCATCCAATCTTTCTATTTGATCCACCTCAAATTGTGCATGTCTATAGGTCACTTGCACAAATATTGCAACTTGTTCAGAATGATAATATTGGCTTTGGAGCTCTATATGATGTGCAAATATATAATTCTCAGAAAAATCTATAATTGAAAGTATATAACTAGGTGGAAAACAATTTTTGGAATCACGAAACTATTTAGCTTGCCATTGTGCACCATGACAATGTTGGATATGTGGATATATCAATGGACGGAACTTGGCCATTAACTCATCATAATGCAATTCACTCTCCTTCAATACAATTTTTCTGGATTCATCTCCTCTATTATTTTGGTATGTCTCATATTCATATC
This sequence comes from Cupressus sempervirens, assembly GCA_028749045.1. Lineage (NCBI taxonomy): Eukaryota > Viridiplantae > Streptophyta > Pinopsida > Cupressales > Cupressaceae > Cupressus > Cupressus sempervirens. The sequence goes on along the minus strand of CM053789.1, from coordinate 9,720,542 downwards.
TCATCCATGAAACTAGTGTGGATTCATTAATATTCTCAACTTGCATAATTTCAAAAAATTTGTGTAAATCTGCACAATCTTCACACTTATTTTTGATGCATTGCACTTTGAATTCATCTGAATCTTCTAATTTATCACATTATATGGACCTCACAAATTGTGTTGTACTGCCATAACTTTTTTAAATGATTGCAAGTGTAGACCAAATTCAACATGATTTTTACAACAAAAAGTTTCACGCATCTTATTTATGCATACAAAGGAAGGACATAAAATCTCAAACATTCTCTGACATATTTTGACATTTGAAAATTCTTGTTTGAATGCTTCAAATAATTCACTTTGAGTTATATCTATGAAATGTTTTGGATGTTCAATTTTGGCCCCTGTTTCTTGATCTTTAATTTGTATAGTATCACACCTGTTGGAAGAAACATGAGAATCTGTGGTCCAAAATTCAATAACTTGTCTTTTTACTTCTTCAAAAATCTTGTATTTTCAAGGAACTCTACAAATATTCACCTAGTTATTCTCAATGTTATCATCTAGCATATTTCTCCTCTTGATGTATCTCTGGATACTTCTTCTAGATATATGTAGTACATCAAAAATTGCACGTACCTATTTTCTATGTGTCAATTTTCTACTAGATGTAGTAGTCATCAATGCTCTGTGTGCATTACTCAAATCACCTCCTCGAGTTGTGTTTTCAATTTTGTTATAAGCATTTTGCAAGTTTTCAACTATTGTTTTATTAATATTATGGGCATGGCTTTTCCTATTATCAACACCCAACAACTCTAAAATAGGTCTCATATCTTTTCTCCTAAATAACTTGAGAAATAATTGTGCATGTCCAAATATACTTTTATCCTTGAAATATTCATCCCACATGTTTTGACAATGCTTTCTAATAGTGTTATCATTTATCATATCTTTAGATAGAATTTGGTTTAAAAGTAGTTCTTCATCCAAATCCATCAAATTTTTTATGCTTTCTAATTTTTCTCTATCAATAGAACTGCCAATTTCTTCCTTTTCATTACTTTCATTTTCTTCATGAATCTCATCCTGTTCAGGAATTTCAGTAGGTTGGTTTTGATTATTTTTTGTATGGCCTTTCATTTTGTCATCTCTTTTTCTATCATATTTCCTTGATCTTTTCCTTTTACTACCCATTGAATATTTCAATCTATAGAAACAAAAATAAATAAATTTAGATTTCACTAAATATCAGCTATTGGTTCAATATATAATACATAAAAATAAAAATAATTAGACAAGAAAAAAAGAACCTTCAAAATATTCAATCCTTTGCAATATTGATTAAATTCGCAGAATAGTTGTTGAAAATTGCTTCAAAATTAATTGTCTTTTGAAAACCCTCTTCCATTTTTTGTTGTCCCTGTATATTTAATTTTTAAAAAAAGAAAAAACATTTTTTTTTAATATCAAATAGTGACATTAACTGTTGGTGGTTTATTCTATTGACAGGGGTTTCAACCAAAACACTTTCGGCCATAATTGTTCCGGCCGAAACAATTCTGACCAAAACAGTCAGCCAAACAAGCAAAAATCAGAACTTCTATAAACATCTCACTTTGAAGGCCAATTTGACCTACTAAATTGAAGTTTTTTTTAAAACTAAAAATATAATTTTGTAGTTCTCAGAGTCACGATTGTGATCATATAATTTTTTTTTAAATTTTGATTATGAATAATATGTTATAATTTGAAAATATTACAAGTAGGTATCTTAAGATTCAGGAAGATGTCTATTCAAAAATAAGAAAAAAATAGCAAATCATGTTAAAAAAAAATTTTAAAAATTATGTTGCCCTAGAGGAGAGAGTCTTCTTCAAGAATATGTAATTTTTTTTAAAAATATGTAGATTTGATGGAAAAAGTTTGACAGGAGGAAAAAATTGTCAATTTTTGATAACTTTGACTTTGACCAGTTATAACTTCAAAAATATTAGCCAAATTTCAATTTTTATTTTTTGATGCACTAGGTATACATGTTAACTCTAACATATTCCAAAATCAAACCAAAATATGAACATTTGCATATATTTGTTTGATGCGAAAAAAACTCTATATTTTTAGTATTTTAAAAAAAATAAAAAAATACACTTTAAAAATTCAACAATAAATAAAGTTTTCTCTAAATTTTTTTTAAAAAAATTATAGACATAAACCTCATCCAATTTTACACATTTCATTAGTTTACATCATCTTCAAATTCTAAGCACAAATTCCACTTTTATTTTGTTAAAGTTGAAGACTTTAAATTCTGATATCACTTCTCCTTTATAAAAGGTGACACAAGTTTGTGCTTTTACCCATGTCTCTTCAGATATATATATATATATATATATATATATATATATATATATATATATATATATATATATATATATATATATATATATATATATATATATATATATATCCCATGCTAGGAGATGGGATAATGATGGAATATATATTATATATATTCAATTTCTCCCTTTTGTGGACTTATGGGGTGGACTGAGAAAGCATGGTTGCTGACACAACCTTCCAGTTACAAGTGCAGGAATTGTAATAGCATATATCAGATACAACGCAATTGTTGAGCATATATTTATCTCTTTATCAGTGATGGCTTGAAGCATTGCAGATTGCATACATAATAAATTTGTATCAGAGATGACATAATCCAAGTGACCATCCCATCATCAACAACATATATCATAAAGCAATAACAGAGTTATCTTGAAAGGAATATGCATGTTTCACAACAACATATAATAGAGAGAACCATAGCATCACCTGAAGCACTTGAAACTAGCAAACTATTGTATAAATTCGTAGAGTGCCCTAATCCTACCAAAGTGGACATTACAAATGGTATTAGAGCCATGATCTTGCCATCTTGTGAAAAATAATAAATGATCATAGAAGCTAGAAGATACATATACTTCAGAGATAGATTATTTTAGAAATATTGGATAAAAAAATCAGTTAAAGCATTCAAATAGGGCTTCATTGCTCCTTATAAAATACTGTTAGAAGATGTGTTTTTACAAAGGCAAGGAGTTTCATTTGTATAATTTGTTCAGGAAGGCTAGAAGTGAGACCTATCTCATTAAGAAATATTCAAGTTTTCAGTGGAGCCATGGCGAATTTGGATGCAGACAGCATTTCTCTTCAGCATATGGAATTAAATGCGACTCGGTCTGCATTAAGCAACCTAGAACATAGAGTTGTTAATGCAGATAAGAAAATAATAAAAGTATTGAACAATTACCATTAGATAAGGAAGTGGAAATGTTCTCTTCATTCTGAGCTTGTCCTAATGGAGCCATGGGTTTTTTATCCCATGAATATTCACAAGAAAAATCCCAAGCTTTCACAATGTGTGTTTCTATTGAATTTCTAGTGGAAGCCAAGAGGCCAATCTTGATGTTTTCTAGAAGAGAGATCTTGATTAACTAGAGGTGTTCTGACAGCTAGTCTGATCTGTGATGCCCATAAATAGAAGTGCCAAAGCTAACGTATGCTACATTCTCGTTAGAGATTTAAAGGCACTTAGAGGTTGGTATCAAACTAGGAAACCATTGGAATACATTTCCACATTACATGTTGAGTATATGTTGCACCCTCGACCAAAGACTCGGTCATTACAACAGAAATCAAAAGAAAGACCGCTAGAAACATTGGCACTATGTTTGATGTAGTCAATGAGAAACACATTTTTTGTAGAATACAAAAGAGAAGAAGATGTTGGAAAACACTAGGAGCAATTGGACTTATCAATAGATTGGAAACAATGTTGGGGTTTGAAAGTTCTAACATATGTTTATGAAGGTCTAAAATTCATTTCGAGTGTGAAAAGGGTTGTTTCAAGATGTGAATAAAAATAGATGCCAATAACACATGCCCAACTTAAGTTTTAGTAAGGATGAACACTAACTAATAAAAAACCAAATGGGTAAATAAAAAATGGCATAGAAAGTGACCGAGGATTTACCTGAAAATAGCGAAAGAATCTTTTTTTTCCTCAAAACTACCCTAGAACTGAATGGCACCACTAACATGAGCAATTGTTAAATTGTGAGGGAGATATATTGATTGATCTGAGACTCCATAAGAGAGAAATATTTGTGGATGCATGAAGTATTTCAGTTGAGAGTGAACACAAATAAATAATCATTTCCCATATTCTTTGGTGGGGTAGAGGTAATATTTATGAAACAACTTTAGCATTCTGAAGGAATCCTTAATATTGTCAATACTATTAGTGGGTCCCATCCAAAGTGGTTTGAAAGGAATTATAAAGGTAGAACATAGATTTTAATATATGGCATTATGAAAGGACAAATTTTAATATATGGCATTGCCTAAAGATTATCAAACCAAGACAAGCTCCAAGAAGTTGTCTAAAGAGAAATAGACAAAATAATCAGCAGAACTAGAGATTGGATAAGCACTGACAAATTAAACAAAGAGTTATTGTGGCTGTCAAATGTACATCTACCTTTCTCCGCATTTCAAATGTTTCCCATTGTGATCTAGTGTGTGAAAAACATTGGGAAGTAGTTCCATGTCATTGTAACAGAATGAAATTCATGATTTGGATGCCAAACAAATAGACCACGTCGGAGGCATCAAACTCATGTGGAGATGAAAATATCGAGGAGGTGACCTTATTTATTAAATTCTTTGCTAATACATTTTAATTAGAATGTTACTTATTTGTATAACTAATTTAACAAATAAATGATAGCCATAAATGATAGATGATATAAGTAAAGCTAATTTAAAGTTTGAACATATTAATTATTATTAAGCCATTAGCCACTAACACTGGTATAGAGGATTGATGATGAAAAGAATAAATCTAGGTTGGCAGCTTAATCATGGGTTAGTCAAATAGACATTCCAAATTAATACTAAGGTATAAAATAAAGCACCAAAATCAAATAGTGCAAAGCAATCTGCAAATCAATCATAATATTCATATTCAGAAATCACTGATATAACTCTAAAGCAATATATATCTTCCCATATCTAAGAGAGATTATTGTCTTCTTCATGTTACATCCTATAAGTAAGATATAGAAATCAGTAAGAATTACATTCTGAAAATTTAAATGACATATATAGTTCAAACCTGTAAGAAATCTAATCATCTAGGTGTTCAGTAGGTTGTAGACCATATGAAAAATTGAATAAATAGTATGTGTCATGTTGAGATCATATGTCATATGTAACTTTGACGTCAATATTCTTATAATAGTTTGGAGAGTTGACACACCATATATTGAAAATGTTTGTTGATAGATGATCTAGAGTCTATAAGCTATAATATGGTAGATGCACGATCCATGAAGGAATCTGCTGTAGGATAGAAAAGACCATGTCATACTTTAGAGAAAAGGCTTAATGTCTTACAAAGAACTAAGATTTCAAAAGGTACTTGGATAGAGTGTGCAGTTGATTTTACATAAATAAAGACCATCCTAGTACTCTAATAACAATAGACAATGGAAAAAGAGAATACTATCAATAGACTACTAGACCAAGGGAAATCAAATAAGTTTGAGAAATAAAAAAGGTATGGCATGAGCCATTAAAAATTTTGTCCCACGACTCAGGTGAAGTATTAAACACCATAGAAATATATGAAATGAGGTGTAGTGAACTATCATAGTTTAGTGACTATTGGTTTTACACCTAACATTACAAAGAGTAAATACATGTCCATAGAGTAGTGTATATTCCAAAAAATGAAGAATTTAACCAATTATGATAGAAGGGAAAGACATGTGATTAGATAGTACATAGGGGTCTATTTCTCGTCCACATTATGATCTCTTGAGATAGGGAATTGGTCGAGGGAGAGGTGGAGTAAATTTGAGCACCTGATGGATATCCTTCAGGGAACCGCTTGTAGCTTGTTTCACACACCCTCTGCACTGTCAATCTACCATCTCAAGATGATTGTAATAAGGAGGGAGAAATATTCCTATTCATTAGATTAACATTCATTTTCTCATCCTTACTATGATCTCTTAAGATAGGGAGTTGGTGGAGGGAGAGGCGGAGTAAATTTGAGCACCTGACAGATATCCTCCAGGGAACCGCTTGTAGCTTGTTTCATGCACCCTTTCCACCGTCAATCTACCATATCAAGATGATTAGGAGAGAGAAAGATTCATGTGCCAAAAAACCATGTTCATTAGATTAATCTTCTCATCCACATTATGATATCCTAAGGTAGGGAGTGGGTGGAGGGAGAGGTAGAGTAAATTCAAGCACATGACGGATATCCTCTAGGGAACTGCTTGTAGCTTGTTTCACGCACCCTTTGCACCATAAATCTACCATCTTATGATGATAATAATAAGGAGTGAGAGAAAGATTCCTTCCAAAGGATTATGTAAATGAGAAGAAGGATCACCACAAGACTCATCTTTCTTTAGAGCTATTATATGCTAATAATTATTTGTGTTGTAGGTCCATGATCAAAAGGCATATTAGGGAAGTATATTTTATACATTATTTCCTTTACTCTACTTCATTGTGAAAATCAACAAAGAATGTATGATGTGTTTGCATCGTTTATGCTTTGTGCCTTCATGCATCATGTATACTTCGTGTCTTCATGCATTAATGTGTCTTCTTCGTGTATGTTTTGTGTATGCAAGCACTTAGATATTTACTTCATGCATTATGACATTAACTACATGCATACCTTATGTATTCTTTCATTCCAGTGTATAACTTGTATATTGAATTCACAATAAAGGTTTAGTGTAAAAAATCATTGCTTGAGGACAAGCAATTTGAGGAAGGGCAAACTGTCATGTCCCCTAATTTGAGTAATATAATTTAATTATTATGAATAAATAAATATATTATTTCTTAATGTTCTAATATATTAAAATAAATATTGATATATTATTAATGGTATAATATATTATTAAAGAATAAATAATAATATATTATTGATATAATAATAAAATGTTATTAAGGCAATAAGGTAATATTAAATCATTATTAATAAATCAAATAATAATATTTTTATAAAGTAATACTATATTCTAATTATATAATAATATCATATCATGTTATAATAATCTAATATAATATAGCAATGTACTATATTAATAAAGTATTATAATCTAATAATATAGTTGATATATTATTGAAATAATATATATTAAATAATATAAATAATTACATGATATCCCTAAAAGTTATGAACACAAAAATAATTGTAAATAAGGCAAGGGAAATTAAAACACACCTTGTCATGAAAATAGTATGTGCATGCTAGTTAGGATCTCATTTGCATTTCATTTTCTACATCATCCATTACATTACTCACCTTGATGCACCAACACATGCATGAACATCCATATATGTATTAGTACTTTTGCATTTACATACATGCATAGATTCATACATCATTGCATATACATAGGAATAGGCATACATGCTCATATCATACATATACACATACATATATCTACATACATGCATTAGCACTTACATACATATATCCATGCTCATATGATCGCCTCTTAGCATATATGTCTGATACACGTGATGGCATCCATATGGCACCCTTGGGATGCACATGTATCAATACATGTTACAATGATCAATGCTCTGATCATTATAATTTGTATGGATATATCCATACAACAATGATGCATGTTGCTCAAGTATCACATTCTGATGGACTATTAAATCCATTATTGGGTGTCACTACTAATATGTGGAATAAGTGAATCATGATTAGAAAGATTACTCATAATAATCTATAATGATTATTATGAGAAATATACATTATTCAGCCTTGATGATTATTGACACTTGATCAGTTTTATTACTTGCGATTATGTCATGACCGTGCCTTGACAACGGTTAGCACTTAATTGCTTTATGCTTAATATATCATTTACGTTGTTAACTAATAACATCAACATACATGACTCTACAACGTGTCTCTTCATATGTATATATATATATATATATATATATATAAAAGCCAGGAGATGGGAAAAGGATGGAATATATATTCAATTTCTCCCTTTTTTGGACTTATGGGGTGGACTAAGAAACCATGGTTGCTAACACAACCTTCCAGTTACAAGTGCAAGAATTGCAATAGCATATATCGGATACAACGCAATTGTTGAGCACATATTTATCTCTTTATCAGTGATGGCTCGAAGCATTGCAGATAGCATACATAATAAAGTTATATCAAAGATGACTTAATGCAAGTGACCATCCCATCATCAAAAACATATATCATAAAGCAATAACAGAGTTGGCTTGAAAGGAATATGCATGTTTCACAACAACATATAATAGAGAGAACCATAGCATCACCTAAAGCACTTGAAACTAGCAAACTATTGTGTAAATTTACAAAGTGCCCTAATCCTACCAAAGGGGACATTACACACTCAGCACATGAAGAAACACTCAGTTAACACTAGAATTCTATTAATATTGAAACTTTTTTAACACTATAAACTTAGTTAACACTACATGGTTAACACTAAAACTCATTTGGCACTGAAAAATATTTAACACTTCTTGGTTAATACTAAATTGTGTATACTAAAACTTAGTTAACATTGCTCAGTTAACACTAGAACTCAATTGACAGTGTTTGGATAATGTTAAAACTTGTTGATAATTATTAGAATAGACAACAATAAGAAAGAGTACAAGGCAACCTAGATGATCCTCCATCATTTCATAACTAGGGTTTAAACAACTTCACTTCAAAAGTTTTGAAATCAACTTAACTCAGCACTAAACCTTACTTAGTTCTTCAAACCTAGTTGATGGCACCTTATGATTCATTCATGTTCTTTCATTGAAATCACCTTTTATCTCTTTTGAATCACCTATGTGCACTAAAATCACTTAGTAAATGATAATGAACATCAAAATTAGATATACGGATTCAATATGTTGAGTTGGTCTGCAATAAATTTGTTGTACTAAAGTAGGTTCATTATAGTTGTCTTTGCCTTCACATAGCATTGTGTTCACAGGTCTTCCCTTTCAATAATTATTTGTTATTACTTAGCTTGGTCAACATTTTACCTTAGTTTTGTATGAAAACTCAGCTCATATGACATCACGTGGTTGCTATAGGCTATAATATTGATATTGGGCATTAATTATGCATGGAATTATTTTTCTTAATTATTCCCTCAAATTTGTCCTAGTGCTTCTTGATTCATGCAAATATGGACTTTTAATAATGTCTCTTTTTAGGAACTAGTGTGTAATATAACACTCAATTGTATAGCTCCTTACATACTTTCTTTTCTTAGTTGGATGGGGTATGATCACCTGATCCATTCAACTGGGTAATCTCAACTTCACTTAATCCACTACCTCCAACTTTTACTTTCTATTTCTAGTTATGATTCATCTCCTTCTTTGTTTGTTCCATGTGAATTTTTCCATTTACTTTGATGTGTTAATTTCTTGTTGTTGGTACTTAGGTCCTAGAGTTCTTACTAACATGTCCAACCTTATGAAAACTAAAATAGACTATGCTTCCTTTCAACAATTTCTTGTCATTTCCTCTTAAATGCATTCTTATGCAATTTTCAAGAATGTGACCATATATTACACAATAATGAAAGCTATACTATGTTTTGTAATCCCAATTGTAAGAGTTACCTTTCTAAGGTGCATGTGCTTAATTCTTAAATGTTCAATTGGATTTCTCTTTGGATCTACATTCTTGAGCTCTATGTCCATATTTCTGACAAGTGTAGTAATCTCCTTCTAATTTAGGTGTAGTAGGTGTAACACTTGTCTTTGACCAGCATTCATATGTACTTGATATCCTTCTTTCTTGAAGTTAAATAAGTTACTAGTAAACTTAGGTTTAGGATTTTTCTTAGCATTCTTTCTTATACAATTTTTTGTTGTGTGTCCTACTTGGCTACAATGATGACATGTAGGTTTACCTTTAGGTTTTGCATTTTTTTTCTCCCCACTCTTGGATAACTCCTTCTTCAACAGATGAAGAGTGCCTGATATGTCCTAGACTAGAAGTATCACTAGATGACCTCGATGACCTCATAAATTCTTCAAAGTACCTTATAGTTTCACTCGGATTATTCATTCTCTCTAGAAGTTCCTTTCCATATCTTAACTCATTCCTCAGGTGGTCACTTTGTGATTTTAGATTTGTAATCTCCATGTCCTTTATGTTCAGCTCTTGATTTGCATGTAGCAATTAATTCATTATGTCCATCTGATTGTGTGTATGCTTCTACATATTAGATGACCTTTCATCAAGTCTAGTAACCATTTTTATCTTCTCTTCTTCAATCATGAATTTTTATTCTTCATTTTTCTTCTTCTATTTAGTCACTTTACATAGCTTTTTTGATTGTATTTCATGTTCTCTCTTCAATCCTTTGACTTCTTCATTCAAAATTTTGTTCTTCTCTAGTAATTTTGCTATTATTGCATTACTTTAACTAGAATTTCCACTTTTAAGAAGTTCTTTGGTATCTATTTATTTATAAGTGTGTCATTCTTTTAAATGGCCAAATCTTCCCTTTTTTTGAGGATTTCCTTAACTCTTCTTTTACTACTTCAAGTTTTTGTAATATGATCTAGATGTCAATTATATGATTCTCAATAATATTTCTTAATTTTTAAGTATCCATCTCCAAGACTTGAACTCTCAAGTTGATATACTTATTTTAAGAGAACTTGGATCTAGTACCAATTGTTGGAATTCTTATTGGGAAGCAAGATACTAAAAGGGGGGGGGGGGGGGGGGGGGGGGGATGTGAATCAAGAGATCTACAAAAATTTAACTTCTTCAAAATAAAATAATAGATTAACTACAGTCATTCCTAATCCATTTCATATCTAAATCATGTACCATATAATCATGAACTGTAAAATGGAAATGAATCTAGCTATGTATGACATCCATTAATAAGAAAATATAAACACATATTACAAAGATGTTGGTAAGCTAAAAACCCTCTAAGTAAAACTAGTGTGGGGATGACATTCACAAATCTTCACTGCTACAACAACAAAGTTTGTCTATTAGGGCTACAATTTTGATCACTTTTGATGATCTACCCTATGAAGGGTCTAGTTGGTTCAAAGCATTATAAGATTGTTAAAAGGATTTAAACATATAATAAAGTAAGCAATCTACTAGAAAATTTAACTAGGTCTATTAAAACCACTCTATTAAGATATTTGTAAGAATTTACGTCAGGGTAAAATTCACCCAAGAACCAAGAACTAAAACAAAAGCACAACTATAGACCAGAAAGAGTATGATCAATATATCATAGCATGTCCTAATACATCACTATGTTTTTAGATGAGTGTACACACTAGGAGTGCCTATATAGAAAGGCCTCTCAAGAAGCACCTAGAATGTTTTTAGAAAGAACCGGGAGATAAGATAGGCATGACAACTAAGCACATGTCTTATCCATTATTCTAGATAAGAGGATAAGAATGACAAGGTGTATCTCAAGTGGAGATGTTGTAGACACCATGTGATTAATTAGTGTTTTAACTCGTATGTTGTAGACACCATGTGCATAAAAGAGATGCGAACTCCTATGTTTTCAACATAACAACTTACAAGAGTGCACATAATCCTAGGTGACTAATAAATAAATATTAAAATAATGCATTAACCTAAGTAAACTTAAGTAAGTGAAAATAGTAAAAAAATATTTACACCAACACCCCCCCTTAAGTGCAACTTAGGGAAATGCCCTTAAACTTATGAAAACTAGGATCAAATGCATGATGAGTCCTAGCTACTAGGCCATGTTAGGTACCCATGTACATAATGAAATGCAATGCAACCTCTCATAAAGTAGAGAAAGAGGGAAAACCACATGGGAAAAACTCTGACCCAAAAAGAGAGATAGAGAGACAAGATGCATGGATGGATGGAGTAATCAAGGTCTCTCCATTGCGACATACATCAAGTATTCACAATAGAGAAATGGGAGAAGGACAAAACCCCCTAAGAGGAAACCGTCCCCCCACCCCAAAAAATAAAAAAAGGAGAAGAAGAAGGAGAAAATTTAGTGAAGGAATATCGATGATGTAAGTTATCTCTAAAACCTATTCAATTGTCCCTATGTCGATACTGATGGTGGCTCCTTCCAAAACTATTGAGAAGAAGTGCAGATCTAGCAAGGATTATTGTACAACCTATTTCAAAGAACAATCTATCTTGTCAAATGATAAAGAGACCTCACATTAGCTTGTAAAGAATAATTATGTAGAGAATGGACATGAAGGTTAGAGTGAGCCCTCACAACAACTATAGAAGGATCATCCTTAGCAAAGAGAAGTGGTGGATCATCAAAGAACTCTACCAAGTTTGAGATGTGTGAATCCATTAACAAACCTGAAATGTCAGTAAAGAAGTCATCACCTAAGGCTGGAATTGGAAGAAATAGTCTACCCTATTGTGTTGAAGTACATGAATAATTCACAGTGGCAATAGATGAAGAATTCATCTCAAAAATAAGATGAATATCATCGAGGATTTCTCCCACATCTTTAATGTGAGACTCCATAAACATGCCTACAATGGCTTGAAGGAAGTCATTGCATGAAGGTAAAGTAGGAAGACATAAAGGGTCATGTTGTACTAAATCTAAAGCATATGTGGCTGAAACAACGTTAGTAGGAGCAATAGGAGTATCTGGAGGTGTGATCACATCTCGAGTTGAAGAAACCATAGCTGGAGTAACTGTATGTAAAATTTCCTCTAAAGATAGAGGAACACATGGATCTCCATATGCTTTCCAAATAGACATCCAAATATATGAGGAAAACTTGCCATTTTAAGAGGAGCAAATGATTCCTTACTCATACTTTTATATAGAAAGCAATGAAGGTGTACAAGATGTGTCCAATTAAAATGTAGTGGCAATGAATAGAGATAAGGAAACAATTCTTGATGGTCTCTTAGATGATCAAGTATCAAAGCACTCCATTTGTGATAGTTCCTTGTTGTCAACTATGGTCTAATACCAGACTAGCAAATCTGACAAGACTCCATGAGATCAATCAATGAACTCCAAAAAATAAAATAAAACCCCACCCTCCTCCCAATGAATGATTTAGGCACTTGGTAGCCACTTACCAATTTAGGGCCTATTTTTGAAAGTAATGTTTTTGTCTATAGAACCTATAATATGATTACAAATCTGGAAAGTAGACAAAAAAAATGCACTTTCAAAAAAAATGGAACCTGATTTGGAGTCTAGATGAGCCCATACTAAGCATTTTAAGTAGCAAAAATATAGATTTGAAAGTTGTAGAAATATTCAGGAACATAGATCTCAAACCAACTACACCAATGTGTAGATCACAAAATTTTACCTCAAAACAAAAATAAAAATTGCTTGCAAAAAGGAGTCTGTATGAGGGAGATGTCGTTATTCCAAAATCATTACTGCTGTTATTTTTTCTAAGTTGCCATCATCACACCTCCAAAAATCAAATGGCTTTAAATTTTGCCTAATATATCTTATTTGGATGAAAAAAATATGATTTGGGGGGTTTTTTGATCTTCTGAATGTGATGCAAATATCTGATTTGCACTAGCAAGCACCAATCTTCACTTGCAAAAAATCTCTCCTATAGCCCGATGGCCAAAAAATTTTAGAAAATAATGCAAATCCAAAACAATAGTAGAGATGCAGATGAAAAAAAAGAGGTCTAAAAATTAAATGTACATATCTAAAGTGATCATACCAATTCTGCAAGTTGGTCCTTCAGGCATTGGTTTGCATAAAAAAATTTGCCTCACAATCAACTTTAGCCTAGGGTAGGCAACTTTATAGCCAATTTTTACTAAATCAATCTTGTGGACACAATGGCAAGGTCAGATCTAGTTCTAGATGCTTCTAATTTTTGGGATACTTTGGATTAGGGATGAGGTGTTGAAGCAAGAAGATGGTCTCAAACAACTATGTGAAGAGAAATTCTCCAAGAGGTCTAATACCATGTAAGAATTTTCCTTAGGGAAAAATTTACCTAGGAACCTAAAACTCAAACACAAGCACAACTGTAGTCTAGAAAGAGTATGATCAATATATCATAGCTGTCTTGATACATCATTATGCTCTTGGATGAGTGTATACACTAGGAATGCCTATATATAAAGGCCTCTCAGGAAGCACCTGGAATGTTTCTAGAAAGAGCCAAGAGATAAGATAAGCATGAAAACTAAGCACACACCGTATCCATCATTCTAGATGAGAGGATAAGAATGACAAGGTGTATCTCAAGTGGAGATGTTGTGGACACCATGTGCTTAATTAGTGTGCTAAGTCCTATGTTGTAGGCACCATGTGCATAAAAGAGGTGCAAGCTCCTGTGTTATCAACATGAAAACTCACAAGAAGGCACATACTCCTAGATGACTAATAAATATATATTAAAATAATGCATTAACCTAAGTAAACTTAAGCAAGTGAAAATAGTAAATATGTATTTATGCCAACAATATTTTCTATGATATACAGTTTATAATGTCTCAGTACCCAATCCTTTATTTTACTCTCATGAAGCTAATTACAAATCTTCTCATTTCAATGTTTAAACCTAATTTTCTTAATTGATTTTATCTATTCTTCCCTTCATTGCTAGGTTGTTCTATTTGATCCCTTTATCAAACTTGGCTATCCTTTCTCTTTCCTTAGCATTTTCATGCACTCATGATCTTCCTTCATATACATAATAATTTGTGGTTTGATTAGTTCTTAAATAGACACTAGTAGAAGGTTCTAGATCAAAATCAATAATCAAAAAATTGTTACTTTTCCTCTTAGTCATTCTATTTTTCTAATTGGTTAATCTGCCTTTCTTAGGATTGAAGTCCTTTGGCAAAACACGTTATCAACTCCTTAACTATCTCTATAATAAGAAAATCTAGCATAGAAGGTGGCCAAAGTGAATTACATAAGTATTTGCGTTATTACAAACACATATGCCAAAACTAGTTTACTCAGCAATTCAATGTCTTAACACTCAGTCATAGGCTCAAAAAATATTTACTCACATGGCATAAATTAATTCTACATCACTCAATCTCTATATGTTTTACTCCACATATATTGTGACTCGGTGTCCACTCAAGTGGTCGGTAGCCTTTGACTTATTCACAATGTAGGAAAATATAAATAGGTCCCTATAGCTTAACCTTCTTTGGATGGCTTGGCTCCAGTGATGATTAACCAATGGTGCCTAGGAAATGACTAACTATTGGACACTAATAGGAAACAAGGTTTATAGATCAAAAATAACATAATCAAGATAAGGAAGCACATAATAGGAAATATTAGACAAAATATACTATGCTTGAATGGATAATAACAATGGGTTTGTACCTAATTTCAAGATTTCTTCGCAAAAGGGCTATAAGGACAACCCCTAATTAGGCCTCCATGTGGATTTCTAAGGCCAATAGATCCTTTTTCTTAGAGTTTCAACACCTTTGGCCTTAAGAAAAAATGACACATAGGACCTAGGCTCAATGACTTTTAGGGTCTTAGGGTGCATATAGGTTGTAAAAAAAAAAATAGCAAAATTGAGGGTTTGATAGGGTGTTCTTGCCTACCTGCTATCCCCACTTTTAAGAAACTTTCCACACTTCATCAAGACTCCTCCTCCATAAGTTAGAACCTCCTCATACCCCTCTTCAATCCCTCATAAGGGAAAGTCTTCATTATTCAAGCTTTGCTCTCAAGAGCTCTTTCTTTGTTGGCAGTCCCTAGCTAGGCATTGCCTAGCTCACCTAAGGCTTGGTCAAAGAATTCTTTGTGCTCACTTTTAGGGCCCTTCCTTGCACAATATAATACATTAGGGTTTGTGGCCTTGAAATCAAGAAGACCATGGAATTTACACAATGGAGAATAGACTTACAACCCTTTCATGATATATAACTCCAAAACTAGTAGCAAACATGTATCTTTGAAGAAATTTACAAAGCCTTTCAAAATTTAGTCAAAAACTATAATTAATGCATGAAAAATGAAAAAAAAAACAATAAGAAAACTAAAACATGCAATAAAATAATAATAGCCACATGATTTTCCTTCAAACAAGATTAAAAACCAGTTAAATCTATGCTAAAACAGCCATAGTCTACTGCATACATTCTAATAGTACAGATTCATACAAGAAATGAGTTGCCAACCCTTGATTATGGTTCCTTCAAGCACAAAAAAGTTTATCCTTGGGTTAGAGATAGGTTTTAGGGCTTTTTCAAAGCTTATTTACAAAGTACATGAAAATATGATACCTATGTTGGAACCCAATATTGATTTTCATGACAAGAAAGAAGATATTCTTAGTCAGTTAAATATTCTCGCTTGACAGTCTAGGAGAACTTGAGAAGATTAGCATAGAGCTAGTAGAGTTCTTAGGGAGGAAGAAGATATAGATGATGTTCTTAGACAACTACAATAATAAAGACAAAGACAAAACTGAATAACCTCTAGAAACCAAGAATCCCAAATATCTTAGTCTGTGAACCGTTGTTGGGAAAATTGGAGTTTGTATTCTCTAGACAATATAGTAGATCTAAAAAAAAGGAATGTATCCCTAATTCTATATTTAAATAATTACAAGACATTAACTTCTCAGAAAACCTTACAAGGTCTAGGAGAAAAGTAAAAAGTAGACCTTCATCTCCTTTGAAGGAAACCTAGTCAACTCCCACCCTACTATTTGGAAAACTTAAAATTTACATGGGACAAATCTTCCCCCTAAATTCACTATCTCAACTCTAATTGTTGCAATGGATCAACCATGGGGAGCTTCCACCTCTTAAGTGCTAATCTAAACAACCTACCCAAAGGAGCTAAGGAAATCTTGCCCAAGTTCAATGGTAATTCCTATTGAGAGATGGTTGAAAATATAGGAAATCCTAAAATGTCTATCAACTCTATAAATTGTCATCTTGAATATAAATTAAATGTAAAAACTTAGGGCAATATCTTGGTAACTTCGGAATATCCTTCATGCACTATTCCAACAAGAAGCCAATAGATCCTTAAGACTCAAGGCAACACAATGCGCCCAAAGTAGCTAAACAAAGCTAAACATCATTTTCATAAAACCTTTGGTTTAAAATTTCAAAGTTCAATTACTCCAAAATCTCATTTGCTAAAAAAATCCATACTTTTGTAAGTCATCCAAAAGTTAAAAAATCTCCCCTATGAGTACCTTAGATCGAACCCTAACAAATTGGATAAGTTGATTGAATATGTCATAGGTCATCAATTCGTGCCTAAAGTTGTTGATGAATAACTAACTAATGTTTTATCTAGAAATTAATCAAAATTATGCAGTTCATTCCTCCATTGTAAAATTTGAAGCTAAATTTGGTTCATATGACAAATATGTCTCATCAAATATTAAGCTCAAACCATTCTATATTTCTATGTTCATATGCAAGCATACAATCAATAATTGTATAGTTGACTCTAGGGCCTCTGATAACACAATGCCTTGTATGTTCTAAAATCCTTAGCTCAATTTGCTCAATGCTCAATTTGTATTAGCCAATTTGCATTAGCCACTCACCCCGGCAAGTCACTAAAGATAACTATTTTGGTTCCTAATATCCTATTTAGTAATGACATGTTGAGAAAGAGGTTTTGTAGGGACGTAGGAGGAAAAGTTAAATTGGATTGGTCCCAAGATACTATACTAGTGGATAAGGAAATTGTGACACTTCGACCAAATGGAAAGTCTATGTACATTCCTTTCATCAAAAGATTGCTGAGCCCAAATTCTATGCACTAGGTGTTAAATTTCTAACTACATTATCTTAGGAGGGGAAGAGGTTGTTGAATCTAAACTTAATAATAAGGAATCTTCCCTATAGCATATTGATTTCAATGGTATTTGTTCATCTAATAGTATAGGAGTTGGTGTAGTGTTGATATCACCACAAGGTGATAAATTTCCTTATTCGTTTAAACTAGAATAAAATAACACAAATACAAAAATGGAGTATGAAGCCTTATTTGTAGGAATTTTTGAGCCTTGTTGTTAGGGGAATATTAAATGTGAAAAACCTAAGGTTGAAGAAGTATCAAAATAGGACATGGGATGAACTAGAAAGATTTGAGGATTACCTTATTACCATAAAAAAATAACATGTTCAAAATGATGTGTATGACCACCCCTTTACCTTCTATCATGAGTCTCTATCATTGAATGAGATAACGTATCTAGTTGCCACAACCAAATATCCTTGCCCTATGGCATTTAGTGACACTTAGGGACATTTCAGTTTCACATGCCCAAGAATGCTCGAGCACTCAATAAGATGGGATGAGCTTGGGGATAGTGTTTACTTAGCCACTCGGCGCTAAAAAAATAGACGATTTGATCCCATGATGAAAGGTGAAAGAGATTTGGTTATTGGCAACTTTGTAATGGCCAACACTACAAGTTTCAGCATCACCTAAGATGGCATTGCAAAATATAAATGGAGTAAGATCTCCAAAAAGTGAGAGAGGTTATTGTAGGTCTCCACAACATGGTCTTATAGGAACTATAATTAAATCCATACCTTGCACGAGCTCCAAGATATGTCCCATCAAAGAGCACTACCCTATGGTATGTAGTGACCCTTAGGGATGTTTCAGTTTGGTGTGCCTAAGAACATTCGAGCACTCAACAAGATGGATGAGCTTGGGGATAGAGTTTAATTGACCACTCAGAGTTAACATAATAGATATTTTGATCCCATGATGGATGGTGAGGGAGATCTGGTAGTTGTCAACTTTGTACTAGCCAACGCTATGAGTTTCAGCATCACCCAAGATGTCATCACAAAATAAAAATGCAGTAAGATCTAAAAAAAAGTGAGATTATCATAGGTCTCTACAACATGATCCTATAGGACTTAAAATCTCATCCATAACTTGTATGAGCTCCAAGATATGCCCCATCAAATATTGTTTCCCTATGGCATTTACTGACCCTTAGGGACATTTCAGTTTGGCATGCTTAAGAATGTTCGAGCGCTCAACAAGATAGGATGATCTTGGGACTAGGGTTTTCTTAGCCACCTAGAACTAATAGAATAGACAATTTGATCCCACAATGAACAATGAGGGAGATTTGGCAGTTGCCAACTTTGTACTGGCCAACACTATGGGTTTCAGCATCACCCAAGATGGCATCGCAAAATCAAAACAAACTAAGATCTCCAAAAAGAAAGAGAGTTTATTGTAGGTCTCTACAACATAGTCCTATAGGATCTAGAATTGAATCCATACCTTACATGAGCTTTGAGATATGCCACATCAAATATTGCTACCCTATGGCATTTAGTGACCCTTATGGATATTTTGGTTTGGTGTGCTCGAGAACATTTGATCGCTCAACAGGATGGGATGAGCTTGGGGCTAGGGTTTATCTAGGCACCTGGAGCTAATGGAATACACAGTTTGATCCCATGATGAATGGTGAGGGAGATTTGGAAGTTGGCAACTTTATACTAGCCAACTCCACAAGTTTCAGCATCACCCGAGACAGTGTCAGAAAATCAAAATAGAGTAAGATATCCAAAAAGAGAGAGAGGTTAGCATAGGTCTCTAAAACGTGATCTTATAAAACCTAGAATCACATCCATATCTCACACAAGCTCTGAGATATGCCCCATCAAAGATCACTGCCCTATGGCATTTAGTGACCCTTAAAAAAAATTTAGTTTGGCATGCCCGAGAATGTTTGAGCTCTCAATAGGATGGGACAAGCTTGGGGCTAGGGTTTACCAACCACTCAAAGCTAACAAAATAGATAGTTTGATCCCACGACAAACGGTGAGGGAGATTTGGCAGTTGGCAACTTTGTACTAGCCAACATTACAAGTTTCATCATCACTCGAAATGGCATCACAAAATCAAAACTAAGTAAGATCTCCAAAAAGTGAGAGATATTATTATAGGTCTCTGTAACGTGGTCCTATAAGACCTAGAATTGTATCCATACCTTCCACGAGCTCTGAGATATACCTCATAAAAGATCGTTTCCCTATGGCATTTAGTGACCCTTAGGGACATTTCTATTAGGTGTGCTCAAGAATGTTCAAGCACTTAATGGGATGGAATGAGCTTGGGGCTAGTGTTTACCTAGCCACCTAGAGCTAATAGAATAGATTGTTCGATCCTAGGATGAATGGTGAGGGAGATTTGGTAGTTGGCAACTTTTTACTAGCCAACACTACAAGCTTTAGCATCACTCGAGATGGCATTACAAAATCAAAATGGAGTAAGATATTCAAAAAGTGAGAGAGGTTGTTTTAGGTCTCTACAATATGGTCCTATAGGACCTAGAATCACATCCATACCTTACATGAGCTCTAAGATATGCCCCATCAAAGATCGCTTCCCCATGGCATTTAGCGACCCTTAGGGATGGTTCAGTTTGGCATGCTCGATAATGTTCAATTGCTCAACTAAATAAGAAAAGCTTGGGGCTAGGGTTTACTTGGCTATTCAAAACTAACAAAATAGATAGTTTGATCTCACAACAAATGATAAGGAAGATTTGGCAGTTGGCAACTTTCTACTAGCCAACACTACAAGTTTTAGCATCACCCAAGATGGAATTGCAAAATAAAAATAAAGTAAGATATCGAAAAGGTGAGATAAGTTATTATAGGTCTCCACAACACATTCCTATAGGACCTAGAATGGCATCCATATCTCACACAAGCTCTGAGATATGTCCCATCAAAGATCGTTGCCTTATGGCTTTTAGTGACCCTAAGGGACATTTTAGTTTGGTGTGCTTGAGAATGTTCAAGTGCTCAATGAGATGGGATGAACTTGGGGCTAGGTTTTACTCATCCACTTAGAGCTAAAAAAATAGATAGTTTGATTCCACGATGAGAGGTAGAGGGAGATTTGGTAGTTGGCAACTTTGTACTGGCCAACACTATGAGTTTTAGCATCACCCGAGATGGTGTTGCAAAATCAAAATGGAGCAAGATCTCAAAAAAGTGAGAGAGGTTATTGTATTTATCTACAACATGGTCCTATAGGACCTATAATTGAATCCATACCTCACGTGAGCTCCAAGATATACCCCACCAGAGATCACTACCTTATGGCATTTAGTGACCCTTAGGGACATTTCGGTCTGGTGTGCCCGAGAATGTTCAAGTGCTCAATGAGATGGGATGAGCTTGGGGATAGGGTTTACTTGTCCACCGAGAGCTAATGGAATAGACAATTCAATCCCATGACCCTTTTCCCACTAAGTTGCAAATTTGAGCAACTTTTACAACTTTCAACAATGCAACTTTGTACAAAAGGTGCAATTTTTACATTTTAAATTTGATTCTACTTCTATGAATTGAAAAAGGTTCAAAAAAACTAAAATAACTTATTTACAAATGCTTATCCCTTCACCAATTCCCAAACTCATGTCATTCGCAAATCAACATGCTACAAGAGGTCAAATCCTTCATGATACTTGACCTAGGGCTTGATTGGAAAAATCACAAAACACATCCTCCAGTCTAGAAACACTAGAATCTTAAAAAGGACCCTACTAAATACCATTTTGCAAGTGGGAATGAAATTTCAACCAAGGAAATTGCAATTAGAGGCCCATTTTTGTTGTGTGCACCAAAATGTTGTCCTAAAAGCCTAGTTTCACTAAAAATGCAATAACTTGAGTTAGAAAACACGTAGAATAATGAGACTAGAAGCAAAACAAATCTGATTCAAAGCTCAATCTCAAAAATTAGTAACATTTGGTCTTAAAATTTTTACATTTTATGTATCATGCAAACAACAGTAAAAATGACTCGAAAACTGAATTTCTTTCTTTTCTACTTCTTCCAATCCATATATTAATGCCCTCCAGACCTCAAAAATGAGGTATATATATCTCCTATGTATATTTTAATAGTTCAAACTAATATTTTAATAGTTATAACCCTTTTCCACTAAGTTGTAAATTTGAGTTTACAACTTTCAACAATGCAACTTTGCACAAAAAGTGCAATTTTTACATTTCTCACTTGATTCCACTTCTAAAACTTGGAAAAGGTTCCAACATACCTAAAACCAACTAAAAACAACTCTATCTTATGATTTCTTGACCAAAAATATTAAAAATCTTGAATTTTCTTAATGAGCAGCTTTTTCTTATAAATTGCATAAAGTGCCTTAAGCATACAAAATGATGTCTTTCTTTAACAACCATGGACTTTTCATCCAAGGGTTATTTATTCTAGCCTAGGTGACTAAAAAAAAAAACATGAAAACCAAAATATAAACCAGGTTGCAAGCACCTATCGGCTTATCAATTTCAAATTTGGTATAACACCTAAATTTGAGGTTAATGTTTTTTTTCTATTAGTATGATGAAAACTCTACCATGGTTGTCTATCATTCCATTAAATTATAGGAAATCTTGTGATGTATTTGAAGAGGCCCTTTGCTACCTTTCTATGTCTCTATGAACTTTGTAAAAACCACTAGATTGGGATAGTATCTAAGATAATGGAGGGAACATTGCTTCTACTAATCCTATTTATCATTATCATGGTGT
Source organism: Cupressus sempervirens (assembly GCA_028749045.1). NCBI lineage: Eukaryota > Viridiplantae > Streptophyta > Pinopsida > Cupressales > Cupressaceae > Cupressus > Cupressus sempervirens. The sequence continues at coordinate 9,697,904 of CM053789.1, read as the reverse complement.
ATATTACCATGTATATCTTCATACTATTGTGTATTTTAGACTTGATGAACCATTTGCCTTCGTGCCCTGCACCAGTTTCCTTCAAGAAAAATGATGTAACCATCCCCTTTCTATTCTAACCATGACTTGGGGATGGATTTCTAACATGTATCATATGTAATTATGCATACTAATGTTGGGTGATGTGACGCGCTCCCCTGCCCATAGGTGGTTAATTATGTGGTGTTCCATGTTCACTAATAGTCATGGCTTTTGGTGCAACGGAAAATGGGCGCTACAATTGGTATCAGAGCCTAGTTTTGGCCTGGTCATGGGTTCAAATCTCCCCGGTGCCTTCTCGACCCGTGTAAGCACCTGGTATGCGCATCGAGGGGGAGATTGTTGGGTGATGTGATGCACTCCCCCTGCCCACAGGTGGTTAATTATGTGATGTTCCATGTTCACTAACAGTCATGGCTTTTGGTGCAACGGCAAATGGGCCCTACAACTAAGAAGTCTTTGGATAAATCATTTACCTGATTTGGGAAACTTAAGCCTTAAGGTTGTATTCAGAAATAGGTACCTTTAGGTAGATATTTCTTGATGTGTGTTCACATTGTGCTAGACTTGTGAAAATATATTAAATATACACATGATGGTAATATAGGGATTACACCTTTGAGACTTCACATATATTTGTATCTTTCAAGGTTTTTTTGTCCCTTGTGAGATTGCTTGAAGACTACTTCTCACATTGCAATTTTTCTTAAATAAGTTTTTTTTGAAAATTTTCTTTTTTTTATTCAACTCCAACATTGTCATATTGTCAAACATTACTTAACTAATCAAAATAAGCAAGTCAAGCTACATATTTTAGGTCAAGCTCTAGGTCATCTTGCACTTTCAATTTCTTTTGTCGAATGCAATTCTGAGTTTGATGGCATAATTCATCATTATATAACCTACCAATCTTCAAGACTATCACTTGTCTTCTATTGATTTATTGCCATAGTTCACCATTAATATGCTTTCTGAGAAGTCTAGTGCCTATCTTCTAGTGATTTATCATGTTGTTGTCATTTTGTCACCTAGTTCACTAATAGTCATCAAATGATAGTTGTTCCAAGCCTCTAAAACTTTAAATTTTTTTTGGTTGGTTAGGATAACCTATAATTGGTGTTTCTAATTTTTGGTCTATACTAGTAAGTTAGTGGGGTTTTCACTTGTCCATCTTTCTTAGCATAACTTTTATTGCTCTTTTTATCTTATTTTTGCTTGCTTCATAATTTTTATACATAGGGCATTTACCCATGACTTAAGAACCTTTGGATAAGTTATATTTTCTCTTTTTACATCATCACTTTGGAGAAGTGGAAATATTACTAACCTAGTTTGAAAATCAAGTCTATTCTAGTTATTCTATTGAATTGTTGTATCTTATTTCATGCCAGTTACAACTAGATATAAGATTCACAAAGGAAAGTGACCTAAGGCTATCTTTGACATATCACCTAAATGAGAGTTAGAATTTTTGGGTTTTAATCCATTTTCTAATACCTATAGTGAGTATACACCTTCTTTACCTAGATTTGAAAATAGTGTCTCATTGACATTATCTAGGGAGGAGCATGAAAAGAAGATCAACAAACTCCTATCTAGGATGGTAGACAAATGGTTACAGCATACAAAATGAGGGAAACAAGCTTATATGGAAGAAGCATGACAATTTTCTCAAGGATTTACCAATTAAAATTCTAGGCATTATTCATTTTCACCCCAAAGGTCAAAACATACTAGACATGATTCACAAGATAATTCCAAAAATCACTAAGGAAGAGATCTTACAATTTCAACAAGATAAATATTAACAAAAGCTCAAGAAATTGAACTTGGATCAAGAAAAAGATAAATGCTTCATACACTTATTCTCTCAAGGAGTAAAATTTGCACACAACCTCAATATTGACAACTTGATTCAAAAGGAGAAACCTTCATCTTTAAAAGTTTTTTACAAAACAAATGGAGGAAATGAGGAAGGATATGTTACACATGAAAAATGAGCAAGAGAAACCTAAGCCATCTTTTTCACTTGAGTCTACATGTCTATTTCCTTTTGACAAATACTTATAAATGTATCCTTTTACTCGTAAGGTTGAATTTTTTAAGTATGAAAAATATGATGGTAGTGGAGATCCTCATGATCACATTAGGGATTTTTTTTCACTAATTATGAAATTCTTACATGAAGTCACTTATCTCATAAACCTTTTTTCCTAGAAGTCTTGGTGGGAAAAGCATGGAATGGTTCACAAAATTCTCTCCTCTGCTTATGTTATTTGATAAAATTGAAAAAGGTATTTCCAATGTTATTCCTACAATATTCAACATGCGATCACTATGCTAGACTTATGCAACACCAAACAACACTAAGGAAAATATTCTATTTCCTTTCTTCAGTGATGGAGAAAGCTTTATTCATGATATCTAAGGCAAATCCCTGAAGCTGAAAAGATTGATATATTTATCAACAACCTTGTGCCTTTATTGTAGCATGAACTTAGGAAATAACTATTTTCCAATTCCTTACAAATTGAAGATGTTTTAGTTTAAAAGGGTGAACTCAATTGATAAAGAATAAAACCAACAACAATGATCAAAACAACAATAATGCAAAGAGTAAATCGTACTCGTGGAACAAGAAAAAGAATGTATTAAATGATGGTATAGTGGACACACCTAAACCTAAGGAACCTAATGTGATCAACTTGACCAATGACATTCAAACTATAAAATAATATGCTTCTCCAGGAATATTGACTCACACAAATCTAATGATTCTAGTAGATGTAAACCATCATCTATTTCCAAATCTAAGCACACTTGTGCACCTCTAGGAGATTCACTTGAACTGGTGTTGAATAATTTGATATTGAATAAGATCATTACACTACCATATAACTATAAACCTTATGAACCCAAGGTTAAGCCTAAATTTTGGAATGACAATCGTTATTGCATCTATGATAGGAATAAGGGTCATAAGACTAAAAATTATATGAAACTTAAATACCTCATTCAAGATCTCATTGATAATAAGAAAGTTGGGGTGGATGGACTCATGACTAATATTGATCATAAGGTTTTCAATGAACCCCTACCCAAGCATGAACAAGAAGAAAGTTCTAGGAAGAAAAATAGGATGCAAAGATCAACTACATATGATTGAGCCAACTTGTGAGAACATAAAAATGACTAGGTCTAAAGGGAAAAAGGAAGGCTACAAATAAAACATTGATGGACCACCTATAATTATCCTTAAGGGGGTGGATTCTTCCACATAATCACAACCTTACAATCTTAAGACTAAGAGTGAACAAACATAACAACCTATGGTCATCCTTAAAGGATTTGACCCCTGAACCCATACATATGCTAAAAACTTGAATCTTCTGACTAGGAGTGAACCAAAGATCATACACTTTGGTCTTAATACTTCTCAATAGACAACATCTAAAAACATTATAGGATGGTTTTATAAGTTTATGATTCAAAAATAATTTTTTTTTGGAGTTTATCTAAAATAATTATAGATAACAAAACAAATAAAAGATAAAAGCATGCTAGTCATAATATCATTATTGGTAACAATATCCCAAATGTAAAGAACTATTTATTTGAGATTCTAGCAATAATCAAGTGGCTTACTAAATCGCTTGATGTGTCTTACAAACTTGTCCCATTATATCCTTGCTTTCACTAGTTTCAAGTTTCTAGTTACATGCACACAATCATGACTTTACAACACAAAGCATTCACATTGTAACAATTTTGATGTTCTTTCATTACATTTTGATCTAAACAACAACTTCTAAACTTTCACTTATTCAAATGACTAATCTGAAAATGGATCCTATTAAAGAATCTAATATAAATTCAAATAATGTATCTAGATTCTAAACAAATACAAACATAAAATTTGTGATTTAAACGTATCTCATCACTTACACATAATAATAATACCCATCTTGTAATGTGGATAGTCATTGGGGAGAGGCTGCAACATTTTATTTGGATCCAATTGATCTCTCTCTCTCTCTCTCTCTCTCTCTCTCTCTCTCTCTCTCTCTCTCTCTCTCTCTCTCTCTCTCTCTCTCTCTCTCTCTCTCTCTCTCTCTCTCTCTCTCTCTCTCTCTCTCTCGCTATTCAATCTAATGAACCAACTAGATCTACTCTACATTTTAATGTCTCAAGTATTGCCTCGTGGTCTAACTCACAAACTTTCCAAAGAATCTTATTATGTGGGTTTCCACCATATTTTATCAAGTGGATATTTGATGTGAAAACAAGGCTTGAATAATGAAGAATATTTCTCTTTGTTTTCCAATCCTCGAATAACCACAAGTTAGGGTTCTTTATAGAATATCATATAACCCATGTATTGGTTACAACCACCACAATGGATATGGTACTCTAAACCTTCATCATCTATAGCCGAGTGATCCAATCTTTGTTTGGCTTAGACAAAATGACACAAATAATAATCTATCCCTTCTTCATCATCTTTAGGCTCAATAATAACAAAAACATGGCTTGCATTGAAAAATGTACAAAATGCGATCATTAATTTAGAAAATACTTAGGTAAAAGTTATAAAGTTACATATTAAAATTAAAAAGATATATAAATATATATTACTAGGTTACACTAGATTAGATAGGTGGTCAAAGTCAATAGATGTATCCATCTCTACCATTTCTAGCACTTGTGGGGGACGATAGGTGTCAATTGGGTCCAAAATCCATATATCCCATTTGTCCACCCATTCAGTTGACTCACAGTCATACCAATATTCCTCTACACATGATGTACAATAGCATGCAATTTTTCATGTGTGGATACTCCATGAACCTACATTAGAGCTTCTAAAAGAGTGGAACTCACTGGATCCTGTTAGTGTCCAATAATCCTTATATGGTTCAATGTTAGTATTATCTATCAACCAAAAAATTCTATGAACCATAGACTCACCTTCCTTACCTAGACCCATTGTAGTGTAACACCACTAGATAATGGATTTTGCCTCTGTTAATATTGCTCCATCTTTGCACTTTAGTTCTTCATGAGCTCAGACTCTTTTGATGTATGCATCTGCACCATCATGCTCTCCCTTTCCATGACTAGCCTCTATGAAGTTCTACATATATTGAATTCTACACAACTTGTACATCCAAATAATGTGCTGACAATATGTTATGGCCCTATTAGCCAAATCTGCATAAAATAGTTGAAAATAATTGTGTACAAACTCCATAGAATGTGATCGATCATCACTAATGTAAAAATGGTACTCCCTCAAAGTCTTCCTATTATCCTCTGTACTTATAGGTGAATGCATGAATGTTATGTGAACAAATATGGAAACCTATTGAGAAACATAGTACTTTTCTTGAACCTAATTTTGTGGTTGTAGTGTCTAGTTCTCTGTGAAGTCTTCAACTAAAACAATGGTATCTAATGGAAATGTATCATTGCACAACTTGAATTACAAATCTAGCCATCATGCTCTATGTGTATGCCTTGCATACTCGTAAATAATATTTTTACAAAAAAAATTTCATAAACTCATATGTTGGAATCTTTTCAATGACTAAATCACATCTTTTACCTCATTTCCCATCTGTTAGAGTATATGTTACTATCTTAATTTTTTTGTAATCTATTATTTCATTTCCAATCACATGTGTACTATCCATATGTTCACAAGTTAATAAAAGTTGCAAAGAACCATAAAATAAGCATGTACTATCCAAGCATGTTGTCTTGTAAAATTGTTAGCCAACCCCTATTTCACAAAAAATATTGGATATGAATTCCCTTGAAGATCTTGGTGGCTCATTCATGTCACAATCTTTCAAAACAAACTTAGAATGCAAAAACACACATATATGCTTTAAAACATCAAAATGGTTAGAAAATTCAATATGTATCCTACAACAAAAATTTGTGTGTGTGTTTCATTTATCTTCACATAAAAGGGTTTACCTATCTCAAAAAATCTTTGACTTATTTGAATTTGATGATACATACCAATAAATTTTGCAAAAAATTGTGTCTGAACTAAGTCCAAAAAATGTTTGACATGTGGGTCGATATTTTGGCTACCAATCCTCCTATTTACAACATCTCTTTGATTAGGGGAAACACATGTTATTTTTACAAAAATCTTCAACTAATGATTTCAAGGTTTCACTAATTTCTTTATCCTTTCATGGTAGTCTACCGCTAAATGTCCATAACTCATTTTTTGTTGGATCTTCCAATCTCTCATGCCTTAGTATGGCTCTCCTTAGAGTACCTCTACAAATTTTCAATGGTTTGTTTGTCTTTCTCATGAGTCAAAATTTCTTCATTTGGGTGCTTACTATTGTAGATTTAAGTACTCATCTTGTGATATTACTACCTTTAGTGCATGACTTAGAACCCACTTTCTCATAAGCACTCATTAGATTCTTTACAATGCTTTTTTCATTTGAATCATCCATCATTCTTAGCCAAAGAATCTTCATGATAGGCCTAAATTTAAAATTCCTCATCATTTCAACAAATAATTGACATTGACCTATAACATTTAATTCTTTAAAAAAAATCTCCACATACGATTAATATTTCTTTGACGAATACACTTTCTAATCTTGTCAGGCATTGATTTCAAAATATTAGTATCAATATCAATCAAATATTTTGGTCTTCTAAAATGAATTCAGGAAGGTGTTATAATCTCTTCCATTCCCTCAACATTTTGAACATCAACATACGGTTGAGTGTTTTGTGTACCTTGAACTGAAGATGATGTGCCTTGGCAAAACAATGCAAATGATGAAATATCACCTACTTGATATGTTGATGTTGTGCCTTCAACATGACATGATGGAGTGTGTACATCATCGAATATACAAATTAATTTCTCTTCAACATGAGAGGATGATATGACTCCAACATTGGAAGATAGATAAGCTTCATAATTCAATTGTCTTCTTGAGTGTAATAGTCTCATTCATTCTCTTTGTCATTCCAATTCTTCCTCTTTGTTTCTTTGTATCGGTGGTTCTTGTTCCTCTTCGAAAGTCAATTCTTCATTATTTCTTTGCAATTTTCTTTGTTCACATAGTAGTTTCATTTTATCTCTTTTAATTATTAAAACTCTCTCCCTCTCTTCATTTGTTTGAGTTTTTGGTTTCTTCCATGGCATGATGATGATTTCTACATGTCAAATTATTCAAACATTTGAATTACTTACAATTTTTAAATTAAAAATCATTCAAATACATATAAAAATTAAAATTATTTCAATGAATACACAATATATATCAAACAACTTTCCAAATTCTAAACATTTCTAAATAACAATTCATTCGAGCATACAAATTTCAATGAATTCACTATATTTTAAACAACATATCAAATTAGAATCAAATTTTTCTCTATGTATCAAACAACAATATTAAAAAAGGACCGTACTAACCTTTTTTATAGAAATATTATTCAGAAAGCCTTCAAATAACATATCCAGTGATTGAATTTGGTGTTTGCTAGCTTCAAAAAGTCTTCAAATAGTGTTTGCTAACTTCCAACAACTTGAAACCCATGTTTTCTATCGAAACAATAGAATACACAATAGACAAAAAGAAAAATATGGATCAAAAGGGACCCAAACTTGCTTTGTGAACCTTTTTTGGTGATTTCACATGGTGTGTACACACTATAGTGCATATGTATTATAAAGCACATACGCACTATAGTGTATACACACTATGTGAAAATACATCTCTCGCTATCCCACCATCCCCCATCCCCTACTCTCTCTTAGTCTCTCTCTCCTCTCCCATCCCCTACTCTCTCTCACTCTCCCTCACCTACTCCCTCTCCCATCACCTACTGTCTCTCACTCTCTCTCTCCCATCCCCTAATCTCTCTCTCTATCCTCTCCCATCCCTTACTCTCTCTCTTGTTCTCTCTCTCCTCTCCCATCTGCTACTCTCTATCTCTCTCACTCTCTCTCCTCTTTCATCCCCTACTCTCTCTCACTCTCCCTCTCCCATTACCTACTCTCTCACCCTCTCTCCTCTCCCATCCCCTACTCTCTCTGTCTCACACATTTCCATCCCCCCCTCTCTCTCTCCAGCTACTCTCTCTCCCTTCTCCCATTCCCTACTCTCTCTCTCTCCCCTACTCTCGCTCCCCTCTCCCATCCCCTACTCTCTTTCCCTCTCCCTACTCTCTCTTCGCTCTCCCATCCCCTACTCTCTTTCTCTCACTCTCCCTCTCCCACTACCTACTCTCTCACACCCTCTCTCCTCTCCCATCCGATACTCTCTCTCTCAAACTCCCATCTTGCCTCTCTCTCTCTCCCTCTCCCACTGCCTAATCTCTCTCACCCTACCCCTACTATCTCTCTCCCATCCCCTACTCTCTCTTGCTCTCCCTATCCTACTCCCTCTCCCATCACCTACTCTCTCTCTCTCATATCTCCTACTCTCTCTCAAGTCTCCCATCCCATACTCTCTCTCACTCTCTCTCTCCTCTCCCATCCCCTACTCTCTATATCTCTCACATACACTCCCATCCCCCCTCTCTCTCCCTCTCCCACTACCTACTATCTCTCTCACTCTATCTCCCTCTCTACTCTCTCTCTCTCTCCCATCCCCTACTCTCACTCTCTCTCCCATCCCCTACTCTCTATCACACTCTCTCTCCCATCCTGTACTCCCTCTACCACCCCTACTCTCTCACACTCTCCCATCCCCTACTCTCTCTATCTTATAAACATTCTCATTCCCCCTCTCTCTCTCCCTCTCCCACTCCCTCTCCCACTGCCTACTCTCTCTGCCATATCCCTTACTCTCTCTCTCCCCTCTCCCATCCCCTACTTTCTCTTTCAAAAACATAAGCTCCCATCCCCCCTTTGTCTCTCCTCTCCCATCCCCTACTCTCTAGATCTCTCACATACACTCCCATCCCCCCTCTCTCTCTCCTTCTCCCACTCCCTCTACCACCACCTACTATCTCTCTCTCACTATGTCTCTCCCTCTCTACTCTCTCTCTCCCATCCCATTATGTCTCTCTCTACCACCTCCTACTCTCTCTCACTCCCTCCCATACCCTAATCTCTCTCTTACACACTCTCATCCCCCCTCTCTCTCCCTCTCCCATTCCCTCTCCCACCACCTACTCTCTCTCTCTCTCTCTCTCTCTCTCTCTCACACACACACACACACACACACACACACACCTCTTCCATCCCCTATGCTCTCTCTTTCATTGACACATACTCCCATCCCCCCTCTCTCTCTCCTCTCCCATTCCCTACTCTCTAGATCGCTCACACACACTCCCAACCCCCCTCTCTCTCCCTCTCCCACTCCCTCTCCCCATTGCCTACTATCTCTCTCTCTCATTCTCTCTCTCCCTCTCTACTCTCTCTCTCCCATCCCCTAATCTCACTCTCTCTCCCATCCCCTACTCTTTCTCACACTCTCTCCCATCCCCTACTCTTCCTCTCTCTCTTTCTCTCTCTCATCACATACTCACTCTCTATCACCCCCTAATCTCTCTCACACTCTCTCCCATCCCCTACTCTCTCTCTTACACACATTCCCACTTCCCCCCTCTCTCTCCCCTCTCACTCCCTCTCCCACTTCCTACTTTCTCTCCCCCATCCTCTACTCTCTCTCTCTCACTCCCCTCTCACATTGCCTACTCTCTCTTTCACACATCCATACACTCCAATCCCCCCTCTCTCTCTCCTCTCCCATCCCCTACTGTCTAGATCTCTCACACACACTACCATCCCCCCTCTCTCTCCCTCTCCCTCTCCCTCTCCCACTACATGTACTATCTCTCTCTCACTCTCTCCCTACTCTTACTCTCTCTCTGCCACCCCTATTCTCTCTCACACTCTCTCCCATACCCTACTCTCTCTCTTACACAAACTCCCATTCTCCTCTCTCTCTCCCTCTCCCACCACCTACTCTCTCTTCCATCCCCTACTCTCTATATCTCTCCCTCCCCTCTCCCATACCCTACTCTCTCTCTCTTTCACACACACACACACAGACACATACACCTATCCCCCCACTCTCTCCTCTCCCATCCCCTACTCTGTCTCTCACTCACTCTCCCCCTCCCACCGCCTACTCTCTCTCACTCTCACTCTCTCTCTCACTCTCACTCTCTTCCTCTCTACTCTCTCTCTGCCACCCCCTACTCTCTCTCACATTTTCACACTATCTCCCATCCCCTACTCTCTCTCTTACACACATTTCCATCCCCTCTCTCTTCCTCTTCCACTCTCTCTCCCACCATCTACTCTCTCTCCCATTCCCTACTCTCTCATAGGCTACTCTCTCTCCCCCCTCTCCCATCCCCTACTCTGTCTCTCTTTCACACACATGCACTCCCATCCTCCTTTCTCTTGCTCTCCCTCTCCCACTCCATCGCCCACCACCTACTCTCTCTCTCTCCGTCCCATCCCCTACTCTCAATCTCTCTCTCCCATCTTATACTCTCTCTATGCCACCCCTACTCTCTATCACACTTCCTCTCTCCCATCCCCTACTCTCTCTCTTACACATATTCACATTCCCCCCTCTCTCTCCCTCTCCCACTCCCTCTCCCACCACCTACTCTCTCTCTCCTATCCACTACTCTCTCTCTCTCTCTCTCTCTCTCTCTCTCTATCTATCTATCTATCTCTCTCTCTCTCTCTCTCTCTCTCTCTCTCTCTCTCTCTCTCTCTCTCCCATCCCTTTCTCTCTCTCTTTCACACACCCACACACTCCCATCCCCTCTCTCTCTCTCCTCTCCCATCCCCCCTCTCTCTCCCTCTCCCACTCCCTCTCCCACCACCTATTTTCTCTCTCACTCTCACTCTCTCCCTCTCTACTCTCCCTCCTCCATCCCCTACTTGCTCTCTCCCCTCTCCCATCCCCTACTTTCTCTCTCTACCACCTCTACTCCCTCTCACACTCTCTCACATGCCCTACTCTCTCTCTCTCACACACTCCCATCCTCCTCCTCTCTCTCTCCCTCTCTTGCTCCATCTCCAACTACCTACTCTCTCTCTACCATCCCCTACTCTCAATCTCTCTCCCATCCTGTACTCTCTCTACCACCCCTACTCTCTCTCACTTCCTCTCTCTCCCCTCTCACATCCCCTACTCTCTCTCTCTCTCTCTCTCTCTCTCTCTCTCTCTCTCTCTCTCATGCACACACACACACCCATCCCCCCCTCTCTCTCTCACTCTTACTCTGCCTCTCTTCTTCCCTCTCTATGCACTATTTAGGTCTCAATAGTGTGTGCACACTAAAGCATGCATGTGCCATTAGAACCCAAATTTAAAAAGATTTAAATAGTGTTTGCACACTATAGCACGTACATACTATAGGCATATGCATTATTCAAACCTTTACATTCTACCAAGCCTAAGGCTTGGTTTTTCCTTAGGGATCTAGCCTAAAGGTTTGGAGTCTATAAACTGGTTTGAGATGTATTTTGTTGCAAACATACAAAAATGATTGATTTTTCTTGTGTGCTCTCCTTCAAGCTTCCTCATGGTTGAGCATCGATAAGATCAGGTTACATGACATTGTAGGTCTCTATGTTAGCTATATAACCATATATAATTTATTTTTTATTTGAACTATTTTGAAGCCTTTCATCTATAATTCCTTTTGAATGTATGTCCATTTTTTGTCAAAAACCAACATGTACTAATTGGGCTATAGATTTTAGCTCATTCATCGAATTTTGCAACATCTTAGTTTTTTAGAAACTAGACTCCATTCTACAAAATTTGAAAAAAAGAATTTTTCATTTTTTATTAGTTTTCAATCATTTCTAGGGGGAGCACATAGATATTTCACATTTTTTGGAATGTGTCTAGTTTAAAAAATCATTTTTAAAAATGCACATTATAAAATTACCCAAAAAATCTGGGATAAACTACATAGTGTTAAGTAACTTTTGACTAGAGCGATTAAAGAATTTCAAAAGAAAAGTTAAAATTTTTGGGGGGGGTACACTTTGTATTGTGTATTGTTTTTGGAATAAACAATACCACTTTTTGTGGCCCCCTTTTTTGAGGACCTAAAACTAAACCATTTTGGAAAGAAATTAGTAGTTTAGAAACTAGATTCAAAGGACTACTACTTTTGGTTTTGTCATATCTTAAAGTTTTGAGCATAACTATCTTCAAATTCTTGTTGAAGTTTAGAAATTTCTGATTTCAGAAAAAAGGTGTCCACTTATACGCCCCTTTTAGAACCACAACTTGGTGCACTTACCTTGCTATTACCCTCACTCAAAAATCTATTAGGGGATCTATGATAGTGTCAATGGTCATTCCCCTTTTATTCCATACAACCTCTATGTTCTTTTCAATAACTTCCTTTGACTCACTCCTCATGGTCTTTGGCTAATCTAGGGTTGGATACCCTATTACCTTATGAACAATCTTCTATATGATTTTAACTGGCAAATTTTCTAACCATACAGAGCTATCATTGATTCTTCATAAAACAATATTAATCCTCCCTATCTTGAAGATGTTGAGGAAATCTAAGGCACAAGATAACCCATTCTCCTTGACAATCTTGAATTCTTCCTTCAACACTCTATTTTCACATAGATTCCCATATTCTTCTCTAATTTCCATGTCTCTTATGCCTTCATCTTGCAAGTACAACAATTCTTGAAATCCTAAACCATCAATACTCACGATGGTATCATAAAAAATGCACTAGAGGGATCCTACTTATATGGTATGTTTGGAATAGCCTTGAAAATAGGTTGTTTGATTTCATTGCTAATTAACTAAACATTCAAAAATTATTTTCCATCTACACCTTTTTCTTTAGAGGAAATAGACACCATTACATGTATCTAGGGTTTGTAAAATTTGAAACTACGTAGCTCCACACATGATAAATACTTATAAATCTCGCTGAAATTGTGTTGAATAGCCATTCAAATCTCCTACAAATGCTTAGATCAAATTCTCTAGATCACCTTTATCTCTTTCTTTTCTTTCTCTAAATCAAATTATGTTAAATGAGTAGAAATTGATCAAATAGCCCTTTAAAACATTGCATTTAATGCAAAGTTTTTATACAACTATAAGCTCAACATCAATAGAATTTTTGGCTTAGTTAGCATCCATGTGTCTTTTCATATGCTTGGCAGCCACTATGAGCTTGGCCACAAATAAAAAAATTTGTTAGCTTAGTATCAACTAAAATTTTACTTGCCAACCATATGAAACTTTTTCATGCTGGACGGTAACATTAAAAACTAACAAAACTTAAAGATTTATCCTTTATTTCTAACAACACTTTGCATCTTTATTCATGCATATATAATCTTTTCAAAACTAAATCCTTGGAAATGATGTATGGTTGATCTTTTAAATATCAGTCCCACATACCTCTTGATTTCTTAATTTGATAAGGTGTGATCACTTGACCCATTGGGTGAAGTGATCTCATCTACACTTGATGTGATGCAATCTTCCTTTCTCTTCCATGTCTTGTTCATCTCATCTCTAACATTTTCAATATTTTTCTTGCCTTTACCTTTGTTGAACTCAGAACTTGGTGCCTTTGACCTTGTTGGACAATATCTTCTAATGTGGAAAGTTTTCAAATAGCTAGAACATGTGGTTTGACTAAACCACTTTTTGTAATCACTTCTAAAATGTGTTCTAATACAATTCTCAGAAACATTTCCATACTCTTGACAATAGTGATAACTATACCTTGTATTATAATCCTAATTATAAGTGTTTCAATTGATCTTTACCTTTATTTTCTTGTTTGATGACTACTTGGGTTTGGATCTACACTCAAAAGCTCTATGTCCATACTTCTGATAGTTATAATAATATCCTTCATTTGAGTGTGCATGGTCTTGGTTCTACATTTATTAGCCCGATGACCATGTTTGTTGCACTTATAAAAATGACCCATGTTCTTCTACTTAACATTCTTACTCCTACATACATTAGTAGTATGTCCTATCTTTCCACAATTATGACAAGTAGGTTTGGAGCTCTTACCTTTGTTACTTCTCTCTTCAGAATATTTGGATGATTCTCCTTCTTCAGTACTAGTGTATCTCAGTCCAAATGTATCATTCTTAGATCTTGAAGATATCACCAATTGTTCAAAGTATTTGATGGCTTCATTTGATTTATTGAAACTTTTAGCAAACTCCTTTTCCCTTTTCACATCATTGCATAACTATCCATTCTACAACTTCAACGAGCTACTATCTCAATGTCCTTGCTATTTATTTCATGATTACCAAATCATGACTTGATTCATTGTTTCTAATTGCATGTGAGCAATTCTATTTACTTATGATGATTTCTCTTCTAGTCTCTTGATCAAAAAAAAAAATCATCTTCAATAATGGCTTTGTCTTCCATAGCTTTCTTTTTCTATTTGGTCACCTCACATAGTAATCTAGCTTATGATTCTTGCTCTCTTTTAAGATTCCTAACCTCTACGACTAGGGTTCTATTTTTTTCCATCAGATCTATGACTACTGCATCAAAGTCATTAGAGTTTCCATATTAAAATAGCTTAGTAGTGTACATATCTTGGTATCATATGCCATTCTCCTCAATAGAAATTTCCTTCATTCTTCTCAATGATTTCTCTAGATCTTCTCTTACTTTATTCAACTCATGTAGAATGAGTTGTGTTTTAATTTCTTGGTTCTCAATAACTTTTCCCAACTTGTAGACTTTAATTTCCAAGATCTTTCCTCAAAGATGCAAAGCTTAAATTTTAGAGAACAAGGCTCTGATACCTATTGTTGGAATTACAATAGGAAAGGTAAACTCTAAGAGGCTGAGGGGGTGGTGAATTAGTGCTTTAAACTTTAACTCATAAACACTCACCACACATCCATCTCACAATTCAATAAGTAAACTAAAATACCATATAAAGCATATACATCTAAAGTATGCAAACAAGTAGTCACACATATATAACACAAGATATGATTACCCAAAACCCCTCCAATGAGAAGGTAAAACTATGGTAGAGATGAGACCCACAAATCTTCATTACTATAGAAATAAAGTGTATCTAATGAAGGTTAAAATATTTGACCATGAAACATGATCTACCATATGAAAGGTCTACCATGTTAAAGGCTTTCAAACACTATTAGGTCTCACCTTGTTAGAAGTGTACCTAGTTAAAGGACTTTAACTCTTAATTAAGCACCTTGTTAGAAGATTTTAATATAGCTTATTAGGAATACTTTTTTAAGAGATTTAATTGACTCATCTATTAGAATATCTTAGTGATGATCCTATGATTAGCACTCTATTGCTTAATGTCAGATCACCTCTATCCTATTGCGTACTTGATCCTTCTTGAGAAGATGTCTCTTTGCTGTCCACTATTTCCTCCCTCTATTCTCCTTTAACTGATTCTAGAATACAATTCAGATCATAATGCCTTGGTCACCATGAATGTCCTATTTGCACATAAAAACTCTCCTTCTCTCTCTAATCATTCATTCATTCCCTCATTAAAAAGTGTAGGGTTTTTCCTCCTTAAGAAGACCTAGGTGACTTAGGGTAAGGTATAAATCAATGGCTATGATTCATCCATATTGGCACTTAAACCTTCCCTTTACTTGATTGGATGCATGTAATACTTAGGGATTCCCACTTAAGATTCATCCTTAACAATCAAAATATCATAAATTGATTCTTAAGTTGGCTCAAAAATGGTTTACATAGTAGTTTATGCCAATAAAAATAACTATGAAAAAACTATGTTACTCGACATCTGAAGTCTTTGGTGCTTAGCACTAACTATGAATTCAATATTGTCACTTGATAACTGAATGACTTGGCATGAATTGATTGATAGGCTTCTGAATCACTCGGCACATACTATATGCTTGGCACTTGGGTGACCTAGCACATGAGTGTCTCAAAACTCACTATTCACTTAGTATGCCCTTACTTATATGTTGTGCTTAACATATCTTACTTGTTTGGTATGAACTAAGTAAATGACTTAAATGTATAGACACTCACTTGTCAAAACCAATATGATATTAACACCTTTCTCTAGGTGTTTTTTTTGTCTCCTCTTTTCAAATCCTCTTCAATGATAACTTTCAAACCAAAAAGCAATTGTCTCACGAATAGGTAGCAAGTTTGACATTATTGAAAAAATAATGATTGTTACATTACAGGTTCTTCTCTTGAAAACAATCTTAATTCAACATAAATTAGGGGTAATTCCCCTAACTAGGGATACTTAAGCTAAGATGGACCTTTACATAAAATATTTTGATCAGGATATCTCACAAATTGATGCAGAAGGTCACACTTTAGGACCTTCCTAAAGTAGTGAAGAGATAAGCACAAGATGATGATTATGGAAGTTTCGTTGGTACTATTGTCTAAGAGGGAGCCATTATGCAGTTACAATCAATATATATTGAAAAAGAGACAGATTGCATGGTTACCATGAAAACATGAGTAAAGAGGGAGACATGAAGCATTTACTATCAAAGGAAAAGATTGTCTAAATAGTAAAAGAGGGTGATTGTGTTTTGATATGATAGAGGGAATCTATGTATTGTTATAACTAGAGGTGTTTCATATCACAAATGCTTGAATGATAATTAAAATGAATCTATGGATATTCATCAAGATTTGATATTGAACAAAGAAGGAGATGATTGAAGAAACTCAAGTAGGCATTTGATTGACTTTTTAGATTTCCTAGAAACTAGAGGTGTTATCATAAATGTTAAAGAGGGAGATTCTTAGAAACTATAATTGGAACAGCTGTTATGTTGTCATCAATGTCAAACCTTATTGATGTGACAATTTCTACTCAAGTAGACTATCATATTTAGATGATCGATGAAGAGTATTTGAAAAGAAGAGATAACAAGAGGACCTAGTGGAAAGGTTGAGTTAAGAGAAATTACAATGGGAACTTGATCAATTGGAATTCAATAAGATAATGTATTTTTTATTCATAAAATAAGTGCAGAAGATAATTGTGTTAAAGCCTAGAAGAGATGATCACTGAAAGAATTAATAAATAGGCTTAACCAAGCTTCAAAGTAGAAGATTAAGGAACTTATAGTTAAAGTCAAGCTATGCCAGTGTTGACCAAGTGAAAAGTAGAAGCCAAAAAAATTTAGTGTTGACTAAGCACCAATAAAGATAGTGTATTAGAAAAGTTAGACTGGGCACAAATAAAAGGATCAAGAGAATATAGTCTAAGTTGAACAAGGAAAGATAGTGATAACTAAGATATCTAGTGATGATCAAGGCCAAGGAACATAGTGTTGGCTGAGTGATAGAATTTTATAGTTTGGGAAGGAATTGAGATTCTTAGCTGATGTAGTTGAATTCTTGGAATATGTAAAGTGTGTCAAAGATCAAGATTAATGAGGTGAGCATCTAATGCAAGGAAAAAAGTGTTTGAGAATTTGTATGCATGGATTCAAAGATAATTTTGATAGGTTCATAGAAGAGGAAAGATGAAACAAAATGATGAAAGGATTCAATGAATCTGGCCTAATCTAATATCAATGGTAGTGTTTAAATGGAAAAAGATCTAAGATACCTATTTAAGGAGGCATAAGGGATAATCTAAAGAGGTTGGTAGAGGTTAAGAAGACATTAAAATGTTGGAGTAATTGGGTATGTGCAGGATCATGGTGTACCAAACTATGGCCTTAAGTGGCAGTGAAAAATCAGAGAATCAGGGTTATGTCAACTTGACACATAATTTTAAAGTGGTTCTGGACTTTATATCAAAAAGTTGTAAGAAAATAATCTGTAAGAAATTGAATGTAGTTTCTAAACTACTAGGCCTTATCAGGAAAAAAAATAATTGATTGGTCAAAAGGTTGAATTTTAATGCAGTACTACAAAAGTTTCAGGGCAAAAATAAAAAGTAGGTGTATGTCTGACCACCTTAATCAAAATCAAATGATAATATTTTTTTAATATAATTATAGATATGAAAAGTAGACTCATGTCCGGATGTGACGCATATTTTTCAGTATTTTTATTCCAAATAAATAATTAAATATGAAATTTTTACCAAAACTTTTTTGGAAAAAAAAAAGTCTCGTGTCTGACCACCTTAATTAATAGAAAATTTTACCAAATTTAATTTTATTTTATTTTTTCTTATACTAGGCGAAGCATAGAATGTGACGCAACTTTTAGATTTAGAAAATGTTATACCGTTTGAAAATTATAGCTTTTTTTCAATCAGTATGTCAATCAACACTTTACAATAATCTTTATTGATAATTAACTAATAAATAGTTATCGATCTCAGAATTTGACAGAAATTATATTGATGGAATCTTCAGAGCGATATTAAAAAACACTTTTCATTTCATTCAATTTCAATCAAAATAACATTGTTAGACGACTATTCGAAGTCTGAGTATCACTAAAACCCTCTTCAAACACGTCTTTTGGGTTGACCGGGTAGGCTTGGTAAATACCAAGCCTAATCGGATATCGGATTTGAAATCGGATATCGGATTTCAAATCGGATATCGGATTTGAAATCGGATATCCGATATGGCTAGGTGAATTTTGGTGGGAAATTTGAAATCCCAACCCATTTTGGAGGGAAAACCGAATTTAAGACTTATAGCTTATGATTTATAAATTATTTTTGTTATATTACTATGTAAATATGTATTATAATATATATATATATAATAACGTAATGTAAAGATATAACATATAATATATTAATATATAATAATTTATTATGTTATTCTCATTATAATCTATAAATATAATTTATATTATTATTATTTTTACTAAATATAATAACGTAATATATATATATATAAGTATGTTATTAATATATATATAATAACGTAATATTTTTATAAAATATAATAACTATATATATAGATATATTTGTGTGTGTGTATGTGTGTGTGTGTGTGTTATTACTATATATTATTATATTAATATGTATGTTATTAATATATATGTATATTATTAATATATATGAGTCAAAGGGGGTCGTAGGTTGACCTATGACCCCCTTCAACCTATTACATAACAACATATGTCCCTAGGGGTCCTAGGAACCCTAGTGACATATTAGAATCGTTCTTATGGGTCGAAGGAGGTCATAGGTTGACCTATGAACCCTTTCAATGCATTACATTACGACATATGTCCCTAGGGGTCCAAGGACCCCTAAGGACATATTAGAATCATTCTTATGGGTCAAAGGGGGTCATAGGTTGACCTATGACCTCATTCAACCCATTAAATGATGACATATGTCCCTAGGGGTCCAGGACCCATAGGGACATATTAGAATCATCCATATGGGTCAAAGGGCGTCATAGGTTGACCTATGACCCCCTTTGACCCATTACATGACGACATATGTCCCTAGGGGTCCTAGCACCCCTAGGGACATATTAGAATCATTCATATGGGTTGAAGGGGCTCATAGGTTGACTTATGATCCCCTTCGACCCATTACATAATGACATATGTCCCTAGAGGTCTTAGGACCCCTAGGGACATATTAGAATCATTCTTATGGGTCGAAGGGGGTCATAGGTTTACCTATGACCCCCTTCGACACATTACATGATGACATATGTCCCTAGGGGTCTTGGGACCCCTAGGGACATATTAGAATCGTTCATATGGGTCAAAGGGGGTGATAGGTTGACCTATGACACCCTTCGACCCATTACATGAAGACATTTGTCCCTAGGGTTCCTAAGACTCCTAAGGACATATAAGAATCGTTCATATGGGTCAAAGGAGGTCATAGGGTGACCTAGGACCCCCTTCGACCCATTAAATGATGACATATATCTCTAGGGGTTCTAGGACCCGTAGGGACATATTAGAATTATTCATATGGATCAAAGGAGATCATAGGTTGACCTATGAACCCCTTCGACCCATTAAATGATGACATATGTCCCTAGGGGTCCTAGGACCCATAGGGATATATAAGAATTGTTCATATGGATCAAAGGGATTCATAGGCTGACCTATGACCCCCTTCGACCCATTAAATGATGACATATGTCCCTAAGGGTCCTAGGACGCCTAGGGACATATTATAATTGTTCATATGGGTCAGAGGAGGTCATAGGTTGACCTATGACACCCTTTGACTCATTACATGACAACATATGTCCTGAGAACCCCTAAGGACATATGAGAATAATTTTTATGGGTAAAAGGGGGTCATAGGTTGACTTATGACCCCATTCGACACATTACATGACGGCATATGTCCCTAGAGGTCCTAGGTCCCCTAGGGACATATTAGAATCGTTCATATGGGTCGAAGGGGGTCATAGGTTGACCAATGATCCCCTTCGACCCATTAAATGATGACATATGTCCCTAGGGGTCCTAAGACCACTAGAGACATATTAGAATTGTTCATATGGGTCAAAGTTGACCCATTACATGATGACATATGTCCCTAGGACCCCTAGGGACATATGAGAATCGTTCTTATGGGTCAAAGGGGATCATAGGTTAACCTATGACCCCCTTCAATGCATTACATGATGACATATGTCCCTAGGGGTCCTAGGACCCCTAGGGAAATATTAGAATCGTTCTTATGGGTCAAAGGTGGTCATAGGGTGACCTATGACACCCTTCAACCCATTACATGATGACATATATCTCTAGGGGTGCTAGGACCTCTAGAGACATATTAAAATCATTTTTATGGGTCAAATAAGGTCATAGGTCAACCTATGACCCCCTTTGACCCATTACATGATGACATATGTCCCTATGGGTCATAGAAAACCTAGGGACATATTACAATTGTTCATATGGGTCAAAGGGGCTCATAGGTTGACCTATGACCCCCTTTGACCCATTACATGATGACATATGTCCCTAGGGGTCCTAGGACCCCTAGGGACATATTAGAATGCTTATTGTGGGTTAAAGGGGGTCATAGGTTGACCTATGACCCTCTTTGACAAATTACATAATGACATATGTCCAAAGGGGTCATAGGAACCCTAGGGACATATTAGAATCATTCTTATGGGTTAAAGAGAGTCATAGGTTGACCTATGACCCCCTTTGACCATTTACATGATGACATATGTCCCTAGGGGTCCTAGGACCCCTAAGGACATATTAGAATCATTCTTATGGGTCAAAGGGGGTCATAGGGTGACCTATGACACCCTTCAACCCATTACATGATGACATATGTCCCTAGGGGTCCTAGGACCCCTAGAGACATATTAGAATCATTCTTATAGGTCAAATGGGGTCATAGGTCAACCTATGACCCCCTTTGACCTATTACATGATGCCATATGTCCCTACGGGTCATAGGACACCTAGGGACATAAAAGAAATTGTTCATATAGGTAAAAGGAGGTCATAGGTTGACTTATGACCCCATTTGACTTATTAAATGATGACATATATCACTAGGGCTCCTAGGACCCCTAGGGACATATTAGAATTGTTCATTTCGGACAAAGGAGGTCATAGGTTGACCTATGACCCCCTTCGACCCATTAAATGATGACATATGTCCCTAGGGGTCCTAGGACCCCTAGGGACATATTAGAATTGTTCATATGGGTCGAAGGGGGTCATAGGTTGACCTATGACCTCTTTTGAACCATTACATAATGACATATGTCCCTAGGACCCCTAGGGACATATGAGAATCGTTCTTATGGGTCAAAGGGTGTCAAAGGTTGATCTACGACCCCCTTCGACACATTACATGTCGACATATGTCCCTATGGGTCCTAGGGCCCCTAGGGACATATTAGAATCATTCATATGGGTCGAAGGGGGTCATAGGTTGACCTATGATCCCCTTCGACCCAATAAATGACAACATTTGTCCCTAGGGGTCCTACGACCCCTAGGGACATATGAGAATCGTTCTTATGAGACAAAGGGGGTCATAAGTCATTACACGATGACATATGTCCCTAGGGGTCCTAAGATCCCTAAGAAAATATTAAAATCATTCTTATGGGTCAAAGGTGGTCATAGGTTGACCTATGACCAGCTTCGACCCATTACATGATGACATATGGCCTTAAGGGTCCTTAGAACCCTAGGGACATATTAGAATAATTCTTAGAGGTCTAAGGGGGTCATAGGTTGACCTATGACCCCCTTTGACCCATTACATGATGACATATGTCCCTAGGAGTCATATGACCCCTTAGGGACATATTAGAAATCTTCTTATGGGTCAAAGGGCGTGATAGATTGACCTATGACCCCCTTCGATGCATTACATGACGACAGATGTCCAAAGGGGTCCTAGGACCCCTAGAGACATATTAGAATCAGTCTTATGGGTCAAAGGGGGTCATAGGTTGACATATGACCCCCTTCAAACCATTAAATGATGACATATGTCCCTAGGGATCCTAGGACCCCTAGGGACATATTAGAATCATTCATATGGGTCAAAGGGCATCATAGGTTGACCTATGACCCCCTTCGACCCATTACATGATGACATATGTCCCTAGGGGTCCTAGCACCCCTAGGGACATATTAGAATCATTCATATGAGTCGAAGGGGGTCATAGGTTGACTTATAATCCCCTTCGACCCATTACATAATGACATATGTCCCTAGAGGTCCTAGGACCCCTAGGGACATATTAGAATCATTCTTATGGGTCAAAGATGGTCATAGGTTGACCTATGACCCGCTTCGACACATTACATGATGACATATGTCCCTAGGGGTCCTCGAAACCCTAAGGACATATTAGAATTGTTCTTATGGGTCAAAGGGGGTTATAGGTTGACAATTGACCCACTTCGACACATTACATGATGACATATGTCCCTAAGGGTCCTAGGACCCCTAAGAACATGTAAGAATGCATCATATGGATCAAAGGGTGTCATAGGTTTACCTATGACGCCCTTCAACCCATTAAATGATGACATATGTACATAGGAGTCCCAGGACACTTAGAGACATATTGCAATCATTCTTATGGGTCAAAGGCGGTCATAGGTTGACCTATGATCCCCTTCGACCCATTAAAAGATAACATATGTTCCTAGGGGTCCTAGGACCCCCAAGGACATATTAGAATCGTTCTTATGGGTCAAAGGGGGTCATAGGTTGACCTATGACCCCCTTCAACTAATTACATGACCACATATGTCCCTAGGATTCCTAGGACCCCTAGGGACATATTAGAATCGTTCTTATGGGTCAAAGGGGCTCATAGGGTGACCTATGACCCCCTTCGACCCATTAGATGATGACATATGTCTTTATTGGTCAAAGGGGGTCATAGGTTGACTTATGACTCTCTTCGACACATTACATGACGACATATGTCCTTAGGGGTCCTAGGACACCTAGGGACATATTAGAATGCTTCATATGGATCAAAGGGTGTCATAGCTTGACCTATGACCTCCTTCGACCCCTTAAATGATGACATATATAGCAAGGGGTCCTAGGACCCCTAGGGACGTATTAGAATCGTTCATATGGGTCAAAGGGGTTCATAGGGTGACTTATCGCCCCTTTCGACCAATTACATGATGACATATGTCCCTAGGGTTTCTAGGACCCCTAGGGACATATAAGAATCGTTCTTATGGGTCTAAGGGGGCCATAGGTTGACCTATGACCCCTTTCGATCCATTACATGATGACATATGTCCCTAAGGCATCCTAGGAACCGTAGGGACATATTAGAATCGTTCTTATGGGTCAAAGGGGCCCATAGGGGTACCTATGATCCCCTTCGACCTATTAAATGATGACATATGTTCTTAGGGGTCCTAGGACCCCTAGGTAGATATTAGAATCATTTTTATGGGTCAAAGAGGGTCATAAATCAACCTATGAGCCACTTTGACCCATATGAACAATTCTAATATGTCCCTAGGGATCGTAGTACCCCTAGGGACATATGTCATCATGTAATGGGTCGAAAGGGGGTCATAGGTCAAACTATGACCCCATTTGACCCATATGAACAATTCTAATATGTCCCTAGGGGTCCTAGGACACCTAGGGACATATGTCATCATGTAATCTGTCGAAGGGGGTCATAGGGGTCATAGTTCAACCTATGACGCCCTTGAATCCATAAGAATGCTTCTAATATGTCTCTAGGGGTCCTAGGACCGCTAGGGACATATGTCATAATTTAAAAGATCAAAGGGGCTCATAAGACAATGTATGACCCCCTTTGACCCATAAGAATGATTCTAATATGTCCCTAGGGGTCCTAGGACCGTTAGGTACATATGTCACCATTTAATGGGTCAAAGGGGGTCATAGGTCAACCTATGACCCCCTTTGAACCATATGAAGCATTCTAATATGTTCGTAGGAGTCCTAGGGTCCCTAAGGACATATGTCATCATGTAATGGTTTGAAGGGGGTCATGGGCCACCCTATGACCCCCTTTGACCCATAAGAACAATTCTAATATGTCCCTAGGGGTCCTAGGACCCCTAGGGACATATCTTGTCATTTAATGGGTAAAAGGGGGTCATAAGTTATCATATGACCCTGTTTGACCAATATGAAGCATTCTAATATGTCCCTAAGGGTCTTAGGACCCCTAGGGACATGTGTCATTATGTAATGTGTCGAAGGTGGTCATAGGTCAACCTATCACAACCTTTGACCCATAAGAATGATTCTAATATGTCCCTAGGGGTCCTAGGACCCCTAGGGATATATGTCATCATTTAATGGGTCGAAAAGGGGTCATAGGTCACCCTATGACACCCTTTGACCCATATGAAGCATTCTAATATGTCCCTAGGTGTCCTAGGACCCCTAGGGACATATGTCATCATTTAATAGGTTGATGGGGATCATAGGTCACCCTATGACCCCCTTTGACCCATAAGAACGATTCTAATATCTCCTTGGGGGTCCTAGGACCCCTAGGGACATATGTCGTCATGTAATTGGTCGAAGGGGGTCATAGGTAAACCTATGACCCCCTTTAATCCATAAGAACGATTCTAATATGTCCCTATGGGTCCTAGGACCCCTAGGGACATATGTCATCATTTAATTGGTCGGAGGGGGTCATAGGTCAACCTATGACCCCCTTTGACCCATATGAAGCATTCTAATATGTTCGTAAGGGTCCTAGGATCCCTAAAGACATATGTCATCATGTAATGGTTCGAGGGGGGTCATAGGTCACCTTATCACCCCCTTTGACCCATAAGAACAATTCTATTATGTCCCTAGGGGTCCTAGGACCCCTAGGGACATATCTTGTCATTTAATGGGTAAAAAAGGGTCATAGGTCATCATATGATCCCATTTGACCCATATGAAGCATTCTAATATGTCCCTAAGGGTCTTAGGACCCCTAGGGACATATGTCATCATGTAATGTGTCGAAGGTGGTCATAAGTCAACCTATGACTCCCTTTGACCCATATGAACGATTCTAATATGTCCCTAGGGGTCCTAAGACCCCTAAGAACATATGTCATCATTTAATGGGTCGAAGGGGGTCATAGGTCAACCTATGACCCCCTTTGATCCATATGAATGATTCTAATATGTCCCTACAGGTCCTAGGACCCCTAGGGACATATGTCATCATATAATGGGTCGAAGGGGGTCATAGGTCAACCTATGACCCCCTTAGACCCATATGAAAGATTCTAATATGTCCTTAGGGGTCCTAGGACCCCTAGGGACTATGTCATCATGTAATGGGTCGTGAACAATTCTAAGACGTTCCTAGGGGTCCTAGGACCTCTAGGAAAATATGTCATCATGTAATTGGTCAAAGGGGGTCATAGGTCAACCTATGACCCCCTTTGACTCAGAAGAATAATTCTAATATGTCCCTAGGGCTCCTAAGACCCCTAGGGACATATGTCATCATTTAATGGTTCGAAGGGGGTCATAAGTCAACCTATGACCCCCTTTGACCCATATGAACGAATCTAATATGTTCCTAGGGGTCCTAAGACCCCTAGGGACATACGTCGTCATGTAATATGTCAAAGGGGGTTAGAGGTTAACCTGTAACCTCCTTTGAGCCATAAAAATGATTCTAATATGTCTCTAGGGGTCCTAGGACCCCTAGGGAGATATGTCATCATTTGATGGGTTGAAGAGGTTCATATGTCAACCTATGACCCGCTTTGACCCATATGAAGTATTCTAATATATCCCTAGGGGTCCTAGGACCCCTATGGACATATGTCATTAGGTAATGGGTCGAAGGGGGTCATAGGTCACACTATGACTCCCTTTGGCCGATTAGAAGGATTCTAATATGTCCCTAGGGGTCTTAGGACCCCTAGGGACATATGTAGTCATGTAATGGGTCAAATGGGGTTATAGGTCAACCTATGACCCCTTTTGACCCATAAGAATGATTGTAATATGTCCTTAGGGGTCCTAGCACCCCTAGGGACAATTGTCATCATTTAATTGGTTGAAGGGGATCATAGGTCAACCTATGACCCCCGTTGATCCATAAGAACAGTTCTAATATGTCCCTAGGGGTCCTAGGATCGGTAGGGACATATTTTGTCATTTAATGGGTCAAAGGGAGTCATTGGTAAACCTATGACCTCCTTTGACCCATATGAACGATTATAATATGTCCCGAGGGATCCTAGGACCCCTGGGGACATATGTCATCATGTAATGGGTCGAATAGGGTCATAGGTCAATCTATGACCCCCTTTAACCTATATGAATGATTCTAATATGTCCCTAGGGATCCTTGGACCCCTGGGGACATATGTCGACATGTAATGGGTTGAAGATTCTAATATGTCCCTAGGGGTCCTAGGACTCCTAGGGATATATGTTGTCATTTAATGGGTCGAAGGGGGTCATAGGTCAACCTATGACCCCCTTTGACCCATATGAAACATTCTAATATGTCCCTATGGGTCCTAGGACCCCTAGGAACATATGTCATCATGTAATGGGTCAGAGGGGGTTAGAAGTCAACCTATGACCCCCTATGACCCATAAGAATGATTGTAATATGTTCCTAGGGGTCCTAGGACCTCTAGCTATATATGTCATCATTTAATGGGTCGAAGGGGGTCATAGGTTAACCTATGACACCGTTTGACCCAAATGAAGCATTCTAATATGTCCCTAGGTGTCCTAGGACCCCTAGAGACATATGTCATCATGTAATGTGTCGAAGAGGGTCATATATCAACATATGACCCCCTTTGACCCATAAGAACGATTCTAATATGTCCTTAGGGGTCCTAGGACCCCTAAGGACATATGTCGTCATCTAATGGGTCGAAGGGGGTCATAGGTCACCCTATGAGCCCCTTTGATGCAGGAGCATCCAGAGGTATAAGGGCAATCCTGTGTCACCCAAAAAAAATGTACTTAGACCTAGTTTCTATTTTATGTCTTTACATTTTTGGATACCCATTTGGCTCAAATAAAGGTTCCAACTCTCATAGTTCAACTATCAGTGCATTTGAAAATCCCGAAAAAATAGGAGCATGCAATTTGACCATCATTTTGGTGACCTAGAAGGTGCGACTTGGCCAGATGAATGTAATTGAGATTTAGAGCATTCCAAAAAAAGAATCAGGTCAAAAGGCCCCACGATTTGAAAGTTATTGCAGTTTTTCGGGTTTTGGAGACCTCCTAAGAATGCTTTGAAGTCAGGTTTGGGGCATTAAATGACCTCGAAAAGGGCTGAAAAATGGGGGATGAGCAAAGCTTGTCCATAGGGCTATAGAGCGCTTCGAGAGCTTTCCGAAAATGTAAACGGTTCGTCAATCGGAGCTACGGTTCAAAAGTTATGCCTCCCAGAAGTTCGGCTACCGTTTTTGGATTCTTCTAGATTTGCACCGACTTCTAACGCGACTTCTGGAACCTTCTATTTTGTCAGTGGATGCTTACTAGCACTTTCTAGAATGTACTCCTAGTTCTTAACCCTTCGGGGTCTATTTAAGGAGATTTTTGGCATTGTAAAAGGCAGTTCGGATTGGAGCTTGAGAGGAGGTGCTAAAAGGAGAAATATTCTCCAGATTTATGCTATTGTAAGCCCGCAGGGCATGTTTTGAAGTTTATTTTCTCTGCACTATTTGTACTGGCATATTTTCTCAGTTAATATAATTTCCCTTTCTATTGTGTCTATTTTGTTGTTGGGTTGTGTCCCCATCAAGTGGTATCAGAGCGGGTTTTCCTGAGTGTGTAGACAGAGCGCCGACTGTGAAGCAGTTTGCACCAGGACTGTGTGGTTGTGGGTTCGAGTTAGAAGATGCCTCCACGAAGAGAGCGTGGTGGAAGGGCCAGAGCTGTTGATCCTGAGTAGGTTAGAGCCCTCCAGAGACAGGTACAAGCATTGCAAGAGGAGCTTCGTAGAGGAGCAAATATTGCCGCAGATGACAATAGTGAGGATGACAATGAAGAGGAAGTAATGGAAGTTGACGGGGAAGTTCTGAATCCTGTAGAGGAAAGGCTTTTTAGGGCCATTTCTAGGTTTGGGAAAAGACCTACAATTGAAGTGGGTATATTTTTAGGAAATTTGAAACTAGATGAGTTGATCGACTAGATCAATGAACTGGATGAATACTTTGAGTATGAGGATATAAGGGACCCAGATAGGGTTAAGTTTGCAAAGGCCAAACTAAAAGGCCATGCCAAAATCTGGTGGCAAGAGGTTCAACTAGAAAGACTTAGAAGAGGAAAGGAGAAGATCACAAGATGGGATCGCATGGTGGAAAAATTGAAGAAGCAGTTCATTCCTGTGGACTACAAGCTTGATCTGTTTAAGAAGATGCATGGGTTAAAGCAAGCAGGAAGATCAGTCCAAGAATATACAGAGGAGTTCTACCGACTCTTGATTAGAGCGGGGCATGCAGAAGCAAATAAGGAGAAGGTTGCTCTTTATATCAGTGGGTTACGACCTAGCATCCAGGAGGAATTAAGTCTGGTAAGAATGACCAGCGTTGAAGAAGCATACCAGTTTGCCCTGCGAGTTGAAGAGAAGCTGAGTAAAAGGTTTGAAGGAATACAAAGAGGGCGTGGTCAAGGAGGAAGGGGAAGTGGTAGATCATCTGGAGGCCGCAATGAAACTCAAAAGAAAAATGAAGATGAGGGTACTAGCAGGAACCAGAGGAATGAGGGTTTCAATCGCTCCCGTGATCAAGATTTTGGAAATCAAAGAGGAAGAGGTAAAGGACGTGGGCAAGGAAGAGGAGGCTTCCGTGGTACCTGTTTCCATTGCAATGAAGAAGGTCATCGTGCCTTTGAATGCCCTCAATGACAAGGAAGGACAGATAGGAGAGCTGAGGGCCAAGCTAGGATTGCTCATGTGGATGAGGATGCACAATCATCACATTCAGAGGATGCAGAAAGAGGAGAGACCTTGGTAAATGAAAGAGTCCTACTAAGTGGTGAGAATGAACTAGGACAACGGAGTAGTTTGTTCTGTACCAGATGCAAGTGTGAGGATAAATGTTGTGATGTGATCATTGATGGTGGTAGCACTGATAACTTGGTATCAGAAGAGATGGTCTCTAAGCTGAAGCTCAAGAGGGAGAAACATCCCCAGCCCTATCGGATTTCTTGGGTAAAAGATGATCATAAGGTCCTGGTAAGTGAACAATGTTTAGTAAAATTCAAAATTGGTAGTTACCATGATGAAGTCCTCTGTGATGTTATTTCGATGGATGTTTGCCATCTATTGTTGGGTAGACCATGGCAGTTTGATAGACATGCAATACATGATGGACATGCAAACACATACTCTCTGACAAAGGATGGAGTTCGCCACAAATTGAAGCCCATGAAAAAGGAAGGTGAAAAGGTATGTAGCAGTGCTAGGATTTGTCTTGTTGATGGAAGGAAGTTTTTAGATGGCATGAAACATCAGCGCATGTTCTATGCTTTGATTCCTAGAAAAGATAAAGAAGGTAGTAGTGAAATACCATTTGAAGTTTCAGATTTACTAGGGGAATTTGCAGATATTATCTCTGATAATGTTCCAGATGGATTGCCACCAGTCAGGCAAATCAGTCATCGGATAGATCTGATTCCAAGAGCTAGTTTGCCTAACAAGGCTGCTCACAGGATGACTCCTACTGAAACAGAGGAGCTAAATAGACAGGTTCAGGAGCTGTTGAGGAAGGGCTTGATTCGAGAGAGCCTGAGTCCATGTGTAGTACCTACAGTACTTGCACCAAAGAAGGATGGAGAGTGGAGGATGTGTACAGATTCTCGAGCTATAAATAGGATAACCATCAAGTATCGGTTTCCTTTACCAAGGATGGATGATCTTATGGACTGCTTGAGTGGAGCTCAGTACTTCACAAAGATAGATCTGAAGAGTGGCTATCATCAGATATGGATTCGAGAAGGAGATGAGTGGAAAATAGCCTTCAAGACCAAGGAGGGTCTTTATGAGTGGTTAGTCATGCCCTTTGGATTGACGAACGCCCCAAGCACCTTCATGCGGCTCATGAATGAGGTACTTAAGAAGTTCTTGGGAAAATTTGTTATTGTCTATTTGGATGATATTTTAATTTTCAACAAGACTTTGGAAGAACATTTACTGCATATTCATAGTGTCCTTGAAAGGCTAAGGGAAGAGAAACTGTTAATTAATCTAAAGAAGTGTGTCTTTGCAAAAAGGGAGTTAGTCTATTTGGGATTTTTTATATCACCTGAAGGTCTCAAAATGGATCCAGAGAAGGTAAAAGCCATCTTGGAATGGCCTACTCCAAGGTCTTCTACTGAGGTAAGATCATTTCATGGTCTGGTTAGTTTTTACAGGAAGTTTATTAAGAATTTCAGTGGCATATGTGCACCTCTAACTGATACAATAAGAGGGGATAGAAAAGAGTTCAAATGGACTGTAGTGGCTGCGAGAAGTTTTGAATTGCTGAAGAAGAAGGTGACTGAACAGCCTGTGTTGGCACTTCCAAATTTCAGAAAAGTATTCCAGGTGGACTATGATGCTAGTGATAGCGCTATTGGGGCTATATTAAGCCAAGAAGGTAAGCCTATTGCATATTTTAGTGAAAAATTGAATGATGCAAAGAAGAAGTATTCTGTTTATGATCAAGAATTCTATGCAATAGTTCAGGCCTTAAAGAAATGGAGGCATTATTTATTGCCAAAGGAATTTTTTTTGTATACTGATCATCAGGCATTACAGTACCTAAATAGCCAAGGTAAATTGAATCAGAGGCATATGAAGTGGGTAGAATTCTTACAGAGTTATACATTTGTGTTGAAGCATAGAAGTGGAAAATCTAACAGGGTTGCAGATGCATTAAGTAGGAGACAGTTGTTGCTTACAACAATGCAGGTTGAAGTAGTTGGGTTTGATGAACTCAAGAATTTGTACCCCGAGGATCTTGATTTTGCTAAAGCATGGAAAGCTTGTAAAGAACCTGTTGTTGTAGATAGAACCAAGTGGTTAGACTATTTGATTCAAGATGGCATGTTGTTCAAAGGTAGTCAATTGTGCATTCCAAGGAGTTCCATGAGGGAAAATCTAATTAAGGAGAAACACAGTGGAGGGATGGCAGGACATTTTGGTCGGGATAAGACCATTTCCATTCTTAGAGAACATTATTTTTGGCCTCAAATTACACAGGATGTGAAGAAGTTTGTACAGAGTTGCCAGATTTGTCAAGTTGCCAAGGGGTTTAGTCAAAATACTGGCCTATATCAGCCATTGCCTGTTCCATCAAGGCCATGGGAGGACATAAGTATGGATTTTGTTCTTGGATTGCCAAGGACACAAAGGGGTAATGACTCAGTATTCGTGGTGGTTGATAGGTTCTCCAAAATGGCACATTTCATTCCATGCCACAAAACTTATGATGTTGTCCATATTGCGGACTTGTTTTTCAAAGAGGTGGTAAGACTACATGATCTTCCAAGGAGTATAGTTTCTGACCGAGATACTAAATTTGTGGGGTATTTCTGGAGGACATTGTGGAAGAAGTTGAGAACAGACTTGAAATTCAGTTCCACGCATCACCCACAGACTGATGGCCAAACAGAAGTGGTAAATAGAAGTCTGGGCAATTTGCTGAGATGTTTAGTTGGAGATAAGCCCAAGGGATGGGATTTGATTCTACCCCAGGTAGAGTTTGCTTATAATAACTCTGTAAATAGGAGTACTGGAAAATCACCATTTCAAATTGTATATGGGAATAGCCCAAGGACTGCACCAGAATTGAGGAAGATAGAACAAGGGGGGAGAACAAGTGCTGAAGCTGAGGAATTTGCTGAACACATCAAGCGTCTACATGAGGAGGTTCAAGCACACATTATCAAGATGAATCAAGAGTATAAAGCTAGGGCTGATGCAAGGAGAAGACATAAGGAATTCCGAGTAGGGGATCTTGTCATGGTGCACTTACGAAAAGAAAGATTTCCAGTTGGTACTTACAACAAGCTGAAAATGAAGAAATTTGGCCCCTGCAAAATTTTGAAGAAACATAACTCAGGAAATGCATATGAGGTGGAGCTGCCAGATGGTATTCACATTTCTCCCATTTTCAACATTGCAGATTTGACAGAGTATCTTGATGATGGTGCTGATGAGGAGCTGGTTTTAGAGCCATGTCCAATTCCTGCTTCTAAGAAGGAGGAGATAGAAGACATTCTAGATCAACGTGTGGGTAGGAGTACCAGAAACAGGCAGTATGAAGAGTATTTGGTAAAATGGAAAGGACGGCCGATCGAGGACTCAACTTGGATTTCAGCAGCTGAGGTTTCCCATTTGGGATTTCCTCTACCATCCATAAAGTGACAGGGTCACTTTTCAATCTACCCTGGGTGTCTGATGCAGGAGCATCCAGAGGTATAAGGGCAATCTTGTGTCACCCAAAAAATACTTAGACTTAGTTTCTATTTTATGTCTTTACATTTTTGGATACCCATTTGGCTCAAATAAAGGTTCCAACTCTCATAGTTCAACTATCAGTGCATTTGAAAATCCTGAAAAAATAGGAGCATGCAATTTGACCATCATTTTGGTGACCTAGAAGGTGCGACTTGGCCAGATGAATGTAATTGAGATTTAGAGCATTCCAGAAAAAGAATCAGGTCAAAAGGCTCCACGGTTTGAAAGTTATTGTAGTTTTTCGGGTTTTGGAGACCTCCTAAGAATGCTTTGAAGTCAGGTTTGGGGCATTAAATGACCTCGAAAAGGGCCAAAAAATGGGGGATGAGCAAAGCTTGTCCATAGGGCTATAGAGCGCTTTGAGAGCTTTCTGAAAATGTAAACGGTTCGTCAATCGGAGCTACGGTTCAAAAGTTATGCCTCTCGGAAGTTCGGCTACCATTTTTGGATTCTTCTAGATTTGCACCGACTTCTAATGCGGCTTTTGGAACCTTCTATTTTGTCGGTGGATGCTTACTAGCACTTTCTAGAATGTACTCCTAGTCCTTAACCCTTCGGGGTCTATTTAAGGAGATTTTTGGCATTGTAAAAGGCAGTTCGGATTGGAGCTTGAGAGGAGGTGCTAAAAGGAGAAATATTCTCCAGATTTATGCTATTGTAAGCCCGCAGGGCATGTTTTGAAGTTTATTTTCTCTGCACTGTTTGTACTGGCATATTTTCTCAGTTAATATAATTCCCCTTTCTATTGTGTCTATTCTGTTGTTGGGTTGTGTCCCCATCACCCTTTGACCCATAAGAATGATTCTAATATGTCCCTAGGGGGCCTAGGATCCCTACAGACATATGTCATCATTTAATGGGTCAAAGAGGGTCATAGGTCAACCTATGACCCCCTTTGACCCATATGAAGCATTCTAATATGTCCCTAGGTGTCCTAGGACCCCTAGGGACATATGTCATCATGTAATGTGTCGAAGGGGGTCAAAGTTCACCCTATGACCCCCTTCAAATCATATGAAATATTCTAATATGTCCCTAGGGGTCTTAGGACCCTTAGGGACATATGTCATCATGGAATGTGTCGAAGGGGGTCATATGTCACCCTATGATTCCCTTCGACCCATATGAATGATTCTAATATGTCCCTAGGGGTCTTAGGACCCCTAAGGACATATGTCATCGTGGAATGTGTTGAAGGTGGTCATTGGTCACCGTATGACCCCCTTCGACCCATATGAATGATTCTAATATGTCCCTTAAGGTCCTAGGACCCCTAGGG
Organism: Cupressus sempervirens; assembly: GCA_028749045.1. Classification (NCBI taxonomy): domain Eukaryota; kingdom Viridiplantae; phylum Streptophyta; class Pinopsida; order Cupressales; family Cupressaceae; genus Cupressus; species Cupressus sempervirens. The sequence goes on along the minus strand of CM053789.1, from coordinate 9,663,684 downwards.
ACAAATGTCGTCTTGTAATATGTCGAAAGGGTTCATAGGTCATCTTGTGACCCCCTTCGACCCATATAAACTATTTTAATATGTCCCTAGGGGTCTTGGGATCCCTTAGGGACATATGTCATCATGGAATGTGTCGAAAGGGGTCATAGGTCATCCTGTGAGCCCTTTTGACCCATATAAATGACTCCACTAGAAATAATATAGTAAAAATAATAATAATATAGTATAACAATCATATATATATATAATTTATAGATTATAATAATAATAACATAATATATTATATATTATAATTTACATATGATAATAATAATAATAATATATTATAGATTATAATTTATATATGATAATAATAATAATATGTATTAATAACATATATATAATATATTATGTTATTATATTTAATAAAAATATAGTAAATATAATAATAATATATTATAATAATATATATTATATTTATAGATAATAATAATAATAATAACATAATATATTATTATATATTAATAGATTATATATTATATCTTTACATTACGTTATATATATATAATATTATATTATATTATTATATAATATATAGATTATATATTATTTTATATATAATAGTTATGTTATTATATTATATATTTATAGATTATATATTATATCTTTACATATTTCATAACTCAAATTAGTTATATCACTTACAAATTTGTTTTTCCCTCTAATTTTTGTCCCTTTTCCCTCCAATTTTTATGCCGCCGATATCCGATATGAGATCTGATATCCGATCTTATATCGGATATCCGATAAGGCTTGGGCCTTACTTTCCAGGTTTGGTACCTGGATAGCTGAAAAAAGTTAGAGCAGATTTTGAAGCGCTTTTAGACGTGTTCAAACTCTATTTTTTTCACATTGCCACTTTTTGGCACACCATGATCCTGCACATACCCAATTGTTGATTTTTTTTATTGACAAAATTGAGTAAAAGTTTAAACGGTGAAGTTTTAAGCTGAATAGTGATTGCTAGAAGGGTTGCCAAGTGGATTAGTGATGGAGATGAGAATGTAGGTCGGTCAATAAATATAATTTTGGACCAAATTATGATCTATGTTTAAAAAGTGAGTTGTATTTATTTAGATCAACATGTTATTTTGATGTATTAGGTAGAAGCCAAAAGAAGGGGAGTTGACCCTGTCGTACATAAGGTTGGAGAACAACTAGTAGTTACCCCCTAATATCTGACCAATACCTTTTCTAGACATCAAAAATATTTTAACCGTTAACATCATAATAGGTTACCTCATAATATCAATATCACCAAAACTACCCCTAACATACATACAACACCAAAAAGTAACGCAACAACATAAATTACAAGCACTATTGTTTAAATGATTAAAATATACAAACCAAAAATGTGAGATAGAGCATGAAGTTCATAGTTAACCATAACATAACAAAAAGAAAAAGAAAAAAAGGTATAGGGGCTAGTTCCCCTCTTTCTCCTCCAGGTCCCATCCCTGTTTTTTGTCAAGATCCTCCATGGCCGATTCCTTCGCCTCCTACTTCATGGGTTTCTCCAACAAAGTATTGAGTCAATCATTTGTTAGGCAGTTGTAGAGGGTGCAAGTGGTCTCACTCTCTTTTACCTCTTTCTTCTCTACCCTATTCACTTATAGAAAGTATAGAATGGTGGCAGCCAAATGCATGACATTTGTAGAGAACTCACCAAGGGTTCCATCTTTATGGCACAATGCTTCCTAACTATTGGCCAAGTTAAATGCATTGATTTCTCTAGCCTGTCCAACCAAGTTTTACTTTAGTCCTATCCATGGCTATGATGCCCTTTCTTCCCCCCACCCTAAGCACCATCCTTCATAGGGGAGGTTACATATTCCCCCAAGCTTTTATTTGTGGATGGATTGGGTCAACATGTTGTTATTTTCTAATTATTGTATTTGTTAAAATCCTTTAATTAAGGTGACATTCTAATGGAATCTTCTTAAATTCTCTAACAAGGCCACTTCTAATAGGGTAATTATATCCTTTAACAAGGTCACACCTAATAGTGTGATTATAACCTTTAATAGGGTTAGCTCCTAACAGAGCTCACTATAGAAGAGTGAAAAATTAGTGACATATTACTCGTGATTTTTCCCAAATTGGATTTCCACATGAAATCTAGATATCTTACTTGTGTGGATGTTATGTAAGATGTTTTATTGTTAATTATATACATTCTTTAATTTTATTATGATTGGTACAATTGACTACAAGATTATGTTACTACTAAGTTTCTATAGAGATTGAGTATATTAGATATTAAATCTAAGTTGTTTGATGAGTTCAAAAGTTTAATTGGTACATCTAGATCTAAGGACAGTTGATTCCCCCTCACTCTTAGTTAGTTAATATCATTCTAACAATAAATAGATTCCATATCAAAAACAATTACATGGATTTTGTAGACCACAATGTTATACCAATTGAGATTAATAGTTTCAATGGCTTTGTTAAATTGAGAGACATCAAAGTTATTACTCAAATCTCTTAAAATATGGGTAGAGATAAAAACTTTAGCTTTGGGTTCATATAGAGATTTCATAAATGCAAGATTAGAAGCACATATCCATATAATTATCCAAGGAAAAGATATCTAAGGAAGGTTTCTAATCCAATGTGATAAGATATGGATTCAAAATATTAGGAGGAACTAGTATAAACATGATTAATATTTGAAAAGAGTACAAGATTTATTTATAAACATTGAACCCCAACCCATACATATGTTCATGACCATGATTTTTGAGGGAAACATGAATTCTCTATTCAAATCTTCTATAATGTTGACCATTAAATCAATATTTTGTGAGCAGGTAATAAGCAAGGCCATAAAAAGATTCCATATTAGAAAGAACTAAGTGGATTTAGTAGGCCACTATGTAATACCAATCAAGATTAATAGTCCTATTCTTTTTTCATTGACTCCATTTTGCTATAGAGTATAATTGGTTGTTAACTCCTCCATGCCATAATTATAAAAGAAATTTGTGAATTATTCATGGTATATTCATCTAGTCTATCAAACCTTAGGACTTTAGCATAATGCTATCTTTTATTTTTAGCCTCATATTTAGAAAATTGAAAAATCAAATGCTTCATATTTATGCCTCAAAAAAACCATTTCCAATTGTTACTTCATCATCCTCCCTACTAGATGGTTTACATAGGGACAACTAAAATCACTATGCACCAACTCTAATTATTCTCCTTCCCTTATAAAATTAGAAAATTTTATTAAAGAGTAGTCTATGTTTCTTACAAAAATTAGAAGTTTCACATTTCTGACTAGAATCTACAATATATATAAAAATAATTGACGCACTTTCCATGGACAATTACCTCAAACTAGCATAGCCATGATATCCATACCTAAAATTTAATATCTTTGATAGGTCTTCAACCATGATCTTCAATGATAATTAATATTGTGTGTTACACATGATTGTTTATAAGGTCTAGAAATAGATTAGAGATAGGAGAATGGATCTATCCTTTGTAAATATATTAGATTATTTATCATTTTGATTGCTTCAACAAATTTCTTACCTTCATCTTTTTTCCAAGTGGTACATTAACAATTATCTATCATCACATTATATCCATACTAAAGTAGTCATCCTAGACTCATCATATATTTCTTTATATGAGGTTTCAAAATACTTTTTATCTCCTATCCTTTCCTCATAGAAATTATAGCATATCCACTGAACATAACTAGAATAATCGTATTTTAATTAAGACTTCATATTTTTCAAAATGAAAGAAAATAAAGTTACAATAACACTCATGTGATTATTACATTTTTTGTCCAACAAAAAATCTTTAGCAATGACTTCTTCACCAATATTGCACATGATGAAGTTTGTATACTAATTTCCTTCACCCACATTTATATTACTCACATATACATGTTTTCTTGACTAGTCATTTTTCAGTGCCCAATTTTATAGAAAGAATAGTACTCTAAATAGCTCTTCTTTGAGTAAATATTCATTTTTTATTATTTAGAGATCCTTTTAGAGCTATTTTCTCTTAGGGATGAAAATCCTTCACACACTTTAATCCCATACTTGAGTTAGAGACTTTTTTATGGGTTGCAAAATTCTCTAAAATGAATAAGATTTGAAAAAGTTAAGAAGCTTTTAAAATTGAATGATAAAGAAAATTGAAAATCCAAGGAGTTGCGAAAATTTTGAAAAGAAAAATTATGAAATTCAAAAAAAGGCAAATTTTTTAGAAAAAAAAATGGAAAAACTAAATCTTCTGAAAGTTTAGAAAGTTCAAAAACTTAGGAAAAATAAGATCTCAAAATTCAATTAGAATTTTTTCAAAAAAATTGAGGTGACAAAAAAATGAAAAAAATTGAAATTTTGGAAGTAAGGGTTCCAAAAGTAGAAACTTTGAAGACATGAGAGAGCGAAAAAATTAAACATTGCAAAAATTCTAAAAACAATTTCGAAACACAAAAAATTGTAAAATGCAAGCTGACAAGAATTTAAAGTTTTAGAAATTGGAAAAAATAAATCAATTGAGAATTCAAAAAAAATGGAAAAGGTTAGACGGCAAAAAAATCAAAAATTGCAAAAAGTTGGAGAAAATTCTTAAAAGAAGAAAACTTAGATTTAAAAGGGATTTTTTTATTTTTTTTTAAATGGCTTTTTGTGTTGTTGAAGAACATTGTGCATGTGTGTGTGTGTCTATATATATATATATATACTTTTTTACAAATTAGATCACTTTAGAAATTGTAAAAGAAAAATGATTTTTACATTTTAATCAAGAAAAAGTATTATATTTTAAAATTTTAATATATATTAAATTAATTAGTTTCTTATAAAATTAAATTAAAGCATGATTTCATCATACAATTAAAGGAATCAAAATGGCAAGTTTTTGAAAAATTGGAGAAAAGCAGTGACAAGTGGCACATAAATTAGAGTCTTGGCAACCAAGTAAAGAAGATGCCTAATTTTAGCCTATTGTGTTAAAGAAGCTTCTCAACGAGATGACTTTTATAAAGAAACCATCTCATTATTACTCCCACACAAAAATTTGAAGAGTGAATTATTCAGAGATCTCTCAAGAAAGATTATTGAAGAAATTTCTTTGACATGTTCATGATCCTTAAGGAGAGATAAAAAATCCCTCTTGGAATTTGTGAAAAGAGAAATGAAAACAACATCAAAAAAACATTTTTAAGTGATTTGGATAAATTTTCCTATTTCTTCAGAAAAGCATTAAAAGGGAATTTTGAGGAAAAAATTCATAAACCAAGTGACAAAGTTCCAAAATATTCTTCTTTAAGAGGTACTATGTCTACCTTTTCTGAGTTTTATGCATTTTCATGTATGAACATTTTTTGTTTTGCAAGGAGGAATGGGAAAAACATAAGGATCAAGAGAGACATGAGCACAATTGATAAAGAATGAGAAAAGATGAGTATACCCTAAATCCATAATCATGATAAGATTGGAAGAAATTGGAGCTACAAGCCTTGGTGGCCTTGATTTGAATGAGTTAAATTGGAGGATGTTTTGGTTCAAGGACCATTGTCCTACACACCTAGCCATCTAGATCATGAGAAGTGTAATTATTGCTACAACTTATTTCCCTCTCAACTTTTTGCATCTATATTTGATTATGCAATGTGCAAACATTATCACCCTAGAGACACAATCGTCAAGGATTTAGACATAGATATTCTTGAAATATTTTCTCCAACATCTATACCTAGCATTTAAGAGTCTTTCACCCCCAAGGATGGTCACCAAAACATAGGATAAGGCACTCAGAATCTGCACTACTAGAATTCATTTCTATGACCAAATAATTAATAAGAAATTATTCAAAAACAATATATTGCATCATTCTAAGATTCCCAAGGAACTACTATGGGTTGACTTGTAGTAGGAGTATAGTGACATGATCATAATGCTTAGTCACATTTTTGGGGTACCTTGTCCGTATAAATTAGAATCTTGAATGTCGTATGCCATTGAGTAGGTGGCAAGAGAAAGTGATAGGATAGATTGGGTTGAACTCATTATCAATAACTTGAACCAAAAAATAATAAATTTGAAGAGCACAAGAAAAAATTTCATGAACTATTATTTCATCTATAAGCTAGCACAAATGATGAATTATGATGGACTGAGATGCAAAGGGTTGATTGGGAGTGGAACCAAAGACATAAAAGTTCATGATTTCTACCCACAAGTACATTTGTATTCGAGTGAGGATTATGTAAGGGTAAATGATGTATTTTCCATGCATATAGTTAGGACCCTACAAAAGAGGTTGAATATAAAATTATAAATTGGCCCAACAAAGTTTGTGGAGGATAATAGCACTTGGTTCATTCAATTTCACACCATTTCATAAATATGAGTTTAGATATTTTACATGAATCCATACAAAATTTTGAGGTACCCAATGGACAAGATGGTCTTATTAGATCTTGATAGTTTATGAAAAGATTTTGATAGGTAAGAGGAGGTTGGGATTGTATTTCTCAATTTCTATTAGAGAAGACAAAACTATGATGTGTCGATGTCTGAAGGAAACAAATTGATCATCAAATGAAATCAACTTCTTTCATCTTCCAATTTATCCAAAAAAAGTTTGATTTTGATTCCTACAATAATATCACATCAATAGTGAGATCAAGGTACCAACATAAGGTTCACCAACAATTTTTTGAAAAATGTTGTGGATGAGCATGAAATTAGAAAGATGATGCATTTAAGACTACCATTGAGAACTGTCTAAGCATGAAACTTATTCCAAGTTCCTAATCACATGGAGGAGGATCCCAATATGATTCAAAATGGATTAAATCCTAAAATTGAAATTTATCCATATGATTGGGAAAAAAAAATAAGTCATAGATCTAGACACTCTTTCAAATCCAATCATGGACTTTACAAAGTGGTGGATTAAGTGTAAAGTCACTGAACTAGTGATGTCATAAAATGGATTTACATATAGATTAATTAGTTAGACAGAACTCATACATGAATGACTATTGAAATATTTAAAGGGAGTATCAAAAAAAGAGAAACTACATCCAAAGTTGTAGACAATATAAAAAAAAAAGAGGTAGCTCGAGAAAAGTATCTAAAGAGTAGGAGAAATGTTCACATGCCTCAAAAAAAGAATATGAAATCAAGAAATGTTCCAAATTTTTACAAGGTTGAAACATTTGAATGGAAGAAGTAGGGAAAAGTATAAGAAGTTTTGAGCAAGAAGAAAATCTAGCTAGATTAGTACATGACAGACTAGGTATAGATGTCTATGAAAAATTTGTGTAAGGGGAAGGAGAGGATCAAGTTATTGTTACAAAATAACATCTCATTGTGATCTTAAAGTGGAAAATGATGGAGGTTGAGGCTGGTCTAGAAGAGGAAGAAGCTCCTACAACAATGTTATAGATTCCAACTATGTAGGTTGTAGGTTGTAGGTCTTGAAGTGACGGTGGATAGTCAAAAAGGTAAAGAGGAAATCAACATTCAAGTAGTCTAAAGAAAAGAATAATTGGTGATCAAAAGATACTAGAGTATACCCATTCCATAATAGTTAAAGTGATGAATTCAAAGAAGTCAAAAAAAAACAATTGATCCGATGGTTGAATTGCAAGAAATTTTACTCCAAAAAAACCCAGCTAAAGAATGAGGGAAAGAAAAAAAGGACTTCAGCTTGGGATTCAAGATATACAAAACCTCAATATGTCAAATTTGAAGAATTATTTGTAATAAAAAAAACCAAACTTTAATAAAATTTGAAGGGAAAACCACTCTCAGTGGATATATAAGAATAGTGTGTGTTCATTATCTCATTATAGTTCCTAATTTCCTACCAATTTCAGCTTCCTTACTTGAGTTCCACACACACACACACACACATCATATATATATTTATGTATGTATGTATGTATGTATGTATATAATATAAACCAAAGACATCTTCAAACAATCATACAAGATTATACCAAAGTATCTAAAATTAGTAAAGATTTATTTTTATCCTAGTTTTTATTTATGAAATTATGAATTTCATCATTTAAATTAAATCCCTTTTGGTTTCTTTATCATAAATCCTATCAAAAATATCAACTCTAACTCAATCATTCATCTAATAAAATGATTTAATCTAATCAACATCAAACCAATTCAGTTATGACATCAAGATAAATCAAACTCTCTCCAACATCATTATTTATAAATAAGAGACAAAATATGTTTGAAGAGGTATTACCATTTATATAAACACATCAATAATGACATCGAGAGGTATAACCATTTATATAGATGCATAAACAATCACATCATTTTTTTAAAATCTAATATTTATCCATAATGTTACTCCCACTATACCCTTTTGGTTAGATGCTAGTAAAATGATCTCAAATAATGAATAGCCCATTTGACTTGTATGTTAATCAATTTTCCACATATGAAGAGGAAAAAATAAATTAACTACCATGATGATGAAAATCATTCTTTCTATTATAGTTTTTCCCTACAATGATGTAACAACCAATATATATCTCCAACCTTAATATTTATGATTATTGTCTCTATTACTAAGACAAAAGATAAGTCAGTGAAGAAGTTGAAAGAAAAATTTGGTGAAAGTGTTGAGTAGGAAGAGGATGAAGAAGAAGAGGATGAAGAGGAAGAATATATCTAGGCACAAGCACTACTAGCTTTAACACAAGGAATGGGAGAAGATCACCTAGAAGAAGAGACAAAAGTTGTTGAAGGTGCTAAGGGAGAAGAAGTTGACGAAGCACCTACTCCCAAAAATCAAAAGAAGAGGAAGGCTAAGGGTCAACTTGTGACAAGGGCCAAGAAGATTCTTAAACTAGGCCAAGCCAAGCCTACATCACCTACTATAAGGGCTAGTGCATGTGTCATTGCACTAAAGGCAAGTAAAAAGATAAAACCTATAGAATAGGGAGGTGAAGTGCAAAAAATACCAAGGAGAAAGTACATTTCACAAGCTGAATCTGATGAGGAGAAAATATAATTAGATGTCAATACCCAATTTAAAGTGGCGAGTCACAATCCATTATCAGATCTTGAAAATCTATGTGAAAATAATAAGAACAATACAGATTTTTTAGGAGTTTCTCATGTTGACTTTGATAATCTTGGTAAAATTGAGAAAAATCAAATGGAAGAAGCTATATATGTCATGATGGAAAATTTTAAGGCAGAGCCACTAGAAATTGCTAACTCTATGCCCAAATGTTTATATGAAAGAGTTGAGAAATAATTCCATTATTATTTAAACCTTGAAAGAAAAATAAGGGAAACATCACATGCACAAGTTATGCCTAAACTTAGTATGGCACAAATTAGTAAGACTAAGAAGAAATAATCAATAAGATTTGTTCCAAAATATAGAGCCTTCAGCATACTATAAAACAATATTAAAAATGTTATAAAGAAGTCCACACAAATGTGGAAAGTTGCATATGGACTAGTAACAGGAAGGAGCAAAGGAACCCATTGAGGTAAAAGATGGTGAAGATGATAATGATGAAGACACTGTTGAGGGAAATATAGAAATAAACATAGATAGCCAGGAAATAGCTGAGGTAGAGTAGCAAGAAGAATAAAGTGTACAAGAGACACAATTGCCTGATGTCACCCCTCAACATGTAAAATATGTAAGTACTAAAATTGTAACAATGAAGGATGTTTCTAATCACATTGCTCAGAACATCAGTCCCCTTACAAAGGAAGATTTGAAAAAGGTACTTAATCATTCTACATTGCATGCCAAAGTATGTGATATTCCTATGTCGGTAAGTGTAGATGAGATATAGAAACAAGTGACTGACACAACAAGGGAAGAGGTGAGTACACAAGAACCACCTACCAACACCCCTCAATTCACTCATGTACAACCTTTGGATAAAGTACCTAAAGCTACATCTAGAAAGGTTAATATAGTTGGAAAGGACACTATGGAAACCCAAGCTAGTATAGAAACATAGGGTGAAATAGGTCAAATAGATTTATCTACACCTCCAGCAAAAATACAAGCTGCATCACAAGGCATTGTGGAAGCAAAGAACAAGCTTGAAGAGAACGAGCTGACACCAAAGGTGAAGAAGCAAGTAGCAATTCAAGCCATGGTAACTTTACTAGAATCTGGCACTCCTTCCAATCATGCTCGAGCACAGATGCAACACCATTGTAAATCTCAGTGCTGAGTCCAAGCTCATCAAAGGCTGAAGAAGTGATACAATATGGAGATGTAAGTCTTGACAAAGAGATTATTTTGCCAAAATATTATTATGATACAATAACAATTAAGTAGATGGGTATATTTTAAGAAACCCTAGCAATAAAGTAAAGACAAGAACTACTCAAAAAGGAGCATAGGTAGAAGCATTGCAAGATATCAAACACATCTTTTTAGATGCATTTAACTTGCTAACTCGAGATGAAACCAAGCCACTCATTGAACAACTAACAAATATAGTGGAGAAGGTTAGTGATGCAGACCAAGACACAAATGTAAAATTATTAGAATGGTCTGAAAAGAAATTTCAAAGAAAAGTAAATGAGAAAATATCAAGTGACATAGCACTCACACAAGTTACATTGGCAACAAAGGTAGAATGTGTGAAGAAGGTACTTGAGAATATTTTTTCACTATACAGTAAATTGTGCAATCCAACACTCCTTGCACAAGAGACAAGAAGTCGCATTTTGAGTTTGGAAACTGAGATTAATGCATTAGGTGCAAAATTGCCTATGACACCAGCTCAAAGTGAAAAGCACTTAAGACTTTGTTATAAATCCATAGTCAATTAGCTACATTGTCAATAGATGAACCCAATATAAGGGCTAAAATGATTAGCATCCAAACAACATTGACCCCATACATGGAGATTTTACACAAGGAATTAGGCTATGCTCAAACACTTATGAAGAAAGACCCCAATATTTCAACATTAGATAGCCTAGTCCACCTTGTTGTCGAGCTAGACATCTAAATTAAGTCCTTGGATGTGGCATGTGAAAATTGGGATGCAACTCTCAAGATTATACTAGATATAAATCCTTCTTCGACAAACACCCAATCAATGTATAAGCCCATTGACATAAGTATCAAAAAGGGGGAGATATATAGATTTTGGGGAATTTTGGGTGAGATATAGATTTTGGGAAGATATAGAATTTTGGGGAGATAAAAAGGAGATAGAGAAAAATAAGAATAAGAATGAGAGCAAAGAGTAAGAGAAGGGATAGAGAAAAGATAGAATAAGCTAAGGGGGAGCAAGCAAAAACATCAATTTCAAAGAGCATCAATTGAGACACATTTACTCACTAGGAGTATAGAATTTTAACTATAGAATAGACCTATCAACTTAGGGGGAGTTATTCGATTTTGAGGAACAAGTTGTTACAAATTTTTGAAATTTTCAAGTTTTGTAGATAAGACAAATAACAGATATGTTATGCACATAAGAATAAGGATATTAATGCATGACCAAGTGTTTTTGACACTCATGTCAAAGGGGGAGATTTTTGATCTCAGATCAGTTTTGACAAATGAGTTTCTACACACTTTAGTCATTTACCTAGTTCATGTTGAATATGTAGTACATGTCAAGCACAATGTGTATATAATAGAGCATGTCGAGTCCACAGTGAGTGTTGAGCCACTTATGTGCTGAGTTACTCAAGTGCCAAGCAAATAGTATATGCTAAGTAATTCAGGAGCAGAGTAAGCAGTGCATGTTGAGTGATACAGATGCTAAGTCATAGTATAAAGAGCACTATACGTTGAGCATCAGAGAATTCAAGTGCCGAGTAAGATAGTTTTGTTATTTTTTTTGTAATGGAAAAAACAACTATGTAAACCACTTTTTAGTCAACTTAAATATTGAATAACAATATATTTGGAGATAAGGACGAAACCTAATTTGGATTCCCAATGCATTGTATTCATAGCCAATCAGAAAAGGGAAGGTTTAAGTAGAAAAATGGATGAATTCAGTCGTTGATCCATACCTAACCCTATGTCACCTAATTCTTCTTAAGAAGGACAAACCCTAAACTATAAATGATGTGAAGAAGGTGTATGAAGGAGTGAAGAGAGAAGTTTGCATACACAAATAGAGCATTCATGGTGACTAAGGAGTTATGATCTGAGACAACATCACAGAATTAGTTAAAGAAGAACAGAGGAAAGAAGAATAGCAAAGAGACATCTAATCAAGAAGGATTGAGAATACCTTAGTATAGAGGTGATCTGTCATTAGGAAATCAAGTGCTAATCGTAGGATCAATGCTGAGTCATTCTAGTAGGTGAATCAGTTAAGTCTCTTAACAAAGTAGTCCTAACAGGTTATATTGAAATCCTTTAATAGGGTACTTACTTAATTGTGAGTTGAAGTCCTTTAACAAAGCACACTTTCAACAAGATGTTAAAATCCTTCAACAGGGTGAGACCTAATAGTCTTTGTAAGCCTTTAATAGGGAAAACCTTTCACAAGATAGATCATGTCTAATGATCAAACATTATAACATTCATTGGATAAACTTTATTACTACAGTAGTGAAGATTTTTGGGTGTCATCCCCACCCCAGTTTTACCTTCTCATTGGAGGGTTTCTAGGTAATTGTATTTGGTGTCATATGTGTTTACTTGTTTTCATGTACATGTTTTACATGGTATTTCAGTTTACTTAATGAATGTATGAGATGGATGTGTGGTGAAGGTTGTATGGATAGAAGTTTAAACCACTAATGCATGCCCCCCTCTCAGAAGTTTACCTTTCCTATTGTAATTCCAACACCTATCACCTAAGACCAACCATAAGATCCTATGATAGAAAATGATACTACAATTTCTCTTATGCCACCTCAAGATTATACTATCCTTTCTATCCCCCTACATGATCTTGATATACTTACTCAGTCTATTCTTGAACCTTTAATGCATGGTCTTGATATACTTACTCAAAAAAAAATTCAACCTTTTACATCTCAAAAAGGTCCCTCCACTTGCATCAAAAATATCGCACTCCATGAACCTAACAAGCTAAGGGAGAAGATAACTAATTTGATAATAATAACTTGTAAACGTATAAAGATGAAAAATAGATGAATATGAGAAAGAGATGAAACGTATAGGGAAAAAAAATTAAAGTTTGTTGGAATTCAAATAGGACATAAGCTAGAGAAATATTTTAGATGTCAACCAAATTCAAAGAACTCACAAAAGTGAGAATACTTGATAGTGATTATGGATAATTCCATAAGTATTTCCTCTAATATAAATTTTATGATAAGTTTGATTTTTAACATCCCATAAATTAGTTAATCTATTTAAAGGCTCTCATCTAACAAATCATTTAATTGTCACAATATAATGCTATTCAACAAATAAAATATTAATCTTTAAATAAACTAAATTCAACAATATGAGTCATAATTATATTTAATTTAAGAGACTACTAATTTTAATTTATTACTTATTACTTACCTGTAGGCTAACAATAAGGCTACTAATATGTGATTAAAATTACATCTATCAACCAATTAAGAGCGTCCATTATACACTTTATGTTTTATATCTTGAAATTGATACTTTTTAAGTTTATAATATTCAAAAATTACATATTTGTACTTTGGTTGACTAGATTATTTGATCTCTTATTCTAAAGAGTTTCATGGTTCTTATATATTTCATATATTTTTTAAATCAAATTTAGAATGTTTGTGTAAAGCTCCTTTAAAAGTTCATTAAGTTTTTTTTATTTTATTTTTATTAGTGTATAATAATTTTTTTTAATATATATAATGTATAAAAATATTATAAATATATATTATAATATAACATACTTTTATTTTTATTTTGAGGAATACATTTTATTATAGATTAAATATGCATTAATAGATGTTTAAGTAAAAATAATCTTGAAGATATATTATAATTTAAATCAAATCTATTAAATAGATATATGCATTTATTATAATGAGCAATATTTTAACTTCAAATCAAATTAATTTTATTTTTTCATAAGGAAACCATATTTAGAATTACATAATTTTGTATTACATAAAATTTAAAAATAAAATATTAAAAAGCTATTTAAACTAAATCAAAAATCATATTATTTATATTTATATCTTTAAATCTTTATCATTATAGAATAAATAAATAATTATATTGTAAATATAATCGTATAAAAAAGACATGATAATTTATTAAATACATATTAAATTATGTTTTAATTAATTATTAAATTTATGGCACTTGTTATTATATATATATATAACAATTAAAAAATTAATATGTTTTTAGTTCTACTTTACTTTTTATTAGACAAATACTTAACCACTATATAAAAATAATTGTAAACAAGAATTATTCACATATAATTAATACATGATATAATAGTATTAAATAACTTGCAACATACAAATATATATATTACTCCACTATTGTACCACCCATTATCTATGAACAATTACTTGATTTTTTATCAATCGATGTATTATCTATAATATCAATCACATTGGGCTTTATTGTATTTGTGGTGAGCTATATTATTGTAATTAGTTGTACTTAACTAATTATTAATTTTAACTTTTAATTTTTATAATAAAATTTTTATAATATATATTTATAAAAAATTGAAGTTTTAAAATTTAAAAGTTTATTTTACTTGAATTTCATTTCTTTGTAAATTAAATCATATTAAATTTAATAATATCAAAGAGGGCTATTAACTATGTAAAACTATTATATGAATAATATATTGTACAATTATTTTAACATCTTTTTCTTTTATAATATCTTGTAATATTTTATATAATATTTTTTAGTTTAAATAAAATATTAATACTTTAAGATGCAACTTAGTTAGTTGTAATAGTATGATGGCATTTATATTTAATTAGACTTTTTTAATTATAAATTTGTTTATTATTTTTCTTTCAAATATTTAACTATTCAAAATAAAAATTTAAAATTTAAATCTTTCTAAACTAAAAATTAGATTTTTAATCTAGAAATATAGTTAACATTTTTAAAATATTAATTAAATATTAATAAAATTTTATTAAATTTTATCAAAATTTTAACTTTACTACTCTATCTAATTAAGTTATTGCAAAGTATGGCAAATTCATGCCATAGTGCTTGTTGATTAAAAATATCACTTGAATTGATATGTAATTTGAAACATATAATTTTGGAAAAAAATGTCACTCGAATTGTGTCTTACATTATAATGATTCAAAGAAAAAAAACCACTACAAACTAGAAAAATAATAGTATCAAATAGTTTGGTAAACAAATTTATCACTGTAAAAATGGCCCAATGAAATGTATGTGGCAAACCATTCACAATAGTTGGATATGCCCTTGGTATGCGGCCTTCCTCTGCATTTAGAGGGGAGCTCCCTCATATGATATAATTTTAAAGATTTTCAAAATAAAGAATTTAAACTTTTAAAGATCAATAGAAAGCCATTAATGACAAATGCACCATGCAACTTCACAGCTTTCTAGAGTTAACATAAAATGATAATAAAGACAATCAAGAACAACACTTGAAAATGATCAATATCACCATGCTGATTCATAATTCATAAACATTCACACAATACCATGAAAATGTTCACTACAAAGAAAATCAATAGTTTTATGTTGCAGCAATCTAAATTTAAGAACAAGAAATCAAATGCATGTCTCATTTTATTTTCTTGCACCAAAAACGTAGTCGAGATTTTCAATTTCAAAGACAAAATTTTTCTTCTAATCAAAATTTTAGCATAGTGTTCCCTTATTCTAAAGTCCAAAAAAGTCCCTTACAAAGCCAAAAAGAATCCTTATATAGACACAAAGGTTAAGAACCACCTCTTCGTGCTTAATAACTACCTCCAAAATATATAATTTTGGAGTGGTTAATTAACCTCACTAAAATTAACCTTAAATAACAAAGATCACTAATTGAAATGTACAACTTGGAACATGTCTTCAAAAGGTTGAATCATTGACTTGTTGAGTTATTTGATACAGACTCTTCTTTGTGATCATTGCCAAGTTTGACATATTGAAGATTGACAAAGAAACAATCATTCACAGCATCAATTGCTCATGCACTGACTGTAATCTAGATAGTGATACTATAATCTTGACTTCCCATTGATATAGATTATAGAACTTTCAATCCTTTTGAGACTAATTTTGATGAACCATTATCATATCCACCTGTTGATGCTCTATTGACTTTGAACCATTGACTTGATATTTGCGAACTATGTTA
The DNA here is from genome assembly GCA_028749045.1 of Cupressus sempervirens. Taxonomy (NCBI): domain Eukaryota; kingdom Viridiplantae; phylum Streptophyta; class Pinopsida; order Cupressales; family Cupressaceae; genus Cupressus; species Cupressus sempervirens. The sequence goes on along the minus strand of CM053789.1, from coordinate 9,647,342 downwards.
TAGTTGAACTAAACTATAACAATGGAGCATTGTGTCCAAGGTCAGATGTAGTAGAACAATTCTCCTTTCCCAATACGGGTGCAAAGTGGTGTGGCCTATGAAAGCCTCATGTTGACCATGTTTATTCTGCCATCTTCCACAATCTACAGAACCAAAGAAGTCATGAAAAGTGACAAGAAATAGGTGACTTGGTTGGCCATTAATAACCTTCTCTATTAGTGATTCCATTATATCGATGTCGTGTCTTTCTATGCCTTTGTCTATAATTGTATTCATATTAATCAAGCACTGATCACATGATATTCTTCCATGGTTTGGGCTCATTCTATAACCATCATAAGAAAGAACCGGAAGCCTGTGATCATGATGAAGTGACCAATTGACATGCAACATGTCTCTGCCCGATTCAGCAAAAATGTTTAAGAGAAGAATGTAAGTTGTGGGATGTCCAAATCAACAAGTAGCATTTTCTGTAACATTCCTAAGGCTATATTCATATGTGATATGCAGAGAGTTTGAGAGCATTTATGCAAAATCAAATTTGCGCATATCCTGCAATCATTGCCTTTCATGTGATCACATTTATTTAAGGCATTTTATCAAACAATTCATGCGCTTTGAGAGTAATCTTTGGTATAGAGGGAGAAGAGTTTGAATTGGCATTGAATCCACTGTACAATTCATTATGATCCATTTCCTGTTCACTTTTCAAAGATGGCATTGAATCGTCTATACCAATTTTACTCGGCTCTATTGTATCTTAGAGCAGAAATGAAGTTTGGAAATTCATTGGGTTTGATTGTAAAAGTGCATGTGTCGGTTTGGATTTGCTGTCATCTGAATCTTTGCTGGCAAAGCTACTGTTTTCTGATAGAGGTTTGTGGGTTACGGGATCTATTCCCATTAGCTTCAGTTTCTTTTTAATGTTTAAGTTCCATAAATTCTTGATCTCATTGTCAGTTCTACCTGGCAATCTAGAAGCTATCTGTGACCACCTGTTTCCAAGGACACCATGTGCTTCAATTATAACCTTTTCTTCGTGGAGTGAAAATGCACCTCTTTTCAAACCTGGTCTCAAGTAGTTTATCCAGCGATGCCTGCAACTTTTTCCACACCATTCAAGCCCAGTGTACGGGTTAATCGCCACATCATTTCGGGTTGCTTCTCTGGATTGAGCCTACTGTGCATTTTGGGAAACAACTTGTGTGCCTACTCCATGCTTCTACATTTTGCATATATGGTTATCACAGCATTCATAACAACAACATCTGATAAAAATCCATTTCTTATTATATTTTCATGGATTTCCCTCTCGTGTCTTAGAGCTACCAGTTTTGCACAGGCAGATAGCACAGTAGCGAAGGTTTTCGAGTTTGGCTTAACAGCAGCTAAGTGCATTTGCTGGAAAAGCTTCAAGGACTCATTGTCATAACCATTCTGCTCTAATTCTACAATCATTGCGTTCCATGCGACAGTGTCTCGTGAATTCATTTCCTCGAAGAGCTTCAAGGCCTCATCCAGATTTTTATTATATGCAAACTCTGCAATCATCATCGCCCACGAGATCATGCTTCTTTCAGGCATTTTGTTAAAGAGTTCCATAGCTTCCTCAACAATGTAACAGGTCCAAAGAATGTGAAACTGAAAATATAAAATGAAGGAGCAAAAATATAAAATGCTGAAACTATTGATTCAGACATTCGGATACACGCGGACTTGATATTGAAAATGATATTGAAACAATACTAATATACTAGAATGATATGAATATTGATATAAATAATTTACATTGATGTCTGAACATCTTTATATAGTTTTATTTTCCCTTACAACAACTACTTATAGGGTACTTACAGGAATAACTTCCCAGCAACTGTATATTGAACTGATTTTATTAATCTAATCTAAACACAAAAAACTAACCTAATTAATGTAATAAACCTAACATTCCCCCCTTATTACATTAATTCAACAATTATTCTCACTTATTAAAAACTAACCTAATTAATTTAATAAGTCCAACATCCCACCCTTATTACATTAATCCAATAAAATTGAAAAGCCTTCACCAATATTATAAACTTTGATGAAACTCTTCACCAAACTTTGAAAGTAGTCTGCAACTTTAGATTGCAAATCCTAATCCTAAAGTTGAGCTCCTTCACCAATCTTTGAAAGTAGTCTGCAAATTTAGATTGCAAATCCTAATCCTGAAGTTGAGCTCCTTCACCAATCTTTGAAAGTAGTTTGCAACTTTAGATTGAAAATATTAATCCTAAAGTTGAGATCCTTCACCAATCTTTGAAAATAGTCTACAACTTCAAATTGCAAATCTTAATCCTAAAGTTGCCCTCACATCCCAACTTCATATTACAAATCCTGAAGTTGGCCTCATAAAAACATTGTTTCTACCTCTTTTACATAATGAGACATAGTTCTTCCGCAATTTCACGTCTCCATGGAGTGTGCCTAATGCCTCCTTTGGTGCTGCACATGAGATGCCTTTCCTCTGTAAGTCCACATCTCCTCCAAGTGTGTCTAACACCTCCTCAAGTGCTGTAGAAACAATCACCACTAATATGTCTGGACATCTTTCCTTTGAAAGTCGACATCTCCTCTGGGTGTCTCAAATGCCATTCTTGAAATCTTGCCCACCCCTCCCTCAATAGAAGGACAATCATGTAGCCAAGCGCCCTCTTTTCTTCAGGGACACAAATCTATGAATTCCCCTCTTATCTTCAGGGAGGAATTGGCCAAGCCCCAACTTTACAAGGACAAAAATAGTGGCTTCACATACAATAATCATCTCTAAGCAAGAAGCTAGCTTGAGATGATAAAAATCCTCCAACCTCCTATTTTATTCACAAAAAGTAAGGGATCATCCAAAATCCATTAAAAACACTCTTCTCCGCATTGATCAACCTAGCTCTGATACCACTGTAATAGGCCCAAAGAATGTGAAACTAAAAATATAAAATGAAAGAGAAAAAATATAAAATGCTGAAACTATTGATTTAGATCATTCAGATACACACAGACTTAATACTGAAAATGATATTGAAACAATACTGAATAATATACTGGAATGATATGAATATTGATATGAATAATTTGCATTGATGTCTGAGCATCTTTATATAGTTTTATTTTCTCTTACAACAACAACTTACGGAATACTTACAAGAATAACTTCCCAACAACTATATATTGAACTAATTTTATTAATCTAATCTAAACACAAAAAACTAACCTAATTAATGTAATAAGCCTAAAAAAAAAACCCATTCTGCATAATTCCTATAATCATCGTATTCCATGAGATCACACCTCTTTGATGCATTTGAGTAAACACATCCTGTGTGTTCTCTATGCAACCACATTTTGCGTACATATCCATCAAAGTATTGGCTACAAAGATATGAAACCCATAATCCCTTCTGATGATCTCTTAATGGATTTCCTCACCTTTTCTACAAATCTCAGACGTGCACATGCCGAAATCACACCTAAATATACAAACTAACATGGTTGGAAGCCTAACTGCTTCATTTTTTAAAACAAACTTAATGCTTCCTCACAAGGTTCTTCCCTTTTTAGAGATGTTGAATTTGAAACATTCAGAACAACTTTCATGGAGGTTAATTACCCTCTTTCAAATGGGCAAGGAGGTAGGTTGATAACTCTCTTTGAAATACGTGTTTTGAGCCTCTAGATCTTAACCTTTTAAAAGGTTAATTTTTCAAGCATATTTTAACCTTTTGAGATAGAGGTTAATGGTCAAGCTTTAAAAATGAAATACATGTTTTGACACTTAATTAGAGGTTAATGGTTAATGATGCAACTAATAATAGGTACTTTTGGTTCCTTTATTAACTTGCAACAACTTTTGACTCGAGAGCTAGATATTGAAAATTTGAAGTTCTGGATGGAGCTGGAACGAGCCAGAGACATTGAAGAGCAGAATTTCTTAAAAACTTTCAAAGTGACCATTTTAATGCTTAAAATGAGGCATATATTGAAAATAACCATAGTATTAAAAAGATAGGAATTGAGACAATTTTGATAACCAAATAATAGACCACTGCAAACTAGGAAAAATAATTTTTTTAAAATATTAATGAAATATTAATAAAAAATTATTAAATTTTAACTTCACTACTCTATCTAATTAAGCTAGTGCAAAGTTTGACAAACACATGTCATAACGCTTGTTGATTAAAAATATCACCCGAGTTGATACGTAATTTGAAACATATAATTTTAGAAAAAATGTCACTTGAATTGTGTCTTCCATTATAATGATTCAAAGAAAACAGCCACTGCAAACAAGGGAAATAAGTTTGGCAAATACATGCCATAACGCTTGTTGATTAAAAATATCACCTGAGTTGATATGTAATTTGAAACATATAATTTTTTTAAAAATGTCACTCGAATTGTGTCTTACATTATAATGATTCAAAGAAAATAGACCACTGCAAACCAGGAAAATAACAGTATCAAATCAAATCCATAAGTTCTTGAAGACAAGGAAGACCTTACAAAACTCTTGGGAAGAGAAGCTTATATATAATTTTTGGCAAATGTCCAAACTAGGTTCCTTTGCTACTATACCACATTAAATTTTGTTTATTCACTTTCTCGTGCTCATTATTACAATGTACTTTAACTCTCAATCATGGAAATCAATTTTCATTCATTCTACTACTTCAGTGTGAGTTGTTGTTACTATGAGAAATTATATTAAAAACAAACTTAAACTCACAACCCTAACCTTAAAAACTTTGCTCGGCACATGAAGGTGCCGAGTGCCAGTTTTACTAGGCACTTGATGGTGCCAAGTGGTAGGTTGCTTAGCATTTGAAGAAAAATGCTCGACACAGGAAGGTGTTGAGTGCCAGATTTTCTCGGCACTTGATGGTGCCGAGTGACAGGCAACAAGTGCCGAGTTAGCTCGGCACACAAAGAGATAATACTTAGCAACAATAGATGTCGAGTGAGCTCGGCTCCAAGGAAATGCTCAGCAACAATAGATGCCGAGTGAGCTCGGCTCCAACTAAAAAATTATAACTTAAGAGATTTCAACGTGAATGCTTTCACCATTAAAATCAAAGAGCCAAAGCTTTAACCTTTCAACCAAACTTGTCAAATGCAATGAATAGAAGAGGAAGATAGATTCAAGTATGCTTGCTTTCTTTCTATTCAATCTTTCATTAAACTAAACTAAATTTGGGAGCATTCTGCTTCAACTAGAAAAAAAAACTCTAAAATAACCCTAAATTGATAAAACTTCAAACTTCAATAAACTTTAAAACTTGCAACTCTAATGGTTGCATACAAAGGTGCCTGGATTAATCACTACTTCAACAGGACGAATCTAACAATAACAAACTTACAGAGTAAACAAGGGAAGTACGTGCAACTGCAGGCACAAGCTTATTTCCTTCTTCCTTCTCTGCTCAGCTCTGCAACTTCTCTGATCTGCTTGATCTGCCAACTGTCTACAAATGAATGAATGTAGAAACATTCATTTTGTCATATTCTTCCTTTCACTCTCAAAGTTCAAATTTCAAACTCTCACCTACCAAAAATGAATGCCTGCCATTCATGGATGCCTACGGTGACCTGACTGGGTAGATGGGTGTGGTGCTCAAGGACAATCTGCAAGCATTTGACATTTAATTTCCAACACTCCCCCGTTGTCTTGAGCCAAAAAAAAAATAGAGATCACAACTGATCCACATCAACTACACCAAGACTCTCTCTTAGGTGTACAAAAATCTCAATGCCTAATGGCTTGGTAAAAATATCTGCTAGCTGCTGCTCTGACTTGCAGAATTCCATCTTGATATCCTCATTCTCCACCAACTCTCTGATGAAATGATATCTGATTTCTATGTGTTTGCTTCTCTAATGGAAGACTAGATTCTTGGACAATGCAATTGATGAGATGATGTCACAATAAATTTTGGTTCCATCCTCTTGCCTTTCATTCAAATCTTTCAAGATCCTCCTTAGCCAAATTGCTTGAAATGCTGCTGCATTTGCTGCAATCTATTCAACCTCTGTTTTAGATTGAGCAACAATAAGTTTCTTCTTGGATGCCCATGAAATTGCACCCGATCCCATATGAAACATGTATCCAGAAGTGCTCTTCCTATCATCTAAACTTCCAGCCCAATCACTATCAGTGTAACCAACCAACTTGAAATCATCATTTGCAGTAGACAAAATTCTAAATTCCTTGGTACCTTTCACATACCTTAGGATCCTTTTTCCCGCTTGCTAATGGGAATCTTTTGGTGTTTCCATAAATCTAGAAATCAGACTTACTGCATGCATTAGGTCTGGCCGAGTTGCAGTTGAATACATGAAACTTCCAACCATACTCTTGTATAATGTTGGATCCACTCTCTTGCTAGAGTTTTCCTTGCTCAACTTCAGACCTACTGATGTTGGCTTGGGGGCTGCCTTGTTGTCCTGCATTTTAAATCTCTCCAAGATCTGCCCTACATACTTTTCTTGAGAGATGAAGATGCCATCATGCATTTGTTTTACTTCTATGCCTAGAAAGTATTTCAAAAGACCTAAGTCTGTCATTTCAAATTCACTTTTCATGGCCTCTTTGAACTCGCCAATTAGAGCCTTATCATTACCAGTAAAAATCAAATCATCTACATACAAGACAACAATCAATACATTACCATCTGTTGCTTTGATGTAAAGAGTGGGCTCACCATTGCTTTTGCTAAAGCCATTGCTCATCAAATATGAGTCAATCCTATTGTACCATGCTCGTGGAGCTTGCTTGAGCTCATAAAGATCTCTCTTCAATCTATATACTTTATGTTCTTCACCTGCAACTTCATAACCAGGTGGCTGCTCCACATACACTTCTTCTTTCAATACACCATTTAGGAAGGCGGACTTCACATCCATTTGATATACCTTCCACTTGTGTTGTGCTGCAATTGCTATGACAGCACGCATGGTTTTCATTCTTGCAACCGGGGCATATGTCTCATCATAATCTCTTCCATACTGTTGTTTGTAGCCCTTGACTATCAGCCTTGCCTTATGCCTATCAATCTTGCCTTCAGCATTGCATTTGGTCTTATAGACTCATTTCACTCCAATCACTTGCTTCTTTGGAGGCAATTCAGTTAGCTTCCATGTCTCATTTCTTTCTATAGCATCTATCTCCTCATCCATGGCCTTACACCATTTCTTCTCTTTGATTGCTTCTCCAAAATATATTGGATCACTATGAGAAAATAATGCAAAATTAACACTCCCATCATAATCTTCATACCTTTCATCTTGTTATAACTCCCTAAGACTCTTGGTCTTTCTTGGTAACAGGGAGGAGAGTGTGGGATTAGAATCTTCATTGCTGCTGCTTTGCCGACCAGCTTGATCTTCACTATTACTCGGCACTGACACTCGATCATGCCTAGAGGAGCTCGGCAATGACTGAATTAGCTTGCCTTTTCTTCTATTTGCTCCTTCTTCTTGCTGTTCATCAGCATCTTCTTCACCCATAATTGGCACTTTACTAGAAGTGCTTGGTGGCTCATCAATTGAACCATACCAAGACTGATTTTCAAGAAATTCCACATCTCTTGAAAGCATCATCTTGTTGTTCAATGGGTCATACAATTTGTATGCCTTTGATTCTAGGCTATACCCTGTGAAAATGCATTTCACACCTTTGTCATCAAATTTCTGCCTTTTCTCTTTAGGCACATGTGCATATGCAACACATCCAAACACCCTTAGGTGTTCAACCGTCCATCTTATTCATGACCAAGCTTCCATTGGAATTTTTTCATGGACTACCTTTGTAGGACATCTATTAATTAATTAAACTGTTGTTGCCATAGCCTCTCCCCAAAATTCAGTTGGGAGACCTTTCTCTTTCATCATGCTCCTTGCCATTTCAACAATGGTCATGTTCTCTCTTTCAGCCACTCCATTCTGCTGTGGTGTATAGCTGGTTGTGAGCTCTTTCTTTATGCCATGTTTTCTATAAAAATTTACAAAAGAATTGGAGGTATACTCCCCTCCTCTATCTGATCTTAGGACCTTAATATAGTGTCCACATTCTCTTTCAGCCTGGGCCTTAAATTCTACAAATTTATCAAATGCTTCAGATTTATTCTTTAAGAAATATACCCATGTCCTACGACTGAAATCATCAATGAATGTCATAAAATATGTACTTCCCCCAATGGAAGTAACTTGCATAGGACCAACTAGGTCAGTATGCACTAACTCTAATGGATATCTAGCCCTCCTAGAATTTCCAGAATTAAAGGGAAGTCTATGTTGCTTACCCAAAATACAAGCCTCACACTTGTCACATGAATTTTTTACATGTGGCAAACCTTCTACCATTCTTTTATTTGACAATAAATTTAAACCAGCATAGCCATGATGACCATACCTGAGGTGCCATAACCGTGAGGGGTCTTCAATCACACTCCTTAGAGCTGATTGTGTGTGAGGTGTAGCACAAACTTGAGATGAGAAACATGTCTCAATCCTCAAGAGAAACATTTTGTTCTTTGTCATTTGAACTGCTTCAAGTAGGTTCTTGCTCCCATCTTTTTCATGAATGATACAACTATCATTCTCCATCAGCACTTTGTATCCATTTTTAATGAGCTGACCAATGTTCATCAAATTGTGCTTCATACCAAGGGAAAAATACACATTTTTTATTTTCCTTTTCTCACCTTTCTAGTGTGGACCATAATAGATCTTGTGCCCGCAACTGGTAGGGTTCTATTATTATCCATCTTAATTTTTGATTTGAAACTCTTGTCAATGAATGAAAACAAGGTTTCATTACCACTCATGTGGTTGCTACATCCATTGTCGAGGTACCAAACCTCGGGGCTTCCTTCTTCACCAACATTACACATGATGAAGGCAACAGCATTGGGTTCGCTTCCCATGTTCACATTAGCCACATTTGCTTGTCCTGATTGATCATTCTGCTTCTTCCAGCATTCATTTGCATAATGCCGATATTTATGACAGTAGTAGCATTCTATATTACTCTTATTTGAGTTATAGTTTTTCTTACCTCCTCTTGAAATATTTTTTGAGCTACTTGCTCCATCTGCTCTTCCTGAGCTTTCTGCTACAACATTTCTTTGTCCTCCATTTCCTCGGCCTCTACCTTTGGAGTTCCTACCTCAGCCATTTCTTCCTCTCACCCTTCCTCTTGGATTTGACTAAGCCTTGAATGCTTGCTCTTGGGTAGAAGAATATGTGGATCTATTGATCTTATACTCATAGGTTTGAAGAGAACCCATCAACTCATCCACTGTCAAAACAGTGAGCTCTTTTGCCTCTTCTATTGTCATGACCAAATGGTCATATTTATGAGGTAAACTCCTCAATATATTTTCCACTATCCTCTGTTCTTGATAGTCTTCTCCATTTGACTTCAGTTGGTTAATCACATTGGAGGTTCCTTTAACTGAAGTCTGCAACTGATTCATTTTCCTTCATCTGAAGGTTCTCAAACTCCCTCCTTATATTATGTAGCTTTACAGTACGGACTTTATCAGTCCCCTTGAAGTTCATCTCAAGGATAACCCATGCTTCTTTTTCATAATTTGCTGCTGCAATCTTTGAGAATACTATCTCTATCATTGTTGCTTCAATCAAACTTAATGCCTTAGCATCCTTCCTCCTTGACTCTTTCAAATGAGTCTTCTGTGCATTTGTGAGAGCAGCATACTGAGTTGGGTCAGTCACATCATTGAATCCATTGACCACAAACTCCCACAAATCATTTGCAACCATAATGGTCTTCATCTTCTTTGCAAATGTATCATAATTCTGTCCATTAAATGATGGTGGTTGCTGCCATATCTTTCCTGCATCTCCTGCCATGATAAATATCTCAAGAAAACAAATGCCCTAACTCACTGTGGATGAGGGGCCTCAAAGCTCTGATACCATGTGAGAAATTATATTAAAAACAAACTTAAACTCACAACCCTAACCCTAAAAACTTTGCTCAGCACATGAAGGTGTCGAGTGCCAGTTTTACTCGGCACTTGATGGTGTCGAGTGGCAGGTTGCTCAGCACTTGAAGAAAAATGCTCAGCACAGGAAGGTGTCAAGTGCCAAATTTACTCGGCACTTGATGGTGCTGAGTGATAGGCAACAAGTGTCGAGTTAGCTTGGCACACAAAGAGATAATACTCAGCAACAATGGATGCCGAGTGAGCTCGGCTCTAACTGAAAAATTATAACTTAAGAGATTTCAACGGGAATGCTTTCACCATTAAAATAAGAGAGCTAAAGCTTTAACCTTTCAACCAAACTTGTCAAATGCAATGAATAGAAGAGGAAGATAGATTCAAGTATGCTTTCTTGCTTTCTATTCAATCTTTCATTAAACTAAACAAAATCAGGGAGCATTCGGCTTCAACTAGAACAAAAAAAACTCTAAAATAACCCTAAATTGATAAAACTTCAAACTTAAAAAAACTTTAAAACCTGCAACTCTAATGGCTGCATACAAAGGTGCCTGAAGCAATCACTGCTTCAATAGGACGAATCTAACAATAACAAACTTACAGAGTGAACAAGGGAAGTACATGCAACTACAGACACAAGCTTGTTTCCTTCTTCCTTCTCTACTCAGCTCTGCAACTTCTCTGATCTACTTGATCTACCAACTCTCTACAAATGAATGAATGTAGAAACATTCCTTTTGTCATATTCTTCCTTTCCCTCTCAACGTTCAAATTTCAAACTCTCACCTACCAAAAATGAATGCCTGCCATTCATGGATGCCTGCAGTGACCTGACTTGGCAGATGGGCGTGGGGCTCGAGGACAACCTGTAGGTGTTTGACATTTAATTTCCAACAGTTACCTCGTCTATTAGATGGGATAGTAATATTTTGAAACGGGATGTTGGAATATCTTCATATAGGACCTTTTACTAATGTGCCACTTTCAATTACACTTCTTTTGTTTCTAATAATCCTCGTTATATGTTTTCCGTTCTTCTTACTATAGTATCAGCTATGAGTTAGATCACTTCTTAAATTGGTAACTGCATTTTTTAAACACTGCAACTTGGGTAAAATGTTTGAATTAGGTCTTTGTGTTATTTTTGTACTAGATTCAATTCATTTTGTCATCTCTGTTCGTAATCTATTTTTTGCTTTTTGGATAAAAATTGTACACAAACTAGCACTTGTGTGTGAGGGTTTAGCCAATAATTTTATATAGTCTTAAAAATGTCAAATTTTATTGTTTAGAAAGTGAAAGCAAATTACATGATTCTTGTCTTAAATTATATTATCACTATTTTTAATATGTGTTTCCTCACCCTATGTTAACACAATTTAAACCCATTCCTTACCATAATTAAAGCCTTAAGAAAATGTTACCCTATGTTTGACCGCTATATGATTCCTCACCCTATGTTAACACATTTTAAACTCATTACTTACCATAATTAAACCCTTAAGAAAATGTTAACCTATGTTTGACTATAAACTTATTGAAAAAATATTCTAATTAAGTCACATGGAAAAAGTATAATCCTAAGTGAATTCCATTATGATTAAACACTAACCCTAATATTGTTGAATAATAAGCACAATTCTATCCCTAATTAGACAATATTTCTATACTTAACCCTAATATCATTTACAAATCTTACACTAATTGTACCCAAAACCCTAATTCTAATCATAACATATATTGTAGAACCTTATGGAGTGAAACATAAGCTAAACTCTTAATATTCTATGTATAAAAAAGTATAATTCTAATTGAAGCCTATTATGATTAAACACCAACACTAATATTGTTGAATCATAATGTATAGATCATAGAACCTTATAGAGTGAGACTCTTAATATTCTATGTAATTGAGGCCCATTATGATTAAACACTAACCCTAATATTATATTATTGAATGATAGCCACAATTCTATCCCTAATTGGACAATAATTCTAAACCTAACCCTAATATCATTTACAAGTCTTGCACTAACTATACCCAAAACCCTAACTCTAATCATAACATATATCGTAGAATCTTTATGGAGTGAAACATAAGCCAAACTCTTAGTATTCTATGTATAAAAAAGTATAATCCTAATTGAATGGTTAAACACTAGCACTAATATCTTTGAATCATAAGCACAATTATATCCCTAATTGGATAATAATTCAAAATCTTACCCACTATTAATAGTCTATCTATAAAAAATGTATATTCCTAATTGAAGCTCATTATGATTTAAAACTAACCCTAATATTCTTATTCATAAGCACAATTCTATCCTCAATTGGACAATAATTCTAAAACCCTAATATCATTTACAAGTATATGCACTAATTGTACCCAAAATCCTAACTCTAATCATATGGTATAGGTAGCATATAATAGAGCCTTATATAAATATAAGCCAAACTTTTAATATTCTATGAATAAAATATAATAGAAATATATAATAAGAACTAGTTTTTGTGTAAAAGAGCATTTAGGTTTTTTGTATTTAATAAGTATATGAATTTAACTCTAATTAAATCCTATACTCTATTATATGAATTATTATATTTAAATATTTATTATTCCTCTTTTCTTTAGTTCCTAATTTAGTGTCACATGGAGCGCAACATAAACCTAAATCTTAATGAGAGACATAAAGTGATTCTAACCCTATGAACACAACCATAATCATTCACATATGAATTTCATCTTCGAGGAGAGATCTTATTTCCATGTTTTCAAATCACCATTGGTACATATGCTATAAAAGTATTGGCATAAATTGATTCTAGGGTTTTAATAGTCCATTAATTTCCCTATGTTCTAAAGCATTGTACTCAGATCTCTAATAGGACTTTTCGAAGTCTTTACTACTATAATATGCAAAAGGATTATTACTGAGGAAAATTGATAAATATAAATTAAATTTCCCTCTGATTATTGGCTTTTATTCTTCCCTAGTCATTGAAACGGTTGTGGATTTATTATGTAGCTCATGAGGCTCAGCTTGGATAATCATTTATCATGTTTGAACTAGTGTAAAGCCCAATCTTGATAAAGATATTCATAATCACAAACACATCCTTTGGTTTGATCACTAAGAGCATGGCATTTTGAGCCCACACATTCCTATCATAGCGGATGGTTGTAGCTACAGATAGACGATTACTCTAGCCCATATCAGTTATTTAGTAGTTACTCAATTAAGAGGCATGTCTCCAAAAAGATATGTTTCTTATCGATAGAATTTTCTTGTTATCATGATTAATCATCAAATACTTTGACTAATGGCCTATTAGAACATTAATCAAATGATATTCACCAAGTACTCTATGTAATGACCTATCAGAACATCAACTAAGATATTCAGCAAGTACTCAATGGAGTAATGACCTATTAGAACATCAAGGCAAGATATTTACCAAGTACTTCAAGTAATGGCCTATCAGAACATCAACTTAGTTATATTCACCAAGTACTCAATGGAGTAATGGCCTGTTAGAATATCAAGGCAAAATATTCGCTAGGTACCTATCATATATCTATACAAATAACTTATAGATGATCAATTGAATGACATCTAACACTTAGTTATTGACTTATAAGATAAGGTCTTTCATAATCTATTTCAACATTTAAAATATATATATATATATCATGATTTAAGTTATTTAAGATACAAATACAAAATTTATATCATCATTTTCCAATAACTTTTACAAATACAAGTGATTATCACCTTCCAATAAATTCTACAAATACAAGTGATGATCATTGGAAAGTTGTCACTTTCTCATGATGTACATAGGGCAAGCCCATACATATGACATTAAAATGTCACATAAAGTCACCATGAATATTATCATATAGTGTTGGCATGACATCCACCATTAAACATATCAAAGAGTAAGGCTTTCACCTCAAACTTATCTCTCCCTATTTGAAAAGATATTCTAATAGTGTAAGGCCTTCCAGTGTTCATGCATGAAACTATATCCAATGAATCATAGACCTCTAACTACTATAGTTTATGATCATTGAAGAATCCATCTTGACAAGGTCTACTCCCTCTGAATTAATATAACCATGACAATCAAATTTGACTAAAGCATATCTTCTATCTACTCTCTCTCTCTCTTTGTCAAAGGTTACCTACCATAATGTTATCTATGAAAGTGCACATCGACCTCCTCAACTCCTTCATTCAAGGTTGCCCTTGATGGATTTGTCAAAGTCACTCTAAATATGAAATTTACCTCTGTAACTAATTGTCTTCATCCATCAATCTTATGGCTGCAAACATCAAGATCTTTCACTTGAGTACAATTTCTTTTACTTCTCAATCCATCCTAAAAGTATTTTATTTGAAGAGATTACAAATAGTTCATAGAACTAAACTATCTAGAAAGAAAATATCAATCATGGAAGCATACCATATTTTATTATTCCATTATTATAACATAAATTAACTACATAAAATTCATGACCAATAATCAAAAGTATAATCATAAAATACTTATCTCTTGTGCTCAATGATTAATATACTCTAAATGATACATGAATGGCTTTGACTAGGAATCTCATTATGTCCTCATTGCAAGTTTCCTCTCTCTCCTCCTCCTTAATGTATATCCTCTGATGTTACCAAAAATACAACTTGATGCTACCTCACAAAGTTCATTAGCACCAACACATGTTTTTATATTTTCTAAATCTTAAGGATCTAAAATCCTTTCTACAAATATTTGCAGGATAGGGATCCACAAGATATATGATTCATACATTTTGTTTGAAAGGACTACACAGTGAGACATCATATGCTAGATGATTGAAATAATCTGCAGTCTTGACTTTCTTCAAAAGGTAAGGTTTGCACTACTAAAGAATCTTCCCTCATCAATTCCTATAATGATAAATCATTTTCTTTGCCCAAATCACTATGGGTCCCAATTACAAAAACTTATGATGATAATCAAAGCTAGATTGTCCAAGTTAAGGGAATGGCTTAAACATCACACACTAAGCTTAATTCCTACACCAAAAGTGTTAAATAATCAAAATTGACTTTTTTTTTCAAACTTAATTCTTCCCTTAATGTGTGATATGTAAAAATAGCCCAAATTAAAAATGTTATTAAAAGACAATCTGTCCCTTCTTTCTATTCAAGAAGACAACAACCAAGCATAAGGAGTTCGCAAGTCCCTATAACACCTTTTAATAATATTGCTCCCAATTCTTGTTGTTTCGGATATACACTGGATGTAAGTGACACTCTAACTATTTCCAGCTCGGTGAAAACAAGGAACATGGACTCATGAAATAATCAAACACTTCTTAAGATCGTTGTACAACACTTTCAAATGCCATCGATCATCAAAATTTCCTCTCCCACAACATGAGTTCCCTCTCCCTCTCAAGCAAGACGCGAACAGTGATGACCAAGCAAGGAGTTTAAGCTATCTCTAGCTTTTACCAGTTCAATCGTTAATTTTCTCTCAATCCGGGACTCAATCTCACACACTAAAGTTTGTTTCCATGTGTTTCCTGATTGTGAAAGTGGGAGATCTTATTTATGCCTAGGAATCACGTGATAGTATCCATTTCGATGATCCTCTCATTCCAACCGTGATTCATAGTATTTGAATTGGTGACACACATGATCATGCAACTTCATTGCAATATATTGTTAGCGATTTTTCTTCCACTACAATCTTACCATTGAATGTGGGCCTTTCTGACCTGACTTGGTTTCTCCCTTCATTTTCTTAAGCTCCCAGCTCATGCAAATTTCTCTGTCTGAATCAATATTGTAATTGATGTTTATAAAATGTTTTCAACAATGAGATAGCCTCTAATTAGAGTTGCACTTGCATATGGTTCCATTGATAATCAAGTTTTAAAATCTGCTTGATATATATGTCATCTGTTTAAATAGATATTAATTCACGTAAAAAGATATCGTAAATACATCCCACAGTCACTGATATACTGTAAACCCTAAATATTTCCTAGCAAGGCATATTTGGTCACGCTTTTGACATTGCCGACTTGGGCCCTCATTTGGAAAAGGATTTAATTTTACCAACTTCGAGATATCCTCCCAAATGACTTCACAAGAAATGTTAACTTGGTAGATTCATTTCAGGTATTTGCATCTCTTAAAACGGTTGGAGTTAAAAATCAATTTCCATAAGCTCAAGGACCTGCGTATCAAACATAGGAAAAAAAAATTAAAAAATTAAAAAAAATTACTTCATTACCACATTGATATTTATTGCTGTGTAGTAATCTAATATCAACCAGAATCATCCATTAATATTTATCGCTGTGTAGTAATCTAATATCAACCAGAATCGTCCAAAATGGAGTAACAACATTAAGGACGATCCACATAGCATTACAACTTCAATTCTATAATTTTTAGAGTGTAGTTGCTTGTAGAGGTTCTACATTATTAATATCGCCATTTATATTTGTACATATTAGATAGATTATTGTGGTATCCCTAAAGAAAGTGTGGCCATATAACCTTCGGGATTCAACTGTCGCAATATCCACCAATACTGAAAGGTCTGATTCTATTTTGGAAGGCCTCTGTTCCCTGACAGAGCTCGATATTATTTATTCTAATCATCAACCCAAACTCAGATAACTTGCTGTCACCCAACTAGACATAGATAGCTTGTTATTGAATTCAAATTTTACTTGCAAGCTGAAACTCATGATAAGAAATGATAGAAACTATCTCGTATCATTATCACTTTCTATGTGTCAGATTATTCATCCCAGGTTTTCTCTGATATGATGTTAAGAATATGAATATTTTTCTTAGCTTTAATTTATAATAGCACTTGTGTATATACACAAAGTATATAACAAATATATGTTGAGTGAGTTTTATCCAAATGAAGGTATATTTATTATATACTTTGTGAAGTATATATCTCATATAGTATATAAAAAATATATTTTATTTGAGTTTTATCTGAATGAAACTATATTTCATAATTTCAACAAACTATTATAAACAAAAATTAGTCTCTAATTTCAATTGCAATGTTTGGAAGGAAAAATGTTCATATTATGTTGTAGGAATAACTGTGTTATGTTGTTATACTGATAACTATTCTACTAAAAAGAGCACAAAAATTAACCAGGTGATAAACAAGCTGCAAACACTGCATTGAATTCACAAGTGAAGAAGAGGAGTAAAGACATGGCATAGTATAAGGATGTTGAGATGAAGACTAGAACTACTACTACTAGGTTGGGTTCTGTTATGAAGATGATAATAAAGAACAAGCGTTTGACCTCTTCAATAAACATAGTCAAGAAAGTGGAGAACATTAATAAGAATATCATTAAGAAACCTAATAATTTATTTAAGATGTTCTGATAAAGTAAAGCATCATAGGGACCAAATAGGTACAACCAAAGAACCAACTCTTCAAAGGATTTGGACTAGAGCTACAATTATAAGGACGCAAGGTCCAGCAACTAAGTCATTACATTTTAAGAGATATGGAGGTTTGGGTAGGTACCTGAAACAAACACCTAAGAAAACCCCTTTCTATTGAGAAAGAAGGGTCAACGAAGATTCTCAAAAAGGGAAACTAGTAGAAGAATTAAAAACTTCATCTACACCAAAAGGCAACATAAAACCTTCAAAAGTGAATGGAAAAGACAAAGATCAACAAGAAGACATACTAAAGAACCCAACAACTATAAAGAGAGGGGAGCCACTCCAAGAGAAGAAAGAGTGAATAGACAACCAATAGAACCTAGTAACATATCCACCACAGAAAATATGTGTGAGGAAGAGAACTTATAGCTACAAAACTCTTACCAACAACATTGCACCTCCTAAGGATGTACCTCCACCTTGATTGGAGCTCCCACCTCAAGAGGAAACTTAAAAGAAGAGGAAAATGGAGAGAATACCCTATACACAACAAAGAAACCAAGTGAGGTACCACCTCCATAGATAAAGGCTCTCTCTTTATTAGAGTATCAAAGGAAGATAACCAACTAGGGAACACCTTCAAAAAGAAAAAAAGGAAAGGGAATAGAAGGGTGAAAGAGAAAGTTCCTCAACCAAACCTAGCATCTAAACATTAAAGGTACCAAAGAGCTAGGAGTATAACAGAGCCTTAGGAAACTCACCAAACTAAGGAGAGAGAATTTCAATAGAGTAGAGAAGAAGAAAAATATCCAACAAGATGATGAAAACCTTACTGCAAGAAAGACACCACACAATTCCTCTATGGTCTTCAAAAGTAAAAACTAGGAGCACCCCATGGCCACACAACATTTGAGAGAAAATAACATACTCTTACAAAAATGAGATTAATTTCATAAAGCCAACATCAAGCTCTAAACTAAAGAATTCTCAATCATAGATGATTCACTAAAAAGGTGAAGACAGGTAAAACCCAAAAAGAGGCAAGACAATAAAGAACTACAAAATCCAAAACAAGTTTAGCTTGTAACAAATACCAAAAGAAAGGCTCCTAGGGAGAAGACAAACCTCCCATGCCTAAAAAGAGAAGCCACAAAGCAAAGGAAAGAAAGGCCCCCATCCAATAGCGACAAGGCTCCCTTGTATTGTAGAAAAAAATCAAATTGTGCCTCCAATATGTTAAGAAGTTAGTTTGTGTGAAATTGAATCTATATTGTTTATGTCTATCCTCAAGTTAATATTACATAACAGATTCATTAATTATATATATATATATATATATATATATATATACTTAAGATTATATTAAGAATCTACGTAATGTAATTAGTTTGTATGTAATCAAATCGCCGATAGCACATTATGTTAAATTGTAGTTCGATCAAATTGATATAATCATGAGATTCATTATAAATGGTAAATCATCGTTAGATATATATTCTTTATACATACATATTATTATATATATATAATATATATATTACATATTATATTATATATATAATAATTTATATATATATGGTTAGTTATATTAAATATACTAACCAATGATGATTAACTATAGAGACATGTCTCTTTATGAGACATGTCTCCTCCTTCTCATATTTATATGAGAAGCAAATCTGCAATTGGAACACATCAATAACAATGGCAATGATAATTACATTTGCAGAGATCCTAAATCTAACATGGTCTCAGAGCCTACTGCAGATGTATGAAAGCTAGAAAGAAATAATGAGATTATTCCAAAAGGGATCCTACAATAAAATCAGATTTAATGGATCAATTTTTTTGTATAGACAAAACTTGAGCAAAGATTCATGTCCGCAGCAGAGAATTCACAAGTATAACGCAATGGAAGTGAGAGACCTTAGAAGCAGAAATCTCATTCTATGCTTCTACAATGGGAGTGGTTTTTATTAGGCAAAATCTACAATTTTGTCACCTACTATCCAGGCAGTGACAACATTCCTATGGTGGCTCCAGCATTGTTTCCGCCAAACTCTTGATATTGGGCGCAAAGAATACTTATGGACTGTTGTTCCTGTCAGACTATTGCTCATTCTGAATTTGCAATAAAGGTTATGGCACAATAGATACACTAATAGCCCTACGGCTTCTCGTGGCAGTGTATTTCTATTCACAATCTCACCCACAAGTGGATGCATTGTAACTTGAAGCACTAGGCATGAAAAATGGTTGACAAACTTCCTCAAACAAATATCATTTCTCGGAATCTATATTTGTTATAGATGTGTACAGAACAGATTTGTAGAAAAAGTTGTAGAGGATTTTGAGCATAGGTGATCGGGTCTGCGTATAAGGAATAGAGAGGGTTTCGAGCCTTGAAACTTTAGAAAGCATGATCATGACAGGAATATTCAGAATTTTCACGTTATTAAAATGGACATGGATTGTAGACCAACAATGTCATTGTAATCAGTGAGAGTTTTGTCGTCCTCGGGCTGCTTCCCAGTGAAGATGAGGCGTTGTTGATCGGGAGGTATACCCTCCTTGTGCTGGATCTTCGCCTTGACGTTGTGGATTGTATCGGAGCTCTCTACTTCCAAAGTAATAGTCTTGTCGGTTAGGGTTTTCACAAAGATCTACATACCACCTCACAGGCGAAGCACAAGAGGACTGTGGCAGAGATTGGGTGCCCAAATTTATAGGCTTCTCAGATGCTGCTGTGCATGACAGGGATAGAGTGACCAAATCTTCCAGTCACATAGAGTTCAAGATTTGCACTCCTATATTGACTCAAAACAAAGACATTGAATATGCTCATAATTCACATACGCTCAAATGTGAATATATGCTTCAATCATATATAGTGGAACAAAGTTATACGTTTTCGACCATGTATAAAACATCAATAAAGTTCATCATTGAATTCATTATCATGTGACATGAGTTGATACAGCTAGCATTAAATATGACAGGAAGTCAACAATGGAGATAACAGGCTATATCACAGAAGAGAGACATCACAAATATAGCAGAAGATAATACTTCTTATATTGCAGAAGATAATATACTTATAGCAGACGATAATATATATCTCAGAATACATTATCACCAAGATACGATGCCTCCTGTACTATTGTTGACGCGGGAGGAAGACCATCAGACTCCACATATAAGTTACAGTTTGAAACATATGGTAACAAGAGTCTTACGTAGAAGACTATCTGTACTAACGGTAAGAAGTATGAAGATTACATGTTTATACCAAACTTCTGAGGAAGATATTAAGATGAATCATGAGAAAGATGTGGATAGCCATTGGTGACAACGATTAGTTAATAAAACACCTCCTTGAAAAATGTTGAACGCATCAGCATCAAACTCTTACAAGTGGTGAGGAATATTGAGAAAGCATCGAGTACTATGGAGTATGCAAGGTAATATTGAGGTAACATGTTTTAAGATAATATGTGTCATAATTAATAATATATATGGTGATTATATATATGAATATAAAGTCATAATATGTGAAAACTTAGATTAAAGAGATACGTTTAGAAGATGATATATATATATATATATAAAATTGTATTTTTTTTTTTTTTCTTTGGGTAGATGGAGGGAAGAAAGAATATCTCATCATGAACATTTTCTTTGGCAATCGTTAGTATATTTATATGTAATTTTAAATTAAAATATAAATATTATTGAAATCTTGAATATGATATATATATATTTGTATACATGTATTCATTTATATATGTATAAGTGTATTTGAATTTTATATATTCATTCAAAATCATATTTAATAAATTTGATATAATGTTTGTCAAATATAAAGAGATGTGCTAAGGGAGCAAGTAATGGAAACATGTATTCTGAAGAGTACGATCTCCTCAAAAAATCAAGGAAAACCTTACTACATATCAAAGTGAAAGCGGTTGGATCTATTCAAAACAAACATAAACTTGAGTCTAAGGATTCATTGCTACTTGAAATTAGAATTAGAAAGAGCATGGGTAAATTAAAAGAAGCTATTCTCATTATATCATTAGTATCCTTATCCATGCATTACATTTGGGCTATTGAAATCCACTTACCACTAGAAGAAAGAAACAAGAAATGACAACCCTCAACTCTACTCTCAGCATTGACTCCAAAAAATTGATCTATGTTAGCACTCATTTCATATTCACCAATCCCAAATAAGAGTTTGCATGTGGCAAAGACATTCACCAATTCATGATGGCCAAATATAATATTGTAGGCCTCGTAATATACTGCAATGATCATATCATCCACTATATGATCTTAGATGGAAGATAAATAAAAATTGATATAATTCTCTAAACCCAACTCCATTAAAAGAAATATTGTCTTCAATCAAAATAAGTAAGAAGTGACAATTGAAATTGTAATGAGAAGCAAGTATATCTATCAAGACATTACATAATCCAATCAAATATCTTCCCAAGGCACATTACAAAGATTTATATGTAAGTCTTTGAGTATTGATTATAGTGATTGAAAAAATAGAAGAAGTCGACAAAAAACAAATGAGAAAAATATTTCCTTGATGGGGTAATTTAATGGATGTTAATTGTTAGCTTTTCTAAACATAGGCATAGGATTGCATAACCTATCATATGCAAATATCCTCAAAATGTTAAAAGGTTAACAAAACTTCACTAGATCTAATATGACACATATTGATCCTACTACTAGGGAAAGCTAGGGCAATTTTTATGTGACAACATTAAATTTGAGGAGTAAACTCTTTCTTGGGTTTTTCTAAAATTGTCTATCAACTCAAAAGTATATATAAGAGTGGGAATTTTACATTGTGGGGGGTGAATAATTACATCGACCAATGTTTCATTCTCATTGAAGGCATTTTCTAGTAATGATTACCTTAACCAATGTTTCATTCCTCATTGGAGACAGATAAGTATTCATTAGCTTTGATTATTATATTTACTTATTTATTATTTATAATTCTACACATACTATTAGATTAATTTGCCTTAATTTTTTCCTTGTATTTTAAGTTGATATTGCAAGAAAAAGGTTGGTACTTTTCATATGCTACCAAATATTGTGTAGACTCAATCTTATGAAGTAGTGCCAAAAAAGTTATGATCTAAAATTCATTAGTCTTATGATGATCAAATTGGATAAAGTGAGGATCTTGAAACAAATATCCATTATGATCGAGATTATGAATATCCTTCTTTATTAAGAGGGAGTTTTATACTTCTTCTAAAGGAAATGTTGGAGTTTGGAAGACTTATAGTCAGAGGGAGTTTAGAAATACATGGGTGTGACTTCATGATTTTGATGGGCCTATCTCTATGTACATCATGACAAAGTATTGACTTATCACCTAAATATTGAAAAGATTAATATTTTATTCAGAGGGAATAGACCATATCACTTCAGAGGTAAACTTGACATGATTAATGTTTGTTGGCTCTTATGCACTTATTGACTAACAGCATATGGTTGATGATTATATGCATACAGTGATAAATTTATTTTTGTAGAAAATGTTATATGACTTAATGTCATGTGACCTTGTGATACTAGTTCACTTATCACAAGGATGAGTTATATTTGTACAAATGAGAAAAATGTTGATATTTTACCAAGCCTCTTGCAAAGTTGAAAATTGTGTACTTTAGAGGTAAACTTTGTATGACATTTTTTGTAAATACATTTATTAACTAATATATTCATGAATATAAAATTTCTTGCAAGCTTGTATTATGAAAAGTGATGACTTTTCTTGTGAAAGGTGATGACCTTTCGTGTGTTTTGATCCTATTATAAAGTGACGACTTTATTTTAGTTGATATGTCTTCAAATAATGGTTGAATTTGATGTTATCTTTGTTCTTTGGGCCAGATTTTGCTAGGCGCATTGATAACCTTCATGAATCTTTTGGGCAATAGCCAGACCATGAAAACCCATTGTTTAAAGTTTGGGTTATCTTTGTTCTTTGGGCCGGATTTTGCCGGACACATTGATAACCTTCTGGGTCTTTTGGGCAATAGGCGGAGACCATGAAAATCCATTATGTTTTCTTTTCTTTTCCTCTTTCTTGGTTTCAAACATAATGATGATTACACCTTATTGTGTAAGTTAAACTTATTTCAATTTCCCTTGCTAAAGAGGGAGTGTTAAGAAGTTAGCTTGTGCGAAATTGAATCTATATTTTTTATGTCTATCCTCAAGTTAATATTACATAACTGGTTCATTAATTATATATATATAATATTATATATATATATATATATATATATATATATATATATATATATATATATATATATATATATTAAGAATCTACGTAATGTAGTCAGTTTGTATGTAATCAAATCGCTGATAGCACATTATGTTAAATTGTAGTTCAGTCAGATTGATATAATCATGAGATTCATTATAAATGGTAAATCATCATTAGATATATATTCTTTATACATACATATTATTATATATATAATATATATATTACATATTATATTATATATATATAATATATATTACATATTATATTATATATATATATGGTTAGTTATATTAAATATACTATCCAATGATGATTAACTATAGAGACGTGTCTCTTTATGGGACATGTCTCCTCCTTCTCATATTTATATGAGAAGAAAATCTGCAATTGGAACACATCAATAACAATGGCAATGATAATTACATTTGCAGAGATCCTAAATCTAACACAATAGAAAGAACTAAGTCATAGGCATGCACAACTATTTCCATCATCACCCTCCACCACCACTCCATTATCACTTTTAGAAACCCTACAAGAGCCACCTTTTCTCATGACAACAAGGATAATTTAGTTAAGATATTATTGGCTACTTTGGTGTCTTTTTTCCATGTGTGTACTATTGGCTTTTGGCATATGGTTTATGCTCAGTTACTATACATTTCATCATTCAATATGGTATTCTATTTCACAACAAAACATGGTTTTTAGTTCTTCTAAAGTTGCTTTTCC
The DNA here is from genome assembly GCA_028749045.1 of Cupressus sempervirens. Lineage (NCBI taxonomy): Eukaryota > Viridiplantae > Streptophyta > Pinopsida > Cupressales > Cupressaceae > Cupressus > Cupressus sempervirens. Next base: position 9,622,857 of record CM053789.1, on the reverse strand, counting down.
CCAATCAAGAAATATTCTTTTGTTCTAGTCAGTCGTACATTAGAAACAAAGACTGCTATCAACTACAAAAATGATAATTTTTTCTTGATTAAAACTACTTGTATTTAGTACTAAAATATTAAATTTACAAGGTTAGTTTAGTATTATTATGTCTAATATAACCAATATATATATAGTCTAATATAATGAATAAAAATATTGAAAAATTAGTGTAAAGGAATCAATGTTAAATAAGAAAATATATTGGAGTTTTCACATAAAATAATTTATAGTTTCTCATCTACTGGACAATGAAAGGGTCAGAACAAAAATACATCAAATGAAGATTATCCATTTATTTTCCTCCCATAATTCCTATAGTCTATATTGTTACTTTTATGCATTAATGACAATCACAAATCTTACAATTTATATTGTTACTTATATATGTTGATGGTACTCACAAATCCTACAATTTAAATGTTACATAGTAGTGGCACAAAATCTAATTTCATGCTAATCACTTCCCCATGTTTGAAAATAAGATTTTCTTTCCCTTATTATGCATACATCTTAATAGATAAATTATATATTGCCAAAAACTAAATGCACCCAAACTATGCAATCAAGCCATGCGTCATTAAGTGAAAATCATTTTAGTGGACTTAATCAGGATTGTAAAATGTTATTTCTTTATTTTGGAAAAGTATTCTCTAGCACTAGCATGGATGGTTGATCCTTTTTTTCTTATTTCCTACTACCACATGCAATTGTTCTAAATGATCACCATTTGTATTGGCATGCATTCAATTTTTCTAAATGATCAACATTTGTATAGGCATGCAATAATGAGCCATATGTAGCTCCATTTGGTTTACGACATTTTTCATATATATTTCAAAATCTTGAAGATTATATCTTTTAAATTGAAATAATGACTTTGTAGTACTTTAGAATATAGAGAAGAACTTTATGGGAATATACCTATGATATTTATTTATTTAATTTTTTGTAAACTATGTGATCATAGTGTGGTATGAGAAAATACATTTTTTATAAATATGAAGAGACTTGCAATTGGAAAATGAAGAGACCCTAAATTAGAATATGAAGAGTCTCTCCATTGTGTATGTGGCTTAGTTTTTCTATTGCTTAATGAAAGATATATTTTTAGGGTGTGGCTAGGATAAAATGTTGTGTCTTGATGTATCTTATGGTTGTTCTTTATTCCTTTTTATTGTTGGTTGTACTTATTTTTTGGAAAAAACTTTAGCACGCTACAAAAGGGTGACATAAGTACATAGAAATACTGAACAATGTATTTGTGCCAAGCTAATTGAATTTCTCATATTAATAGCACATTTTGTTGTGCTAAAATAATGGATAGTAATCCTAGATGTTTTTCTTCTTAATCAATTTTGTTCCCTAACTATATTTGTCTGCATGCTAGTATCCTTCTCAAGGAATTTTAGACTATAAAGAGTTACATATTCTATGATTATACCTATGAAATTTTTTTATAGCTTGGAATTGTATACTTTTCCATCATTAAGCTTTATATTTCTCATCATGATAGGATTATCCTATTAACTTTCTAATTTGGCTTTGTTATAGGATTATAATAAAGAAACATAATGGTGGGAGATTACATACAAAGTCATGGAGGCTAGATAATTTAACTTGAGGGTATTTATTACATCTATGGGACTGAATCGGTTACTAAACTTCATTAAAGATGAAGAACATATCTAGATCACATCTTTAGTGGATGAAATGATATTAAAGGGAGAATATCTAGCTCTCAGAATCAAATTTTGGGGAAACTTATATTATAAAGGGATAATGTCTAATTATTTGTAGGTTTTTGGGCAATGTATCTTCTAAAGATCTCTATTTAGTTAACTTCAAATTGTGGATCTTATTGTGAAAATAAAAAAACATAGAATACTTCCCATACTGATAGGGAGTCTTTGTTGAGAGGTAATCTCAATCATTCTTATAAATGTTGTTAATGATATCTTTTCTCTAAGAGAAGTTTGAGGTGAAAGTCCTTGTGCCACCTTTAATGACTAGGTATTGTGTATACACCCTTTTCGAATAGCCATCATGAACACACATGCTTCTCTTGGAGAAGTATGAGATACAATCCATAATTAACCCTCTATGAATTTGCATGGTAGAAATGGAATCAGTTCTAGGAGAGTTTTGAGGTGAAAGACCTTGCTCCACCCTTTGTGAGTAGACATGGTAGAAGAGACTTGTGTGAGCTCATACTTTAATCTTATGCTTCTTTGGCTCACCCTCTAGAATTAGCTATAATGGATACTATGATGGTAGGATAAAAATATTTTATTGAGAAAGTATGTGATGAGAATTTTTTATTGACATTTTTTGAGATAGCTATGTGTGTTTTCCATACTAAAGCTCCCTCTCTTACTAAGACGGGGTGTTAAAGATTAAAGCTTCCATAGAAATATTTACCGCTGATATTTCCATATGATTTATTTAATGTCTTCATTCTAGCTTGCATTGAAATTTAGATAATGTCTCTATATACCCTCAACAGATAGAAAAAAGGTTTATGGTGATATTTTCATCATATTCATTTACATCTTTTTTACAATCAATTGAACATAATGTCAGACCCAAGATGTGCTAGTTCTCTCACCCTAAATATCTCGCTTCTAGCAATGCTCTACATGTTGTCAAAGTATGCTTGATTTGCAAGTCTACTGTATGAGAATCAAGGTATCAAAGGTTTCTCACATTGAATAGAATGTGATTGTAATCATTTTCTTTTAAACTCTTTAAACTCTTTTTCATTTGTTTCTTCTCTCACATGTGTCAAAAAGGAGTCCCATGCTACTTTGTAATAAGTACATTCAAAAGGTAACAATTGACCTACTTGTGTCATCTCTTTGAATATTTCTTTCCTTCAATACCTATCACTTAAATCCCTAAAAAAGTATATATTTGCATGACAATATTTTCTAGTCATCATTTCCAATGAAAATGGAATATTATCTTCTTTATCAACCTTGCCAAATTCAAATACCAGGGTTTGTATACTTAAAAAAGAAAGGGCTTTATCCCTTTCCTTACTATTATATTCACCCTAGTAGAAGATTCTTTATAGCAGCTAGTTAGACAAGAAGATGAAATCCATACACTGAAAGTGATGATTTTTGGTCAGCAATGTCCATTCTTTTATATCTATGTTATCCTCTTAATGCAAGCATGCTTTCCCATACTCGTCTAAAAGAGAAGTGCATGCTATTCTCAAAGAAACATATCATTTGGGCTTTGTCTTGTTAAAGATCTTTGGTAGTTCTTCAAGAAAGTCCTCTTTTACACAAATACATACTTGTTGGTAAACAAATTTATCACTGTGATAGTTACTTTTGAAACTAACCCTATTTGCTCTGTGAACCAACAATTGGAGAGATTGAAACCAATAATTAGTAGATAAAAATCTTCCATTGCATTTGAGAGATGCTTTCAAGGAATAATCATAGTTTAAAATTGTAAGGATTTTGAAAATTTGGAACAATTTTGATATCTAGGCAGCAACTAGCTCTATCTAGGAACAAGGACTAACAAGGACAAAGCTAGAATCTAGAATAACTAGAATAGTGCCTTATCCATTGGGCTATAGGGTCACATTGTAAAAAAAACTTTGCAAAGGGGGAAAATTGACACCAAAAATGGGACAACTAAAAGGAAGACTAGACACAACAAAAACCTAACAAAAAACAACATACCAACAAAGAGAATAATAAAACTTCTAACTAAACTATGTACAAGGTAGGTTTCCCTACCTCTAGTGAGTCAAGGTATAATCATACAATTCCATTCATTGGTTGGAGAAAATAAATACCATGGTATGCTAACATGTGACAACTCTCAATTTCCTATAGACTCGAGTATAAGTCCGCTCCTTGAATTCTAATTTTGATATTCCTAGAATACTCCACATCTTTAGATAAAGGGATGCATACAAATAACCAGGCTTCATAAAAAAACTTAGACTTCAAAATCAACTCTTCTTCTTGTTACATGTAATTGATGACTTCAATTTGAAAGAGTTGAAGTATAAGGCTCTCAAGTTTCTCAACACATTTTTGATCTTGTGTTGTACTTGGCAAACCCTCTACTTGAGTTTCTAGTAGTTGGTCATCATGAAGTCCTAAACTCATTTCAGACACAAGGTACTCTTTCTTTTCTTAATGAAAATTCACGTTAGATTGAATATTCCCATGATCCATTTCTTCTTCCTCATCTTCTAAAAGATCCTCATGAATCCTTAGGCACTTCATAACTTCAAGTTATCTTCCATCAATATCAAAATTCTCTATCTAAAGGTCCTTCTGGTGGTTAAGACTAGAAGAGATCAAACCTTCTATGAGATTGCCTTCATATAATTTGTTACCTAAAGCAACCTATGGAGTTATAGCCATTGAACCTTGTCTTTGACCAACCAATTGAAAATCTTCAATAGAAATGCCTCCCTCTAAGAATAAAGGATTAAAGTAAACATTTTTTTCATAGAGAAAATTACTATCCAAGGCTTTTAAGCATAAGCTTGGGGTAAACACATCATAAGAGCTTCCTTCAACAAATTTCTCTATAAGAATCCCTGCTTACTCATTACTTCTTTTATGATAGCTATTCTTCTAATAGAAGCTCTTTGACATAGGATTTCCTATTTGATGAGAAGGCTCAAAAAGAGGATTTCTTTGATGTTTGAATGATCCATAGGATTTCAGTTTTTCACTTGCATTGGATTAGAGGATCTTGTCAACATATCCATATAGCTTTCATTTTCAATATGTTCAATGATAACTGTCCTTTTGAATCATTAATTCTTCTCCAAGACATCTTTCATGAAATGTGAAAGCTTGATATTCTTGTAGCATGGATGATGATGAATTATGGCTAGATTATCCATATTCTTCTCCTTGAAACTGATTTTTAGCCTTTTCATCAACCGATCTTTTAATCACAAGTTCATTAATGCCATCAAATATAAAGGTCTCCATTTCCCAGGGAAAGCAGATATTGGTAGAGGTTGAATAGAAATTTTATCTCCATCAATGGTAATGGTTTCAGATTGTGACATAATATCTTAAGGATTGATGTTGTTAATAGATTCATCACCTTGAATGATCATGCAAGGATGAACATGAAGATCTTCTCCACACAGGAAGTCATCATCTGAAGCATCAAGACACCAAGTAGGAATAAAAGCAGCCTGAAATTCACCTCGATCCACATTTTCCTCATCTTCAATCATATGTTGTCTAGTTTCTTGAGATTTTGATTTTTTTTTCTTTATCATTAGGATCGAGATGATTGAGTACTTTCTCCTAAGTTTTGAAAATTTCATGGTGATGCCTTGATACATTAGCAGACACTTGTTCTCCTAAGACTCCATTTCTTGACCATATCCTTGATTAGACATAGAATCTCTGTCTTCTTTCATGCATGAAGATTTAGATGAGTCATTTCTAACATTTAGATTGGGTGATGTTCTCTTATCAAGAAAATAATTCTTGTATGGGTCTTCTTTCTCAAGTTCTTACAGTGTTTGAAGTAAAGAAGGATGTACTTTTTCAGTATCCAGGCATGCATTATCATACAAGCTTTTAAAAATTAAACCTAATTAGGATGAATGGACGTATAATTTTGATGAGAAATAGGTGCAAGCATTGCGCTACTTTTTTTACCACCATTATCCATCCTTGATTCATATGAATCATTTTTTTGATCAAAGTCTTCCTTATAATCGCATGTGGAATTTCTTTCTAAAAATGATTTTAGTTTGTGAGAGAAAAACTGATTATCTTTACCATCTTCTTTATCTATCTTTTGTAAATTTTGGAGCAAAGATGGATGGATCTTTTTTGGGTCTAGTTTTTGTCTACCATAGAAACTCTTCAAGAAGCTACCTTGCTTAGGATCAATGAAAATCTGATTTTGTTGAGAGGCATGTGAACGAAAGAAATTTCCATTATTCTTCATTTTTAAACAAGGCCTTCTTTATCTTTATATGTTGAACCTTTTTCTAAAAAGTATCCTTGATCATGAGAAATAAACTAATAATCTTTTTTATTATCTTCTTCAATCTTTTGAAAAAATTGCAGTTAGTAGGGATGAACCATTCTAGGATCTAGCCTCTTGCTACCATAGAAGTTCTTCAAGAAGTCAACTTCTAAAGGCTCATTAGGAATCTGTTTCTTTGGATATGAAAATTATTCCTCGTCACTGTCACTGTCACTGTCAGTGTCATTATCCACTTTCCACTTTCCCTTTGTACTAAACTATGTTTTGAATTCGAACCTCAGATAGAGTCGCCAATATTCAATCTTCTAAATAGAGTCATCAACCTTCATTCAAGGGAAGGTACCTTTATCCACCAACTTACTGATTAATTATCTACTTGACCTTGAATGTGACCAAGATTTGGCCTATTCCTTATTGGAATAGCAACTATTCTTTGAATGACTACAATATTTGGACCATTAGGAGCTCTTTGCAAGATTTCCCTGAATTATTCTTCTTCTTCTGCTGGACTTTGTCTCCAAGTGTTCAAATCTGAAATAATATCTTCCTAGGTGTCTTCAAAACTTAGACTCGGCTGGAGAACTGGAATCGCATTCTCATGAGGCAACACCATCTTACTTCATCATAGGCAACTGATTAATCTTTCTTGTATCCCCAGTAGAGTCACCAAAAATATGTTGTTGTGCCAATAATTGGAAAGATTGAAACTGATCATTACCAGATTACAATCTTCCTCTATGTTTGAGAGGTTCTTTGAAGAAAAAACCAGAGTTTAAAATGACAAGGATTTTTAAAATTCCAAGCAATTTTGATATCAATGTTTAATTCCCTTCCTTTCATACAGAAATCTATTTCTTCTACCTTGCATAACTATTTCTAACTTCTAAATTTTCCTACACGTATACGGATCAGATCAGTTTCATACTGAAAGTTTCCTGTCTTACGCATGTAAAGATCAAATCAATTTCATATAGAAAAACTATTTCATCCACCACTATATCCTTTACCCGACATCCATTTTAAACATGAAAACTTTCTTACCAGTACTTTGGCAAAATTATGTTGCACTGCAGCTCTTCTATCTAAATCTAATAGATCAATCAATAGAATCACATCAACAATCAATATAATATAATTGATATTTGATATTGATCAATGACATTGTTTTGACAGAAAATATCAATACAAGTTATACCTAATAATTTCAAATGATATCAATTTTGTAGGAAAGTAACAATTGAGCTGTTTCTTCGTTGGATGATTCAAAGAAATCAAAACCTAAAATATTGCCAACATATCACCGAAACCAGCTTATGTCTATGGAACCGTGAAAATAGTAGTATCGAACCAAACCCATAAATTCTTAGAGCTTAAACTTCTATCAACTTGTCAACGAAACATGCAAAGTACCTCAGAAAATGTTGAATAGCAGAATCAACTAAAAAACCCATTCGTTCTCAGCGCCCAAAATATCATTATTTATCACATGAACCAGCTTTTAAGTCCATCGGACCACGAAAATAGCAATATCAAACCAAATCACTAAATTCCCAAACCCTAGATAGTCACTCTAAAGCTACTGCGAAACAAATCATAAGTACCAGAATTACTGAAACCCCCAAAAAAGATCACGCTTGATTTCTTCTGCCTTCCTCGTTGATCCTATCTACTACAGCTTGGGTCAAAAAGCGGAAAAGCTTTGACATTGCCAAGGAATAGGCAGCCATGAGGAGATCCAAAAGGGTATCGTGATCCACCTTAACGAATTGTTGATCCCAGTTATTCACTTCCTCCTCTGAAATGGTGCTGGCGGCATGCAGATAATATTCGGTGTATTCGATCAACTTGGGAAGCACCTTACTGGAAATGAAGGGTAAGGGGATGGGGAGCTCCAATCCGGTGCAGACCTCGAGCATGAACCCTACCACCCCCAACTCTGCGGCCACGGCATAGTCTACCTCGAATATCTCATCATCAGAACTCTTCAATTTTATCTTGGCAGGAATCAATTTGTTCGGGTTTACTGCCATGATGATTCTACAAAGGCAAACTAGCTTTGTGGTTTCATGTATATAAGGTTTTGTTTATCGTGTCTTGCTATTAATTTTCTTTTGGAATGGTCCGCCTTTAGGGTTTTAGAATGGTCCGCCTTTAGGGTTTAATATGTCAGCTTCTAAGAGGTGTTGTTAAGAATGAGCTGTGCTTCAAAATATTTTTCATATCAATATGTAATTATTATTTTGGTTGATATGTATTAAAGAAAAATGAAAAAACCTACCTAATAATAATCTATAATCATCTATAATCAATGTACAGGATTAGGATCTTAAAAAGTTTGTCAATATTTTAGTTTCATAGTTTAGTAATATGATATTTCTTAATTATATTAAATAAATTTTAGTTATTGAAGAATTATATTTATGTTAGTTTAATTTTTTAAAGTCTGATTTTTCATGTATTAATATGATATTAGAATCTTGCATTCTAAAATATTTCATAGTTGTAACTAATATTCTCTTGATTTAATTATTGTAATAAGGTTTCAATTAAATTATTTATAGGTATAATTTTCTTATTTAGTAATATAGTTTATTCATAAATGTTAGCTATAATTAACTAATTATTTATGGTTTCTCTAAACATAACTTTGTTCATGAATATGTGGAGCTTATTATAAGAGATAAAAAATGAAAACTTCATATTGATCTATGTCATTAATCTACTACTCTAAGCTACCAACATGAGTTGATTGTAACATACTATTGGGCTCTTCTTCCTTTTCAAAATACTTTTGACAAAACAATCTTTGAAGGGGATGCAAAGAATGTTATCATGATACTTAGTATACAAAAAAAATATCCTAATGACTTAATTTAATTTCTACAAAATATGTTGAACAAAGAAAATATTTTAGTTGAATGGAAAAGTTTGGAGTTCATCCTAATAATATACATTATAATAATAACAATAAGTTTAAGCATTTCCTATCCTGTCCTTTTCATATGGTCAATATATTTTATCACGGGATTAAGTTCAATTTTCTCATTTGTATTTTTCTTCTCTATCCTAGTCCATGGCCTCCAATAGCATAAAAAGTGGTTTCCTCCATCTAAACCATATCCTTAGATTGTATAATTTTCATTCATCCATCTCTATTTGTGTAACACAAAACCTATCTACCTATAAGATTCACAATTTTATTATTTAAATTTCTAATCTAAAAGATGGACATGGGCTTTTTCATTAGGTCCATGTAAGACCTATCTTCTCGTTACTAGAGTTAATCATAAAATAAGAATGATAATGAAGAGGGGTTTTAAGATCATTTTCTAAAGTGGATATAATTAATGTGTTTCATGGTTCTTTTCTATCTTAGATCCAATAGGTTGCAATAGACATGTTACTCGCTACTGTCCCAATATTTTCTAATTAAAAAAAGAGAGAAGTGAAGAAAAAGATAAAATAGAAATTTGAATCAACTAGAAGAAGGCCTAATTATCCCCAATACTTTGCATCATCTTATGTAGTCAAGAGAAATAACAAATGAATTTAAAGAAGGCAGTGGTTAATCTCCAAACAAACTGCATAAGATTTTAAAAAAAGTCAAACATATTTTTTTTCAAATTCACCAAAATAAAATGAATTTTTCTCAAATTATCATGAAGATCAAATACTGAAATTTTCAAAAAAAAAATCACTATTTTTTTATTTTCAAAAATTTCGTCAATAGTGCATTTAGTAAGGAGGATAGCCACATCCTTTTAAAATGTGTGACAAAAATAGAAGATTTTATAAAATATATAAATCATTTGTTTACAAGTACCATACAGTCCTTTAATAGACCACATCATGCAAAGAGAAGCATGAAAGGACACATACAAAAACACTTTAATATAAAGATAACAAAGAGGGATTTTTAGTGATCCTAATCAACTTAACATCATTCCAATTCTGACCATACAGTAGGAAGAGAAATTCTAAAAGGGGACAATCATTAAAGTATCCTCATTTTTCCTATAGATTTTGACCAACTAGCTCCATTAATGTAAGAGATATTGATCTTATGAAGATCGATAAGAATGACATATAATGTTATTGGGATATTTAGGCATGTATGCCTCAAAGGAAATAGGCGACTCTAATAATGGTAGTGAAGTAGGAGCCACCTCACCTTCCTCTAGAAATGGGTAATGAGGAATTGAACAGAATTCAAAGGCATCATCTAACATCTCAAAATAATCCTCAGAGAGTTCCTTGTCAAATGCATCAAATCCATAAAGGAAGAGATCCGACATACTCACTTTGAAATCCGATCTACCAAAATATAGAGAAACAAATTTCACCAACTTTCATAAGAATGAAATACCTGTTGCACTAATGGAAGAATTAAACATCACACACTAATGGAAGAATTAAGCTTGGAAAATAAAAGTCAACTTTGACTATTTAACACTTTTGATCTAGGAATTAAGCTTAGTGTGTGATGTTTAAGCCGCTCCTTCGTAGTATCTCAAAGATGAGATGTGGGATAGGCTCTCATCAAGAAGAAAGAATCATATGCTATACAAGTGTATACAAAAAAGAGTATTCGTATTGAATATTTGTATGAACAATGTAAACCAAGTATTATAGTTTATTCACAATACATAAATACAGTGAGTTACACCATATGTATAGATATAAAGACTTCAGAACCCAAAAGTACATGCAAAATAGGATGTACCTTTAATACCTAAAGGTCTTAGCTCCTGTTGACAGAGAGTCATGAGGATATATATGCACTGCACTAGAGTCTTGATCGGTAGAAGACACAAAATGCTCATATCAACATTGACTATTGAGATGATGGTTGCAGATATCTATTTTTCACCTGTACATAGGAGGGGAAAAGTGTTGGGTAGGCTTAAGAGGCTTTCCACAGTTAGAAGAATTCTTTGATTTCTCACCTCCACAAATACTTAGATCTGATGGATAAATAAAATTAAAAATGGAGATTAGTGATAGAAACACCTCGGATAAATAAAATTCAAAATTGAGATTAGTGATAGAAATACCTTTGCTTAATGGAGGATAATTCCTATCATATGGTTATTCTTACTTATCACCATCTTAAACATCATATACTACGGTAAAAATTATGTTTGACAAAAATAAGTCGACTTTGATTATTCAACATTTTAATTTACGTGTTGAAATTTAATATGTGATGTTTAAACCATTCCTTATCATATTAAGATAAATTTAATAGAAAGAAAGAATAAACCTATCTTGAGGGAGATCACAAAAAGATAAAATGATTAATGTAGAATAAGCCTTTCCTGAGGGAGGAAATCCCTTCCTACCTAGAGTAGAAAAATGATACAACATGTAGTGTTAACAACTAGAAGGAGTTGAGTATTGTAGAAGCAAATGAGGAAAAGTTTGTATGCTTATCCCTGTAGAGCATAGAGTGACTTCATTGTTATTGGTGGTTTTTCCCAAATTGGGTTTCCACATTAAATCTTAGTGTCAAACTTGTGTGGATGTTATTTGTGATGCTTTACTATTAATGTTTTACATTCTCCAAGTTTGTTATAGTTAGGATAGTGGACTGCTAGTTGATGTTATTGATAATTTTCTATATAGGACAAGCATAGTAATTGTAATTGTGCTAAAATTCTATGGGCAGTTGTAGAGGGCCCTTACCTTACTTGTAAATACTAGGGGCCCAGTCAGTCCCACTCCAGGATCAAGTGTCTGTATCTTCTTTTGCACACACGTCGACTACTTATACTCTGTGCCATTCCCATGCCCATTAGAATAGTAGGGCAACTAGAATCCCCACCCAACCCCCCAACTATTATTATGAACCCAGTTAAATGATCATCTGAATGGAATGAAGGTGAGGACCTAGAAAAAGTAAGGCAGAATCAATAATGAATGAAGGTGAGGGTGATTAATTAACCCCCAACTAGTTTGACTTGCCCACATTTCTATAGTTGGGCACCTGCCGCTTATTCACCAACTAGGGAGGTAGGAGTGCCGCAAGTGTGTAGGTTAGGAATGTAGCTCGAACTTCTTTGAACTCTTCATTTTCCATCTCAACTTGTCCTTTCCATTCAACTTCAATTTTTATATCATCTCCTACAAAGATGTGTGATACCTTTGACTACTTCAATTAAGAAAAGTCTCCTTTTAAAGAACCCATATGATACATGGCACCTGAGTGAAGAATCTATTCCCCTGAAGAATTTGAACCAGCCATAAGTGCTTTCCCTTTTCCCTTTGAAGTGGGTGGAGTTGAACCCTTGGAAGCATTTGGCACATTGATTTTGTTCTTCCTGATTAGGTTTTCTAAATTATGTATTCTCTTAGTCTTTCAATGATGCTCATCATGATTCAATTTCTTGCAATATGCAAAAAAAAGGTTTTCCTTCTTATCATTGATTCCCTTCTTGTTGGAAGAAGAATTTCCTCGTGGTGAGGAGGTAGATTTTTGCATCTTTGATTGTGATTTTTTCTTCCACTTCTTCTTCTTCTTGTTGCTAGAACTTTTACCTTGTTGGTTTGATTGGTTCTCATTGCTAGCCACCAATGCTTTGGTCTTTGATAACTTGATAATTTCCATATCTATCAACTTGGATTGTTCCAACATTACATCTCTACAAATGCATCAAATGTAGACTTAGTGAAAGCACTTCCTATGGTCAACCTATGAGTGTTGTAACTCAAAACAAAAGATGCATATGTTGAAGGTAGCCTCTTCAAGATGTGATGAGTCAATCAATCATCCTTCATGGGATTACCACAATCTTTAAGTAGTGCTCTCAATTCATTGGCTTTGTTGATACAATCTTCAATTTTGTCAAAATGCTTAAGATCCAAGAGAAGTAGATCATCCTCAATCTGGTATCCCTTTTCCTCATCCACCTTACCATACAACCCTTCAAGTTTGTCCCAAGCAAGTTTGCCTTCCTTAAAGCTGGAAATGTGGAAGAAGAGATCTCTATGAACACAACTCTTAATAATTCCTAAAACCTAATTATCTTTAATTTTCCAATCAACTAGTGTTTTACCATTTATGGATTTTACTATTGTACCATCAACATATAGATTTAAACCTTTTTTCATTAATCTACTCCATACAATATCTTTCCATGTAGTATAATTGTGTGAAGTTAGAAGTGGAGTTTTAGGTGAACCCATGATGCAAAAAATTAAAAAGAGCACAAGTGTAAAAGAGAGACACAAAAACACAAGAGATACCTCCCCCTATTCACTCAATCAAAAAGACCCCCCAAAAAAGATGTTTTTGGCACTTTATATGTAGTGCATGTACAATATGCCACTTGTCAAAATGTACAAAGTGAACTTCTGATTTTTCTATTTACAACTACCTTTTGAGGCTCAAATCTATCACTAAGCACTGTAGCTCAGATGTACAACAATTTTGAAAAGTAATCAAAGCAATACAACGCAGAAAAAGATCTAATTCAAAAAGTGATATTTTTGTCCACACAACCCTATAATTTAATTCTAGATCTGGAAAGTGGATGAAAAATTAAGCACTTTAAAAAATTAGAACCTGAAAATGTGTCCAGATGAGCTCGTATGGAGCGTTTGAAGTTGTAAAATGTAGGATTGGATAGGAGCAGTCATCAAAAAATGTAAATTTTTACAAATTCATGCACCAAAACTAGAAAAGAACAACACCACTAAAATTTTTAGGAAGTTCTACCCAAAATATTAAAAAATTGTATCTAATTTGGAGCTTGGATGATTGAGTTATGGCCTCCAAAAGTTGGACTATCAAATCAAAACCTAATCTAGAGAGGGGTCTGGGCAAAAAACTATGAGCTTAAATTTGATGTTCAAATGAACATCATAGTAGTTCATTTTTTCTTGGAAATGATGGTATGAAAACCATCAAATTTATCATAGTAAAATGTTAATATCAGTGAAAAAAGGGGCCTTGGATGATGTGCTAGGGCCATACTATATGGTCAAGGTGACATGGCACTATACAGTCGTATGATGTCTTACATGTCATTGATGTGTAAGGGCTTTTGGCTACTAATGTAGCACCTAGTTGAGTCACTTTGTGACATGGCGAAGAGTAACCGTGTATGCTCACTATACACGTGCACATGGTTTTCCAAGCTGGTAGTAGGTGCCATGTGAACTTTGGGTCTACTACATCAGTTCACTGACTAGGTGTATTACAGGTCCATGGGGACTATTTTAAGATTTCCACATGGAGTGTTTCTATTTGTCTGTGTGGGCAAGGCACGTGGAGGGTTAACACTAGAGTAGCTATAGTTGCTACACCAGTCGTTGGACACAAAACAGTCATTGGGAGGGTATGTGGTTCACCAACGATGGAGTTCTAGTGTAAAGAGTTGTGATGATACTAGAGGAGTTCAAATTTGTGGCCATTGTGTTTGAATTGGCTAGGGTTGAATGTTTGTCACTAGGTGTGAGGAATATGGCAGGGGCTTGGTGTCAGGTTTTCCATAACTAGCAGGAGGTAAATTACGGTGTCGGGGTGGGATGGTAATTATCCCACATCCATAGTACACAAAACTTTAGTGAGTTTTAAAAAAACACCCCATTGTGTGTGTTGTAAAGCAATACCATTGGTTAATAGGGTTCAATGGAATGTGCACTAGTATTTGGAGGACCGCCTGTTGCCTGAAATTGGTGCAGTCTGCCAAATAAAAGAAGAATATTCTTTATGGGGCCAAGGTTTCATTGCTCAGTTCCTACAAAAAAAAATTCTCTACAGGCTTGACAGGCAAAACAATTTCTAAGAATTTGCAAAAAAATGCAAATGGAAATTATAGAGAAATTAAATTTGGATCTGAAGAATAAATTGTAGATCTAAAAAAGGATCATACTGTGATTGAAAATTGGGCTTTTGAGTGTCAGTTTGCAAAAAAAAATTGCCTCAAATTTGACTATGGCATAGGGTAGGAAAATTTATAGTCAAATTTCACCGAATCGTTGTTCCAGATGTAATGGCAAGGCCTGCTTTGGCTCTAGATGCTCCTAATGAATATGATAATCTGGATCTAGGTTGAGGTTCTAAAGCAAGAATTGTCTCAAACGACGATGTGAAGAGAATTTCCCTCAACTCTGATACCATGTAAGAAATTTTCTTAGGAAAAATTGACCCAAGATCAAGGAACTCAAGCACAAGCATAGAATAGACCAAAGTATGATTAGAATAATAATATAATATTCAATTCATGTAAAAGTACACTAGGAGTGCCTATATATAAAGGCCTCTAGACTAACTAGGAGTCAGCATACTAATAAGTCTTACAACGAGCCAAATGTCCACCAAGAGTAGCTTATCCTCCATTAAGCATAGGAGTGAGTGCAATGATGAGAGGATAAGCCTACAAAGAAGTAGCACATAAAATTATGTTGTAGACACAATGTGCTAAAATATGAGTGCTAATAATTGTGTTGTCAACATGACAACTTAGTTAATTATGCAAAGTCCAGTGTTATAGACACCATGTGCTGAATTAGTGTTGCTTACTATAGTATTGTCAACATGACAACTCATAAGAGTACGCAAACTCCTAAGTGTATCACCTAAGAAATAATAAAATAATGTATTGACCTAAGTAAACTTAAGTAAGTGTAAATAGTGAATGATTATTTACACCAACAAAAGTAACAAGACACAAGGTAATGCTAGTATGCAAGGGTTATGCTTAAGAGGAAGGAGTTGATTATGGAGAAACTTTTTCTCATGTGCTAGGACTTGAAGGAGATAGAACTTTGTCGCATACTCAACCTACAAAAATTTCAAGGTATATCAAATGGATGTCAAATCTAAATTTTTAGATGGTATACTATGTTAATCTTAGATTGGTTTTGACAAGTAAGTGTTTATACACTTAAGTCATTTACTTAGTTCATGTCGAACAAGTAACATATGTTGAGTGCAACATGTAAGTTAGAGCATGTTGAGTAAATAGTGAGTGTTGAGTCACTCATGTGCTGAGTCATTCAACTGCTGAGTAGATAGTATGTGCATAGTGATTTAGGAGTCGAGCAAGTAGTGATTGCTAAGTCATCCAGATGCCGAGTGACAGTATTGAAGTCATTATTAGTGCTGAGAACTAGGAACTTTAGATGTTGAGTAACACAGTTCTAACATAGTTGTTTATATTGGCACAAACTACTATGTAAACCATTTTTGAGCTAACTTAAAGATTGATTTATGATCTTTTGTTGATAAGGACAAATATTAAGTATGAATCCCTATGTATTATAGGCATCCAATAAGAAAAAGGGAAGGTTTAAGTGGCAATATGAGTGAATCACAACTATTCATTCATACCTAATCCTAAGTCACCTAGGTATTCTTAAGGAGGAAAAACACTTAATATTTTAATGAATGATCAAGGAGAATTAAGAAGAGTTTGTGTGCACAAACAAGAAATTCATAGTGACCAAGGTATTATGATTTGAGTTACATTACAAAATCAGTTAAAGGAGAACAAAGGAAGAAAATAATGGACATCAGAGAGACATATGATCAGTAAGGATCAAGTACAACATAAGCATAGAGGTGATCTAACATCAACCAAAAGAGTGCTAATCATAGGATCATTGATGAGACATTCTAATAAGTGAATCAGTTAAATCTCTTAACAAAGTAGTCCTAAAAGGTTGTATTGAAATCTTCTAACAAGGTGCTTACATAATTGTGAGTTAAAGTCCTTTAATCAAGCACACTTCTAACAAGGTGTTGAAATCCTTTAATAGGGCAAGACCTAACAGTTTTTGCAAGCTTTTAACAGGGCAGAACTTTCAACATTGTAAACTTCATTGGATACACTTTATTACTACAGTAGTGAAGATTTGTGGGCATCATCCCCACCCCAAATGTACCTTCTCATTATAGATTT
This sequence comes from Cupressus sempervirens, assembly GCA_028749045.1. Lineage (NCBI taxonomy): Eukaryota > Viridiplantae > Streptophyta > Pinopsida > Cupressales > Cupressaceae > Cupressus > Cupressus sempervirens. The sequence goes on along the minus strand of CM053789.1, from coordinate 9,605,908 downwards.
TTTGACTAATCATATCTTGTGTCATACATGTGTGAATGCTTACTTCTTTACATACTCTAGATGTATATGCTTTATATGCTATTTTAGTTTACTTGTAAAATTGTGAGATTGATGTATGGTGAATGTTTTTATGGATAAAAGTTTGAAGCACTGAATCAAACAACCCCCCCCCCCCCTCCCGACAGCTTAACTTTCATATCGTAATTCCAACAATTTGTATTAGAGTTTTGTCCTTTAAAAGTAGGGCTTTCTAACTTTGAGGAAAGATATTGGAAATAGAAGTCTACAAATTGGGAAAGATTATAGAGAACCAAGTGGTTGAGATACAACTCATTCTACATCAGTTGAATGAAGCAAGAGAAGATCTAAAGAAATAATTGAGAAGAAGGAAGGAAATTGCTATCGAGGAGAATGACATACAATATCAAGAGATGGGCACCACTAGAATATTTGCAAATAAAAATTTCAATGAATTTGATGCATCAGTTGTAGATCTTTAATGGAAAAGAACATAACTCTAGCTTTAGAGATCAGAAATCTTAAGATAGAGCAAGAATAACAAGCCATATTACTATGTGAGGTGACCAAATAGAAAAAGAAAGCTATGGAAGACAAATTCATGATTGAAGATGACAAAAGAGTTTTCACGAGAAGACTCAAAGAGAAATCATCATAAATAAATAAGATTGCTCACATGCAATTGGAAATAATGAATCAAGTCATGATTGCTAATCATGAAATAAATAGTAAAGACATTGAGATCACAACACTGAAATTGTAGAATGAACAGTTGAGCAATGATCTAAAAAGGAAAAAGGAGTTTGCTAAAAGTTTAAATAAACCTGGTGAAGCCATCATGTACTTTGAACAATTCATGAGATCCCTAGATCTAACAATGATACATCTAGACTGGGATACACTACTACTAAACAAGGAGAATCTTCCAAAAGTGTTGAAGAAAGAAGTAACAAAGGTAAGAACTCCAAACCTACTTGTCATAATTGTGGTAAGAAACAACATATTGCTAATGTTTGTAGGAGCAAGACTATAAATCAAAATGTTATGCAAAAGACATGGGTCACTACCATAATTACAACAAACAAGGTCATCAAACACATGAATGCAGAACCAAGACCATGCACACTCAAAGATTTGAAGGATACTATTATAGTTGTCAAAATTATGCACATAGAGATTTTGAATGTAGATCCAAACCCAAGTGGTCATCAAATAACTAAACAAAGGTAAAAATCAATGGCAACTCTTATAATTGGGATTATAATACAAGGCATAGTTGTTACTACTGTCAATGGTATGGACATATTCCTGAAAATTGTATTAGAACACATTTCAAAAGTGATTACAAAAGGTGGTCGAATCAAACCACATATTTTAACTATTTGAAGACTGATCAAATAATAAAATATTGTCAAACAAGGTCAAAAGCACCAAGTTGTGAGTTCAAAAAAGGAAAAGGAAAGGAAAATGTTGAGAATATTAGAGATGAGATGAACAAGACATAGAAGAGAAAGGAAGATTACAACACATCAAGTGTAGATGGGATCACTTCACTGGGTCAAGTGATCACACCTCATCAAATTAATCAATCAAGAGGTATGTGGGACTAATATTTAAAAGATATACCATAGATCAATTTCAAGGATTTAGTTTTTAAAATATTACATATGCATGAATAAAGATGCAAAGTGTTCTTAGAAATCAAGAATAAATCTTTGGGTTTTGTCAGTTTTCATCTTATCATCGAGCATGAAAGGTTTCATTTGGTTGCCAAGTGAAATATTAGTGGATGTTGAGCTAACAAAAAATTTTAGTTAAGGCTGTAATTGTAGTGATTTTCAAGCATATGGAAAACTACATGTATGCCAAGTGAGCTAAAATATTCAGTTGAAGCCAAGCTTATAGCTGTGTAAGCACTTAGAATTAAATGCAATGTTTTAAGGGCTATTTGATTGATTTCTTCCCATTTAACATCATCTAAATTTGAAGAAGAGCATGAAGGGATAAAGGAGATCTGGAATAATTAATCTAAGAATTTGTAGGACATTTCAAGGTTGTTCAATATCATTCCAATAGGATTCACAAGGTATTTAACAAGTGTCGAGCTACACAATTTTAAATTTCACAAACCCTAGCTTCATGTAATGGCATCTAGTTCTTCCATATGCAAAGGTGTAGAAGGTAAATAGGTTTTAAATGTTTAATTGATAAGTAATGAAATCAAACAACCTACTTTTTGGGCTATCCTAGATATAGCTTACAAAGAGGATCCCTCAAGTGTGTTATACATGATACCACCACAAGTTTTAACAATTCAAGATGTTTGAAATTGTTACACATGCAAAATTTGAAGCATAGGAGATATGGAAATCAAGAAAAACATATGAAAAACTATGTGAGAATAGAGTGTTGAAGGAAGAATTTAAAATTGTTGAGAAGAAAGAGTTAACGTGTGCCCTAAATTTCCCCAACATATTCAAGATAGAGTGGATAAAAATTGTTTTGAGTAGAATTCATGATAACTTGTATGGATAGAAAATGGGCCAGTAAAAATCACTAAGAAGATTGTTCATAGAGTGACAAGGTTTCCAACCCTAGATTAAAAAAAGACCATGAGAAGTGAAGCAAAGGAAATAATTGAACAAAGAACAAGGGTTGTGTGGAATAAAAGAGGAATGACAATTGATGCTATCACATATCCTCTAATAGCTTTTGTAGTAAGCATTATAGCACACAAGTTTTATCAATCTAGAAGATTAAACAGTATACCTTGCATTGTAGTTGACATGGGTTACAAAATTGTGAAGAAGGATCATACTTATGATCTTGCCGAGTTGTAGTTGCAATAATTTATTGAGAATTTGGGGGCTATAACGAAGACCAAAAGTGCATAGTGTAAATTCAGAGCTATTCTTGTATACATTTTCTTTTATGTGCAAAACACATTTACTACATTTGGTAAGGTTGCATGGAAGGTGAACAGACCTATTATGGCTTAAATTGGTGAACTTATTGAGCAACTAGGTAATAACTTTGAATATGTCTTGACAAGTTATTTTGAGGATTTCAAACAATCTATGAAGAAAAGATTAAAGATACTAGTCTCACTAGTGGAGAAACATTTTGATGATGTTTCCTTCCTAGTTGATACTAATTTCACATATGTACAAGCAGTAATTACTAGGGTGAGATGGCTAAGGCCATTAGGATATGAAATAAATTTTGATGAGGCCTCTACAGAAATCACAACATTACTTATAGAAAAAGTGGATAAAGAAGCCACATCACTTGAAAGTTATGACTTGGTCAAATCAAAGATCACTATGGAATTAAACATTTCTTTAGTGATCAAGAAGAAGAACAAACTAGTAAAGAAATTGAAAGAAAGATTTGGTGAAGGAGCCAAGGAAGAAGAAGAGGAAGATGACGAAGAAGAAGATGAAACACAAGCTCAAGAACCATTGGTATTGGCACAAGGATAGGGAGAAGGCCAGCAAGAAGATGAAGTAGAAACTGTAGGAGGTGTCAAGGAAGAAGAGGCCAATAGAGCACCAACAACTACTGAGAAAAAGAGGAAAGTAAAGAAATAAATAGTGAAAAAGCAAAAGAAGGTTGCTAAACCTAATCAACCCAAACCTACAACACCTACCATAAGGGCTAGTACAAGAGTCACTGCATAAAAGGATAAAGAAGTAACCAAGCCTAAGGAGAAGAAAGCTAAAGCACATAAGAGACCAAGGAGGAAGTATGTTGCACAAGCTAAATCTAATGAAGAGAAGATTGAATCAAATGAAAACAACCAATATGAAGACGTGAGTTATAGTCCCTCTGTAGATTTAGATAATTTATGTGAGAACATTAGGAACAATGCTAATTTATCAGGATTCTCTCACATTGAATTTGACAATCTTGGGAAGATTGAGAAGAACCAAGTAGAAGAGGTAGTATATGCCATGATGGATATATTTAAAAAGACTCCCCTAGAACTTGCCAACTCCATACCTAAAATATTATATGATAGAGTTGAGCAAAAATGGCATTATTGTTTAGACACTAAAAGATAAATTGGGGAGACAACCTTTGTTCAAGTTATGCCAAAACTTAGTAAGGCTGAAATGTCTAAAGCAATTAAGAAGTATGTTGTAAGATTTGTTTCAAAATATAGGGCATTCAATATATTGCAAAACAATACAGAGGATATTGTACAGAAGGCCAAACATATATGGAAGATAACATATGGACTATCAACATCTAGAGAAGTTGACCAGATAGCTATTGAGGTAGGAGAGGATGAAGAAAATGATACTAAACAAGGCACAGTTGTGGGAGGCACAGATATGAATATTGACAACTAGGGACCAACTAAGGAAGGGAAAAAAATAGAACTAAGTGTATAAGATACCAAAATACCGAGTGCCAACCCTCCATAAGAGACAAGAAAAAGTATTCAACTTGTCAAAGTAAAGGATGTTTCTAAGGCTATTGGTTCAAACATCAATCCCCTTATAGAGGATGATTTGAAAAGGATACTTGTTTAGTCCACTCTCTAGGCCAAACTATGTGACAACCCTCTACTGATGAGTGTAGATGAAATTTAGAAAATAGAAACAATAATTATAGGGGAGGAAGTGAAAACACAAAAAACATCTATAATCACTCCTCAAGTCAGATGTGTACAACCTTCACAAACTTTAGTGGTATATCAAAGGAAGGATATAATAAGTTTCATTGTCAGTAACTTATGCAAGACACTCCAGTCTTAGTGAATGTATTAGAAATTGAAAAATAAAAGGGTGGGACAATTGGAGAAGTCAAGATACAAATACTAGTCAATGATAGCACTCAAGGCCAAACAAGTCAGGTAGATACACCTATACCTTCAGCATAAGATCAAGGTCAAATTGGAACTACAAAGACATAAAAGGACAAGATTGAAGAGTCAAGTTTGACACCCAAGCCATAAGAGCTACTAGCTATTCATGCATTGGTAACTTTACAAGAATCTTGTACTCCTAGTCAAGTTCTTCAAAGGCCGAGCATAGATGCTATACCATTTGAATTCTCAAGGCCAAGTCATAGCTCAAATAAGGTAGAAGATGTAACTACTTATAGAGATGTTAGCCTAGATGAAGAGATTGTATTGGCTAAATTTGATTATGCAAAAATCACAATTGAGAAGATGGGAATATTGCAAGATGCCCTAACAAAGTAGAAAAATCAAGAACTACTCAGAAGGGATCATAGGCAGAAGAAAGACTTGATTGACATCAAAGAGATTTTCCTAGATACATTCAGTCTATCAACTACAAATGAAACCAAGCCCATCATGAAAAATTAAACAATATAGTGGAAAGGGTTACTAACATAGACCTAGATACTAATGTAAAACTATTAGAATGATCTAAAAGGAAGTTTTGAAACAAAGTAAATGAGAATATATCAAGTGTTATTGCACTAACATAGTTTGAGCTAGCAACCAAGATAGAGAGTGTGAAGAAGGTACTAGAGAATATTTTCTCTCCGTGTACCAAATTGTGTAATCCTACACTCTTCACACAAGAAGTAAGGAATCTGTAAGAATTTTCCTTAGGGAAAAATTCACCCAAGAACTAAGAACTCAAACACAAGAACAACTGTAGACCAAAAATGGATATGATCAATTAATCAGAGTATGTCCTAATACATTGCTCTGTTCAGTATATGATTTGATATTTGATGTAAACACACTAGGAGTGCATGTATATAAAGGCCTCTCAAGAAGCGCCTAGAATGTCTCTAGATAGAACAAGGAGATAAGATAAGCATCATGACAACTAAGCACATGCCTTATCCATCATTCTAGATGAGTTGATAAGAATGACAAGGTTGTAGACACCATGTACTTAATTAGTGTGCTAACTCCTATGTTGTAGACAACATGTGCATAAAAGAGGTGCGAACTCCTGTGTTGTCAACATGACAACTCACAAGAGTGCACATACTCCTAGGTAACTAATAAAAATATCTATTAACCTAAGTAAACTTAAGTAAGTGTAAATAGTAAATATGTATTTACACCAACACCCCCCCTTAAGTGCAACTTAGGGGAATGCCCTTAAGCTTACAAATACCAGGATGCAATGCATGATGGGTCTCGAATACTGGGCCATGTTAGGTACCCATGTACATAATGAAGATGAAAATCTCTCATAAAGTGGGGAAAGAGGGAAAACCTCATGGAAAAAACCCTCCCTCAAAAAGAGAAATGAAAGGGGATGCATGGTTGGATGGAGTAATCAAGAGACCCCCCCTCACCCCCCCCCCCATTATGACATACATGAAGTATATACAAGAGAGAAAATGAGAAGGACAGAACCTCCTAAGAGGAGAAGAAGGAGAAGAGGTAGTCCCCCTGCCCTAAAGGTAGTGTGCCTATTAGTGAGAAATGTTATGATGTAGAAGTTGATTCAAGACCTCTGAATGATGTTCCTCCCCTTTGGGAGAAACAAAGGCAAGGGTACCTATGAGATGCATCCCCTATATGGAGAAGGAATCTCTATGATGACTAGTGTCACTGAAACCTATCCAAGTGTCCTTGTGTCGATACTGATGGTGGCTTCCTCCAAAACTATTGAAGAGAAGTGTAGATCAAACAAGGAGTGATGTAGAACCAGTTTTCGGAGACCAACAATCTTATCAAATGTGAAAGAGACCTCCTACAAATGCTATACATAAGAATGCACAATCACACCAACCTAAAAAGATTGATCATGTAGAGAATGTGCAATAACTATAGAAGAATCCATCTCAGCAAAGAGAAGCAATAGATCATGAAAAAAGTCTTCCATATCTACTCTGTGTGACTCCAAGAACAAAGCTGAAATGTTTGGCAAGAAGTCATTACCTGAAAGACCATGTGTACCCTGTAGTGCTGAAGTACATGAATCTATTACTATGGAAATAGAATTTTCCTCAAAAAGAAGATGAATGTCATCAAGAATGTCTCTCACATCTTCAATGTGAGACTCCATGAACAAGCTTGAAATGTTTGGCAAGAAGTATTCCGTGAAGTTAGAGTAGGAAGACATAAAGGGTCTTGCTTCACTGAATCCAAAGCATCTATGGCTGGAACAAAATTAGTAGGAGCAATAGGAGCTAGAGGTGTGATATAATTTGAAGAGGGTGCAACAACTGATGAAGAAACCATAGCTAGAGTGACTGGACATAGAATGTCCTCTGGAGATGGAGGAACACATGGATCTCCATATGCTTCCCAAATAAATATCCAAATATCATAAGAAAAATGTGCCAATCTAAGAGGATCAAAAGATTCCTTATTCATACTTTTAGACAAAAAGTGATGAAGGTGAACAACATGTGTCCAATTAAAATGTGGTGGCAATGGATAGAGATAAGGAAGCAATTCTGGATGGTCTCTTAGATGACCAACTATAAAAGCACTCCATTTGTGATAGTTCCTTGTTGTCAATTGTGGTCTAATACCAAACTAACAAATTTGACAAGACTCCATGAGATCAATCAATGAACCTCCAAAGAATCAAAAAACCCAAAGAACCCCCTCCCCCCCACCAGCCCCCCCCAATGTATGATTTAGGCACCTAATAGCCACTTGCCAATTTAGGGCCTATTTTTGAAAGTAGTATTCCCATCTATATAACATATAATCTAATTGAAAATCTAGAAAGTAGACAAAAAAATGCACTTCCAAAAAAAATAGAACCTGATTTGGAGTCCAAATGAGCCTGTACTAAGCATTTTAAGAGGCAAAATTTAAGATTTGCGAGTTGTAGAAAAATTCAAGAATAGAGATCTCAAACCACCTACACCAATGTGTAGATCATGAAATCCTACCCTAAAACAAAAAAAAATTACTCGTAAAAAGGAGTCTATATGAGGGAGATATTCCTGTTTGAAAATTGGTGTTATTTTTTTTTCTAAACTACCACCGCATCTCCAAAAATCAAATGACTCTAGATTTTGCCTAAGATGTCTGATTTGAATGAAAAAAAATCTGATTTGGGGGTTTTTGGACCTTCTGAATGTGATGCAAATATCTAATTTGCACCAGCAAGCTTCAATTTTCCCTTGCAAAATATCTCTCCTACGGCTTGATGGCAAAAAAAATTCTAGAAAATAATGCAAATTCGAAAGAAATAGTAGAGATGCAGATGATGAAAAATGCAGATCTAAAAATTAAATGTACAGATCCGAAATGATCATACCAATGCTGCAAATCTATCCTTCGAGTGCTAGTTTGCAAAAAGGTTTTGCCTCACAGTCAACTTTGGACCAAGGTAGCCAAATTTATACTCGATCTTCACCAATTCAGCGTTCCAAATACAATGGTGAGGTTAGATCTAGCTCTAGACACTCCCAATGACTGCGATACTCTAAATGTGGGCTAAGGTGCTAAAGCAACAATGGTCTTGAATGGCTATGTGATGAGAAAATCTCCAAGAGCTCTGATACCATGTAAGAATTTGCCTTAGGGAAAAATTCACCCAAGAACTAAGAACTCAAACACAAGAAAAACTATAGACCAAAAATGGATATGATTAATTAATCAGAGTATGTCCTAATACATTGCTCTGTTCAGTATATGGTCTAATATGTGATGTAAACACACTAGGAGTGCCTATATGTAAAGTCCCCTTAGGAAGCACCTAGAATGTCTCTAGAAAGAACCAAGAGATAAGATAAGCATCATAACAACTAAGCACATGTTGTATCCATCATTCTAGATGAGTGGATAAGAATGACAAGGTTGTAGACACCATGTGCTTAATTAGTGTGCTAACTCCTATGTTGTAGACAACATGTGCATAAAAGAGTTGACGACTCCTATGTTGTCAACATGGCAAATCACAAGAGTGCACATACTCCTAGGTGACTAATAAAAATATGCTTAACCTAAGTAAACTTAAGTAAGTGTAAATAGTAAATACATATTTACACTAACAAAATCACATCCTAAGTTTGGAGAACTATATGCAGTCATCTGGTGCTACTTTGCCCAAGTCTCTAGGTCAAAGTGAGAAACATTTCAAATACCTCTTGCAATCCTATAGTCATTTAGCATCATTACAAGAAAAAAAAGCCAACATAAGGGCTAAACTGATCAACATCCAATCGACATTGACTCCTCGCATGGAGATTTTACATAAGGAACTAGGCTATGTAGAAACACTTATGAAGAAAGACCAAAATCTTTCTACATTGGACAACTTAGTATACCTTGCTACCTAGCTATCCATCCAAATCAAGTCTTTGGAGGTAGCTTGCAATAATTGGGATGTAGCACTTAAGATTATACTTGAGGTCTATAAACCTTTTTTGGATAAATACACTATTAGTGTATAACCCATTCTCATAAGTGTCAAAAAGGTGTAGTAAGATAAATGGGGGAGAAAAAAAATAGATTGAAGAGATATCTATATCAATGGGAGAGGAAGAAGAGTAAGAGAACAAAAAAATACAAATATCAATTCAAATATGCACAGAGAAAGAGTATCAATTGATACAAATCTACTCAATAGGAGAGAGATTTTGATACAGAATATAATAGAACTAAACATTCAACTTAGGGGGAGTTATGAAATTTTGAGGTACAAGTTATGTGTTCCAAAATTTTGGTATTTTGAAATTTTGTATAGAAGTTGAATAAATATCTATGTTATGTCTATAAGGATAAGATCATTAATGCATGACCAAGTGTTTTTGACATTCATGTCAAAAGGGGAGATTGTTAACCACAGATTGGTTTTGACAAGTGAGTGTCTATACACTTAAGTCATTTACTTAGTTCATGTCCAACAAGTAATAGATTCCAAGCACAACATGTAAGTTAGAGCATTCCAAGTAAATATTAAGTGTCGAGTCACTCATGTGCCAAGTCATTCAAGTGTCAAGTAGATAGTATGTGTCGATCGATTTGAGTTGAGCAAGCAGTGCATGTTGAGTCATTTAGATATCGAGTGATAGTATTGAAGTCATTGTTAGCACTGAGCACCGGGGACTTTAGATGCTAAGTAAGAAAGTTTTGACATAGTTGTTTGTATTGGCACAAGCTACTATTTAAACCATTTTTTAGCCGACTTAAGGGTTAATTTATTATCTTTTGTTGATAAGGATGAATCTTAAGTATGAATCCCTATGTATTACATGCATCCAATCAAGAAGAGGTAAGGTTTAAGTAGCAATATGGGTGAATCATAATTGTTGATTCATACCTAACCCTAGGTCACCTAGATCTTCTTAAGGAGGAAAAACCCTAAAAATTTTAATGAATGATCAAGGAGAATTGAGGAGAGTTTACATGTACAAATAAGATGTTCATGGTGACCAAGGTATTATGATTTGAGTTACATTGCAGAATTAGTTAAAGGAGAAAAAAGGAAGGAAATAATGGAGAGTAGAGAGATATCTGATTAGAAAGGATCAAGTACACATCTGTATAGAGGTGATCTAACATCAAGCAATAAAGTGGTAATTGTAGGATCATTGTTGCACAATTCTAATAAGTGAATTAATTCAATCTCTTAATAGAGTAGTCCTTATAGGCTGTATTGAAGTCCTCTAATAAGGTGCTTACTTAATTGTCAGTTAAATTCATTTAATTAGGCACACTTCTAACAGGGTGTTGAAATCCTTTAATAGGATAAGACCTAATAGTCTTTGTAAGCTTTTAAAAGGCTAGACCTTTCACAAGGTAGATCATGTTACGTGATCAAATATTTTAGCCTTCATTAGATACACTTTATTACTATAGTAGTGAAGATTTGTGGGTCTCATCCACACCCTAGTTTTACCTTCTCATTGGAGGGTTTCTAGGTAATCATATCTTGTGTCATACATGTGTGAATGCTTATTTGTTAACATACTTTAGATATATATAATTTATATTGTATTTTAGCTTACTTGTTAAATTGTGAGATGGATGTATGGTGAATTTGTTTATGGATAAAATTTTGAAACACTGATTCACCCCCTCCCATCTCAGAGTTTACCTTTCCTATTGTAATTCAAACATACTAGAGGAAGAAATATACATTGAACAACCTAAAGGATTTGTAGATCCAAAAAAGAAGAATATGGTATGTAAACTGAGCAAACCCTTCTATGGGTTGAAGCAGGCCCTCAGAGTATGGTATGAAATATTACATAACTATTTAGTGAAGATTGGTTTCGAAAGGACAAATGATAATAATAACCTATATTTGAAGAATGGTAAGAACAATGAATTACTCTTATCTAAAATATTTGTTGATGATATAGTATTTGGAGGAAAAGAATCAGTATGCAAATCACTTTCTGATGAAATGAAGAAGGAATTTTAAACATCTATGTTTGGTGAAATAAAATTCTTTGTTGGACTACAAGTATGTCAAATAGAGTTTGGTATTTTCATTACATAATCTAAATATATCAAGGATTTACTGAACAATTTTGGTATGAAAGGTTTTAGACTAGTAAGTACACCTATATCTATTGGACATAAGGTATCTAAGATAGATGATTCAGCTAATGTGAACCAGACCCTATACAAATCCATGATTGGAAAACTATAATATATTATTCATAGCAAACTAAATATTTCCTTAGTAGTTGGGATAGTTGCTACATTTTCTACGAATCCTAAAGAGGATTAGATGATGGAAATGTAAAGGATAATGAGATATCTTAGATGTACAAAAGACTATGGATTGTATTACAAAATAAATGATAAGTTTGAACTAAGGGTGTTTACTGACTCAAATTGGGTAGGAAATATTGATGATAGAAAAAAGAATAGTGGAGGTGCATTCTTTCTAGGAAAGAGGTTGGTGTCATGGGTAAGCAAGAAGCATGATTGTATTTCTCAATCTATAGCTAAAAACAAGTATGTATTAGCTGCAGTGAATTGTTCAAATATTATGTGGATCAAATAGTTATTGAAAGGTATGAAAGAAGAAATTATAGATCTAGTGGTTATCTATTGTGATAACACAAGTTCTATCAACATTTCAAAGAATCTAGTAATGCACACTAAGACAAAGCACACTACTAATATCAAGTATCACTACTTGACGAAATTAATTCAAGATAAAGAAGTGAAGCTATAATATGTGAATACCAAGGAACAGATTGCCAGGATATTCACAAAAACCTTACCTAAATATTCTCATTAATATATATAAGAGGTAAACTAGGCATGATTCCCCAAATCAAAGATATTGAAAGAAGACAAGGTACATTGCATTACATATGCTAATCAGAATATCCTACATAGGGATACAACACAACTCTACTTTGGAAAGTGCCTAAGGTAGAGAATTTAGTATAAGAGATCAGTCATAGAAAGATGATATAAATCAGCCAGACATGCAAAATATACATAATTTATATGTATGAAGAGTTTGACACTCATAGAGCTAAATGTCTTTGGCATTGTTGTCAAAGAGGGAGAATTACAGAAGGAAAAAATTAGAAATAAGAAAGAGAGATTGTAGAAAGAGGGAGAAATTGCTAAAAAGAGAAATTTAGAAGAAAAGAATCAGACTATCAATAACAAAATCTTTTGGATTGTATGGTAACTAAGCTACAACTAGTATTGAGATGTTTGACATGTTTCCATCAATGTCAAAGATGGAGATTGTTGTAAACTCACAATTGGAACAATTGTTATTTTGTCATTGATGCCAAATCTATTGATAAGATATATTGCTACCTAATCTAAATTTCATATCTATTTGATTGATGAAGAGGATTTGATAAGTTGCTCATAAAAATAGCACCTAGAGGAAAGGTTGATTTATGAAAAGGAAGTTACAATGGACATTTGATTAGATAAAATTGGATAAAGTAAAGTAATTCTTTATGTCAAAAAAGCTAAGCCAAGTCGAGCAATAAAGTTAAAATGCTTAGGAATGCCAAGTAAATTTAGTGTTCACTGAACATTAACATCGATTGAGCAAGATAGTTAATGCCAAGTCAGAAATCTTTATAGTGACTAAGTGATTTGGTGATGAGCAAGCGTCAGAATTTAGAGATTATTGAGTGATAGTAAATGACTAAACTCAAGGAAATTGTGAGATGAAGTTGACTTAGTTGATTTCTTGGGAGATGTAAACCATGTTGAAGATAAGATTGATGAGTTGGATCATTAAATTCAAGGAGAGGATTAGGCAAAGATATAAAAGATGGATTCTAGAGAAGTTTCTAGAAGAAGATCAAGAAGATGGATAGATACAACGAATCAAGTTAAACATTATCGTAAACCCTAAGATATATAGTGGATGTAGAAAATGGTAAAGCACAAATTTCCTATTAAAGAGATACAAAGTCAAACAAATTGATAGAGGGGTCTTGTGTGTGTTTGTGCAAGCTTGTATGTGAAGAGAGACATACAAAGCAAGGTTGATTAGAAACACAGAAGAGTGTGAGTGATTGTGAAGCTAATAGAGAAAGCTTGTAGATGTGATATTGTTATACATAAGTGAACTAGAGCAGAAGAATTAAGTTTTGATGAGAAGAGTAGATATATTTATTGAAGGGTGTCCAAGAAAGTCAAGATCAGAGATTTCAATAGAAGGCTTATTAGTAAACCAACAAAAGTGAGTTGTAATCACACAAATCAAAACCTATTATTTTCTTTCTAGTCATTGTAAAATTTTTGTATTGAAACCCTTTTAGTCATTTGGAAGACTTAACAGCCTATGTAAATCCTCTAACCAAGTGACATTCTAAATGGAATGATCAAAGTCCTTTGACAACGCCTCTCCTAAAAGGGTGATTAAATCCTCTAACCAGGTCACATTTAACAATGTGTTTTATAACCTTTGACATGGGTGGCTTCTAATAGAGCTCACTCTAAAAGAATGAAAAAGAGTAACATGTTTCTAGTGGTTTTTCTCAAATTGGGTTTCTACGTAAAATCCTAGTGTCAAAAATATGATGAATGTTTTATGTATGTTTACATTTGATAATGTTTTCATTATGAAATGCAAGTTATGTTTATGATAGTTTTATAGTATAGACTGAGCTATAGTAGGATAAGTAGAACAATGAACTGTTTATTGTTTAATTGTTCTTGAGTGGTACACATTGACCTTAGGTAACTAATTCACTCCCCCATCTCAACTATTCTAAAAATTTCTAACAAATATATCTTCATATTGTAAACAAACATGTAACATCAAATAAATCTAGATAGAACAAGTTACCGTTTGTTTAATCACCACTTCCAATCAGTTCACCATCAACATCAAATAGCTTCGCCTTATTGTGATAGAATTCAACTCTATAGCTTGATTTGTTCAACTGTGAAACACTCAAGAAGTTATAGTTAAGTCCTTCAATGCAATAAAAATTGTCACACTTGATGTTATCAATCAATTGTATTGATCCTTTACCTTTCACAAGACATGCTGCATTATTACCAAAATTAACACAATTACCCTTATATGGTCACATCGTTTCTAATTTACTAATATCGCCAATCATGTGATGTGAATAACCACTATCAATTATCCATCTATCACCTTTACTCACATATGTTATTAATGTAGTTTTTTCATCTTCATCAAAATCTTCTTTCATAGCAACATATACAACTTCATCATGACTATCATATTCATTATTGGGTTCTTCTTTAGCAATGCAACATAATTTCTTAACTTTGCCTTTATAGTCCTTGTTTCTTTTGTTGTCTCAATCATATCTTTTACCTTTGTATTTCTTTTCCATTGTTTTCTCCTTATGTTCTCTGTCATGAAATCTTGTAGCAATATGTACAACTTTATCACCGTAATTACATATTATAGGAAGTTTACCTTTGTATTTTTCTCTTCCTCTTGTAAATCTTCTAGCCATTAGTGCTTCAAGCTCACCAAGTTCATCATTAGAAACATCACTGTCACTTTTCACACTTTTTTTGTCTTGCTAAGAAATAATTGTGAGTTAAAAGAAGATTCAATAGTGGTAGGGATGAAATTATCAAAATTTGACATTTCATAAGTAGTAAGTCTACCAATCACAACTTCTAAAGTTAGGTTATAACCATAAGTACATCTCAATTCTTGTATTATACAAACCCTAAAAGCATAAAAAGGAAGTAGAGTTCTCAATACCTTGCTAATCACATTCTCATCCCCAATATTTCTATTTGCTCCTCTTATGTCATTAACAACCTCTTTGATTATTCCTTAATATTGGACAATATTCTCACTTTCCATCATTCTCATTACATCAAACTTGTCTCTCAAACTTTCTAATCTTTACCTCAAGACATTTTTTCTCCTCCATAGATGGTCTATAGTGTGTTCCACATGTCCTTTGCATTCTCACAATACTTTATGTCATCAAACTTGACTTAGCTTGGGGTTGATTCAATATCCAACATAGTTTGGTTGTGTTATTGATTTTCTTTCAACTACTAAGTTGTTAGAGGGGAAACTATTATATCCTCATATGCATTATCCAAAAAATGTATTGTTGTTGGAATTAAAAGTAGGAAAGGTAAACTTCTAAGGAGGAGGGTGGGGGGGGGGGGGTGAATCAGTAGTTAAAACATGAATCCATAAAACTTTTCACCACACATTCATCTCATGCATTCAATAGATAAACTGAAACAACATGTAAAGCACATACATCTAGATCATGTAAACATATAAGCAATCACACATTTGACACTAGATATGATTACCCAAAAACCCTCCAAAGAGAAGGTAAAACTGTGGTGAGGATGACACCCACAATTCTTCACTACTGCAAAAATAAGGTGTAGCCAGTTAAGGTTACAATGGTTTGACCATGAATCATTATCTTCCCTATGAAAGGCCTACCCTATTAAAGTCTTAAAAGGACTATTAAGTCCCACCTTGTTAGAGGATTTCAACACTCTGTTAGAAGTGTGCTTGGTTAGAGGAATTTTGGTCATTCACTTGGAATGCCACCCTATTAAATCATTTACAATAGTCTATTAGGACTACTCTACCTAGCAAATTTAACTACAATCACCTATTAGGATTTTTTAGCATAGATCTTGTGATTGGCTCTAGTTACGTGATTAAAGGTCAAATCCATACAATGCCCTTCTTGATCCTCTTTGATTTGATTTAAAAATGTTATATCCTTCTATTCTTTGTTCTCCTCCAACAGATTCTTCAATTCACTCTCTGTTATTTCTAAGTCTCCATGAATGTTCTATTTGCACATGCAAACTTCTCTATTCTTATCCTTAAATCCTTTACACACTCATATTAATTTTAGGGTTTTGTTCTCCTTAAGAAGACTAGAAAACTAGAAGACTTAGGGTTAGGTATGAATCTATGGCTGGGATTCATCATTTTTTCCGCTTAATCCTTCCTATTTTCTGATTCGCTACATGTAATTGCATAGGGAATCTACATACAAATTTGTCCTTATCTTCAAAAGATTGTATTCTATCCTTTGGTCAACTAATAAATAGTTTGCATAGTTGTTTGTGGAATCACAAACAAGTATGTCCAATATGTGTTACTCAGCACCTAATGTTACTGATGCTTGACACATACTGTAATTCTGATTCTAACTTAGCACTTGAACTGCTCAACATCTACTATTTACTCGGCACTTGAGTCACTCTACATGGTCTATCTGCTCAACACTTGAGTGACTCGGCACTCATTGCAACTCAACATGATCTTGTATTTACATATTATACTCAGCATGCATTACTATTTCAGCATGTATCAAGTAAATGTCTTAAGTGTGTTGAGACTCAATTGTGAAAGCCAATCTAAGATCAAAAATCTCCCCTTTTGACATGAGTGTCAAAAATGCTTAATTGTACATAATTATATAATCTTCTTGAGTATAATATATTCACAACTTGACTTATATACAAAACTTCAAAATTGCAAAAAAATTTAATAGACTATATACCTCAGAATTTATAGCTCTCCCTAAGTTAATGTTCCTATTTTGCATCAAAAATTTGTTCAATTGTATTTTTAACTAATGCTTTGTCATCTAATATGTGCTTTTCTCTATGTCTATTTCTACATTGTATGCCTCAAAATGTATATTACTGGGGTCGAAAACTAATTTAGCTCTCCCTTTCATTATTCTCTTCTTTCTTTATCTGTTCCTTTATTCCCTTTTCTTCTCTCGTACTCTCCCCCTTACTCTTTTCTTTTTCTTTTTTTTTATCTCCCCTTATTTCATCTCCCCTTTCTTATTTATCTCCCCATTTTTGACACTTATTTCAAAGGGTTTATATACTTATGGTGTATTTGTCCAAAAAAGATTTATGGACTTCCATGATTATTTTTAGAGCAACATCCCAATTGTCACATGCAACATCCAATGACTTTATTTGGATTGCTATCTCTATTGCAAGGTGAACTGTTCCATTTAATGTAGAAATATTAGGATCTTTCTTCAACAAAGTTTCTACACATGCTAGTTCTTTATGGAGTATCTCCATATGGGGGTAAAGGGAGGCTTGGACATTAGTCAACTTGGCTCTTATATTAGCCTCTTCTACTATTAATATAGCTAGTTGACTTTGTGATTGAATCAATGAGTGAAAATGCTTCTCACTCTGAGCTAGATTTTGAGGTAATTGCATACTTGAGACTTTTAAATTTATCTCTAGACTCATAATTTTATGGCTTGTTTCTTGAGTGAACAGTGTGGGATCACATAGTTTGGTGTACAATGAGAATATGTTCTCAAGTACCTTCTTCACTTTCTCAATTTTTGTATCCAATTCAACCTACATTAGTACTATGTCACCAGATATTTTGTCATTTACTTTCTCTTGAAATTTCCTTTCAGACCATTCCAAAAGTTTTACATTAGTCTCCTAGTCTTCATTTTTCACTTGCTCCATAATTTCTGATAACTATTCCAATAGTGGCTTTGATTCTTTAGGTGTTGGCAAGTTGAATGCATCTAAGAAGATGTCTTTGATATCTTGTAATGCTTGCCTATGTCTGTACTCCTTTTTGAGTATTTTCAAATTTTTCTTCTTTTCCAAGGCTTTTTGCATTATGCCTATTTTTCCTAATGTTATGGTTGCATAATCATACTTAGGTATCACTATTTCTTCATCTAGAGTTACATCTGCATAGTGAATTACCTTAGCAACCTTGGAGGAACTTGAGCCAGGTGCTAAGATCTACAGTGGTACAACTTCAGTGTTTGGCTCCTGAGGGATTTTTGTGGTAGTGTCAGATGTTGGTAATGTTACCAATGCTTGAATGGCCTCTTGTTCCTTCTCCTTTGGTATGTCCTTACTTTCTTCATATCTATTATGATCAATTATAATGATCTAACTTGCATCTTGTGTTTGTGCATTAGGTTGATCATTTGTTGTTTCTTTCTCTTCTATTGCAGTCTGTTGCTATTCAACCAAATCAACTTTAGTAGTTGTGTCAACCTTTGTGGATGTGTCTACTAATGTTTGTATTAAAATTTGAGCACTAGTAGCTGAAGGGATGGCAAAAGGTGGTTCTTGTGTATTCACCTTATTGCTTGTAATGTTAGCTACTACCTTCTAAAGTTCATCAACATTGACCAATAATGGATTTTCACACAATTTGCCTTGTAGTGTCGATTGGTTAAGAATCTTCTTTAGGTCTTCTACAGTGAAAGGATTGATTTTTTGAGTAGAGACATCGAAGACATCCTTAATTGTTATAGCTTCTATAGGCATTCTTGTGTCATGTGGAGGGTTCATACTAGGAATTTGTGTGTCTTGCACACTCTATTCTTTCTGTTGCTTTTTAGCTATATCCATGCCATCTTTTTCCTTTTGTGTCTCCCCCACAATAGTATTATCTTTTTCAGTTTATTCCTCCTTGTTCTCATCTTCTTCTCCATTATTTCTACCTTCAAATGAATCTTCTTCTCCTATTTTAATAGTTTTCAACCCATTGATTAATTTCCACATTTGCGTGGATTTCTTGACAACATCTTCGATATTGTTCTAAAGGATGCTAAATGCCCTATATTTTGGTGCAAAATGTCCATCGTATTTCTTATTTTCTTTGACAATTTGTCCTTTTGTCAATTCTGGTATCACCTGAGCTAGTGTGGATTCTCTTATTTGTTTCTCTAGGTTTAAATAATGCCACTTATTTTCAACAATAGTATACAAATCCTTAGGCATTGTATTATCTAATTCAAGTGGAGTGTTCTTGAATTTAGAAATCATTGCATTTATTGATTCCTCAATCAAATTTTGTTCTTCTCTACCAAGTTTTCCAAAATCAATATTTTTCAAACCTATCAAATTTGCATTATTCTTAACATTTTCACAGATATTTTCAAGATCAAATTTTGGTGTGTGACTTACCAATCTAAATTGGCTTGTATCTTCAAATTCTATTCTTTCATCATCAGTCTTTGGCTGTGCAATGTGTTTTATCCTTTGCTTCTTCTACTTTGGGCCCTCTTATTTAGTAGCCTTTCTCTTTCTTTGGCTTGTTCTTTGGCCTTTTTTGTAGTGGTCCTTGTGTTTGCCTTGGTTGTTGGTGTTGTTGGCTTTATTGGGTTGGGCTTAGTAGTCTTCTTTGCCTTTTTTTTCGCCACAAGCTATGACTTGGCCTTTCTTTTCTTAGGTTCTATTTATATTGATGCTTCTTTGGTTTTCTCTTCCTTGGCACCTTCTTCTTCAATATAGTCACCCATGCCTTGGGTCAAAGCAAGAGGTTCTATTGGTCTTAGAATGGTTTTGACATTTGAGTGTCAACACACTTAACCACTTTCTACATTGAAGTTGAGTACACTACGTATGTCGAGCCACAATATGTGCCAACACAGAATTCCAACAAGTGCCAAGCATCATACAGGTGCTGAGTGATATATAGGTGATGAGTCACAATTAATGTCAAGCAAGTCAGAACACTACATATGTTGAGTAAGCTAGAGACATACATGTGTTGAGCAAGATAGAATGCAATCGATGTTGAGCAAAGTAGGATAGTATATCTGCTAAGCACCAGTAGTCCAATATGTTCTGAGTAACATAGAATTAACATATGATTTTGTGCCCTCACAAACTCATATGTAAACCATTTTTGGAGCTGACATAGAAGGATTTCGAAGGATGATAAAGATAAGAACAAAATATTTTATATTTCCTATGCAATCAGCACGCAACCAATCAAAAAAATGGAGAAGGCATGTAACCAATAAGAAAAATTCAAGGAATGAGTGGGAAATCAAGATTCAATATGGATCATAGATCCATACCTAACCCTAAGTCTACGAAGTCTTTATAAGAAGGCCTAGACCCCATGATTATATGCTGCTAAAGGGAAGTCAAGGAAGTTGCTAAGCAAATAGAAAATTGTAGAACAAGAGTAAATAGCGGGGGCAACACAAACTTAGTGAATTGAGTGGCAATTACACATTTAGTTGATTAGAACAGAATAAGGGATACAAATAGATATCAGATCAAGCAAGAATCACATCAGAGTGCTCAGCAGATCAAGTGCCCAAAATCAGCAATTGAAGATTGTAAGCAATCAAGTCAAAAGATTTCTAATACTCTCTTACCATTGTATTAGATAGTGAAACCCTATGTTGATAGGTTAGCTTAACAACTATTTTATAAATCCTTTTAGAAGGTAACTAAGTCCTTTAACAGGGTGACACTTCATGTATAGTGTTGTTAAATCCTTTAACCAAGTCACTATTGACATAGTGTAAAGCCTTTAATAGGGCAGGCCTTTATTGCTGGAGTAATTTTTGTGGGTATCATCCCCACCCCATTTTTACCTTCTTATTCCTAGAGGGTTTCTAGGTTACCAAATCTAGTGTTATGTGTGTTAATGCATGCATTCTCTTTATGTTTATTTAAAATGTTTACATGCATGCAATTTACTTTCAGTTATTTGTTGTAAAGGATTAGAAAAGGCTAAAAGTGTGGTACTTTTGATTCACACACCCCCCCCCCCCCCCCCCCCCTCTCAGAAGTACTCTTTCAATTTTGAACATTCCAAAAATTGGTATTAGAGCAAAGGTTCTCACAAGGAGAAGTTAACAGCTTAGAGAAAAGATTTAAAGATGGAAGTCTTCAAACTTGGGAAGATCATAGATAATCAAGTGATTGATGTGCACATCACTCTACACAAATTGGAGGAAGCCAGAGAGGAATTGATAAAGTCATTTAAAAGAAGGAAGGATATAGCTATAGCTAAAAATTACATACACTACAAAGAGATTAATACCACACAAGTGTTTTCCAATGGAGATTCAAAAGAATTTGATGCAGAAATAGCTGAATTGATGAAGAAAAACAAAGCATAAGCTGAAGAAATCAGAATACTCAAGCTTGAACAAGAGTCACAAGCCATAATGCTTTGTTAACTGACTAAACAAAAGAAAAGAGCCATTGAAGACAAGGCCATGATACAAGATGACAAGAGAAATCTTACTAATCGACTGGAGGAGAAGACAATTGAGTTTGAAAGAATCTCAAATATATAGCTTGACACCTTAAGTCAGATGATGAATGCTCATCATGAGCTAGGAATGAAGGACATTGAGATCTTCACCCTGAGAATGCAAAATGATCAACTACAAAGTGACCTAAAAAGAGAAAAGGAGTTAGCAAAAAGCTTCAACAAACCTAATGAGGCTATCAAGTACTTTGAACAATTACTGAAATCACCGAGGGCCAGTAATGATACTTTAGGACTTGGTTAAACTAGCACTGAACAAGGAGAATCACCCAAGAATGCAGAAGAAAGAAGTAATAAAAGTAAGAACTCTAAACCTACTTGTCATTTCTATGGTAAAAGGAGACACACTACTAATGTATGTAGGAGTAAGAAGAACAATCAGCATGATAAGGCTAAAAATGCAAGCTTTTGTCATAAGTGCAAAAGCAAGGACATCAAGCACATGAATGTAGGACCAAGACCATGAGAACACCAAAATTTAAGGGTCATCACTACAACTGCAAGAAGTATGGACAAAGAGCATTTGAATGCAGATCAAAGCCTATGTGGATACCTAATTAGCCTATGAATAAAAACAACCATGCACATCACTACAACTAGGATTACAATACTAAGTATAGCTATCATTATTGTCAAGAGTATGGACACATTCCTGAAAATTGCATAAGGACACATTTCAGAGGGAATTACAGCAGACGGTTCAGTTAAACAAGATGTTTTAGTTGCTTAAAAACTAGTCATATCAATAGGAATTTCTCAAAAAATTCAAAAGCACCCAAGATAGAAGTCAACAAAGGAAAAGAGAAGGTTGATGTTGAACAAATAAGAGGGAAAATGAACAAGACTTGGAAGAAGAAAGATGAGTGCATCACATCAAATGGAGGGATCGCTTCAGCCAAGAGGTCAAGTGATCACATCTAATCTAGCTAAGCAAGAATAGGTGTATGGGATTGATATAAAAAGTTATATCATACATCAATCCCAAGACAAAGAAGTACTACAAGGAATACATTTGCATGAACAAAGATGTCAAGTCAAAATTTGAAGTTTCTACAATACTATTGAACTGTCCTTAGATGTCAAGTAAAGCTCTAACGGATGTTGAGTTTCTAATAGAAACTGAGTTGATGGTTGAAGCCGAGTGAAGTAGAAAACTAGTGGAAGCCAAGTAAATAGAATACAATGGGAGTCAAGTCATGGTGAAACCTTCAAGTGCTGAGTTTATAGTTGTATGCACTAAGCATTTAATGCTAGGTTTTGATAGGTATAAAGTTGAATTTTGAACATTTTTACACCATTCCAACATAGAGCAAAGACAAAAAGGAGTGTAGGAGTGATCATATAACAACCTTGAAGCCATTTGCATCGATCTTAACAGCAATTCAACATACATTTCAACAATCTAAGTTATTTATCAAGTGTCAAGCTACACAATGTTAAATATTTAAATACATTAAAACCCTAGTTTAGTATAATGGCTTCTAGTTCAAGAAACCCCAAAGGAAAGGAAGGTCATGAGGTCCAGTTAGTTAGTAATGAGGTAAAAACAACCTGAGTTTAGGCCACTCCCTGAAGTCAACTACAAAAATGATCCAGTTGGTGCATTGTCTATCATTCCACAAAAAGTTCTCATGGCACAAGATGTGAGAAAGCGTTATAACTGCAAGATAGGTGCAGTAGGTGATCTTGAGATATTCCAAGCCTATGAAAAATAGTTTGAAAACAAAATTCTGAAGGATGAATTCTAAATAGTTGAGAAAAAGGGCTTAACTAATGCCCTAGTTTATCTTACAGGTTTTAAAACTGAATGGATATGGTTTGTCCTTGGCAGAATTCACAATGGATTTTTTTGGTTCAAAATAGGACTAGTGAAGATTACAAAAAGGATAGTACATAGGGTTATAGGTTTCCCAACCCTAGATCAGCCTAAGAACCTATGTAGTGATTCCAAAGAAATCATTAAAAGGAATAAAGGAGCCAAATAGAATAAAAGGGGTATGACTTGAAATCTATCAATCTAGCAGATTGAATAGTGTGCCATGCATAGCTGTTGATGTAGCCTACAAACTAGTAAAGAAAGGTCACACATATGAGCTGTCAGAACTAATGTTGTAGAAAATAAATGAAAACCTAGGAGCAATAACGAGATCAAAAGGTGCTCAATGCAAATTTGGTTTAGTTCTTATGTGTATATTCTTTTATGTTATGGAAGAATTTATTACTATTGGAAAGGTAAATTGGAACCCTAACAAAATTGCAATCACACAATTCAATGAGTTCATTGATCAGATGGGTGACAATTTTGAGGTCCAAGTGACAAGCTATTTTGAGGATTTTAAGAAATCCATGAAGCAAACGAAGAGAATACCAATTTCCCTAGTGAAAAAACACATCAATGACATATGCTTTTTGGTTGACATTGATTATACCTACATCTAGGCAGCAATACCAAGAGTAAGATGGCTAAGGCCATCGGGATATGAGCTTGATATAGATGAAGCCTCAGCAGCAATCACAACATTGCTTGCAAAAGAGATAGATAAGGAGGCTCCTCACTTTGGCACATATGATGTTGTCAAATCAAAAATTGAAATTGAACTGAAGATAGCCTCTATTATTAAGAGGAAAGATAAATTAGTAAAGAAGATAAAGAAGAAATTTGGAGCAAATATTGATGGAGAAGCAAGTGGTGAAGAAGAAGAAGAAGAAGAAGAAGAAGAAGAGCAAGGGCAAGGCCCAATGGAGTTGTCCCAAGGCTTAGGAGAAGACAAGGAGGAACATGTTGAGGAAGAAGAAGCCAATGAAGCACGTAGACTAGTCAAGCAAAAGAAAAGAAAGGCTAAAACTGAACCTCCAGCTCAACCCAAGCCCAAGAAGGTCACTAAGCCTACACAAGCCAAGCCAATACCAGCAACAAGAGCTACCACAAGGGCATCCACACAAAATGCCAAAGAGGCAACAAAAGAGAAGAAGAAGGCCACTAAATAGCTTGATGAAGTGCGAAGAAGAGAAGAAAATATGTGGCACAACCAGACACAGATGATGAAGAAAGAACAGAGTCAAAGGATCTTAGCCAATTTAGAGTGGTAAGTCGTCCTCCCAAGTAAGTCATCTCTTAGAAAAAATTTGTGAAAATGTTAGAAATGTAGATTTGAATGATCTGAAAAGTCTTGATATCAACAAGTTAAGTAAAGAAGAATAAAATAGAATAGAGGAATCAATATATGCCATGATGGTTGAATTTTAGAATACACCTCTAAAGCTAGACAATACCATGCCTATAGAGATATTTAAGATAATTGAAAATAAATGGCATTATTGCTTGAAAATGGAAAAGGAGATCAGAGAAAAAACCTTGGCACAAGTGATGCCTGACCTAAGAAGAAGTCAAATAACAAAGGCTAATAAGAAACATGGTGGCAAATTTGCACCTAAATATAGAGCCTTCAGCATCCTACAAAACAAGATAGAGGATGTAGTAGATAAATCCACACAATTGTGGAAAACAATTTACAAAATAATTGATGAAAAGAAAGAGGAAGCAAATAAGGCAAAGGCCAGTACCAAGGAAAAGAAAATAGAAGCAAAGAAAGGAGAGGAAGAGAAGCAAGAGGAAGAGTAGGAAGCAACAAAAAAAGTAGATGAAGAAAAGAAGAAAGAGGAGGAAGATAAGAAAGTTAAGGAGGACATAGAAAAAGGTGAGGAGGAAGAAACGCAAAAGGAAGAAGATATGGCAAAAATTGAACAACAACAAAAAGAGGAACAGAGTGTCCAAGACACACAAATGCCACCTTTGAGCCCTCCTCATGTAACATCACACCTGCAGACACAATAATTATTAAGGATGTTCCTAACAATTCAGCTTAGAACATCAATCCCCTAACTATAGAGGATCTCTCCAAGATCCTTCACCAATCCACTATACAGATAAAATTATGCACAAACCCTATATTGGTGAGTGTAGATGAGCTACAAAAGGTAGTAGTAGAACCAAAACAAGACAAGGTTAAACCATAAAAACCACCTTTCACCTATATAGCTACTAGCACTAAAATTTTGATGCTTCCACCACCTACAATAGTAAGTGATATTTTATAGAAGCCAAGCACAGAAGAAGGGAACTCTAATGAGAAGGAGGATATATCAAAGGAAAAGGAGTAGGCCACTATTTAAACATTGATCAAACTACCAAATACAGAAACTCCTACAGAGACCCTTAAGAAGCTGAGCATTGAAGCCATACCTTTACAAATCTGAAAACCAAGCTCGAGCTCAACCAGAGTGGCCAAGGTACTTCACTATGGAGACCCTGAGCTAGATGAAGACATAGTCATACCTACCTATGACTCAAAGACCATCACCATGGATTAGATCATAGAAATGCAAGATGCTTTAAATAGAAGGACGAGGTGGGAAATACTTAGAAAAGAGTATAAACTCAAGAAAGCACTACATGAGATTAAGAACATCTTTATGGATGCCTTCAGCTTACAGTCACCAAATGAAGCAAAGCCCATAATAGAACAACTATCTAATATAATTGACTAGGTAACTAGTGAAGAATAGGATACAAATGTTAAACTTATGAAATGGTCGAAAAGGAAATTTTAGGAGAAGGTGGATGAGAAAATATCAAATGGTATAGCACTTGAACAAGCAGAATTGGCCAAGAAAATTGACAAGGTCAAAGTTGTACTTGAGAACATTTTCTCATTATACAAAAAGCTATGTGATTTCTCCAACTTCACACAAGAGACAAATCAAAGGATATTGAGCTTGGAGAGAAATTTGAAGATTTCTAGCATGCAACTGCCAAGGGATCCAACTCAAAGTGAGAAGCATTTTGCTGAATTGCTTCACACTCAAAGAGAGTTAGCTGCATTAGCAAGTGAAGAGACCAATATAAAGGCCAAATTAATGCTGATTCAATCCTCCATAACCCCACATTTGGAGGTCCTCCACAATGAGAAAGTCTATGCTAAAACTGTCTTAAAGAAAGATCCTAATCTTTCTACATTAGATGGACTTGTACATCTTGTTGCAGAGACTTACATCTAGTACAAGTCACTAGACATTTCTTTGGAGAATTGGGATGCAGCTCTAAAAATAATAATGGACGTAAACAACTCATCTTTAGCTAAATATGGTATTACTCCTTAGCACCCTTTGACATAAGTGTCAAAAAGGGGGATAAATAATAAAGGAGATAGGGGGAGATATAATGTTTTGGGGAAATATGAATAAAACCAGCAAGTACAGACAAAGTCAAAAAAATTTCTCAGCACATAGGTATAGGATAAAGACAAAGAGCATCAGGCAAATCTAGCATAGAATTTTGGAGTACAAGAATTAAATGGCACAATCAACTCATGAGAGTTATAAGGTATGTTTGAACAAATTTTGAAATTTTGTACATATGCAGAACAGATTGGATGGGGTACTCAAAAGGACAAATTAGTAATGTTTAGTTAAGTGTTTTTGACACTCATGTTGAAGGGGAAGATTGTTGGTCTTAGAATGGTTTTGACATTGGAGTTTCAACACACTTAACCACTTTCTGCATTGAAGCCAACTACACTATGTATGCAGACCTATAGTATGTGCCAAGTTAGAATTCCAACAGGTGTCAAGTGACTTTAGGTGCCAAGCATTATACATGTGTTGAGTGATATATAGGTTCCAAGTTACAATTGATGCTGAGTAAGTTAGAACACTACATATGCTGAGTAAGCCAAAGACATACATGTGTTAAACAAGAAAGAATGCAATAGATGCTGAGCAAAGGAGGATAGTATATGTGCCGAGCACCAGTAGTCCAATATGTGTCAAGTAACACAAAATTAACATATGAGTTTGTGCCCTCACAAACTCAGATGTAAACCATTTTTGGAGCTAACATAGAAGGATTTCAAAGGACGATAAAGATAAGAACAAATCTTTTATATTTCCTATGCAATCAGCATGCAACCAATCAAAAAAATAGAGAAGGCATGCAATGAATGAGAAAAATACAAGGAATGAGCAGTAACTCAAGATTCAATAGGAGAAGCAAATCCCTTTGAGGGGAGAAACAATGAGGAAGAAGGTGAGGACAAGGAAGAAGAAACAAAAAAAGAAAAAGAAGACACCATTTTGCAGGAGACACAACAAAAGAAAGATGAGATGGTAATAGTTGATGAGCAACAAGCAAAATAGAGTGTGGAAGACTCACAATTGCCAACAATGAGCCCTCCACATGACACAAACACACTTGCAAAGACCACAACAGTGAAAGATGTTCCTGATAACTCACCTCAAAACATTAATCCATTAACTATAGAGGATCTGAAAAAGATACTTGACCAATCCACATTACAAGAAAGTTTATGTGAAAATTATGTATTAGTTAGTGTGGATGAACTTCAAAAAGTAGTAGCTAATATAATGAGTGAAAAGGTGAGCAAACAAGAACCACCTTCTAGCATCCCTATAGCTACCAGTGCTCAACAAATAATACAACCAGAGGATAAATCTACAAAGGTGGTTGATACAACTCAAACTGTAGAAGTAAAGGATCCTACAAAAGAACAAGTAGGATAGATAGATGTTTTTGTACCTAATGCATAAACACAAGGTGCACCATAATTGATTGTAATTGATCGAGATAGATCTATTGAAGAAAAGGACACACCCAAGGAGAAGGATCAAGAAGCCATACAGACATTGGTAAACTTACCAACCTCTGGCACTCCTACTAAAGTCCTTTAGAGGTCAAGCAATGATGCAATACTATTTTAGATTTCAGCACCAGGCTCTAGCTCAACAAAGGTTGCTAAGGTATTTCACTATGGTGATGCACTTTTAGATGAAGAAATAGTGATACCCAAATATGATTATGCAACAATGACATTAGAACATATCAATACAATGCAAGAAGTATTGGAGAGAAAGAAGAATCAAAAAATACTTAGAAAATAGTAAAAACAAAGACAAGTACTTTAGGAGATCAAAGAAATCTTTTTAGATGCTTTTAGCTTGCAAACACCTGATGAATCTAAACCTATATTAGAACAACTATCAGAAATTGTTGAACAGGTGACTAATTAAGACCAGGATACTAATGTTAAACTTATGGAATGGTCTAAAAAGAAATTTCAAAGGAAATTCAATGAGAAAATATCTAGTGAGATAGCACTATCACAATTTCAATTGGCTAAAAAAATTGAGAAAGTGAAGAAAGTACCTGAGAAAATATTCTCATTGTATAGAAAATTGTGTGATCCCACACTCTTCACACAAGAAATGAGCAATAGGATTTTGAACTTGGAAATAAACATGAAGATCTTAGGTATGAAACTACCCCAAAATATAGCTCAAAGTGAGAAGCACTTTAATTCAATACTTCATACACAAAATCAACTAGTTGTCTTAATAGTGGAAGAGGCTAACATAAGAGCCAAGTTGATTAATATACAAGCCTCCCTTACCACTCATATGGAAATACTCCAAAAGGAATTAGCATATGTAGAAATAGTATTAAAGAAATATCCCAATCTTTCAACATTGAACAGACTAGTTCATTTTGCAGAAGAGGTAGCCATCTAGATAAAGTCCTTAGATGTAGCATTAGACAACTGGGATGCTACTTTGAAGATTATAATGGAAGTCTACAAGAACTTTTTGGACAAATACACAATCAATGTATAGACCCTTTGACATGGAGATATTAACAAATAAAGGGGGAGAAAAATATGAAAAGGGGAGATAATAAAGAGTGAGATAACCCAAAAAGGGGGAGAACAAGCAAAAGGGGAGCAACCAGCAAAAGAACAGGCATAGTATATTAGACAGAAACAAAGTGTCATTATTTTTGAAGACAAAGAGTATCAGTATGAAGCAAATAAGAGAAGAAATTTTGGACACAAAATGGGCATTATAAGTCAAGGAGTGTTACAATTTTTTGAAAAAAAAATTTGAGGTTTATGAGTTTATTACAAAGTTTTGAAAATTTTAAAGTCTTGTATATATATGTCGAATTGTGTATATATGATACTAGAGGAAATTAGATTTGTTATGTACAGTTAAGTGTTTTTGACACTCATGTCAAAGGGGGAGATTGTTGATCTTAGATTGGTTTTGATAATTGACTATCAACACACGTAAGATACGTACTAAGTTCATGTCGATCTAGTAGCACATGTTGAGTATAATATGTATAGATGTCAAGTTGCAATGAGTGTCAAGTCACTCATGTGCCGAGAAATTCAAGTGGCAAGTGAATAGTTGATGCTAAGCAAGTTCAAGTGTCGAGAAAGATAGAATTATAATAAATGTCGAGCATCAATATTATCAAGTGTTGACTAAAACATAATGGACCTAGTTGCTTGTAATGGCACAAAAAATTATGTAAACGATTTTTATGCTGACTTATGGATAGATCTCAAAGCTTTGAAGATAAGATCGAATCTATTTGATTTTCCTATGCAATCAATATGCAACCAATCAGAAAAAAGGAAGGAATTAAGTGGGAAAATGAATGAATCTCAATCATTGATTCATACCTAACCCTAACCCACCAAAGTTTTTTAAGGGAGACAAAGCCCCATAGTTCAATGTGTTTGTGTATCTGAGGAAGTGATGTGAGTGAAGAATTAAAGGAAGTGAAAGGGGTGAATTGACTAGAGAATATTCAAGGTGACTTAGAAGTGTGAAAGAATTACAGAATAGAGGAGAAGCTATATAGCATTATTATAACAAATCAAGAGGCTCAAGATGGACAGAACTGTTATCTAAAATGAGCAAGGCAAAGTTGTAAGTTATCAAATCAAACATTCTACTATTAATTTCTAATAACTATATCAACAGGATGAAATCCTTTGGACTAAGGTTGATTTAACAATCATTGTAAAATCCTTTTATAGGGTGACATTCCAAGTGAGTGTTTTAAAGTCCTTTAACCAGGCATAGTTCTAACAAGTTGTTAAAATCCTTTAATAGGGTAGGATCTAACAATCATTTGTAAGCCTTTAACAGGGCAGGCCTTTTACAAGGTAGATCATGAAAATGGTCAAACTATGTAACATTAATAGGTGACACTTTATTGCTACAATAATGAAGAATTGTAGGTGTCATCCCCACCCCAATTTTACCTTCTCATTGGAGGGTTTCTAGGTAATCATATCTAGTGTCAAGTGTTTATGTGGATGCATTTACATTACATGTTATTTCAATATGTTAATACATGCATTGTTTAAATTAAAAGTTTAATTGGTTAAAGACTAGTAATTTTGATTCACGCCCCACCCACCCCCCACCCAGAAGTATATATTTCCCATTTGTATTTCCAACACTCAAATGCTTCACACTTTTCTTTAAGGAAAACTACCCACATCATCTTAGTAAAGTCATCAATAATAATCATGAAGTACCTTTCCCATGGAATCCTCTTGTCTTAGTGGGACCACTCAAATTCTTATGAACACTCTCCAAATTTTTTTGTAGTGAACTTCTTGCTAGGAAAAGATTGTTTCTTCTTTGTAGCCATAACACATTCCTTGCACACAACTTTAGTAGGCTTCAACTTTTTGGTAAAACTCTAAAATCAAATGTAATACCTGACTTCAGAATATTAATAAAATTTATATGATAAAAGCTTCTATTCCAAAACCAAGTATTATCAACTTTGGCAACCAAACATGTAATCTTTGTAGGCTTCAACTGAAAGACATTACCTCTAGATCTTGTACCAGTGCCAATTAATTTACCATCTTTGTTCTGAATAATACATGTATACATTATAAATGGTATCCCTTATCAACCAACTATCTAGCACTCAATAGATTTTTTTTTAATCCATTAACAAAGTAAACATCATTTTTATTAGTTTTCTCATCAAGAATAATAAATCATATTCCCTTATTATGACAAGTTGCATTACTACCAACTCTGAAAATTCCTTCATCATGGCTATTGAACATAAAAAGATTATTCATATCACCAGTCATATGATGTGAACAACAACTATTTATGATCCAATTATTAGAATATATAGTTCGCTAATATAACTAAGAGAGGGGTTGAATCAGTTATGCAACTATTATCATAATTATCAACCTTATTATATCGTAACCATATTTGCAATATAACCAAAAATTACAACAAGATACTAATGCACAATAACACTAGATGTGTTAACTATTGGAAATATGGTAAGATATATGTCTTGATGGTTGTCATGTATGGTAACATGTATTCAGTATTTCATTTATGCATTTAGAGTTAGAAAATTGTCTAAGTGTTAGATAATTTACAGTAGTTAGAGCACAGATCTTAAGAGTATGGATGACTCGTTGAGATTTTTCTTATGTACAGTTAAGGAAAGATTTTTGACACTACCATGATGATGTTGTTAAGTGTGCATATGTGTACAGACTGTACAGTGCAAGATATGATTAAAATACCAATGTGGGTATTTAACAAAGAAGAACACAGCATATCAGTAAATAGAGCTGTACAGCTTAAGGAATTATTTTGGTTACAAAATAACTACTAAGTTGTGGTGAGCCAACTATGTGGATATTAATCCATAAGTTCTTTTATATTATGTCAAGCATGTGAATATATGAAGGCCAACTGAGCAGAGTTTTGTGAATGTGCAAGGTATAAGTAAAGATCTTATATTGCACAATTAGTGTGAAGAAAGTGAGATGTATGAGAAGTAATCTAAAGTTGTGAGATGTTTTAATTTTGATGAAAACTATTATTCAAGCCTTATGTGATGTGAGATTAGAGTAGATGTGAGTTACAGCAAGAAAGCAAGTAGTGTATGTATACCTATCTTGTGAAGAACTAAATTATATTATTGCATGTTAGGGAAGTGGGCTCTTCTTGCATACATTATATTTTTTCTACCAACTCCTAATAGGCTTGAGGCTTCTAACAAGGCCTAGTCTCCTAATAGGGACTTGAGACACTATATGTATTTCAAAGACTC
This sequence comes from Cupressus sempervirens, assembly GCA_028749045.1. NCBI lineage: Eukaryota > Viridiplantae > Streptophyta > Pinopsida > Cupressales > Cupressaceae > Cupressus > Cupressus sempervirens. The sequence goes on along the minus strand of CM053789.1, from coordinate 9,573,484 downwards.
TTAGCAAGTCTCCTAATAGGGACACGAGACACTATCTATATTTCATAGACTCCTAACAAGGTCAATATCCTTAACAAGATCCTATTATTTAGTGAATCATCTAGTGGTCATAATACCCACAAGATGATGTACTAATATAAATATTCCTTGTTAGAGGATGAACCCTGTTAGGAGTCTATGAAAATATTCAGTATATATTAGTCACTCTTAGAAGATTCTAACCCTGTTATGAGTTGTGCCAACCCTATTAGGAGTTGTAGAAGGCAGATGGACCTACTGTCCAAATAGCTTCAGAGGAAAGACCAATGAACCAACTATCCAAATGATCTATCTATTATTCATTGCAGAATAATAAAATCTAATTGTATTGTTCCTTCCTCTTCCTTTATCCTATAAATTGGACATTTTCTCCTTCTGATCTCAATACCAAATCACAGACCTTGCATCCAATAATCCCTTGGATTTCTTACTCACATTCACCAAACACTCTGCTCCTTTTCACACTTCCTTTATTAATTTGCACTTCACACTCTCATTCACATTTTACAAACAAGGAAAACATCTTTCCTTTATGCCCTATCATCAAAATAATCCCTAGATTGTTTCAAACTCACTTATTATGCTTTCAATCTTCCAAGAAGACTATCTTTGGAAAATTTCTCTATACAAGGTGTCACTTGCTCAATCATCTATGTTGTCTACTTGAATAGTGGTTTCAAAGTCTTCAAGATCTTTTATATGATCTCATCTTCATCTTTACTTCCATTACAAGACTTGATTCCTACAATAATTTTTGATATTCTACCAATATAAATTTTTATAGATTCATCTTCCATAATTTTATCCTCTCGAAGTAAATATATGCAATTTTTTAATCGTATTCTCTTAGCATGTTTATCACTTTCAAAATTAGATTCCAAAGCTGCCCAAATTTAATGAGAAGTTGCTAAGGATTTTACCTAACTATATTCATTTTTAGGAAGAGCTGAAAAAAGTGTTTCTCTTGTAAGCATGTTAAGATCTCTTTCATCTTCGCTATATTCTTCAAGTTTACTTTCTTCGACAATGGTCTTCTCATTCTTTGTCATCAGCTAGTATCTTGGACCCATGCATAGTAAATGTGTCTTCGTCTTCTCTTTCTAGTTGTCATAGTTAACTCCATTGAACTTAGGACTTTCTTTTCTAAAATGAACTTCCATTGATCTCCTTAAGTTGTTAATATTTTCTTTCAAGGGCTTGATACTCTGATACCAATTGTTAGAAAGTAAAGTCCACCAAGATAACTAGGAGGGGGGAGGTGAATTAGTTATTAGATCAATCAACCTTATTAAACCTTAAAAATGTGATCAATATAATCAAAAACCATAATAAGATACACATACACAATAACACCGGCTATTTTAACTAGGGAAACCCTTGTTCAGAGGGAAAACCCTAGTGGGGATGGTACCCAAAAAATGATGTGCTAATATATAAGTTCCTTGTAAGAGGATGGACTTTATTAGGAGGCAATGAAATACATTTATAGCATATTAGTCATTGTTAGGTGGCTTTGAATTCCTATTATGATTATGCAGATGGACCCATTGTCCAAACAACTTTAGGGGCAAGACTGGATCGAACTTACTATCCAACTCGACTGTGTAATATTCCTTTCAGAATAATAGAAATGCAACTAATCCCAACAACTCAAAATCTTTCTCTATACTCTTACTATGCCATTAGCACCAAAATACCTTTTATATCTCAATACCATATCTCCAACTTTGCATCACAATGATCCCTTTGATCACTTACTTGTATTTACCAATATCACAAATCTAATACAAGTTCACTTACAATTAATTATTACACACTTGATCACAAAGAAAATAATGTTCCTATATACAGTGTCCTTAAAATATTTTTTTGAGTTGGCCTTGAGGGTTTCCCAATTAATTATAACAAGACCTTATCAAGATAATACAATAAATTATGAATTTTTACAATTACAAAACATTGCTACCTCACAGTATACAAAACTTCTCACATGTATGATTTTAGACTTTGTGCACTTATTGATTTCACCGTTGGGCTATCTACTATCTCTATCTAACTTCACTTATCTAGATTCTATCCTAGTTATGAGATGCAATCTAAACACTAGAAACCATTTCTCATGTAGTCTATCTACACATTGTCTTATGTAAATCATAAATAATTCCCACATATCCTCAACTTCATGCATGCTTACTTTTCCACATAATCAAGACAAACTATAATATATATCCTCAATTGTGCTTGACCTCGTCTTCAATACTATGTTGACATCAATGATAAACACAATCATAATGCAATATATTAATCTCTAAAATGTTCCATCAGTGCTTAGGATACTACCCCAAAGGAATACCATTAGCATTCATGCTAACAGTATCATGATATGAAGAAAGAAAAGCTTTTTTCTTGAGTCGATATGTCTTCATCATATCCCAACTATTGGATAGATTTCTACACCTGGCTAATTTTAAAAATAATACTAGCTTTTGATTCAAAAATATTTGAAAATTCAAACTTGTTCTAGATTTTGATTTTATCATTAACATTTCTAATTTTTGCATTGTAATATATAGTTTTAATGTTGTAATCCATACTTTGCATGATTAGTATTGATGTGAACCTAATGATAATATGATATTGTATAGTTGCAAGGTCATTTTCCTAAAAAGATATACAAATGACAAATCAGATATTGAAGATATTAGCATACTGACAAGGTTTTTGTATCTACACCTTTTGTGTAAATATTGTACCTATTGTATATGATTTTTTTAGTAATGGGATTATCTTGCTACTTTTGTAATTGTAATACCAACTCCTAACAAGGTAGAGGCTTCTAACAGGGAAAAATACACTATACATATGTAATAGACTCCTAACAAGGTCAATCTCTTTCACAAGATACTTTTGATTTGTGGATCATTTTGTAGGTACCATCCCCACTAGGGTTTTCCCTTGTTCAGGCTTTCCGTAGTTAACAAATAATGGTGTTATGAGTTGCATTATGTTGCTATTGTGTTTAGTTTTTATTTTAATCATATATTTGAATTTCAAGATTTTAAATAAATTCATAGTTGGGCGAAACTTTTTCAAACACTAATTCACCCCCAACGACCACATGCCCCCTCCACCCCCCAATATCCCCTATTTCTAATACCTATCAATAATCCATGGATCATTTTTATTAACATAAGAAATAAGATATTTTTCATTTTCATACCTTTCCTTATTTGATTCTTCTTTCATAGCAACATATACCACTTCCTCACCTTCATTCTCATCACTTGATCCTAACTTAGTGTACTCTTCCTCAGCAATGTAGCATGACTTCTTTCCTTTGTTTTGTAATATGTATTCCTTCTATACTTCTTCTCCTTATCATTTTTGTCACTAATTTCCTTGTTAGGACATCTAGGAGAAATATGACCAACTTCATTTCTTTTAAAACATATTAAAGGTAGTTTACCTTTGAATCTACATTTACCTATTGATAGCCTTCTAGCTAGAAATTCTTCAAGCTCATCCACCTCATTATCATCTAAATCTAAATCACTATCATCTTTTATTCTCTTTTCTTTCTTTGAGCTTCCAATAGTTGGAGATCTCTTGAAAGCATTATCAGTTTTAGGTACACTATTATCAAAGTTACTCAATTCAAATGTACTCAATCTACTGACCAAACAATCGAGAGTAAGAACATTACCAATCATAGCTCTAAATTCTTGAGTAGAAGACACACTAATAGTGTAAAATGATAGTTAGGATCTTAGTACTTTACTCAAAACTTCTTCATTGTTGATGAATCCTCCATCTGCTTGGATGGTTCTAACAACATCTTATATTTGGTTACTATGTTACACAATGTTCTCTCCTTTCATCCTCATGCATCATACTTTCCTTTTAGATTTTTAGCTTTTTCTCAAAACACATTTAGATATCCATCATGGAAAAGTGTGGGCTATTCCCACGTTTCCTTTGCAATGTCATAGTCTATGATATCATGAAAATCAACATTGGTAAGAGAAGCAATCTCAACCATTGACTTGTTGGGATCTTGTTTTTCCCTCATATAATAAATATTCATAGGTGGGGTAGGAGGTACATATTCATGATCTAGATAATGTAATTACATTGTCTCCAATGCTCGACAGGTATAGTCTCACTCTTCTTTTCCATAATGTGAAGTTCTCCTTGTCTTAGGAACCAATCTCTTATACATCTCTAGATATTTAGCTTTGGTTCCTTCAAAATAACATCCTTCAAGAACTCAACTTTCCTACCAATTGTTAGATAACTAAGAGGGGGGTGAATTAGTTAGAATGAGTTATCCTATAGGCATTAAAATACTTTTCCATAAACTTAAACTCTTTACCTTTCAATTCTCTAGCGCGGTAACTAATTCTAACATTCAACTTAATCATTCAACAAAAGTTATCTTCATATACCAAGTATCAGAGTAAACATTCTTGTGTACACTAAGTTGCAACAATAAATAATAAACTTGAAATGGCATGCAACACAATAGTGATTCACACAAGTATTTGACACACAAACCCTGCTAAGGGACAAGTCACTTGGGAACTGGCAACCCAAAAAACTCACTCTTATGAAGTGAGCTCTATTAGGAGAAAATGTTGTTAAAGGTTACAAACATATTATTAATATGACTGTGTTAAATAATTTTCACCAAAGATCATCTAGACCTTATCACTTATCAACATCTATAGAGTTGCTTGATTTAAAGGATATACAAAACATTCAACGAAATGTCACCATACAATGGATTTATAAATAAGACTATTAGGTCCACTTAGTTAAGATATTTTTTGCTACAATGGTTAAAATGTAATAGTGAAATGATATGTTAGGTTTAGTGCTACCTTGCTTTTTTGTATCTTTATTTCACTCAATCTCTTTCCTCTTTCTTATTTTTATTTCCTTCTCGTTGATCCACAAACTTACACATCAACTTAGCACTTTACTTGCTTGATCTACACAATTCATTTCTACTTGATTCTCCTCTATATATCACTTTTCTTCAACTTCATTAGAAACAATGAACAATGTGTTGATCTCTTAAATATAAAACCCTTGTTTCTCCTCTAGAATCTTTCAAGTTTTGTCTCTTAATTACAATCCTTAGATCTTCATCCAGCTAAGATTCATTGAATCTAGACACTTGGGTATCACACCTTCACCTTAAAATTTGCACTTCAATTCAAATCATCAAATCACCTTCATCAAATCTTCTTTGAATTTCTCTTGCCATTGATATCATATCAAACTCCATCCTTATCTTTGAAACTTCTTGAAAAATCTTTATTTTCACTAAATGTTAGCCTCAGATTAGATCTTTTCAAAATATTATTCCCTTCCATTACTTAGTTCACACTTCATGAACTTTGTCAACATTAGGCACATTTAACACTAATTTTTTTTAGTTAATACTCCACAATTTTCACTTCTTTATCAAGTTCTTGATGACAACTATAGTATCTCGATTAATATTGAACTCCTTCATTCACCAACCAAACAGTCTTTCTTAAACATGTTTTCAACACTTAATCATATAATGTCTAAACAACATTATATTGTTAGTGTCTAACTCATTCAAGTGCCCATTGAATACCATACACTTATCGACTCTCACATCTTCATTATACTTCCTTCAAATCATCTTCATCAATCAAATGATATGGCACTCTATTAAATTAGAATAATGTCTCACCAATTAAGGCTTGATATCAATGACAACATAACAACCAATATGACACACTCATATATATTTAACAACATTATCAGTTGAGGTGACCATAAGGTTGCCTTGAAGACACCTTATAATTCTTGAAGTCTTGCTTAGGATGTGAAATTACAAAAGATCTCTTCAAATTTTGATTGTGTGTAATATTATTTATGTTCAAATCAAGAGACATGGATTTCTTTTATACCTCTCACACTATTTCAAGGCTAAGAGGAATCTGGAAATCCAACTTAAATACTAAGATGGGTCTATGATTGAGTTTTGGGAAAAAGAATGGAAGAGGTCAAGCTGATCTATTCCTACAAAAGGTGATGAAAAGAGTTTTGAAAGTTAGGAATATAAAGAGAAAGTTGGAAATGCACATAGTACAGAGCTATGATAACACACTAGTACATTTGGGGGTCATTTTCAATAGCATGCCAATTTGGCTTGTCAAATTCTTCTTCTTTTTTAATATGATCCTAATAACGTCAATATTTTGATGAAAGTAAGTTTAGCATTGATATTTTGATGTTGCTGGGGATATAAACAAAAAAAAAAGAAAAGTGAAACTTCATTAATTCACATGGAAAAGTGCGGGTGGGAACGAGGCTTCACAAAGATTTTTATAGTGTCATTGAAGGTAAGGGTTTTTAGAAAATAATTTGCAAGGCTTACCTTGTTTTAAACCAAGTTCATTTTTTCTAGGGTTTGAAGCCAATTTGGTTGGTATACTATTTGATGATCTATGAACATGCTTGAAATATTTAAGTTATTTTATTGCTTATATTATGAGTCAGAATAATTATGCATTTTTATATGTAAATCTCTGTGTTTGTGGTTAATTTTAGAAAGACTTATACTCTATCTTGAATTATAAAGAATGCATGCCATGGTGTACACAAACAAGGGCTACATTGCAATTTCCTCCAAATTCTAACAAGAAAAATTTGACAATCAAGGTATGGATACTTTGATTTTTTATATTAGTTGTATATTATTGACTTTTGATATTAGACGCATGATAAATGTACTATTGACTACTAAAAATTAAGGAACAATGCTACACCATTTTTCTTCAGTATTATGCCTACATACAAAATATCTTTAGGTGTTTAAATTTAAATCATTTAGTAGGAGATATTTTCAATAGCAAGTGAACATAAATCATATGAAAAAAATAATCATCTAAAAATAACCACATATTAGCAATTTGGATGGCTTGCACCCTTCCTGACCATGGAAGCAAGAACTTTTACCCCTTCATATTTAACATCCCAAGATAACTCCATGATGCTCCATCTCATTTCACCAATATAATCTCCATTTAACTTTCAAGTAATTGGATTAGTTCTAATCCACAATTTCTCTATAAAGCCATCCAACTGCTAATAGTAATTTATCTTACAAGAAATATTTAGTGAGTTTAAAGAAAGTGGTTAGTTTCTTTAACACATAATTCTCTCTCATTTGTATTTTTATTAGAAATAAATTAAATGAGAAGAAATATTAAACATCATATCCACTGAGTGACCCATAAAACTTAATACATTAGTAATGCTACTATCATACCCTCCCCTATACTTTTTCATTTTAGATTCTACTTTTCATGCAAGTAATGGGTGTAATAACATTGCTTCAAATTCTAAAACTTCAAACCTAGACCCACATCAAAAATGTTTCTTCCATCACCAAGGGCATCCTTCCACATTTCTATTCACCCAATCTCAAACATCCATGATCTATTCTCTATTTTATGCAATGTTATTTCAGACTATTAACATGCCAAGCATACTAGTTACTTAGGCTCAAATGTTGCCAAAATATCCCAAGAAGGTGGGTGGTAGTAAAAAAAGAACCACAATGGACATCTCCATTCTAATACCCTTCTAAAAAAAATTATTAGGGCTTTCCATTATGGCAAATAGGAGGGAGGAGTCATTTTAGTTAAAACCCTAATTGTAGTCTATGTTAACCAGTAGACCCAAATAAATGAAAATCAAACAAAAACTAATTATATTCAATATAAACTAATAAGTATACTAACAAATGATCAAAAATGAAAATTTCACCATAAACACAGGTACATACTCAACACTGCAAAAAGCTCTCAGATTTGCACTTGTTGTCTGCATATCTCTTTCCTACCAAAACACTTGTTTATTTGATTCAAATTGTGTTTAACACATTCCAACCCTTTCCTAGGTTAAAGATATTCACCTTATAGGTCAAGCCTCTTGACCTTAAAAATTCATTTTGACATGTTCGATCAAAACAATAAACTGATTGTTGATCTTCCATTTTTGTTAGAAAAGTTGCATGTCAACTATTTTTTGCAATTTTTGCAATTTTCCAATATTTCAAAATAAATGACTTTAAATTCCTACCAAACCTTAAAAAATCATGCAAGAATACTAAAAATCATGAAAATGAAGATTTTTGGTCAACTCACTGTGTTGACCAACCTTTGACTTGCCTATATGCCTGATTACAACATGCAGGAATTTGTTTAAATGCATTCTAGGGATTCTTTGAGATTGCCTAAATGTCTTGTGTCATCTTGGACACTTATTAACCTTCTACTCTATCCAAAATTGGTGTTTGACCACCTTATTGAGGACCTTGGGCCCCTGCACCAACTTTGGACATTTTGCAAAATATGGGCCCACTTTTACACTATAAGCGTTCCAATATTACATGTTTTCATTTCATGTTTTGAGACTTTTGTGTAATATTTGAGAAGAGTTTAGAGACATCATAAATTATGCTTTTATTCCCATATTTTACTATTTGGCATGCATACATATTTAGTTTTTCTTATCCCAACATTCTTGATTTTCATTATTGATTATTGAACATCCAACATTGATTTATTCTATTATACATTGTGGGCCTACATACCTTATCTTTATCTTTGCAATGGGTGAGAAAAATGGCTATACATTAGTGATGGAAGTTCCTTGCAAGTTTCTCCTTCCTTTTTTACCTGTATATTTTTTCTTCATCTTCTTTCTCTTTTTGAGGGGTTTTTTTCCCAAGGGCTTTTCTCCTTTATGATGTTTGTGAAAGATTCCTTTGTAAATAGGTACCTCACATGGTCTTGTGGCAATGACCTATCTTTGCATGTTCTTTCATTCTCCCTTAAGTTGCACTCAAAGTGATCATAGGCCGAAGTTACTCTAGGTAAAACCTTAGAATCCCTAACCCCATTCTCGAAAAAAATCTTAATGGATTCCAAGTGTTATTATATGCATTAATTAATGGAAGTTAATTGAAAGGACATGGTCTAAGGAAGGAAGATATTACCTCATAAAAACTCATGGCTTGTGTGAAAGGGCCATGGTAGTAACCAAGATGCTCAAGTTTCTCAAACTCCATTGGTAGTTCAAAAATGTAATCTAGAATTTAGAGGCATATGATTTCTTGATATGGTTTTTGACATATTTCATTGAATGTTATTTGTGATCCATCTTCATAAGATAGCACTCTTAATAAATTTCTCATACACTTGAGATGGTAGTCCTTAATTTCAATTGGAGGTTGCTCATTTCTTCCATGAAAATAGATACCTTTTAAGTTTTGAGTTTTTGCACACAAGTAAACCATATATCACATTGTGATTGTGTATAAAAAATGTATTTTTGATAAAATTAATAGAATTACATACCTCTTCTTCTTTTAAAAAAAATTAATAAAAACAAATAACACTTATTCACACCCCCTCACCCCCACACCCTAGTGTTTCTTGATCCTAAATTGATCTTGCCAAAAACATCCATACCTTTACTCAAATTTGTTGTAGCAACATATTCCAAGTGGAAACATACATAAATGAACCTTTTTGTTCAAATCAATGCCAATATATAATATTGTTCAAAATCATTACCAATATTTATATTGTATAATTCATTTGATTTGTTTAGATGTCATCTTTACTGAAGAGATCTTAATATTTAATTATGTTATTATTATCGATTCTATGTACAAGATACTACTAATTCTTGTATGTTTATATTTGATATAATATTATAGCCTGAATATTCGCTTGTGAAGAAAGTCCATACCTAACAATATGAATCTAGAACAAAATATGGTGATAATTGCTAGATTGTGGTCTCAGTTCAAAGCAAACGGTAATGGAAAATATTATTGTCCTTGCAAAAAATGCAAGGGCTTGAAGAATCAAAGAATTCTAATCACAACAGCTCAGAGACATTGTTTTTCAACATGATTGTTGGAAAAAATTTTAGAATAACTGAGGGGGGGGGGGGGGGGGGGGGGGGGTGGGTGAATCAGTTATCTAAGGTCTAAATGCCCTCATAATATTTTTTCACTAATTATAGTGAGCCCATTAAACTACTCATCCATCCAAGCTTAAAACAATCATCTTAGCAAGTTACAGCAAATCAACATGCAGGAATAAAACATGCAAAATCAACACATAACACAGTGATTTACGTGGAAACCCAATTCAGGAAAAACTACCAGTAACATGCTACTCAATTATCACTCTTCTGAAGTGATTCCCTATTAAAGGCTTACAGCACACTATTAAATGTGACCTTGTTAGAGGATTTCACCATACTATTAGGAATGGGCCTGGTCAAAGGACTTTGGAACATTCACTTGGAATTTCATCCTGTTAAAGGATTTACAACATGGCTATTAAAACAACATGGCTATTAAACTAACTATTAAAATTTCTAGAGACTAACAATAAGAGCTTTTGATCTAATACAATTCACAACATATCTTGTAGATTTCAAATCACACTTCAATTCAATCCTTTGCTTGGCTTCAATCACTGTGGCTCTAATAGCTTTTCTTACTTTCAATCTTCGTCTCCTTGAGTCTTCTTTCTCATTATACCAATGCAATCATCGCTATGTTCATCTATCGAAACAAATTTTCTTTGCTTTCTTCCTCCTTAGCACCTTCTTCAGCACTTCATGCTTTCATGCTTGACCAACTCTCTTGCTCCGTGACCTTATGACTCCTTAAATAGAAATTTGGAATACTTTTTCTGCTCAACTCTCCCTCTCCAACCGTAGGGTTTCCATAGATTAGGTAGGATACAATGTATCTATCCCATATCTCATTTTTATCTAGAAACTTCATCTAGAATCCAGTTGTATTTGCCAAAAATGTTTTACATAGTGTTCTCTGCCACCAGCTCATCATTCTTATCTTCTATCTGTTTCACAAAACTCTAGATAACAACCATGTTGGCTCAGATCTGGCAAATCTTTGACTTTTCAAAATAATGGAGCAGCTTGGCACTTTTGACTTTCTGATGCTTAGCACATGAATAGAACTCGGCACTTGATCTTTACTCGGCACTTCATTACAAAACCATAACTCAACCTTTCCCTTAGGTGCTTTTGTTACATCTTATTGATTCCTCATCAATCAACTAAGTGATAGTGCTTGGATCTTATAAGCAATTTCCATTCCAACCAATATCAAGTTTGACATCAATGACAAAATAATGATTGAACACATTCTGTAGCAACAATATCTTTCATACAATGATCTGTTTCAATCAAATTACAACAATGATCACATATAAGGGGGAAAGGATTTGTGTCCTTTGGTGAATGTGGATTTTGAACTAGTGGAACATAGAGGTGTGAATATCGAAGCAGAAGGTAATGTTCTCATAGAAGAAGATGATTCTGAGGCATAGAACACAATTGAAGATGTTGGTATTTGTGTAACTAATAAACTGCCAAAGAAGAAGATGTTACTGGCACAACTGATGAAGATAATAAAGATGATGATAATAATGCATCTAATGATGATGATGAAGAGAACCTTGATATACCTATAATTGAAAAGGCATATGAGCCCCTCTACCAAGGTTCCCAAACAACACTTCCCTCTGCTTTATTATTGCTAGTAAACTTCAAGGTTATGAATGGTATATCCAATGTAGAAATCTCATGTATGTTAAGGTATAGTTTCATTTTTGTCATCTTCTATGTTAGTGTAACATTAATGTTCTTTATATTAATAGTATTTTCCAAGGGTTGATAGGTAGGTGTTTTTTACCACAATCAAACATTCTACCTCCCTCTTATTGAGAATTATCAACCATTATGAAAGATATTGGAAAGGAGTATCAAACAATACATGCATGTCCCAATGATAATATTGTATATCATAAACAACACGAATTTGCAATAGAATGCCCTGATTGTCACATTAGTATATATCAATCAGATCAAATAATGAAAAAGGTTTCTTGCAAGGTTCTTTGATACATTCCCATTATTCCACATCTGTAATGATTATTTAGGTGTACTAGCTTGACACAATTTATGGATTACCATATTGCACACAATAGAAGTCAAGATGACATTATGCAAATGCCTACAGATTGTTCTGCATTTAAGGACATAGAAGATCAATGGCCAATATTTAAAGAAGAACCTCATAATCTAATGCTTTCATTAGCCACAGATAGTGTTAATCTATTAGGAAAGATGAGATATGTTTACTCAGTCTAGCCTATTTTTGTCATTAACAATAACATTCCTCCTTGGATATCTATAAAGAGGGAGCACATATTACTGAAAATGATTATACTAGATATTTTTCATTTAATAGTCATCTAAATTAATTTATAAATGCAATATCAAAATGGTTGTAATAATTATGTTTTGTTTATGTTCATTCAACTAGGTAAGTACCAAGTGAAAGATATGAATGTATATATTGATCCCTTGATTGATGAGTTGTTGGAGTTATGGAATGGAGCCACTATGTATGACATCTCTAGACCAATTGATGAAAGTAAATTTCAATTCCATGCAATACTTGTATAGACAATACATGATGCCCCTGGACTAACATATTTTTGTGGTGTGTAAAACTGATAACACATATTTTTGGTATGTAATAGCGCTAATGCATTTTTGTTGTATGTTTACATTGTGTGTGATGATTGTAAATATGAATCTTATAATATACACGTCATTAATTTATATGTGATCTTGTAGGTCTTCAGACAAAGGGAAAATTTATCTGTTTAATTTGTGGTCCAAAGATGAAATCTCGTCATTCAAAACGTTTAGGAAAGTAGGTGTTTGATGAGCATAGACATTTTCTCCAAAAAAAGAATAAGTATAAAATTTTTGAAAAACATCTTTTCAATGGGAAAGAAGAGACAACATCAAAGCCATGAAGAATGACACCTCATATGTTGAAGTTGGAATACAATAGAATGAATCGTCGAGGTAATGTCATTCCATATGATGCAAGTTTTCGTATGAAATTTAAATTTGAATATTTTCTTTTGTTTACTAATGATATAATTGATGTTCATGAAGATCATCAAGGCATCAATGAGTAACTTCCAAAAGGACTTAAAATCTATCATAGACAATTTAGTAGGTTGTCATACTATGAGCACCTCTCAATTGTGCATTAGTTTGAAGCTATGCATATTGAAAAGAATGTGATAAAGACACTATGGAAAATATTGGATGGAAGGTGTGACAAAGAAAAATTGGCCAAAATTTTCAATGTCATTGATGAATCCAATCATGCATTGAATTTTTTCCTTTAATCAAATAGTAGGAAACCATATTAATACGAGCATCATTCCTTGGTTATTAATGCAACAACACACTGATGCCATATATGAAGCCATAAAAAAGAATTCCCACTAGATGTACTGCAAACATAAGCACTCTCATATCAAAAAAAGGAGATTTTGGGTCAGGGTTGAAAACACATGATTGGAATACCTTCGTTAAGGTAATTCATGTTCTTCTCTATTTACAATAAATTTGTAAAATGTCATGTACTTTTGATTGTTTTATTTTATAATATATTGAAAATATAATTTTATTATTATTGTAGTATGTTCTACCTCTATCTCTCCCACACAACTTTGACAACATGAGTGTCAAACACATTATATATGATCTTGGGAAATACATGAGGCTAGAAGTGTTATTTGTTATATTTGTTGTATATAAGTTTTGTTAGTCTTGTTAATATATTTTTGTATGATGAATATCTTCTAGGTGGTTGTCATCTAAGAAATTGATAAAAAGGACATAAAGTAATGGAAGAGAAAAATTCCTTATCTTTTGTGTGAGATGAAAAAGTGTCTACCTTAAACTTTTTTCAATGTACAAGAACACTACCTCATACATCTAGTTGAGGAGGTCAAATTGTGTGGACTCGTACCAACTAGGTCAATGTGAATGGTTGAGAGTCTCTTAAAAAATTTGAAGGGCTTGGTTTAATAAAGAGAATGTCCTGAGGGTTCCATGGTCAAGGGATATATGGTCTATCAGACCATGGAGTACATTAGTGAATATCTTCCCGAGTTTGCATCAAAGATCCATGTAGATCGCATTTGGGATCCCAAGTCCATGAACAAATTTGAAGGGGATTACTTGATAGGGAAAGGTAGATTGAGGAAAGTGAGAGGTAATTATAAGATTTTATTTTAGTTAATTAATTCTTATCTTTTAGTTGGTTTTTTGACCCCAATTTTTGAACTTCATAACCTGGTCCCCTTGATGACTTTTTCATATTTCACTTTTTACTCTCCTCTAATTCATATTGAAAAATGCTTTGTGGAGTCTTATTTTATGAGGACAATGTTTAGGTTAATTATCATATCAGTAAACCGAAGGACACATGTACCAAAGTTTAAATATCTTCAGATGGTACAAAGTGGTACTAAATCACTTTGTACATGTTGTACTAGTTCATTGGTTCAAAGGTTCAACGAGTTTAGATTGATCTGGTAAGATTCATGGTATATGAAATTTTAGGTTCAAATTTGAAGTTTTAGTTTTAGAGATCCACCATTGTCAAAGTTTGAATTACGAATGTAGATTCAATGGTTCAAGAGAAATGTAGATTTCAATTTTCAAATTTTGGCTCAAAGTGTGAAAGTTCAGAGACTCATTAGTTCAAGAATATGGCTTGAAGGTTCAATCTAGAGAAGTGTAGTTCTAGAATTTAGTGGTGGAGACCCAAAAGTTCAAATTCTCATGGGCTCATTGGTCATGTCTCACCTCACTCTTACAATGACAAAATTCAGACATGGATTCTGGATGTAGAGAATGATATTGAAGATTGTTTTCATAGTTTTATTCCAAAATATGCTCTTGATAAGGTTGGTGGAGCTCATTTGGATGTGTTGTAATTTGAATCCACTGAGTCATGATATTTAAAAATGAGAGTTGTGCCACTATGGACACTCATGTTACACAAGGACTCATTGACACTAATAATGGGTCAAGGTTCACATTGAGTAAGTCTTGGTGCCCTAAAGACACAACTTCCAATTACAACCTCTTTTAGTCCATAGGATCAAGAATGAATATGAAGCCATAAACTAGACATAATGGGTTCAACCAAACAAAAGAATCAATGATTAATAATACATTGCATGAGAAATGGGCCACAATGAGTATTTTCTTTCCAAAAGTCAAGCACCCAAGCATAGACTCACAGTAGATCATCTATGTTTTTGTCTATAGATAATGCAAGTGGGATAGTTATACATCTTGAAGAATCATCAATATGGATGGTATAGATAGTGTATGTGCCAAGCTTGGGTTTGAAGATGGATTTACACTACACATAATGGAGACCCGATGGAAGTCATAAAAACTCATATTCAATTAATAATTCTAAAGTGATGATTGAAATGTGGAAGATGTAGATGCTCTTTACTGCCAAGTGATAGTTGGAGAATTGCACAAGCTATTTGACACAATGTCAATATGCATGTAGCCATAGAGAGTTAGAGTTGAAGAGGATTTGTACCATCAAAGTCAATGACCTTGGCATGAATCTAACCCTTGCAAGTTCATTGGTTGATCAAAATCTCAATACAGGCATCATGGGATCATATTGGACTGTGGTTTCAAAGAGACATTAAATTTTGTTTGAAATTTGTAGACTTGATGAGTCAAAAAGTCATAGCCTAAGCTCATGAGTATAAAGGAAATGCCTCAATTGTTTGTAAAACACATGGTACACTAAAAGCTCGAGATGCTTCTAAACAATCTGAGTGATTTAGTCTTTGTCTTCCTTAAGGAAGATTGTGGGTCTTCCATGGTTGAGTGTGTTTCACATGAGGCTTTCGTATCCTAGGCCAAAGATGAGCATATTGTAGGGGCTTCTCATCTCAAGCACTCCCACAGAAATGTTGATTTCCCTCCTAATCAAATGGGATGAAATTTGATACCAAAATCCAACTTCATTATTTCTACAAGACATAATCATGCCCACTAATGGTATTACATCATGTTTATCAAAATAGCAACATTTGACAAGTCTCAACTGAAAAAATATCCTCTTCCCTCAAGCTACGAATATAGGTGTAATGTAAGAGCACAAGGTTCGTCTGACATATGTCCAAAGATATATATTAAACATAATGTCTAAAGTTCATCTAGTAATGGTGTGAATAGAATCAAAAGGAGAAGTGATTTTCAAGCCTTATAATTGATAATGTCTACGTTGTCACAGATGGAGTTTGGCAAATGCATTCAAAACTCAATGCTTAGGCATACAACAAGATTATGGTGACATTTGAATCACAGCTAGTCAATGGTCATAACAATCAAGAGGAATCTTGTAGATAACTATTTGAATCAGAATAAGTAAACACAAAAGGGAAGCACACAATATACTTGATAAAATTCCAAGATGGAAAAAGGTAAATGATTTGTTTCAAAATCCGAATCAATCGAGTGTATTATTTGGGAGACTGAATCACATTCATAGTAAAGCATCAAAGCTATAGAAATCTTTGACAAAATGGTCTACTTTGTATGATTCAAGAAATATGTGAGAGAGCTCGAGGACTTTATGGAAACCACAAAATTGGAGGTTTGTTGATCAAAACATAGAGTCATTGGACGGGTGTCATGTATAGAGTAACATGTGCTTCCAAATAAATGCAAGTGTTATGCAAAAGAGATCTTGGGACAAAATCAGAAGGTAGTTGTTGACTCACAAGTTTGAAGGAAATGTCTTTTCATGATGCCCATGGCTTGCTACAAAGAAGAAAAAACCATATCAGGCCCAAAGCATTTGATGATCATGTATAAAAGGGGTTGGTTCACCATGAGAAAATTTGGACTATGAAAGTGAATCAACACTAAATATCTCAGCATTGAGCATATGCCTTCAAGTGAGGATTTTCTAAAGATGTCAAGTGCGAGTATATGTGGGTTGGTGGTCATGATTAAAACTCACATATAAGTGATGAGATGAAACCTAATTAAATTCATGTGTCAATTATCTTCATTATAACATTTATAGATATAATGTTTATAAACTTTGGAACATATAAAGGGGAAGATGATGTAATTAAAGAATTGAGCGTAACTCCTCAATAATCAGTTATTTTTCCAAAATGGAAAATTATGGGAATGGCCAAGTGTTGAATAGTGAGAGGAAGAAGAGAGGGGTTCTTCTTTTTTCGAAGGAGGCAGACTATGGACTGCACATGAGGGGAACGTAGAATGTATAGGCAGGGGACAATTTTGATGGTGATCAAAGATGTCCTTTTTAATTTAGTTTTCTTCTCTAGTTTTTTGCAAGTATTTTGATTGTCAGTAGTATTTAGAAATAGTAATATTTTTGGCTTGAATGAAGATTCTATCATTTCAAAGATTGTGTGCTACAAATTGTTCTCATTCTTGGTTTCAGTGTGAATTGGGACTGAGTAATGGAATTAAATTCTACTACTATATTCATTTATGCAAGGTTTGTTCTTTTATGTTTAATCTTTTTATTTCTTTTAGGTTGCATGTATGGGTGGGAAAATAGTATGCTTCCATTGCTATATGTTGAGTCTTTTCTTTATATTCAGTTATAATAATTTGTCCCCTATCTAAGAATAGTGTGGATAGCCTTTTCTTTCATGTTAAAAATATTTCTTAAATTCTATTCTTTGTATATTCAATCAAGGAGCTATAACCTGCAAAATTCAGAGGATGCTTGCACAATCCTATTGCATCATGATCCAAATGTTGGTTCTATTTTGTCAACCTAAATAGCCTAGTTAGAACCAACATTATCCATCATCAATATAACTTGTTTCTAACTAGTCTATTTATTTTATGTAGTTTCTCATGAGTGGGATACTCTTCATTTGTATATTGCAAACAGTCTTGATCGGATAGTGGTATGGATTGAACAATCTCAACAAAATGGTTGCTCATTAACATGGGAAGGTGTTTCTTCATTGGTTAAAGAAGCTTATTGTAATTGAGATCTTAATGTTACGCCAATAATAGTTGATCTAGAAAATGGTTTAAGAGGTGGAAAGGTACGTATAAGTTAATCTACCATGGCCAAATTTTTTAATATCAACTCAAGGATAGATGATAATTTTGACATGTTTGAAAAATAATAGGTCAAGCACTACAAAGATATGTACTACAATGGTTGTAAATTTTGCATAAAAAAGGTGGATGAGACTTTTTGGAAATGAGAATGGAGTGACTGAGAGGGGGAGGGGGTGAATCAGTTACCACAAAAACATTTCACAGTCCCTTAGATGTCTAAAAGCTTGATCTTAGTTACAGATTACTGAAACTTGATAATGCAGCAAATTATTATTATTATTAAGAACTGATAACCAAAAACAATTCAGCAATCATGAACACTAGAGACACCAGATTTAACGTGGAAACCCAATATGGGAAAAACCACCAATGTAACTAGTTACTGTTTTTCACTCTTTTGAAGTGAGCCCTGTTAGGAGCCAACCCTGTTAAAGGTTACAAAACACACTGTTAGGTGTGACCCTGTTAGAGGATTTAATCACCCTGTTAGGAGTGGCCTTGCTAGAGGTCTTTAGAACAATTCAACTGAACTGTCACCTTGTTAGAGGATTTATAGAATGGTTGTTAAACCAACTCAGTTAAGATATTTTGAGTTCAATGTTACAATGGTTAGAAAGAAACAATGAAGTGATCTAATACAATATGCAACTTATCTTTGCTGATTACAGATCTTTGTTATTCTTGATCGAATCCTTACTGATCAAATACAACTTTTCAGCTCCTTCAACACATCTGATCCTTCATCAGACTTTTCTCAACAGTCACCTTTTCATTTCACACTATAATGCACCTTCATAACTTTGTCACACTTCTTCTTTTTGATTTACAACTTGAGTGACCATATATACCTTTCAGATTATATTAGTCGGCTCAAATCACTGACCAATAATCAAACAAATACAATAGTCAGCTAGAAATAATTAAAATTACAAACCAACAAATCCCTTTACTGGCTGACCCTGCTCGGTTAATACTGTTCAGAAAATAATTCCTATGTTAACTGACTGAGCTCGGTTAATACTGCGAACTCCGTGACAACCCTTTAATCGTCGGGAGAACTCGGTAAGTATTGAGTTTCCATAGATGACCGAGTGAGCTCAGTGGAAACTATCTTTGCCAAATTCCTTTGTTGACCAAGTGATCTCGGTTAACACTGTCTGCCTCATTTTCTTTGATAACTGAGTGAGATCGGTTAACACTTGTCTGCCTTATTTTCTTTGATGACCGAGTAAGCTTGGTTAACACTTGTCTGCCTTATTTTCTTTGATGACCGAGTAAGCTCGGTTAATACTGACTGCTTCATTTTTTTCGATGATCGAGTGAGCTCGGTTGACACTATCTGCCTCATTTTCTTCAATGACCGAGTGAGCTCGGTTGATACTGACTACTTCATTTTCTTTGATGACCAAGTGAGCTCGGTTAACACTGTAGCTGAGCTTGGTTAACTGAGACTAATAACTGATATGACATTTGTGTGACATTAAGGACAACATTATCCAACAATCTCCCTCTTTGGCATTGATGGCAACACAACATGTCATAACAGAATGAAATTTTGAAATAAGTCCAACAAGATAACAGACTTCTCCCTCTTTTAATAGTCTCCCTCTTTTAAGGAACTTCATAGTAGATTTTTCAAATTTCACAAAGTTCAGAAGGATATGACAGTAGATCTCTCCCTCTTTGACAACACATGCCAAAGATAACAAAAGTAAAGTGAATTGCAATGTACCTTTAGTACTGATTCATATGCAATGATTTTTTATTAAACTGCATCAACAGATAGATCTTCAATCTTATATGTGTTGATGCATCACTAAAACTTATTTTAGTGAACTTCAAATAGGGGAATGACCCCTAACTTACTTCTAAGATTTAAAAATGCATCCTTAGACAAGGGCTTTGTGAATATATCGGCAATTTGTTCCTTTATGTGAACATATTCCAATCTGATCTCCTTGTCTTGCACCAATTCTCTGACAAAATGATATTTGATTGCAATATGCTTGGTCTTGGAATGCATCACTGGATTCTTGGATATGTTGATTGCACTAGTATTGTCACAGAATATAACAATTGGTTCTTTGATTTCCATCTTCATTCCTTGTAATAACTGCTTAAACCAAACAATGTTGGAACAGTTTACTGCTGCAGCAACATACTCTGCCTTTGCTATAGATTGGGATGTACAATTCTGCTTTTTGCTTGTCCAAGAAACCAATCTCTTTCCAAGAAAGAATGCTCCTCCACTTGTGATTTTTCTATCATCAAGATTCCCTGCCCAATCAGCATCAGTAAAAACTTTCAAATCCAAATTACCTCCAACTTTGTACCATAGTCCATAATCTTCAGTTCCTTTCAAATATCTCATTATTCTTTTGATTGCCATTAGGTGAGTTTCTCTTGGTTTTGTAGAAAATCTTGCAACAATACCAACTGCAAGAGCAATATCTAGCCTGGTATGAACTACAGTGCTGATGGCTTCCTTCCAGTATTTGATAGCAATGTTTTTTTCTATCATCAGGGTTCTTGCACAATCCATAATCGATCTGTTTCTTCTTTCAGCTATTCCATTTTGTTCTGGAGTTCCTGGTGCTGAAACCTGTCTTTTAATACCTCTTTCAATGCAGAAGTTATTGAATTCATGTGAAATGAATTCACCACCTCTGTCTGACCTTAAACATTTCAGCCTTTTCCCTGTTTCTTTTTCCACTCTTTCCAAATACCATTTGAATTTCTCAAATGCTTCTGATTTATTCCTTAGAGACATGACAGTCATCATTCTTGAATAGTCATCAACAAAAAGAATGAAAAACTTTTCTCCAGTATAGCTTTCTATTCCAATGGGTCCACATAAATTAGTATGCACAATTTCTAATATATCTTCAGACTAATAGTTTTTACCTTTAAAACTAGTTTTTCCCATTTTACCAATCTAACAATTCTTGCATAGACCAACCTCTGGTTTCTTAATGTTAGGAATGCCTCTTACTTTCTTGAATTTGCTTATTTTTACCAAATTATCAAAATTGACATGACACAACCTTTTATGCCATAACCAACTCTCTTCAATTTGAGCAATAAAACATGAGCATTTACCAAGTTCTAGATAGAACAAGTTACCTTTAGTTTGGGTGCCAGATCCTATCAGTTTTCCTTGCTCATTCAACAGTCTCGCCTTTCCATGCATGAATTCCACCTTGAATCCAGTGTTTAGTAACTGTGCAACACTTAGCAAATTATGTTTGAGAACTTCAACTCAATAGGCATTATTACATATAAGTTCTTTGGATAGACAGATTCTTCCTCTTCCTTTTATGAAATGAGGTTCATTATTACCAAACCTTACACTGCCACCATCATAGTCTTCAAACTAATCAAACTTAGTTTTATCACCAGTCATATGATGTGAGCAACCGTTGTCTATAATCCATGTATCATTCTTACTTACATGAGAGATAAGGGCCATTTTATCTTCGTCATCACTGTTAGAGTCATCTTTAACAGCAATATAAACAATTTCATCCTCACTATTATCAGAATCCTTAGAATTTTCAGCCATGAAACATGATTTCTTACTTTTGTTCTTGGATGATTTAAAGTCTTTCTTGCCATTCCATTTGTGATCTTTCTTTTCATCATTGTTTTGCTTGTTTGGGCACCTTGCTGCAATATGACCAATTTCATCACAAGAAAAATAGATTAGAGGAACTTTACCTTTGTATTTTCCTCTACCTCTAGAATATTTCCTGGCTAGTAGAGCTTCAATCACTTCGAGATCACTGTCTGAACTTTGGCTTGATTCATTTTCACTTTTTGACTGTGATTCTATCTTCTTTTTGCTTTTCTCTTTGAGTGAGAGCTTGGCTTGAAATGTTGATTCAATATTTTTGGAGGCTGGAACATAGTTGTCAAAGTTATCTAGTTCAAATGCAGTTAGTCTTCCGACTATGGCCTCAAGATTTCTCTTATGATTTGCTTCACACCTTCTTTCCTGAATTACAGAGACTCTGATTGCATAAATGGGAAGCAAGGTTCTGAGAACTTTGCTTACAACTATTTCTCCTTTGATGTCACCTCCAGCTGCTCTGATTGCACTTACACATGCTTTAACTCTTTCAACATACTTTGCAATGTTTTCATCCTCTCTCATCCTCATTTGATCAAATTGTCCTCTTAGAATTTCTTCTTTTGCTCTTCTCACATTATCATCCCCTCCATAGATCTCTTTTAGCTTGTTCCACATGTCAAAGGCAGTTTTGCAGTCCTTAATGTCATCAAATTCTTCATAGCTGAGAGCAAATGCTATGTCTATCATCATATTGTTGTGAGTCTTCTTTTCAGCAATATCATTAACTGACAATGTGCCAGAAGGTTCTTCATATTCTTCTTCAAGGTATTTTAGTCTAGTATCACCAACAGTAGCCAGATGAAGTTTCATCAATCCTTGCCATGCTGAGAAGTTATCTCCGTTAAGTTTTGGAATTTCTCTTTTGTAAGACATCTTGATCTTTGGCTTAGAACCTTGAAATCTCTTCCTGCAAGCACCAAAAGCTCTGATACCAGTTGTTGGAAATGAGAATGGAGTAACTGAGAGGGGGAGGGGGTGAATCAGTTACCACAAAAACATTTCACAGTCCCTTAGATGTCTAAAAGCTTGATCTTAGTTACAGATTACTGAAACTTGATAATGCAGCAAGTAATTATTATTATTAAGAACTGATAACCAAAAACAATTCAGCAATCATGAACACTAGACACCAGATTTAACGTGGAAACCCAATATGGGAAAAACCACCAATGTAACTAGTTACTATTTTTCACTCTTCTGAAGTGAGCCCTGTTAGGAGCCAACCCTGTTAAAGGTTACAAAACACACTGTTAGGTGTGACCCTGTTAGAGGATTTAATCACCTTGTTAGGAGTGGCCTTGCTAGAGGTCTTTAGAACAATTCAACTAAACTGTCACCTTGTTAGAGGATTTATAGAATGGTTGTTAAACCAACTCAGTTAAGAGATTTTGAGTTCACTGTTACAATGGTTAGAAAGAAATAATGAAGTGATCTAATACAATATGCAACTTATCTTTGCTGATTACAGATCTCTGTTATTCTTGATCGAATCCTTACTGATCAAATATAACTTTTTAGCTCCTTCAACGCATCCTTCATCAAACTTTTCTCAACATTCGCCTTTTCATTTCACACTATAATGCACCTTCATAACTTTTTCACACTTCTTCTTTTTTATTTACAACTTGAGTGACCATATATACCTTTCAAATTATCTTAGTCGGCTCAAATCACTGACCAATAATCAAACAAATACAATAGCCAGCTAGAAATAATTAAAATTACAAACTAACAAATCCCTTTACTGGCCGACCCTACTTGGTTAATACTATTCAGAAAATAATTCCTGTGTTAACTGACTGAGCTCGGTTAATATAGCAAACTCTGTGACAACCCTTTAATCGCCAAGAGAACTTGGTAAGTACTGAGTTTCCATAGATGACCAAGTGAACTCGGTGGAAACTGTCTTTGCCAAATTCCTTTGTTGACCGAGTGATCTCAGTTAACACTGTCTGCCTCATTTTCTTTGATAACCAAGTGAGCTCGATTAACACTTGTCTGCCTTATTTTCTTTGATGATCGAGTAAGCTCGGTTAACACTTGTCTACCTTATTTTCTTTGATGACCGAGTAAGCTCGGTTAATACTGACTGCTTCAGTTTCTTTGATGACCGAGTGAGCTCGGTTGACACTATCTGCCTCATTATCTTCGATGACTGAGTGAGCTCGGTTGATACTGACTACTTCATTTTCTTTGATGACCGAGTGAGCTCGGTTGACACTGTAGTTGAGCTCGGTTAACTGAGACTAATAATTGATATTACATTTGTGTGACATTAAGGACAACATTATCCAACAGAGACTAAGAGAACTTGTGATTTTGGGATAACTTCAATCTTTGACATCACCAATATTTTGTCTAGAAACAACATGCATCCTCAAAAATTTAAAAATAGATACTATGGCATTTTGGACAATATAATTGAGTGTGACTTTAATTCCTTCAAAAAATTTCTATTCGATGTCAAATGGTATAGGCTATGACTGAATCAAAATGATCCTGATACAACGGTTATTGAACATGATAATGGATTTACAATGATTAATACAAGGTCATTTGAGCTAGTTGGAAATGAGCCCTATGTTCTTCCAATCCAATGTGAGCAAGTGTATTACTTTAGCATTCCACATAAATCGGGTTCGTCATTTTTTGTTAGACACAATCCAAGAGGAAGAACAATAAAGTATAATGTGATTGAAGAAGAAGATACCAAAGAAGTGGAAGACAAAGTAGATGATGATGATGGTGAAGATGAAGAAGGAGATGATGATGGTGGTGGTGGTGAAGATGTTCATGATGATCATGATGGCATTGATGATGATGATGATGGTAATGGTAGTGGTGGTGGTGGTGGCGAATATGATGGTGGTAATTATGGTGATGGTGATGGTGATGATGATGATGATGATGACAATAATGATGACAATGATATAGTCATAGTGATGATCATGATGATGAGATGGACAAAGAAGATATTAATGACATGATCAACGGAAATGTATTAGGTGTTGATTACTTATAATATATTTTTTGTAGAGGTAGCCAATTAAAAAATATACAATGTTATGTTTTTTGTGATGTATGCATATTGTTCATGGTATGTTCTATGTAATTTGTAGCATAAGTATAATGTAATTTGTAACTAATTTAAGACAAATGATTTACATATGTCAGGAACAATACTCATTTAATGAGGATCGCACAAAGTGACATAGATCAGGAGGTATAAGTTTATTACATGGTTGCTTCCTCTTTACCTTCCACATTAACTTTAGGAAAACTTCATCAATATTAGCCTCATTTTATAGCAAAATATTTCACACCTTCAACTATATCTCTCTTTTGATGGGCTCCAAGTACCACCAAATAGGTATTTATCACATTTTTCTTCCTCAAGTGAGGGAAATACCAGAATAGAAGAGGACAGTGAGACATGTAGTAGGTCTATAAAAGAGAGACAAACTAGAGGGAAAAATATCAAAAGAAAATTTAATAAATGCATGAAATTTTTCCTTGCTCAAGGGGGATCATGTTCTTGATGAGACAAAGGGTGATATCAAGGTTCCCTTGAGGTACACAAATCTTGAGAAAGAATGGGTACCCAAGGAATTACCTCCAATTAACACTGATTTTTGTGTTAACGAGAGGATATATCGCATAGCTCCTTTATCATTACATGGTTTGGGCCTATTTTCCATGGATAGCATAAAGGTCAGTTATAAAAAAGTTCTTGAATTGATGGAGTATGTAGGACCTTGTTACAATTTTAAAAAATAGATGTGAATAGTTCAATATAAAAAAAGGGTATGTGTAGGTATGCACAATCAACAAATTATCTACAATGGAAAGAAAATAATCAAAGTAAAAGACTTGCTATGTACATTGATGGAAGGCCAAAAGAAATAGGGAATATTGCAAGTTTTATAAATAGTACATGTCCTGGGTCAACCAATAAGTAAACCAATTGCATTTTTAAGGTGCATGAGGGAAATCATGTTTTTGTATGTGCAATAAAATTGTTAAGTTTAGGAGAAGAGTTTCTAATAGATTACAATTTGAACCGTGTAGATACAGAGAAAGTATCATGGGACTTGTAAGTATTATATATGTAATATTTAAACTAATTACTTCCAATTAGAACTCCAATATACAATACACCATTTTAGTAATATTTCTTTTGCTAAGTCAACTGTTCCTTTGATTATGATGATGTTTTTATATATATTCTTTCTCACTGGGTGACATGGTCAATCCATCAGATGATAAAAGTAGGGATGTTGCTCCCACCTCTTTTGCAGTGCAAATAAACCTTTTGTATAAAAATTTATGCAATTTTATAATATAGGGAACTCCCCTTAATACCATAAACTCATCACAAACACATAGAAACAAAAGAAAATGTGAGAACAACATACGGACTTCTTATTTGCACCACAAATGCAAAATTATAGAATCCATAAGTACAATAATTTGCAAGACAAGCTGTGAACTATCACCCAGAGTTGTCCTAGACAATGTTAAGACCTTTCTTAAATAGGTAGTTTTATGCCACCCGAGAAGGTTCTAGATGCTCAAACTTAATACCTAGAACTGACAAACCCTAACAAAACATATAGATTCGGCCAAATACATCTTTGACAATTGTTTTAGAAGTTTTGGGTAGCCCAACTTCAAAAGGCCGTAACTCACAAACTATTGCTCCAATTGGCTAGTATAACCACTTTTCAAAAATGCCAGTTCTTGATCTATAGGCTTAGAACTATGCTAGCGCCCTTCCATTGAGTTTTCAAACATCATCTAAGCACTCTAAGGCCTCCAACAATGAGCCTAAAGATTTTTTTGCAAATTTTTCCACCAAAAATCTGTAATAACTTGTCTAATACTTAAGTTGGAGCAATGAGATTTTTATGGTAGGCTTACATCTCTTAGATGAACCATCCTTTAGAAAATGATAACATTCCAAGCTCATATGACAAACTTACTAAAAATAGCAAGTTCCCATAAATAGTAACCACCCTGTCTACTAGTCCTTATTAAAATAGAAAAGACTAAAAATAAATTATTTTTGGGTGATCCAAGATTGCCCTTACACCCAGGATGCTCTTTCATCAAACACTCGAGGTAATTTGAGAAGTGACCCCGTCACATCTCAGGTGTTCAAAGGAAAACCAAGACAGTTAACCTCCTCCTTCGCTAGTCATGATGAATCCTCAACTGATCTCCCTTTCCATTTGACCAGATATTCCTCATAAGTTATGTTTCTAGTACTTTTTCCAACATGACTGTCTAGTATCTCCTCAATCTCCTTTGTAACTGAACTAGCTATTGTATTGTTCTATTGTGCTTCTGCAACTTCATCTCCGTCACCTCCTTCATAATACTATGTCAAATCTGAAATAATAAATGTTGGTGAAATATTCAATTCAATAGGCAACTTCACTTCATAAAGATTTCCAGAATCATGCCTCTTCACTATCTTGCATGGTCTAAACTTCTTCATCATCAACTTATTATATGTACCCACTAGAAAATGCTCCTTTCTCAAATAAACCATGACTTCATCTCCAATTTTAAATTCCTTATATCTCCTTTTCACATCTTCCTTATCCTTATACTATGTATTCATCTTTATGATGTGCTTCCTCACCTCCTCATGGATGTTTTTCAAATGTTTAGCAAAATTTTCTAACTCTACACTACTTATCTCTCATTTATCCAACTGCCTCCGTTCAGAAGCATTTTTGGGACTACTCCCACATGCAATCTAAAATGGTAATTTACCAGTACTCTTATTGATAGAATTATTATATGCAAAGTATGCTTATGCTAAAATCATACCCCATCCTTTTGGTACAACCCTATATCCTACTTCACTCCTTTTGTCATCTAACATACTCTACAACTTTGTACAAACTTCATCACATCTTGCTACAACTATGGCTAGTAGTACTTTTCAGCAACCAAAGCTATAGTCTTATCTCTGCCAAAATGTCCAGCCAATCCTCCACTATGCTTCTCCTTGATGAGATTCTCTCTCATCTGGATACAATGTACTGAGTTCTTTGAACCCAACCACCTCTATCTGCATTTTTGTTGGCAAAATTTGTCTTCTACTAAGAGCACATGCAACTTTGTTAGACTTCCCACTCTTGTGTTTTAAAACAAATGTATAATGCTGTAAAAACTCAACCCACCTTAAATGCCTTTGGTTCAATTTTCCTTGTCTATTCAAATATTGCAAAGCTTGATGATAATTATACAAAACAAACTCCTTAGGAAGAAGATAGTCTCTCCACTTCTTCAACGCTTTTCGTTTGCCTCATTCAACTTCTCACTCAAATAAGCAACAGGCCTACCTTTCTAGCTCAAAATAGCTCCTATTGCAGTACCACTAGCATCACAGTCTACTTGAAACACCTTGTTAAAATCAAGTCTAAAATAGGTTGCAAGGTAAACTTTTTTTTCAATAAATTAAAACTCTTATCTGGTCCTACAATCCACTTAAACTCTTTCCTATCCCCTCTCATTTTTTCAGTTAAGGGTCCACAAATACTACTAAAACTTCTTATGAATTCTCTATAAAATGTAGCCAGTCCATGAAAAGATCGTACCTCTGTTGCACTCCTTGGAGTAGGCCATTCAATGATAGCCTTCACTTTCTTTGGATCCATTTTTAGACCTTCTCCCGAGACTACAAATCCCAGGTGTAGACACCTAAAAATCCTTTAGAAAATAAAATATTTTTATTTTCTAAAAAAAGTCCCTGATGACATCATCATTTATTAATTAATTAATTTTGTATGCCATTAAATCCCTTTATCTTAATTTAAAATATTTAATTAAAGAATCCCTCCCAAAAATGTTTAAATCTTATTTAAACATTATTTCCTTATTTATTAATTATTTAATTAATAAATTGACCAAAAATCCCAAAATAAATAAATAATTTATTTTTTACCCAAAACTTGGCCAATTTCCTTAAGACCACTAACCTCTTCCAAAATCTTATAATCCTTCTTTAATTTTGATTAAAGGCTAATCCCATCATTTCCTATCCCTAATCCCAACTCAAAATATTTAATTAAGATTAAATATTAATCTTCATGTTTATTAAGAATGTTTTAATAAATATCTCCTCAACCCAAACCCTTGAAATAAATAAAACTTTATTTATTTTCTAAAAAACCTTTTTTATCCTCATCCTAGGAAGTTCTAGACTCTTCTAGAAAGTCTTCATCCTCATCCAAAGCCTAGACTCTTCTAGAAGATGTCAATCCTTATCTTTAATCCTAATCCTAATCCCCTCCTAACCTTGTCACATTCCCTAAACATGGGTTAAGACTTGCTAACCCAAGCCAAAGTTAACAAATATCTCCTCCTTCTTCCACCCTCATTTATTGCCATCCACTTGCCTATCCCTAAAGCTAATCCTAAACCATCCTAATCCATCCTCTAATCATTTGCACAATCCTAAGCAAGCTTAAAACCTTCCTAACCCAACCCAAGTCGAAATTCCTCACCCTCCAACATAAATGACCCTCAAATATCTCTTACACTCTCCTTCAATGCTCTTACAAAGCACTTACGAAGGGTCTTTATGAAGATATTATCTCTTGAGCCTCCTTTGTTGACTCATCCTTGCCCTTTCCTCCATCCTCTCACCCTGTGACATGTGTCACTCCCTGATTGGCTATAAGGAAGCACAATCCATGTGCTCTCCTCTCATTCAATCTGAGCCCTCCATAAGCTTTCTCCTTTCCTTCCATCTTAGCCCTCCATCCCTCAAGCCTCTTGCCTATAAATTGGATCCTTCCCCTTTGCAAAAACAACACAATTTAGAAAGTAAAGCCATAATGCCATTTTGAGAAGCCATTTTTTACATCAAATGCATTCACCAAAATCTATCAAAAATCCTCCATTGAAGCCCATTTGAGAATTTGAGCATACATACATAATCAAGCCATCTTAGCTATTAGACACACATCTACATCAAGTGATCATCCTCATTGAGAGAGCCTATCCCTAGCTCATATTCTCATTTGAGGACTTCACTTTGTCTCTCATGAAGTTATGTTAAATTAGTATGCAAATGCTTATTGATTGTTTTAATTTAGTGTTTCTAACATACTAAAGTAGCATATACACCAGGTACACCAACTCTTTCTTTACAAAGCTACACTTCTTTAGGTTTATCAGCAACTTTTCTTCCCTCCACTTATCAAACACCTTGCGAATATGAATCAAATGCTCCTCCAATGTCTTACTAAAGATCAATATATCATATAGGTAAATAATTATAAACTTACCTAGAAACTCCTTTAGTACCTCATTCATGAGCCTCATGAAAGTGCTTGGTGCATTGGTATGCCCAAAAGGCATGACTAACCACTCATATAATCATTCCCTTGTCTTGAAAGTAGTCTTCCACTTATCACCTTCTCTGATACGAATCTAATGGTACCCACTCTTCAGATCTATCTTTGTGAAATACTTAGCTCCACTCAAACAATTCATAATATCATCCATCCTTGGCAATGGAAGTCTATACTTTATTATGATCTTGTTGATACCATGAGAATCTACGCACATCCTCTATTCTCCATTCTTCTTTGGATTTTTGGTATAGCACATGGACTCGGACACTCTCGAATCAACCCCTTCTACAATAACTCATGAACTTTCCTGTTCAACTCTTCATTTTCTACTGGTATCATTGTAAGCATTACCTTGTTCGGAAAACTAGCTCGTTGAACCAAATCCATCTGGTGGCTGATCTTCTTCATTGGGGGCCATCCATAAGGTGCATTATTTGATACAATATCAAAAAACTCTTCCAACATATCTGCAACTTTTTCTAGTACCTCCTCTCCTTCTTCTATAATATCTTTAGGAATTATAGGGAAACACATATACTCATGTTTCATATCTTTAAGAAACTCTTTTCCATCAATAAAACATATTCTTGTAGCACTACATACCTTTTCTTCTTTATCCTTCAAAGGCTTCAACTTATGTTTCACTCCATCCTTAGTTAGAGTGTAGGTATTTTCTTGCCCATCATGTACAGCATGCCTATCAAACTGCCACG
Organism: Cupressus sempervirens; assembly: GCA_028749045.1. Taxonomy (NCBI): domain Eukaryota; kingdom Viridiplantae; phylum Streptophyta; class Pinopsida; order Cupressales; family Cupressaceae; genus Cupressus; species Cupressus sempervirens. Next base: position 9,542,651 of record CM053789.1, on the reverse strand, counting down.
GCCTACCCAACAACATATGACATATGTCCATAGGTGTGATATTGCATAGTACCTCATCCTCGTAGCTTCCAATCATGAACTTCACTAAGCACTGCTCATTGACCATGACCTTGCGGTCATCTTACACCTAGGCAATATAGTATGGATGGGGGTGTTTCTATCTCTTCAGCTTCAACTTAGTGACCATCATTTCTGACATGAGATTTTCAGCACTTCCACCATCAATGATCACATCACAACACTTATCTTCACATCTGTACCTTGTGTGAAACAATCTCCTTCTTTGATTAGGTTTGTTCTCACCACTCAGCAGGACTCTTCTATTAAGTAAGCCTTCTCCTCTTTTAGCATCTTCAAAATGTGAGGATCTAGCATCTTCATCAACATATGCAACTCTAGCCAGGCCTTTAGTTCTTTGATCTATCCTTCCTTGGCACTGGGTACATTTCAATGCTCTATGCCCTTCTTCTCTGCAATGAAAACATTTCCCATAGAAGCCTCCTCCTCCAAATCCTTGTCCTCTGCCTCCTCCTCTCTAATCTCTATTGTGGTGATCATGGAAATGATTGGAATTGTTTCCCTTAGGTTCTAACTGCCACTTCCAACCTCATCCTTGTTCTTTTGATCATCATTACAACCATCATAAGATCATCTACTAGATCTTCCATGCAACCACTTCCACTATTCTTTTTGTCAAACTTTTTGCTCAATTTCTCCTCAACTCTTGGGAAAAACTAGTATGCCTCCTCAATACTGCTCATTCAGACTAGACTTATATCATCCTAAATGTTGGGCCTTAATCCATTAAGATAATAGGTGAGTTTCTTCTTATCAGCTTCTTCATGGCCAATTCTAATGAGAACTTGGTAGAACTCTTTGATATACTCTAGAACAAATTTTACTGCTTGCTTCAACCCTTGCATTTTCTTCAATAGATCAAGCTCATAATCCACAAAAATGAATTATCACTTCAATTTACCTTTTATCCAATCCTATCTAGTGATTTTGTCCTTTCCCTTACTATTTCTCTCTAACTAAACCTCCTACCACCAGATCTTTGCATGTCCCTTTAGTTTTTCCTTTGCAAACTTGACCCTATTAGGATCATCAAAATCCTCATGCTCAAATTACTCCTCTAGTTTATTGATCTAATCAATAATCTCCACTAGATTAATATTTCCAAAAAATGTGGGAACCTCAAACTTAGGTCTTTTTCCAATCTTGGAGATGGCCCTAAAAAGCCTCTCTTTCTCTAGATTTAGAACTGCCTATGCTCTGGCATTTTCTTCTACTTTGTCATCATCCTCGTTTTCATCTCTTATGGGAAGATTCATTCCTCTACACATTTGTTCTTCCAATGCTTGCATTTGTCTTTGGAGGGCTTGAAAACCCTTAGGTATAACACCTACAGCTCTTCTGCCACACTCTCTTCGTGGAGGCATTTTCACACTTCGACTAAAATCCTAGTGTAAATTGCCTCACAAATATAAGATTATTTTTTAGGTGTTGATGATTTTCATATGCCTACTTCCATGATGTTGGCTAGCACTCTAGGATTGCTAATTGTAAGATTGGGAACAAGGAGTATGCAAACATCCACACATGTTGCAATAGAGCTAGTAAATCCTTGTTTTGCTACATTTTATTATGTGTTAAATATGATTTTATTTGTACTTTCTTTTTCATTTGAGTATAGTATGACATTTATTAACTTTGTGCAGGGAGAGGTACACCTTATCATGGTCATAGAACTAATACTAGTAATGGTCATAATTTACCAGCCTTTCTTGGAGCAGTCCATGTTACTTGTAATGGATTGTTGCAGGCATCATTGTTGATGGCCAAGAAAGATATGATTCCCTTAAAATTGCCTAATCTTCTGGGTACTTTAAAATTGTAATTATTTAGAGTACAATTATAGTTTACTTATTCATAACTCATTTTCAACTAATGATCTTGTGATGATTTTGCAAGAAATAATTTTTTTATGAAACTTTTTATGATTTGGCATTGAAGATATTTGGGCCCACATTACGTAAAAAGCATGTAGCCTTATATAATTGGTTGCTACATTTTTTTGTTTATCCATTTGTTGTATTATATTCAATGTACATAGCTTGAGCTGATTTTTTATCTAACAATATTGTTTTTTGTTAAAAGGTGGAATGAGAAAACCCTTGAATTAAAAGATCAGCTCACAAAAACTATGGAGGAGTTCTTTGGTCAAAATATTTTGATCAGAGCCCAAATTCTAAAAAATCTTACAAACATCTAAATATTGTGAGAGACTAGTACAGAAGGGCTCTATTGCTCAACCCAAAGTATGAGCATCCTCCTATGGTGCCAAAACCAGAGTGGAATCAAATCATTAAAGATGAAAAAGAGATGAGAGTAAGAGATAATGGAATTAACCCACCACTTGGAAAAATAGGTATGTGGTAGTATTAATATAACCCCTTGGGGAACCTTTTGTTACAACATGATGCCTTTTGGCCTAAAGAATGCTGGGGCTACCTATCAAAGAGCTATGACAACCATTTTTCATGATCTCATCCATAGCATTTTGGAGGATTATTTGGATGATATCTTGGTTAAATCTCACACCTTCATGGATCATCTTGCTGACCTAGAGAAAGTCTTTGATAGGTTAGCCAAATATCATCTCATGCAGAATCCCAAGAAGTGTGTCTTTGGGGTCACATCTAGCAAGCTTCTAGGCTTTATAGTTTCTAAACGAGGTATCAAGATCAACCCCAAGAAGGTCAAGGCTATCTTAGACATGCCTCCTCCCTAGACACTATGACAGCTTTTCTCTCTTTAGAGAAAGCTTCAATCCGTCTAGCGCTTCATCTCCCATCTTGTAGATAAGTGTACACCATTTGCACATTTATTGAAGAAGGATGAAAACTTCAAGTGGGATCCTTTATGTCAATGCAGCTTCAATCAGTTCAAGTAGTATCTCACCAATCCCCCTATCTTGGTTCCACTAATTCCTGGTCATCCCCTGATCTTGTACATATCAGCAACGCCTACTACTCTAGGGGCACTTCTAGTGCAGCTTGATGACTACGGCACAAAAAGAGCCATCAACTACATCAGTAGAACCCTAGTTGGTTATGAACTCAATTATACTCCTATGGAAAAAGCTTGTTTGGCAGTTGTTTTCTCCACTCAAAAGTTTCACCACTACATGCTAAGTCATACCATCCAACTAGTCTCCAAGTTCAACCCTCTTAAGTATATGCTCTCCAGAACAGTACTTACAGGCCATTTGGCCAAATGGGTTATGCTCCTTAGCAAATTTTTCTTCCAGTATGTGGACAAAAAGGCAATCAAAGGGCAAGCTATAGCAGATCACCTAGCTAACGCACCTCTAGTAGATACATATCCTTTAATCACAGAATTTCCAGATGAGTATATATGTCTTATTGAAGAACAGCCCCCATGGAAACTCTATTTTGATGGCTCATACACATCTCATCAATCAGGGGCAAGAATATTGTTGGTCACACCTCAAGGAGATTACATTCCAAAAGCCTTCAAGCTAAAATTCCCTAGCACCAACAATATAGCTGAATATGAGGCTCTCATAGCAGGATTAAAGATAGTTGCAGAATGGAACATCACTAAGTTACAAATCTTTGGCCATTCTTAGCTCATCATCAAGCAAGCCCTAAATGAATATCAAACCAAAGATGAAAAGCTATTACCCTACAAAGAGCTAGTTGATCAGCTAACCCAACATTTTACAAAGCTTTAGTTTACACAAGTGCCTCGAATATAGAACAAATCAGCAGACACTATGGCTACTATCGGCTCACTCTTGGAAATTCCCCAAGCAGCTACACAGTATGAGTTTTTAGTCGAGAAGCTCCTCACACCTGCCTATGCAAATGATGACTCAAATCGTGTTTGCATCTTGGTTGGTCCCCAATTCCCTTGGTACCATGAGATTTATGCTTACCTTAACGATGGTATCATATCCCCTCACCTCACACGTACCCAACGCTAGAACCTCATCCAAAAATCATCTCACTATGTTATCATAGCCAATACTCTATATCGTCGGGGTTATCATGATCCTCTCTCTCGATGTTTAGATGAAAATGAGGTTGCGATGGTGTTAAAAGAAGTACATTTCAGACTTTGTGGTGCCTGCACAAGTGGTATTGTCCTAGCATGACAAATCCTTAGAGCAGGCTACTATTGGCCTACCATTGAAGAAGATTCCTGTGACTTTGTTAGAAAGTGTCTCCCATGTCAACAGCACGCAAATCTTGTACACGCTCCAACACAGGATCTACAGCCTATTGCACCACCTTGGCCTTTGACTTGTTGGGGCCTTGATCTAGTTGGAACTATCACACCTCTCTAATTTATGGATATAAATGGATAATAACCGCTACAAACTATTTCACTAAATGGGTGGAAGCAGTCCCCCTAGTCTCAGCTACAGGAGTTCAGGTCTCCAAGTTCATCTTGTACCACATTGTTTGCCACTTCAGCATCCCATCCACCATCTTCACCGACCACGGAGGTAACTTTGAAAATCTCAACATCAAAGAATTATGCACTTCCCTCCACATCCATCATCACTTTTCTAGCCCATATTTCCCACAAGGCAACGGCCAGGCAGAGGCAACTAACAAAATCCTCCTCAAAATCCTAAAGAAAGTTGTCAATGATTTCGGCCGCGATTGGCACCTACAAATAAATCTAGCCCTATGGGCCTATCAAATCTCCTTTCATACATCCACAGGCACAACTCCATACTCCTTAGTCTATGGTGCCGAACTAGTACTACCCATAGAGGTTGAACTTCCCTCCTTGCGCATATCTTTGCAGGGTCAAATATCAGATGAAGAATACAGAGTAGCTCGGCTCACCCAAATAGATCTCTTAGATGAGAAGAGACAACAAGCCTATGATCATCTCACAGTCTATCAAACTCACCTCAAAAATAATTTCAATAAGAAGGTGCTTCCATGACACTTTCAGCTGGGTGACATGGTCCTCAAAGAAAACATGAAAGTCCAAGAAGATCGAGAAAAGAAAGGTAAGTTTGAACCTACATGGCTTGGTCCTTATGTTGTCACTGCCACCTTTGGCTCCAAAGCCTATCAGCTATCTACACCAAAAGGAGAACTCTTGAATGATCCTACTAACATCATTCATCTCAAGAAGTTCTATGCTTGAAGATCCTTAGTATACCTAGCTTTTGAAAAATACAAAAAAAAATAGTAAAGAGAAATAAGCGTCCAATGGTGAAAACTTGGCAATTCAAGTGCCTTGGATAGGTACCTTGGTGAAAACTTGGTAATTCAGGCACCTTGTGTACTAATACTAATCCATTATCTATCACTATCCTATCCCTCATCCATCCACCCACCATCCCATAAAACACCTACTTGCTCCCTTGGTGTTCCAACTAAATATCCAAAATCCAATAAAGCTTGTAAATACCTCCTTGTATAACTTGTAAATCTTGTATCAGAGCTTGTATTATACCTTGTAAATATTGTATCATCCCTTGTATCATAGCCTACATATCCACATCTTGTCCAAAGCTTGTACCATATTCCAACTTGTAAATAATCTTGTATCCTAGCTTGTATCCTATCACATGCACACAAAGAACCCCATTTTCACTTAAGCTTTTTGCAAACCATCTACCTATCCACCTATCAACTATTATAGACATCCCACCCTTCACCAACATTTCCATCTCACAAAACCAAAACATGAACAGCCTTGTACATTTGTAACATATCTGAGTCTCTCAGCTTGTACATCCTCTTTAGCTTAGTACCATTGTATCTATCCAGCTTTCGTGTCAGTTTCTCTTTGATCAACATCTTGCACACATCACACAAATCTTGGTTAGCTATTCCAATGCATCCTTTAGCTAGATCTCCTATCACCAAAGTGTTATCCTTCTTAGTTTAGCTTGCCAAACACATCACTCATCTAGATCCATCAGCATAGGTTCTTTTTGATAGATCCTTGCAAGATATAGCTTTCCTCATGTATGATCTTGGTCCATTAGTTCCTCGTCCTACCCATCTCATTGGCAAACAGCTCTCTTTTGGATTTTCACTTTATTTTGATTTGGAATCTTCCCTTTTGGGTCTTGAAGTATCTTTTCCAAGCAATTTTTTTGTTCCCTCCTCAAGGTTGCCACGATCTTCCATATCTTGGTATACTGCGAATGGGGCAATCTGAGTGTAAGGTCTTGATCAGGTCTTTTGTTTGTTTTTCTTTTCTACTTGTAGGTTACCCAGTGTCAGTTCCACATTGTTTCCTCTAGGATTCATGTGTGATGCTGGGGCAATCCTTGCATGTTTGTTTTAAGTCAGTCCGTCAGTCCTCTGGACAGTTGGTGAAAAGGCCTTGATATTCCTGGTAACCTTGGCAATTAACCAACAGTCCTATAGCAAATCTAGTGCTCAACTATATGGTGGTACTTCTCTTTGAAGTATCCCCCTGCTCAAAAAGCTTCAATGGATTCCCTTCATCTCCATTATCCCCCATCCAGATCTAGCATCTGTCTCTCCTACCCCAACTTGTGCAGCTGTATCTCTTTAAATCAATCATCACTCTTAGCTTTCGGGATCCACAATCCTAGTCTTAGGGATCCATCAATCCAATCAATCCACCAAGCCTCATCTTTCGAGATCCACAATCCTAGTCCTAGGGATCTCTTAGACCCATCTTCCGCCAAGCCAACTCTTTGACATCCTGTTGCATTAGCTTTATAATCCCATCATCCCTCCCCTCCTCTTGGATTCCTTTTTATAGCACTTCGCTCCTTCATCCCCCTCCTAATCTTGGAACGTCTTAAGGTTGCTTCCTTTTTAGCATCTGATCCTCCCTTTATCATTCTCCCTTAGTGAGAGTTTGAGCTAATTCAGCCCCTTCTCTTTTCCACTCTAAGTCTCCTTGCTTATCTCGGATTCTTATATTTTTCAAGAAGCCGTCGAGCCTCATTTTCTCTCCCCGCCACCTTCTTGAGGGGGCATCTCTAAGTCTAGTCTCTCCTCTTCTTATCTGAGACTGGGGCAACCTTGTTGCTAAAACATCTTCCTCATGTCATCTCCATTCGAACTTCTTTGAAATAGTGTTGTCTCAACACTATGTCAAAGAGGGGCAAAATGTAGACACCTAAATCTAATTACACCACTTCAGTAATCTTATTTAGCTATATCTAAAGGCATCATTAATTAAATTCCTATTTAATTAATCCTTTTGCCATCCCCTAGCTGATTAATTTAATTAATCATCTATAGTCCTAATTGATAAATCAAATAACCTATTATTTACCAATTAATCCTATTCTCCTATCTAATTCCAAAACCCTCATTTATTAAATAAATCTATTTGATAAATAAAGCCCTCAAATCTAATAACCCCTAAACTATCCTAAATCCTCCATTTAGCCTAATCCACCCCATCCACCCATACCAACCGAGCTTAGCTACTAACTCACCCACCCTCATGAATGCCATCCACTTGCACATCTCTAACATCCTTAATCTAATCCTAAAACCAAGCCTAATCCCTCCCCTAACCTTGTCACATTCCCTAAGTGAACTTAAGACTTTCCTAAGCCAAATCAAAGTGTCCTCCCTCAAAATATCCCAACCATAACACTTTATCCCAACCATAAGCCTTCAATGCTCTTACATGCCCTTAAAAGCTCTCACAAGCCATTATGAGGGCCATTTAAGGCCTTGAGCCACCTTTGTTGACTCATCCTTGCCCTTTCCTCTACCCAATGAACCTGTGACATGTGTCACTCCCTGATTGGTGCTAAACAAGCACAATCCATGTGCTCCCCTTTGAGTGCATCCTAGCCCTCCTTAAGCTTTCATCTCTCCTTGCATCTTGACCCTCCATCCCTCAAGCCCTTGGCCTATAAATTGGATCCCCTCCCAAGCCATTTCATCACAACCTTTGAGCTAAAACTATAATGCCATTTTAAGACCAAGTTTTACAAAAAAGTCATCATCCACACCCAAATTCCAACTCCATTTGAAGCCCTTTTTGAAGCATAAGCTTGAGCATACATCCTATCTATTTAGACAAAGCCACTCAAAAAGAGAGCTTCTCATTGAGAGAGCCCATTAATGGATCATATTCTCAATTGAGAGCTCATCTTAGTCTATCTTAAAGTTTATGAATTTTGTTTAGTTTGTAGAAGCTTTATTTAAATTTTGTTTCTATTAGCATACTAACATTGCTCATATACAATTTGTAATGGCACAAAGTACTATGTAAACCATTTTGGAACCAACTTAAGGATTGTTTTGCGATCTTAGATGATAAGAAAAAACCTTTATAGTGAATCCATATGCATTACATGCAGCCAATCATAAAAAGGGAAGGATTAAGTGACAATATGGGTGAATCACAATCGTTGACTCATACCTAACCCTAAGTCACCTAGGTCTTCTTAAGGAGGAAAAACCCTAAACATTTAATGAATGTGCAAGGAGAAAAGAAAGAAGTTTTCATGCACAAATAGAGCGTTCATGGTGACTAAGGATTTGTGATTTGAGATACATTGTAGAATCAATTAGAGGAGTATAGAGGAAAGGAATTAGAAGATAACAAAAACACATCTAATCAGTAAGGTTCAAGTACACATCAAGAAAGAGTTGAACTAAGAGTGCTAACTGTAGGATCATTGTTGAGACATTCTAATAGGTGATTCAGTTAAATATCTTAAAAGAGTAGTCTTAATAGGCTATTTTAAATCCTTTAACAAGGTTCTTACTTCATTGTTAATCAAAGTCTTTTTACCAGGAACACTTCTAACAAGGTAAGATCTAACAATCTTGTAAGCCTTGAATAGGGTAGATCATGTTTCATGATCAAACATTGTAACCTTCATTAGATACACTTTATTAGTGCAGTAGAGGAGATTTTTGGGTGTCATTCCCACCACAATTTTACCTTCTCCTTGGATGGTTTCTTGGTAACCAAATATCTTGTGTCATACATGTGTTGAATATTTATTTACTTGCATACTATGGATGTATATGCTTAATTTTCTATTTAGTTTGCATGCATAGATTGTAAGATGGATGTGTGGTGAATGATTTTAAGGGTGAATTTTTAAGTGTTGATTCACCCCTCTCTCAGAGTTTACTTTTCCCATTGTATTTCCAACAATTGGTATCAGAGCTTGTTCTCTAGAAAGTAAAGCTTTGCAGATTTGAGGAAAGATCTTGAAGATGGAAGTCTATAAGTTGGGAAAGACTATTGAGAACCACACAATTGAAATACAACTTGCCCTACATTAGTTGAGTGAAGCAAGAGATGAGCTAAAGTGATCATTAAAGAGAAGGAAAGAGGTAGCTATTGAAGAGAATGACACACATTATCAAGAGATTGACACTACTAAATTGTTTATAGAAGGAAACATAAGTGGATTTGATGTAATAGTTATAGATCTGATAGAAAACAATAGAGCCCTAACTGAAGAGGTTAGAAATCTCAAGATAGAACAAGAAGTCCAATCAATATTTATATATCAAGTGACCAAGTAGAAAAAGAAAGTTGATGAGGAAAAATTAATGATTGAAGATGAAAAAAGATACTGACCAACGGAATAGAAAACATTAGAGGCGAATAGGATTGCTCACATGAAATTGGAATCATTGAATCAAATGATGATTGCAAATCATGAATTGAATGGTAAAGATATTGAGATCACAAAATTGAAGTTGCAGAATGAACAACTAAGAAATTTCTGAAAAGAGAAAAAGAGTTTGCTAAAAGTTTCAAAAAACCTAGTGAAGCCATCAAATATTTTGAGTAATTGATGAAATCTCCTAGATCCAATAGTGATACTTCTAGACTATGTTATACTAGTACTAAAGAAGAAGAATCGTCTAAAAGTGGGGAACAAAGGAATGCCAATGGTAAGGACTCAAAAGCAATACTACAAATCAAAATCCTAAGAAGTTCACCGGTCACTGCCACAAATGCAATAGACTAGGACATCAAAAACATGAATGCAAAACAAAGACCATAAGTACATAAAGATTTGAATTTTACTATTATAATTGTCAAAAGTATGGACATAGAGCATATGAATGTAGGTCCAAGCCCAAATGGTCATCAAACAAGCAAACAAAGGTAAATCACAATGGAAACTCTTATAATTGGAATTATAATACTAAGTATAGTTGTCACTATTGTCAAGAGTATGGAAATGTGCTGAAAATTGCATTAGAACACATTTCAAAAGTGACTTACAAAGATGGTTGAGTCAAACTACATGTTTTACCTATTTGAAGATTAGTCACCTAAGCAAGAATTTTTCAACAAGGTCAAAGGCACCTAGAAGAAAATTCAGCAAAGGAAAAGAAAAGACAAATGTTGAGAATGTTAGAGATGAGATGAAAAAACCATGGAAAATAAACGAAGATTGCAACACATCAAGTTCAGATGGGATCACTTCACCCAATGGGTCAAGTGATCAAACCATCTCCAATTAAGCAATCAAGAGGTATGTGTGGGACTGATATTTAATAGATATACTATACATCAATTCCAAGGATTTAGTTCTAAAAATATTATATTTTCATGAAGAAATATGCAAAGTGGTGTTTAGGATCTGGAAGAAATCTTTACGTTTTGTCAGTTTTCATGTTACTGTTGAGCATGAAAAGTTTCACTATGATTGCCAAGTGAAATATGATAAATGTTGAGCTATCATTAGTGAGGTTGCATAATTTGGTAGTGCATCATGTAGTATACCCAAATTTTGACCTTGCAACAATCACTATTGAATAAATCGGTATACTACATGATGCACTTGCAAGGAAAAAGCATCAACAACTAATCAAAAGTGAGAATAGGTAAAAGAAAGCATTGCAAGACATCAAGGATATCTTTCTTGATGCATTCAGCCTGTAAGCACCTAAAGAAGACAAACCTATAATGGAGCAATTGGTAAATATTGTAAAATAGCTCAAATGGTGCAAAAGCATCTAAGCAAGCTCAGTGTGAAACCTAGGTATTTATTTATTTTTGGCATGTAGTGATTCTAGTCACATCACTAGCCTTTAGGTGTTTTTAGGAGAGTTGGCAAGACCCAAAGTAACCAAGTTGCTAGAAGTTGCCAAATGTTGTCAACTAGGTGACTTAGGTCCTATAAAGGCTAAAATGGTCTACAAAGGTTTAAATGGATTTGAATAGTTTATTTGAAGTCATTTTATTCATATTACATGTCTACTTGGTCTTTATGCCAAATTTGGAGGCCTAACTCCATATAGAGAAAAAGTTGCTAAAATGTTGTCATGTTGTCATAACAACATTTTCTTACAAAAAGAAACTTTTTGCATTTTTTAAGTTTGCAACATCCTAACTATTTATAAAAGTTATAGAATTGATAGAGGAGACTTTAAAAATGTGAGGAAAATCATTTTCATGGGTTGGTCAATTTGGTTTTGCATTTGTACAGATTGTGCAAGTGTTTTGTTGCCTGTTTTATGCATTTGAAGGCATTTTTAAAAGAGAAGGATTGAATGGCTTGATTTTTGTGTTGGAGTTTCTAGAAGTTGCCAAATGTTTTCAACTAGGTGACTTAGGTCCTATAAAGCCTGAAATGGTCTAGAAAGGTTTAAATGCATTTGAATAGTTTATTTGAAGTCATTTTATTCATATTACATGTCTACTTGGTCTTTGTGCCAAATTTGGAGGTCTAACTCCATTTAGAGCAAAAGTTTCTAAAATGTTGTCATGTTGTCATAACAACATTTTCTTGCAAAAAGAAACTTTTTGCATTTTTTAATTTTGTAACATCCTATCTATTTGTAACAGTTATAGAACTGATGGAGGAGCCTTTTTAAATGTGAGGGAAACCATTTTCATGGGTTGGTCAAGTTGGTTTTGAATTTGTACGGATTGTGCAAGTGTTTTGTTGCCTATTTTATGCATTTGAAGGAATTTTTAATAGAGAAGGATTGAATGGCTTGATTTTTGTGTTGGAAAAGTTTTGCAATATTTTTTTTCATCTTGTTGTAGTGTTGGTTCAAGATCATTTCAATTCTTTTGTATTAGTTTAAAAAAACATTTTGTTCTTGCCAAGTTCCTAGTCTAAATAGGGTTGCACTTAGAAAATGGGATCTTAGGGCCACTTCCCACCATTGGAAACCTCTATTATTTTGAGATTTAGAACTAAGGTCCATTTACATTATGTACTAGGAAGGAGGGCCCTTGGAAGCATCATCAAGCATTTTTAAGGTGATGTCCTAGCAAATGCAACTTGGCTAGGAATCGCAATTGGAAAAATGAGCTATGGAGGGGATTGAGCATACAAATACCTCAATCCAACCATGTTGTGAGTAAGTTTAGTTTTGCTTTAGTCTAAAGGAGAGGTCTTGGAACATTTTCTAAGGTGGCGTTCCATCACAACAGCCATAAAGCCCTTGAAACCCTCATTTTTGGCATAAAATTGTAATTTGGTTATACAGATAGTTTGGGGGTTGAACAATTAGAAAATCTTGAGGTACTCTAAATAGGGTATCCATAAATGTAATTTTTTTGCAAGGTTGTTTAGAATTTTTCCAAGAAATCTTGTTGCTAGCAATTTAGGAGGGCTAATTTCTAGTAGCCTTTTTGGAGCAATTTGGTGTATTTTCCCTAGTAGATTGAATGCACCTATGAAACCAAAATTGTTTAGGGTTTTGGATGTTAGAAGGAGTCTAAACAAATCATCGATAAAGAACTAGCACCCTTGGAGCTATAGATGGACTTGAGGGTTAGTAGTGGATTGGAGCAAACTAGTAAAGCAATTTGATGTTACTTTGTTGGTGTGCACCCAACTGAAGGATTAGGATCTCTTGAGCAAGGTCCTAGTAAGCATAGGGTGTGAAGAAGCCCTAGTGGGTCTAGTGAATGACCTAAGGTAGCCCTGAGAGAGCTTTGGGTTTGGAAGCAACATTGGGGTGTTACATCATCAATGATGTAAACCTGGATTCAAATGCCAAAATATGTGAAAGGTCTGAGAGAAAATTTCAAACTAAGGTAAATGAAAATATATCAAGTTTTATTGCACTTAGACAAGTTGAGTTGGCAACCAAGATTGATAGTGTAAAGAAAGTCTTAGAGAATATTTTCTCACTTTACATCAAGTTGTGTGATACAACTTTGTTCATACAAGAAGTGTAGTGCCATATTGACAATTTGGAAGGAGATATGAAGAAAAAAGGTACAACTCTACCTCATTCTCTAACTCAAAGTCAAAATAACTTTATGAATTTGATGAATTTCCAAGGTCAATTGGTAGCTTTGCATGCTCAAGATGCAAATATTCTAGCTACACTAATCAGCATCCAATACATGTTGACCCTGCATATGAAAATACTTCACAAGGAGCTAGCCTTTTTAGAGACATTAATAAAGAAATATCCCTATTTTTCTACACTTGAAGGCTCAGTTCATCTTGTTGTTGAGTTATCCATCCAAATCAAATCATTGGAGGTAGCATGTGATAACTAGGATGCAACTCTGAACATCATACTTGAGGTCCATAAACCTTTCTTGGAAAAACACACTATACATGTACAACCCATGACATAAGTGTCAAAAAGAGGGAAAATAAGTTTTGGGGAGAATAACTAAAGGGAGAGAAGAGAGAATGCATGATAAGTGGAGATCAAATAGAGACAGAGTCAACAAGTTACCATATGCAGAATCTACTCAGAAGGAGTATTCAATTTTAGTTCAAAATGGAATAATCAACTCAAGGAGAGTTATTGAATTTTGAGGTATGACTGATGAGTCATAAGTTTTGCTAAGTTTTACAAAATTTTGAAGTTTTAAAATTTTGTATGTAACTGGATATTATTTAATTTATGCTTTAAAGGCTAAGGTTATTCATGCATGACCAAGTATTTTGTCACTCATGTCCAAGGGAGAGATTGTTAATCTCATATTGGCTTTGACATATGAGTGGCAATATACTTAAGTCATTTACTTAGTTCATGTTGAACAAGTAATACATGTTGAGCATAAGTTGTCAAATAGTATATGTTGAGCGAGAGATATTCAGTATGTGTCAAGTAACTAGTAAGTGTCGAGTCACTCAAGTGTCAAGCAAATAGTAAGTGTCAAGTTATTCAAATGCTAAGTGATCAATGGATGTTGAGTTATTCAGAGGCCGAGTTACAGCATTGAAGTTGTAGTTGATGTCGAGCATCAATGACTTCAAGTTCCAAGTAATATTATTTTGACATAGTTGTTTGTAATGGCGCAAACTACTATGTAAACCATTTTGGAGCCAACTATAGGATTTTTTTGTGATCTTAGATGATAAGAACAAATCTTTATTGTGATTCCATATGTATTACATGTAGCCAAGTAGAAAAAGGGAAGGATTAAGTGTAAATATTGGTGAATCACAATCAATTATTCATACCTAACCCTAAGTTACCTAGGTCTTCTTAAGGAGGAAAAACCCTAAATTTTTTATGAATGTGCAAGGAGAAAAGAGAGAAGTTTATATGCACAAATAGAGCATTCATGGTGACTACGGAGTTTTGATTTGAGATACATTGTAGAATTAGTTAGAGGAGAATAGAGGAAAGGAATTAGAAGACAGTAGAGATACATCTAATCAGTAAGAATCAAGTACACATCAGGAAAGAGGTGATATGTTATATAGCATTAGAGTGTTAACTGTAGGATCATTGCTGAGACATTCTAACAAGTGAATTAGTTAAATCTCTTCATAGAGTAGTCTTAATAGGCTATTTCAAGTCCTTTAACAAGGTGCTTACTTCATTGTAAGTCAAAGTCCTTTTACCAAGCACACTTCTAACAGGGTGTTGAAATCCTTTGACGGGTTAAGATCTAACAATCTTGTAAGCCTTTAACAAGGTAGACCTTTTGCAAGGTAGATCATTTTTCATAATTAACATTACTTTTTTGGATACACTTTATTACTATAGTAGTGAAGATTTGTGGGTGTCATCCCCACCTCAGTTTTAACTTCTCCTTGGAGGGTTTCTAGGCAACCAAATATCTTTTGTCATACATGTGTTGAATGTTTATTTACTTTCATACTATGGATGTGCTGGTATGATTTTTTGCATGATGAAATTTCCCTAACATAGGTACTTTAAAAAAATTAGATTGAATCTATCATTGTTGAATAGGGTTTCTTGTTTAGTCTTCCAAATTTTGTTTGCCTTTGAAAATCCTGTTAAACCCTTTGTCTCATTCCTTTTATATTCTTGGGCACAAAAAAATTTTAAACTTTGGCAAATACTCTTTTTTTTTTTTTTTTAAATTCGTGCCCCCAAACAATCTTGCTCTCTTATGTCTCTCACTGTCTGATTCTGATGAGATCTACAAAAATTGCTACTTCACTATGATGAGTTGCACACTTCTTATGTATAGCAAGGTAGTGAATGCTGTGAAACTAAAGAATGGTGCCATAAAATGGAGATGTGGTAGCCAAAAAATATGTTGTGAGTGAAGTTTCAGTCACATGCATTTTGTTAAAGCAATCAGAGCAGGAAAAGGAACCTAGTAAAAGGCAAGCAGAAGATATCACCAAAATATTGATTCTTTTGATGATTCGCTACTTCGCTATCAAAAAAGCTAAGCATCTCACCATTAGTGACATAGTGAATAGCTAAGAAATGTATTACACAATGGTCTCCAAACTTCTCAGTGACCATAAAATTTTCCAAGTGGCATGGTGAGTAATAATTGTTATTGTCAGAAGCATTTAATAAGGATGGTGGTGACTTGACTTGCTTTTATTTTTCTAGCGTTGAGTTTTTGTTAAGACACCAGAGCTCGCTACTTCGCTATCAGAAAAGCTAAGCATCTCACCGTTAGTGACATAGTGAGTTGCCATGAAATGAAGATATGGTGGGACCTCAAGCAACATGGAAAGGTGACTAGGATTAAAATACGGTTTTATTATGCCAGCTGTGCAGGATTTCATCAGTATCCTAGACCCATCAAGATTTCATCAGTATGGTTTTATGGTTTCATCTGTATCCTAGACCCATGCCCCATTCATAAAATGCATGAAGAATTTTGATTGTCAGATCAAGCTGAGATTAATGATTCTCGCTATCTCGCTATATAGAGATGTTAGCCTTTTATTCCATTCGACATAGCAAATATGGGAACCACCACTCTTCAGTGTACTTCATGTAATTTCTTTACCCTTGGATTGATCTTAGATCAATGGTCATCACTTTCTCACTATGAAGAGTTGCTCGAAGGATATGTATAGTGATATAGCAACAAAGGGCCCACCACTATTCTTCCAAGAAATGCAGTAACATGTCATCCACAAGATCAAGATCGAATCAATGGCTATCACTACTTCGCTATGGCAAGGTGCTCATTCTTTATATATATCGAGGTAGTGACCTATCAACACGTGTCCTCAATCACCAATGGATCCAGATGGAAATTCCAACATTAAAGGAAAGTTGTACACATGGTCATTTCTAATTGGGTTGACTAGCCAATTTATCAAGTGGAACACTTGTCACCTTTTTCACATCCCTTGATCGTATAATTTTAAAAAGATTGGCGGTGCAAATATAAACACAAAAGGTGGTGCCACTCTATGTATTAATTAGACATGAAAGCTTTGTGTGTCAAAAAAAAATAGAGTATAACTTAGAATATTTTCTCAATTCCACCTTGTGCGAACAAAGATTTTCATTTTTTTCTGAGAAAAAACAATTACGAATAAGATTGTATTGATTTTTGCAAGTGTGTGAAGTAGTTTGTTCGAAGAGAAGTTGCAAAATTATAGAAAGGAATAAGAAAGAATCTCAAGTAAGTAACTATACTGTAATTTTTGTTGTGCTCCAGTCATGCAAGATATAGTCAAAAAATGCCTCCAATGAACTCGTTAAATCCTAGATTGTGGATAGCAGAGGGATTGCTTAATGAAGGTAATTGGGTTCGAGATGCTAATACCTCGTAAACTAGTTTAAATTTTTTCAAAAGATGGTTTGCAGAGAGGAATTTGTTTGCCCTACATGCTAGTATATGGAATTTTGATCGAGGAAAACTAGTAGTCCCAAATGTTTTTATGGATTATGATCTCCTTAAGACTATGGCAAAGAGATCAAGCCACTATGGTAGTAAGAAGAGAAAAGGGTGAACTTGGAAAAATTAGAACCCTACCAGCAATAACATCGTTCTCTAAAGAATTTTTCAAGAAAGCATACTTCAATGCTAGGGCAGTAGAGATATATAGGACCCTATGCAAAGTTTTTGTAGAGGGTAAGGAAGATTTTATACCCAAGAGTTTCATGTGTATAATTACTCTTACTTTTTGTTAATGCACATCTTTCTATTTAAGGGGGTGACATATTTGGTAGAGGAATGGTTTTGAATACAGATATGACTGGGGAAGCAGAAAATGCCCATTTTGTTATATTTGACAGCCACATTACCTCCAATCTTAGATGCTTCATATTAAGCAATAATCCCATAACCCTAGGATGCTAATATAACCAAGGAAGAGTGAAAGGTAAAAGTGACTCTCATAGTACAGTATAATGATGGTGAAACCCACAAATTGAGGTTAGTTTGAAATCATCAGAACATATTTCATCATTGGTGGGCTTAGCAGTTGCATACACGGAGGAATCAAAGTAGCAACTAAATCAGCATAAAGAGATGTAACAAAAAGGGACCCGCAAAAGGATATTTGATCTACATGTCTTTCTATTATTTAAATTTTTGTCATTTTTTGATAGGTGTATGTAAATATCTCTTGTCAAAGACACCTGTCAATTCTCTTAGCCTAAAGCTTGTTGCATCTCACATTATATAAGTGAGATTCTAGGGCTAGAGAATGGTCCAATTTCTAATGCTTTTTAGTCATATACTTAGTTTGTTTTTAGTCCAGTAATTTTGAGCAAGTCTTATGATTATTTTCTCTGCAAGTTTTTTGAGAATACATGAATATAGAATGATCTTTGTGTTTCTTCCTAAGGTCACTCTGAGTTAACTGCATATGTATACAACTTTCAAGGAAAATGAATACAAATTATGAGCAGTTCCCAGTTCTTTCTGAATTCTATCTACTTTTGATTACTTAGTTATCTTGATGTTGTGTGAGTAAAAGCTTGTGCAATTGAATGCAATCCATTTAGATTGTATATATTTTCATCATTTTTATTAGTTCAATGAATTAACTAAAAGTTTTGATGAATTTGATAAGGGGTCTGTGGTAATGGGAAGGATGCTTTGAATGATGAATTCTAGTAAGAATTGCTAATAATATTTGTTGTAAGGCAACAAATTAGATCCATGGAATTGCAGTAGACTCTGAACCCCAATGAATTAGGCACTAGTAAAATTAATTCAGCTGGAAGAGAAATAGATCATAGATGAACATCAAATGCAAAGTTATAATCAATTTCACTTTTATTTCCTAAAGATCTTCAAAGTTGGTCAATACTTGTTTGCATGAAATATTCTAGCCTTAGTTAGCCACTATTGCAGAGAATACTTGCAGATCTACAAAAGAATTTATGACCAAATCTATTGTATGGGATGTATTTTGTTTAAAATGTCACAATTAGCTATGTGTTTAAGGATTGAGGATGAGAATCAGAATGAAACTAATGTAGTTCTTACAAAATAGCAGTCAAATTGAGTCATCCCTTAGGTATCCATGCCTTGGTTTTCTAGAGCCTAAAGTGAAGGAAACTGTTCTTGGTTTTGTTGATGTTGGGTCTAGATGGCTTGCATATGTAATTGAAAATAGGAAGTGGCTAATCCTTAGGTTGCATAAGTGTTATCATTTTGGTATTGAAGCACTCTATTGATTAGCCATTTTAAAACTCCAACAGGATGTATATGCTTAATTTGGTATTTTAGTTTACATTCATAGATTTTGAGATGGATGTGTGGTGAATGATTTTAATATTAAAGTTTTAAGTGCTAATTCACACCCCCCCACCTCAGAGTTTACTTTTCCCATCATATTTCCAACAACTAGGTTTCTAAAATATACTCAATATGGCAAATAGATCAATTAATTAAACCCTAAATATAATTTATGCAATATTGTATTCAATCTTAAAGATAAAACTAGTCTCTTCTACTATATGTGTGTTATCATGTAGGTTTTATCTATAAGTATGTCTTTTAACAATTCTATTATACCAATATTCTAAATAAGGACCTTCTTTGCCTTGGATCTTCTTTTATTGGCTCCTTGATCAAAGTTTTCCTCATCATGAGGTCCTCCCCTTCTTCTAAATTCACTGGTAACTTAACATGCTTCAATACTATACTAGACTCATCTTGGACTAGGTTATTTATCTTGCCACTCTCTTGTGATGAACCACCTTTCTCTGGACATCTATAGGCAGGGTGACCCATTTGATTGCAATAGTAGCACTTCATATTGGCAAAGTAATTTCCCCTTCCTCCTTGTCCACTAGTCCTTCCTCTAGAATTATATTTTATTCCTCTACCACCTCTACTTGAGCTCCCTTCTTATTGTTCACTGAATTTTATCTCACCTTGCATCTTTGATTTATAATTTCTTCCACCATAGCCACCTCTTTGCCCTCTACTAACCTTTTTCTTAGCTTTACCTTTGGAGGTTTCTTGCTTCCTCTTTCTTTTCTCTTCTATGTTCAAGGCCATTTGATAGCATTGGTGAATGGTTTTTAAGTTCACTAGCCTCACCTCTTCTTGAATAGACCATTTGAGGCCATTCAAATATCTTGCAAGTTTAATTCTTTCATATTCAACTACCTTGGACCTCAAAAATAGCTTTTGAAACTCCCTAGTGTATGCTTGGATATCTAAATATTTTTGTCTAAGATTTTGTCTCCTCCTATGAAGCTAAACTCCATATTCATTAGGAAGGTAGGTCTGCTTCACTTTGGCTACCATTCCCTTCCATGTAACTATAGGACCTTTTCCATCCTTTTGTCTTTCAATTTGCACAAGCTTCCACCAAGTAAGAGCTAAACCTCTTTATGTAGACATGGCCACCATAACGTTTTGTGCCTCAGAGATACCATCACATTCAAAATGGTTCTTAATGTTGTGAATCCAACCTAAAACTGAATTTGGATCCATTTTTCCACTAAATAGTGACACTCCTTCTAAAGCTTTGCCACTCAATGCTTTTAATTCCTTTAAGAGTAACTCTTCTTAAAGAATAGGATCAAGTGTTGGTGCTTCCTCATCCAACTCTAATTCCTTCTCCTTTGCTTCTTTTTCTTCCTTTAGGTCAATCTTCTCTTTGACCCTATCAACTTTTTCTTTGACTTCTCCCAAGAGTTGCTCCATTTGAGTTAGTCATTCCCTTAGAAACTTGTTATCTTCTTCTTGTTCCTCAACCTTCTTGGTGAACTCAACATTAGTCACCATGGTTATGTCTTCTACTATTCTAGTTGGTGTATTTTCCCCCATTAATGTAGTAGGCTGCAACATCTTCCACAAGCCTAATTAATTCATGCTCTGATACAAATATGGTGCATGTGTTCCAAGCCTTGCTTGCACTACTACTAAGAGACCTAACTTGTCTCTTCTAGGAACCTAGTCTTCACTAGGTCCTAATTAGCTTAGGTGATTAACTAAGTCCAATTATAACTCTTTTGAAAGAGTTCTCAACCCTTGTGCTTAACCTTGAAAGAGTAACACCTTTAGATACTAGAATCCTTCACCTTCACTTAGAAAGCTCTAAGTGCTACTGTCTCACCAAATACACTCTTCATTGTAGGGGTATCCATCATCATGAAAATATTCTATTTGATTCCTTTTTGATCCATTTGGAAAGATCTTTAGATCACTTCCCTATCAATTTCAAGATTTGGTCTCTATGAAGCTTATTTAGGACTAGTTCCAATTAACCTTTGAAAATGCCTAATTCCACTTTCTTGACAAAAATTTCCAAACAACCTGAAAAACCAATCCCAAAATAAAATACCCTTTTGGATTCTCTAAAGGATTTTATAGGTCTAAGGCTCCTAGGTTATACATACAGGGGTTCCTACAATCTAGATCTAATAGGGCTAAAAATGCCTATTACTTAGGAAATCACTCATTTCTTGTTCAAAACCCACTCAAATGGATTGATAATCCCTAGATCCTTCTAAAATAGAAAGATATGTTCATATCACACCTATAATTGTACTTGTTCTATACTACACTTCTTTACCCTGCAATAAATCTTCACTTTCTCATATCCTTAGCCTCTAACTAGACTTTGTCTGCTTGCCTAGGGCTTAGTAGTAAAAATAGTTCCCCATACTTCCATGACTCCTAATCCTATACCTATGTACATTTCTTACTCCCCTAACATTTCCATCTACCCTTAGGTTTTTTCCATGGCTAGATTTCATGGGGAAGCCATATCTATACAAATTGGTCAGTATAAAACCAGTAAGTTGTTCAGAACTTGAACAATTTATTCAACACTTAATACATACTCTAATAAACACTATACAATCATCAAAATGAATCTTTCAATCCATCTTAAGGAACTGTTACTACTAAAGCTTGAGAGATTATTGAAAATGATGTTGTAGAGCTATATTTCACAAATAAAACTATTACAATGCATACACACCCCTAAATATTTGAGCCTTTACTCATATCTAGATGCCATATCCACAATTCTAGGCCTATTGGTTGATTTACCACTCCCTATCTTCCAGGGAATCCAAGATAACTAAGTTGCATGCAACATTTGCAATAATTGTAAATGTTGTCATGACAACTTCTTGACAACATTTGGCATCTTTCTCATTATGCCTTCCTCCTACTTTCTAGGACATCTAACCTCTACATTTTGAGGAACCAACACCATTAATGGCCTTTAAGAATCTTTCTCACCACTTATATGGATTTATAACACATTTAAGGCTCTAATCCAATACTAAGCTTCGAAGCCTAAGAAATTTAAATGCTACTAACGATGACTATTTGTGTGACCTTCATCCTAATGACTAACTCACATAGCCCACATAGAAAATGACCTTCTAATGTCTTAAACCAACCTAATATAAAATTCTTGACTTGATTAGGTTTAAAAAAAGCCAAAAAATAGACATAGAGAGGTTAGCTTAGGTGTGCTCCTGCACCATAATCAAACACTACAAAATAGGGCTGGAAAAATAGGAGTAGATGCTATAAAATAGGGTCAGAAAATAAATTATTGGTGGAGAAAAGAATTGTAAAATAATGCAACAAAATAATATCTATGAATAGAATATTATTTAGAAATTTTTATATGCCTTTTCATTAAATAAAGACAATGTGATATAAGGGAAAATACATATGTAATAATTCTCTGATAAATAAACTATTCATTTGCATGCTCCTATGTAAAGGAGAATTTCATTTAATCTACCCTTTATGCACTGATCACCTTATGTGATAGATCTAACTTTTTTGCTCCTATGTTGAACTTGTTGCATTCCTTTACTTTGCTGCTAATTCGCATTCACTCTTCTCAAAATATATTACATATACACCTCTTCATACATGAACACACATATTGAAAATTATATAATACATTACATATATACCATTCCAATATTTACAATTGCAAGGTCAGCCAAAACACAAGTGAACAAAACATTACTGAGTCAGCCAAACAGTAGAAGACTCGAGTTCCTCAAGCTAACTTAGTGACCTTCTGATACTAGGCATCCACTGCAATACTTGGCATTGTCATGCACTTGGTAGGAGTAGAACAAGGGCCACCTCCATGGGAAGCTCAATGATATTTATTTTTTGCATTTTCTTTTGGTTTAATTTTATTTATTAAGATAGATTTAATTTATATCGTGTTATTTTAATTACTCTGATTTTATTAGTTCTAATTTATTATATTAGTTCTGTACTTTTAATTATTTTTATTGTATTTTGGTTGTAATTTTTTTTAATAAGTTGTGTGGTTTTAAGTAGTTTTAGGATAGTTCTAATTTATATTTTCATTGCTGCGTAATTTTAATTAATTTAATATTATTTCAATAAGATAGATCTAGTTTACTTTAATAGGTGCAAGACCTACATTTTACTAGTTTAGTTTGATAATATATTTTAGATTTGAGCTTGAGTTGGAAAATTAGATTAATATTTTATTTAATACTACTAATTTGGTGAGATTTTTTATTTTCTTTCAATAAATTATTTGTTTTGTTTGATGTGTGTGTAGTTCCAATTGCTAGGAAGTGAGAGTTCCTATCTCTAGAATTATTTTCTTTGTTGAAGGTTTATTTTCATAGCTACATCCATCTACACTTAGATTTCTATCTTCATCCCTTGAGAAGATAGCCACTATACCTTTCATTAGTCTATGACCTCATATTGACATTTTTAGGTACAAACTGAAGAAATCTATGTGAGTCCAAATTTGTGCTTAAAAGGAGTTAATTAAAACCATAATTTTACCATACACTCATTCATGTAGATTAAAACTAAAATAATTAAAGATAATTAGAATATAAAGAAACCATGGTACAAGTTAATTCTAGTGTGATGATTTTCTTAAAGAAAGCAAGCTCTTTCAAGTTGCATTATTTTTGTAGAATATCTAATAGATCTATAACTAATAAAAACTTTGGAGAAACAATGTGTTATGACAATGAGCTGATTTTGAACAAAAAAATACTAACAACCTTGGAGAAACAATGTGTTATGACAATGAGCTGATTTTGAACAAAAAAATACTAACAATTTAAAAAAGATAAAATTACAAGCTCTCAAGGTTGATCAAAATCCCCAAGGTGCTTGGGATTGGTTCAACTAAACCCTTATTATATGATAAATTTTTGAAACAAAAGGTTGTAATTTTAATATATTGATCAAATTGCATTGGCTTCAAAATAAAAAATAACTTCAGTAATTGATTTTACTATTCCCTAATAGAGATCACAAGCTACCAAGAGACCAAATTTCTATAACAAGTGTTCTTTAGATGGTGTCAAATTACAAAAAAAAAAAAAAAGAACTTTCCTTCATGAAAAGTACAAACAAGACTATTGAATTGGTTGGAACATGGATCAAAGCCCTCCTATATTGGTGATTTATTATTTGCCAATTGGACTCATTGCCTCTAGTATTTGTATTGAACATGTTCAAGCTCACACCATGAAACTCAACTCCATTTTTAAGAAACAAATATAATGATAAAAAAGATGAAGTATTAATAAATACTAACCATAAAGCTTGTTTGATAATGTAGGTGCTTTAGGGCAAGACAAAAAGTGCGTATAAAGAATAAACATAGAGGTGTAAGATGTTGAAGGCATTACCTACTTTGAAAACAAATGCTACCATAAGAAAATAAAAAATACTACAGGAAAAATCAAAACAACCAATAAAAAGTTTATTATAAAAAATAAAATTTTATTTTAATAATAAAATTAAAGTGGACCACAAGATAAGTAGAATTGTATAGAATTTTTCCATTTTCTAATGAACAAACTAATAGCAAAATAGGAGTAGAAAACATTAGTCCCCACCAAAGAAAGCATGGACTAAAAAGCTATAGAAATATAATATAAAAAGGCATACATGTATAAACATCTCTTTAGGAACTTGGTAGTGTTTAGTAGTTGGGCACTACTACCCCTCATGGGTTTGTGTCTCATTTAGATGGATATATTTAAGACTTTCATAGATTGTTTGTTTTTATCCATTGATTATCTTCATCTCTTGATTGTACATTCTTTTACTAGTAGAATATTATCATTAACTACTAGCCACACAATAATTTATGCTAAGTATGAGAGACTAGTTGGGGAGACAAACTTAGTCTCTTGATAAGTATGTTTTGACCATCCAGAAATCATTACTAGTAATAACTAAAGTACTTGTAAACCTAATATTTTTTGTTGGTGATGTTTAGATGAAAATTATAAAAATATTCAACCTTGCAAATAAAATTGCATGTAGTGTGTGAGGATGATTGAGACAATATGATACAACAAAAATAATTACAAAGGGACTTGCAGAAAAAAAAAATGGGATAGGAATATCTATATTTAAATGACAATAATGGATGAGGTTAGATGTTTTCCTATGAAGAGGAAAATAAGCTTCTATTGAATTTACAATGTTTAAAATAAAATTATAGATATGATAAATGAGGAAAAGTAAGAAATAATTATAAAGATTCATGGTCTAATTATTTAAAGAGGCTTCCACAATACATTTTCTTATATGTTGGTCTAATGAAGATCATAAAATTCATTTTTATGTTTGAAAAAAAAAATGATACTAATTTTTTTAGTTGTGTAATGTTCTCTTATCTAGCCATTAATTCATGATATATCATTATCTCTATTTGCCTTGGTCATATGGGCTCACAAGGACTACACAAGGATCACAGTTAGATTGAGCTAATTAGAGTTGATTCAATAGGGCTTTTAGATACTCAATATTTATAGTAAGTAAAAAAGGTTCATTATTTTTGGCATTTCGCTTTTCAATTTGGAGCATTGAGCACCAAAATATTTTTAATGAGCTATCACACATGATTTTTTGACTCTTTAATGCCTCAAGGTTAAAGAGTTTATTGATAAAGTGGCTATTACAATTAAGTGCATATAATTATGCCACTTTATAATTAAAAGGCCATTTTATTCTCTTAAGTGGGAAATGATATTTAAAAAAGGGAATCAAAGATCAAGAGATGGGCTCAAAAGAAGTCTCATAGAGCTATACTTTAAAAGATCAATGAGAGACTCAATCTTATTATGTTCAAGATTTATACTTTACTAGTGACAATCTCTTGGAGAATTATAAGAAGCTTTGAATTTTAGCTCTAAAACATGAAGAAAAACCTTCAATAT
The DNA here is from genome assembly GCA_028749045.1 of Cupressus sempervirens. NCBI lineage: Eukaryota > Viridiplantae > Streptophyta > Pinopsida > Cupressales > Cupressaceae > Cupressus > Cupressus sempervirens. The sequence goes on along the minus strand of CM053789.1, from coordinate 9,516,819 downwards.
TTTTAGTGGATTCTATGGAAACCTAACTTTAACTTATTGGTAGATTCACGACAAAGTTCACACTTGAGTAGAATTGTGTTGGAGGTATTTTGCATATATTTAAAAGATTGTAATGGTTTATCTTCTTAATCGTTTTAAGATATCATTCATCTTGATTTTATATAATTTCATATAATCTATTGAATGAAGTGGGTTCAATTTGCATGAATATCATTAGCATACTATTTTGTGTAATATTTAAAAAATAATTATTAAAAATATATCCTAGCAAGATATTACAATAATATTATAACAATATGTCTTGTCAATATGAAGGGTTACAATTTACAAAAATAAAAAATATATAGAAACAAATAATATTATAGAAGAATAAATATTTTCGATAACATTGGAAGTTAGTTTTATATTCTTCCAAAGTATTGTTGTGATAAGAACCAAATTTTTATTAAAGTATGGTTAGATTATTAAATATTTTTTTTAGTTGGGGAAATTGATGTCAATCAATGATGGGGAGCATAAGAAGATATTGCATATGAAATATTCTCATGCCATGAAGTATAATGAACATTTTGATGATTGTTTAATATTTTCTACACTGAAACTATACTTCTATGGCTTTTTGAATATTCATTTTTCTCCATAGTATTTGTGGGGTCCAAACTAAAGTTTGTATAGCCAATAAATTATAAATTTATATATAAACTATAAATTTTCATGACAAAGAAAAATGATCCATAAACTTCAAAATAGTTTCATTCGTATACTTCCTTCTATAATCAATTGTGTGCATTTTGCATCAAAACCTATTACACAAAGTACCAAATATGGGGTAAGTTCTACTTTCTCAAAATTAAATACCTCTGTTAGACACATGTCTATCTATGTATAGTTGCAATTTGTTTATGTTTAAATGCCTAATATTGGTTCAAAAGTGGTATCTTCATATACCACTATATAATAATAAATTACACACATCCAAATAAAATAATTTTCACACTTTTGAATAAAATAATGATAACTAATTTGTACACAAATAGTTTTATTTTATTTTTTGTACAAGTTTTAACATACATCTCATACCATCTTCTGAATCCTCTGACTCAAGCCTCTCTTGGAGACAGATTTACATTGAATTCAAGTTCCTCCTCCTGGACAAGATGTTCATCCAATACTATCTCATTCTATTCATTTTGATGATAATGCATATCAACATCTAGACATATCAATTTATTAGATTGTTTTACTCTCAAGAGTAAAATTCATTGATTGGATATAAGTTTTTTTTAATCATCTAATTCCTCATGTTGACTATTGAAAAATACTGCCTTGTATGCTAAATCTTCAAAATTACTAGAGAAATCTAAACCTTTATGACCTTTATTGTCCTTGTAGCCACCTGACTCCTTTGAACCAATCCTCTCTCAAGAAAAATGTTCTACATTGAGTTTAGATTTCTCGTCCCATAGACATTGTTCTTAGCACATAAACATCTCTTTTTTTGAAATGAGTTTGTACTTCTCGAGACCTTCTTGATGGTCACACACATTAATCTATGTTCCCTCAAGTTCCTTGAAAGAAATAGGTTCATGCTACCATTTTTTCTTGATAGGAGAACACATGTTGTTATTCTCTAATACTTTTCATTTTCCCCATTGACCATTTTCATCAGAATGGGTTGCATCTCTCTTGTAATCTAGATCTTCAAAATCTCTAAGAATCAACTGATTAATGTTGGAATTGTTCAGTAGTATTAATTTGATCTATTATGATACCAATCTCCTTGCAAACAACATCTTCTCTTTGTGAATTTTTTGAAGCATCTTTGTTAATTGCCTTCAAGACTACATGAGCTTGTTCAATATAGAACAAACCACCATCTTCCTCCAATATAACCCTATTTTTCTCCTTGTTCCCATTATCCATTACTATACCTATCACTGTACCATATTTTTTTGCTCAATCCAAAATATATTGCCCAGATTCCTCTATCACTTCTTAACCATCAATAATAGACACTTTCTTCTCACCAACATGCTTTGCTACAAATCCACCTAATTCTTCAAAACTACCAACTTCTTCACATTCTCATTGTAGTCCATCACAAGAATCAACCGACTCTTCATACTCAATTTTTGGGTCAATGGTCCATTTTATGATCATTATCCATTTTTCTTTGGTTCTAATACTTCTATTACAACACATGAAATAAAAATCTTGTGAAATAGTGTACCTCATTATTAGAAACACATTCTCTTACTTGAGGAGGGGCTTCCTTAACATTGGTTTCTTTTGTAGTGCCAAAATAAAAATTACCTTCCTTTGTGAAGAATCAATCTCTAAATTCCTTGTGTAGTAGTCCTTAGAATCTAAGGATGTACATATGATGCTAGTTTTCCTAGAGAAATATTATTGAGGTGACCCTTCCTCCTTCAAATAAATTTGTATTTATCTCCATATAAATTATATATTATTTCTAAATCAAACTATGCATTGAACATTGATTTCATGACCCACAAAAAAATGAAAAAAAAAATTGGATTTATTCATGTCCTTCCAATTAGGATAGACATCCAAATTGTTGGTAATGACAAAAAGAAGAATCAGGAAGAAAACTAAAAGGAGCTATGAAGAATCTTAGTCTCTGAGACCATCAATTAAAAGATAATTAAAAAATTACCATTCTTGTTGGAAGTAATGACTCTTTTTTTTTTTTTTTTGAGGGTGGGGGGGGTGTTGGGGGTTAATTAGAATAAGATTATTTTTTAAACTTTTAAGCCTTCCAGACATATTTGTGATACACATTCACCATTCAAAATAAAATATACATAAGTTGATAAAACTAGATGCAAGATATTAGAGAAATGAAATACAACTCACAAAAAGAGAGACATAATATTTGTGCTGAGTGGGAAACCTTGAAAACCTTTTGGTTTTCTCATAAGGAAAAATCCACTCCATTGAAACTTGTCATCTTTATTAAGCTACAACTCTTCACTTTACATCCATAGCTACAATTTCTTAGGACTATAACCCTCTTTCTTCCTTACAATATCTTAGTTCCAGTATTACATATACACAAATATGTATGTGTTCAAATCATACACCTATCTTGATAAGTAATCAAAATGTATTTATTTCAATTTTGTTCCATTAAACCATACATAAGAAAGAATAGACATGTGTCTATTATTTTATAACATCTATAAATCACTTATCTACACTCCCTTAAATAGGGATTTAAATGAGAAATGTTTTGATTAAGTAAAAATAGGTTTTGATAGGACCCAAAACCTTTATAGAGAATCAAATAGAAAAGCTAAGAAAGCCCATGTGGAACTGCACAACAACACCAAAAAACAATGCAAACTATGACAAGTATCCTCAATACATCATACAAGCAAAAAGTCAGCAAAAAGAAAACATTAGGACAACTATAAGGTCTTTAGTAAATCAACAACCTGATCTACAAGGATATTCATGTTCACAGTAGAGGACTTCAATTCATCCGTTTCTTTGTCATTTATAACCTTTGTCTTCTTTGAATTTCCATTGTGCATTTACTAGGGCCTTGATCCTCTTTCATGTCCTTACAACCTTGAATTATCCCCTATTTCAATTTGTCTAGCATAGTCTTAATGTTATTTGTAACTGTCTTCAAGATGGAACAACTCTGGTCTGCAAGTTTCTTTACCACATTCTTAGTATTGTCAATTATGTTTTCCATAGAATCCATCTTTTTCTGCATGTTCTTCATCATTTTCTCCAAATATTTGTTCTTAACTTCTAAAGGAGGGACTCTCTTTTTAAGTTCTTGAGTTCTTTCATGTTTCCAATAGTATTTGAGAGTCTATCTAAATACTGACCTAAAGTCCTCTCACCTCTGGTTGTCCTACTTAGCTGGTCAAAATCCCCTCTAATATCCTGCATCTATTCCTTCATACTACTAATATCCCTTTTCATCACACCTAGGTTTCAAGGGATACCCTACGTATACCCCTATTCATCTTGGGTATTGCTCTGATTCGAGTTTTCCTCATCCATATCTAGAGTATCTCTTTTAGCATCTACCTCTTTGATGCCTTTTCCCTTAGCCTTCCCTTGAGACAATACATTCTTACCTCTCAGATCCTTCTTTTTTATTAGAGTCTCATCATCAAAGAGAATGTTCAATGCTCTATCAGCCTTCTTCACATTGGTTTTGGTAATAATCCCCCTAATCTTTCCTTTGTTTTTCTTCCCTTTATCCTCCTCAAAATCCTCATTAGAATCAATCTCCATCTCATAATCCACCTCCTTATTTTTCCTTTTCTTAGTAGAGAAGCTCCCAGGTGAAAGGTTTTTCCTCTTCTTATCAACCATCTCAACTTCTTCCTCCTCTATTTCATCTTCATAATCTCATCCTGATCACTCCCCTATATATCACATTCTAAAGTTTTTTTACTAATACAGGACCTGGCCACTTTTTTAGACTTAAGAAGATTCATAATCAACACCATGAAAACCCTCATGGCAAGCATGGTCCCTATCAGGGTCATTCTGGATAGCTAAAATGGTATTATCTAGCAACTACCTTAGATAGAAAGGGAAATTTATTCTAACCCTATGCCTAAAATGATTTACTAGCATAAAGTGGGGCCCAAAAATCTTTGTAAAATAACCATCAAGGTTTAGGTATTCAATCACAAAAAACATAATAAACCTCTAGGGTCTAGAAATGTAATGAGGGATAAAATAAGAATTGCCAATTTTGACCAACCTATTTCTCTCCTTTGTCAACTCTGCAAACTCATCAACAACATGATCAGAGACCTTCCTATCCCTACATAAATTGACCCCATCCATATCAAGACTGGTGGCTTCAACTATAATATCTTTTGTGATGTCCATTATTCGGTTTCCCACCAAGATGCTTCCATTCTTCCATGAAGCCCACAAATTGACCCTATTATAAAATATCCCAAATTTTGGTCTTCTGCTTCCACTCCTTGTAACTTGCTGGCTCAAACCTCTTTCTCTTACCATCCAAATTCCTAAAACTATAACAATTCCTAACTTTTCTTACAAGCTTAGATGAAGTGTAAATCTTTGTGTCAAAATAATAGTAAATTTTCTATTTTGCAAAAGTACCCATAATCTGTGGGGTAATGAATGAGTTATCTTCTCAAAAAAATCATAACCCACAATTCCCCATTACTACACATCATAATTTTTCCTAAATGCCATTTCCATCATTATTAAAACACTTTTGCATACTTCCAATCTTGTCATACTATATCAAAGATAGTTCGTTAGTATGTATGTTGTCACCATAATTCCATGTCATCTTTGTATGGTTTTTGCATGCCACATTCACAACCCATTTGACCACTTTGTTGGTTTCTCTATAATTATGAGTGATAACACATTCCACAAAGGAACTAATCAAATTAATAGCCTTGCAAATGATATTATGGATGGTTTATGAGGGGTTATTAACTTTGTTAAGACAATTAATAATATTAAGGGAATTCCCTTCAAGCCAAAATTTCTCCATATTCATGCTCTTGGAAAATACAAGACCATAGGGAGTTGCACTAGCTTCCACAACATGACTGGTTTTATCTCCAATAGGAATAGCTATAACACCCAAACTATCCATATTTTTATTTCTGATTATAATGCCACAACCTAATATCTCTAGGATGCCCTTTGAGGCCCCACCAAAATTAATCTTATACCATCCTTGTGGTGGACAATCCTACCTAGCTAAATTACTAAGGCTACTATCACTCTAAGAGTAGCTGATCCCTTCCAAGTTCCAATTTTGAATCACTTTGGCTTTTGACTCATCATGAGGCTTTTTTCCTTTCCCAGTTATCTTGATATTCTCAATCACCATATGCATTATCTTATGAAATAGCTGATTGGAATTTATCTCCTTACCCTTGAAAAACTTATCATTCCTTTCCTTCCAAACACCCTAACATAGATACAGAAGAATGAAATTCCATAAATTAATAATCAAAGTATTATGAGAAGGGGACTTTCAAACTAAGAATAAATCTTGAATACTAAAGGGGAGGACACAATCCAAATCCATAAGTCTACAAATTCTCTCGCATAACCTTCTAGTAGAAAAGCAATGAATGGCCAAATAATTAACCAACTCTTCCTCTTCCTTGCAAAGATAACATATGCTAACAAGACACATACCTTTCTTCATTAAATTTTTAGTAATAAGGATTTTATCGTGCAATAAGATCCAAAAAAATATGTTAACTTTGGGTATCAGGCCTTTAAACCTGGCTTTAGCCCAGTAGGGTACATGACACTCTTCCAAAATATTACCACACAAAGATGAGGTAGAAAATGATCCATTAGGATTCAATTTCCATATTAAAGCATCCTACTCATGAACTAAAAAGACAACATTCAACATTTTATTAAGGTCATTAAGAGCCTCATCCAATCTGGTAAGATCCACCAATTTATCTTCTTCCTAATAATCAACCACATATGTCCCAAACATAGTCTTTCATTGATCCATATACCCATTCCACTTTTGATCATAACTCAGAGCATGATCAAGAATCCATATCATCCTTGAATTGAATAGTCCTACTATTTCCAACCTTCTATCTCACCCCTTTATTGATAATTTGCTCATTTTTTTGAGCCTACTTCCAAATCACAAAAACCCCTTGTGTATCCTCACTACGAAGGAAAAGATTGAAGCTTTGGTTCTCCCTATTATATTTACCATTTCATATGTCTTTCCATTCTCCATCTTCATTATATAATCTCCAAATAAGCTTAGCAAGTAAAAAATCATTTATGCTATTAATATTTCTTAAACCCAACCCTCCTTTTTTGATGGGCATACAAACCTTATCCCAAGCAATCAAAGCCATTCTTTTCTTCTTTTCCATACAAGTCCATAAGAATTTTTTCTAAAATTTTTCGATGGCCAAAGCATACTTGCTAGGTGTCTTAAAAATACTCAAAGCATATAGGGGCATGCTCTAAATAGTGGATTTTAGGACAATTATCTTACTAGCCTAACTGCGGAGGGATCTTTTCCATCCAGCTAACTTTGAATGGATTTTGACAATAAGAGAACTCCAGAAGGATTCAGAAGGGTCAAGGCAAAGAGGTAAACCAAGATATGATCTTGGAAGGCTTCCAACCTTACATCCCATAATTATTTTAATTTTCTTTTGTCTATTCACATTAAAATTAATGAAATAGATCGATATTTTGTTCCATCTAATAATTTGTCCTCTAGCTTGGCCATAATCCTCAAGAGCCTTTTTAATATTCCTTGCATATTTTTATTAAAGCTTCTCCCATCACAATCGAGTCATCCACAAATTACTGACAAGAAAAAGTTAAATCTTTTGAAGGTCTTAATCCCACAAAATCCCCCTTTTGAACTATTTTTCCATAAATTTACCCAAACACTCAGCCATAAGGATCAATAAAATAAGAGTTAATAGATCCCCTTGTCTTAAACCATAAGAAGCCTGAAAGAAAGGAGTCAAAGATCCATTAATAAGAATAGAAAGAGTGGCAGAGGAGACCAACATATGAATCAAATACAAAAATCTTTTTATTGAACCTAAAAGCTTCCAACCCACACTTTTAAAATCCTAGTCCACCCTATTGTAGGCCTTGGACAAATCCAACTTTAATAAGAACCCTTCTTTCTTGGATTTGGTGAGGGAGTGAATATTTTCATGAATTGAGATAATAGAATCCAATATTTGCCTACCTAGAACAAACCCATTATGTTTTCTCAAAATTATATTAGGCAATAATGACAAAATCTTGAGAGTAAGAACTTTAGAAATGATCTTATAAAAAGAATTACAAAGATTGATTGGTCTAAATATGCCCATCCTATTTGCCCCTAGCTTTTTGGGCATCAGAGCCAAAAAAGTACCGTTCAACTCTTTAAGAAATTTTCTAGAACCAAAGAACTCTTTAAAACTATTAATAACATCCTCTTGAATGATATGCCAATAGGTTTGAAAAAAGAGGAAGGGGAAACCATTTAGGCCAGGAGTGTTGTCTCCATCAAAGGAAAAAAAAAATTAGTTATTTCATCAATGGAAGGGATGGCAATGAGGTCTTTTTTTTTCCTAGTCTTCAGATATGCTTTTTGGAATACACTTTAGAAACTCCTATTTTTTACTATCCAAATTATGTTCTCTCTCCAGCAAGCCACTAAAAAATCCCATGACTTCCTTTTTGATAGCCTCATCCTCAGTAGTGATTCCTATTCCCTTCTTTAATAAAAAATTTCCTAGACCACTGCCTCCAGTAAATCTCCTCATTAATAATATCATGCAACTTAATCAATTTTAAATCCTCTTCCTCCCTAGAAACTTTCTCATAACCCTTAGATTGAATGTTGTCCTGAATCTCTTTCAATTCCTCAAGAATTCTACTTTTGCTATTAAAGATGTTCCCAAAAGCTTCCTTGTTCCATCATTTGATATTATCTTTACCATTTGTGAGCTTTTTAGCAAATTTGAACATAGCTATTCCCTCAACTTGAATCATCCACCAATCCTTAATAAGTCCACATTTTTCAAAGCAGAAAAGATAGTACTTTTTAATGGTTAGTGACCTTCCAGAAGAAAAATAGTGTAATGATTGGAACTCACTCTCACATGAGTTGATAAAGAACATTCATAACTTTGGAACCAATCATTACTAATAAGGGATCTATCCAGCCTAACTTAAATGAGATCCTTACTAGACCTTCTATTCATCCAAGTATAGTCAAAACCTTGCAAATCCATGTCATATAGAAAATTATTATCAATAAAATCCATCAAATCCATTCTACTATCCAAGTTGGTCTGACTACCCCCCATCTTCTCATTCTCTTTCAAGGGTGTATTGAAATCACCTATAATGATATAGCCCTCAGTCAAAAAGTTCTTTCTATGATTAGAAAGTTCAATCCAAAGAGATTTCCTACCTCATTGGGTATCAGATGCATAAACATTAGTTTGCACCCATGAAGTGTCATCCTTAACATTAGAAAATCTAATATTGATCATATTCCTAGTCTATGATAAAATTTCCCCATGAATATTTTTATCATTCCATAAAACTACCAGACCCCTAAAGGATCCATCAACATCACTCCCTAAGATCTTACCACTTTCGAACAAAAAAAAACTTTCAACTTTATCTTTTAGCATCTTAGTTTCCTACAAAAGAACTATATCCAGTTTATTATCTCCACTCATGTTCCTAACCATGTCTTTCTTATAAGGATTATTTAATCCTATGATATTCCATGAAACAATCTTCTTCTTATGGAATGATTTTTATTTTAAGATATTTCTTTGACTACCATCAACTATACTTCTATTGGTCTCCAAAATTCTTTTCTGCTAATTAGTGGGTCTCCCTAATGGGAGAGGGGTTTGGCCAACATCCCTTGTTTTGATACTCTTCCCTATTGGGGTAAAGGAATGACTACCATCCCAAAATTTGTTACTCCTTAGATCCCTTTTTTGTTACTCTTTCCTATTGGAGTAAGGGAATGACTAACATCCCTTGAATTGTTACTCAAGAAATTTTCTTTTTTCTTTTTAAAGTTGATCTCCTCCTTTTTCTTAGATCTAAATTTCTTCTTAGGCTCCACATCTGTCAAGTCTTCTCCAATTACTTCCTCTTTCATCAAAGCTCTAGTAATATCTTTTGCATCCCCCACTTGGGTGAGCTATCCTCTATTGGTCCATCCCTAAGAGGTGAACTCCTATTTTCCTTGGTGTTCCAGTGAGAACATTAGAATAATGCATTCGTGTGCCTCTTGATAATATGAGTCCTTACTATTATCAATATTCTTGCTACAATCACCAGATATTTTGATTTCTAAAATCTCCTTAGCCTCTACCACTTCGCATCATCATCAAATTTATCCTTAATCTCTAAATTTTTTATGGGAATAACTGAATCCTTATCCAAGTTCCCCTTCTCATTAATTTTACTCAACTGAATAGTCTCCACCTAAGCACAAATATTATCCTCTTTAACCTCCTTCACAACTTGGTTTTTTCCCCCAACTTTAGCATCCTTGGTGCCTTTTCAAACCAATTCTTTTTTTAAAATTTTTTAGAATGCTAACCTTACTAGGGCATTTCTTTGCCCAGTGGCCCAATCTTTTACAGTGGAAGCATGCAAAAGGGATGGTTTCACATTCAATATTTTTCTACCACACTCCTAACTTAGATTTGAGTGTAATAGATTTTGACATATCAACCCCTTGAATGAACCTCACACATATTCTAGCATAAGTTAATCTCCTTCTTGAAACTATCATTGGGTCCATAAGTAAGAGTTATCCAAAGGTATTAGCAATTCCTTGGAAAACATCTTTAACCCAGAACTCAAGAGGAATTCCTGGAAGTTTAACCTAGATAGGGGCTTGCACCACCAATTCATCCTGAGCGTTCAGGTTAGGGGATCATTTTTGTAAAATCATTGTATGCTTACCCATAAGCCATAGTCCACTACATAAAAATTTCCCTTCTATATTCATCACAGGAGAAGCAAAATCAACCTATCAACATGGCAACAATATCAACCTATCCCTTCAAAGCTCATTTCCTTTTAACAAAGGTTCTAACTATCTCAATATTCAGTCTGGCTCCCAACAACCTCCCCAGAAGGGTATGATCCATTCTAGCAATATTCATATCTATGATTTGGTCTAGGATTTCCAAGATAAATGAACCTTGCTTGATAATAGAAACATTCTTGACTTAGGAAAGGGAAGACTTACCAGTCAACTTAATGCCAAACAAGCTTGACCATTTTTTGGTAGGAATCTTGACAACAACTATAGATCTAGGTCCCCCCCTCTAATCCATAGATGCTCCATGTCCATTGGGTTCCTTCCCAATCTGACCCACATCCACAATATTCTCGCCTTGACCTGCCTTTCTTGACAGCCCTGCATTAGTCCCGATTCCATTCAAATTTTGAATTGAGAAATGTTACATTCAATAGATCAATATCAATTGCATCTGTGCATTTTTTTTACAAAAAAATATATTTCATCAATTGTCACCAAAACTAAACCCTGAAGATTAGGGTTAAGAGAGATCTTTCACTAATCTTTATAGGGTTCGTGTATCAACAAACGTATCATATATGAAACCATAACTCCAAACAGTGTAACCATATAAGACTATTTTCCATTACCTAATTTTTTATTCTTCAAAAACTATCACATGAATCCCTAACATAAAGATTTTAAGGAGACTATGAATCAAACTAAACACATTCAAATCTGTAAACAATCTTGTTAATGAAATTGATATATCTCCCAAATGAAAATTATTTTTCTTTCATTCATAAACTGTCAAATTATTTTTAGTTGCATCTAGTGTTGTGAAATGGTAACTTTCAAAGACTATAAGAAACAATTTTTTTCCCCCTTCCAATGGAAAGAACCAAAAAAGAAACATGCTCTATTCTTTCATATTCACAACCAACTATTCTAGACATATTGAAAATAGAGCAAAGACTATTATATAGCAGTGATTGTACAAGTGAAAAAAATTATTCATCAAACCCTAGTGCTTTCTTTAAGACTCAATAGATAAAGAAAGACCTTGGAAATTGTTATCAATCAAACCCTTATTTCAAAAACTCTATCCATATTTCTAAAAAAATGAATCAAGAACAAATGAGATACATATTTATTTTTCTTTTCTTTTCAAAAAATGAAACACATACCATTTTCACTGTTCTATCCAAAATGAAATACATAGCTTCATATCTGAATCCATGAACATTTACCTTTTCCAAAATTATGACTGAGAAAACCCTTTTGAATTCTTCACAAACCCTCATGTCATTTGACACAGAGAGAAATGAAACAATTGCATTAGAAATAGAAACAACTTTTAAAACGTCATCTCATTATCTCAATGAAAAAATGAGAAACATGAAACCCTATCTGAATATTACCTTCACTATGTTTCTAAAAGACATCACCATTTAATTCACAAAAGCATGCTAGTTGATATATCTATTAGAAACAATAGCCCACCAAGATAACTAAGAAGGGGGGGTGTGAATCAATTATCCAACAATTAAAACATTTATCTAATTTAATCAAACTTAACCATTTAACCAAATCAAACAAAAACCATAATACAATGCACATAGACAATTGCACTAGATACATTGACTAGGGAAAGCCTTGATCAGAGGGAAAACACTGATGGGAATGATGCCCACAAGATGATGTACTAATATAAATATTCTTTGTTAGAGGATGGAACCTATTAGGAGTCTATTACAAAATTCAGTACAATGAGTCCCTATTAGGAGACTTTGAATCCCTATTAGGATATTAAAAATTTGTTAGGAGTTGTAGTATAATGTATGCAAGAAGAGCCTATTGCCCAAACATGCAATTTCAATTACAAGAAGAGCTTACTGCTCAAACAAGTAATTTACCATTATCTTTCTCTTTCCTTTTCTCTTTCCTCTATCCCATTAATTAGAGCAATCACTGTTAGACCTTGTAGACAAAGTCATCAACCTCAGATCCAAATAAAAAACCTCAAATCACTCAGCAAAACCTTGGCAATGAAGTTTCCTTCACTTCTGCACTGCTCTACTTAACTTCACATTCTAAACTCTTTACTACTTATCATCAGTTATCAAATCATATTCATACCATTCATGATAAATGAAAATGTCTTTCCTTTATATCGAGTCCACAAAATAATTCCCAAAGTCGGCTTTTATTCCTTCTCAATTAATTCTTATAGGACCACATTAAGAACATGTTGCACTTAGCGATAACATTAATCTTTTGCCTTACATTTTGAGTAACTTTCCATACATGTAATATTATGATGAGTGAGCTTAGCCACATCATCCTCAACATGTATTCTCTATTTCCTCAACATTGATCCTCAAGATATCAACTCTACTAAGAGATATAACAAGTTTTCCATAACACATCTCTGTAAACTCTATCTCAAAACATAAATCACCAAAACTTAGATAACTTCTTCTAGACTTATTCTTTATTCTTCTAACATTAACTACATATACTAGATACTCAAAAGTATCTCCCATAACTTTGGGTGGTTATAATGCTCAACTAGTTGTCCAGACCAACTTAATCTTTCCACTATTCTTCTATTAGATACCATAGAAAACTGCTATGTTGACATGAATGAAAAACTCAGTCATGAATGTAACATATCATCATAGTAGTAATCCACTATAGGAATATCATTAGTATTCATGCTTCCAACCAATCTTCCAATAATCTCCAAATATTCCAACAATCTCCCTCATTCACATTGATGGCAACATAGACGAAAAACATCTAGTTCCAAGAATACCAACAAAAGATTGTCCATCTTCCTATTATTTTGCATACTATTCTTATGCCAAACATCTTCCTCAGCATAATGCTTTTCATGCCAAACTTCTCCCCCGTTGATATCAATGTCAAAGGTTTCAACAACCAAGATCTTTGCATCAAACTCTACGTCAACTGATACTTACTAGCTTGAGTGTCAAAAGACACTATTCAAAATAACAACTAACAAGAGTCCTAGATAACTCTATCCATCATAGATACTCCCTTGCACAAGAAGCATCAACATTCAATCCAAAAAAATAATGGTGCTCTATTACCCTAGACTGATGCACTCTTGCATCTTCTACTCTAATGTAGGAAGGGGCATAACCCCAATCATACCTCACAAATACTCAAAAGTCTCTTTAGGAAGAGGCTTAGTGAATAAATCTACAATATTCTCTTTAGTGCTCACATACTCTAATCTGGTTTCCTTTTCTGCAATTTTTTCTCTCAACATATGATACTTATTAGAAATGTGCTTAGTCCTCAAATGCAACACTAGATTCTTAGACATATTTACCATGCTTGTGTTGTCACAATGTATAACAATAGGTTCACTGATTTCTATCCTTATATCCTTCAACATTTTTTTCATCCAAATGACTTGATTGCAATTATTTGCTACTGCAACATACTTTGCTTTTACATTACTTTGAGATCTACAATGATGTTTCTTGCTTAACCATGAAACCAATCTTCCTCCAAGAAAGAAGGCTCTGCCACTGGTGCTCTTTCTGTCATCCATACTACCTACCCAATCTACATTAGTATAAACACTTAGAGTGAAATCATTAGATCTATCATACCATAATCCAACATAGATGTTCCTTTTAGATATCTAAATATCCTTTTTACTACTGCATAATGTGCTTCTCTAGGATCAACCTAGAATCTTACAAAAATTCCAACTACATTTGCTATATTTGGCCTTTTGTAAGTTAGATATTGCAATCCTCCAATTAGAGATATGTTTCTTCTGTTGAATAGTAGTAGTCTCATCCTTTGTAGATAACTTGTGTCTAGTTACCATAGGTCTTCCAATTGGTTTACATATTTCCAAACCAAATTTTTTTTAGTAAATCCTTCAAGTACTTAGGCTGAGAAATAAAGATTCCCTCTTTATTTTGTACAGTCTGCAATCCTAGGAAATATTTCATCTCTCGTATCATACTCATTTCAAATTCTTTCTTCATTTCTTCTAAAAACTTCTTACTTTCTTCATCATTTCCTCCAAATATGATATTATCAATAAATATTACTAAAATAATCCATCCATCATTAGTTTCTTTCCAATACAAATTACTATCTGCCATACCTTTGATATATCCAAGTTTTGTCAAATGTTTGTCCAACCTTGTATGCTAGGTTATGGCTGCTTGCTTCAATCCATACAATGCTTTCCTTAGTTTGCACACTATGTCCTTGTCATTTATCAACGGACATCCTTTAGGCTATTCAATGTATATCTCTTCTTCAAGTTCTTGATTCAAAAATGCTAACTTGACATCCATCTAATATACTTTGAATTTCTTTTGTGTTGCATAGGCTAAGAATAATCTTACCACTTCTATTCTAGCCACTATAGCATAAGTCTCCTCATAATCTATTCCTTCTTGTTGTGAGTAACCTTTACATACCAATCTTGCTTTGTTCCTTACAACTTCTCCTTGCTCATTCATCTTGTTCATAAATACCCATTTAGTTCCTATCACATTCTTGTCTACTGGTTTAGGGACCAATTCCCATGTCTCATTCTTTACTATCTAATCCAATTCCTCTTTCATAGCTTGTTTTTAGTAATCATCTTTACATGATTCATCGGCATTCTTAGGCTCAACTTGAGATATCAAGCATAGTTCTTCATTTACTCTACTTCTTGTCATCACACTTTTGTCTTTGCTTCTGATGATCTATTCAGATGGGCGATTCTTTATCATATTCTTTCTTGAAGTAAGAGTTGCTATCTCAACTCTTGGCTCTATTGAAGGTTCCAAGCTTTGTTCCCACCTTAGCTCTCCTTCATTCTATAAATCATTGTTAGTCTCAAGAAATACCTCATCATTCCTTGTCTTAGTAACAACATCATCATCCTAATTGTAATAAACTATTCTCTCTTGTATTTTGAATTTCTCATCAATTCTCACATTTGCACTTTCCATAATAGTCTTAGTTCTCTTATTATAACATCTATAAGCCTTTCTTTTGAATGAATGACCAAGAAACATACCTTCATTACTTCTAGCATCAAACTTACCAATGTCATCATCTCTGTATATGTAACACTTACTTCCAAATATTTTGAAATACTTAACTATAGGCGAGTTACAACTATAGCAAAGTTGGAGATTGTACACATAGATCTAAACGGTCCTACAAAGACTAAAGGATTTTATGGTGAAAGGTATTTTATGATTCGGGTTGATGATTTTTCTAGTACTACATGGGTTGCATTTCTTAAAGAGAAATCTGAGGCATTTGAGAAATTCAAGATATTCAAGAATAGGGTTGAGAATGAATCTAGTATGAAGATTACATATTTAAGATCAAATAGAGAAGGATAATCAAATAGAGAAGGATAATTTACATCAAATTATTTTAACATGTTTTGTGAAGAAAATGGAATCAAAAGATAGTTATTGGCTCCAAGAACCCTTGAACATAATGGCATTGCAGAGAGAAGGAACAAGTCAATTACAGAAGCTGCAAGAGCTATGTTAGCAGAGAATGATGTATTCAAGGCATTTTGGAGAAAATATTTGAACACAACTGTCTACACTATGAACAGAGTGCAAGTTAGGAAGGACACAAACAAGATCTTTGGTAAATACACTCACAAATTGTGTTAGTAGGCTTTACAATCTTTGGTAAATCTCTAACTACAAACATTCTACTAGTCCTCACAATATTGTCAAAGTTTATATGATGAAATCTCTTATGCCATAACCAATTATTATCTACCTTTGCAACATGTAAGAAACGATAAGATTGAGCAAGGGATGAGAAAAAATCCAAGTAAGTTAAGTGTGAAACAATGTTACCATGAGATAAGCAAAATCCAAGAGCATACAGCAAGATGGTTCAACAATGGAGACAAGGATTTATAAGGGGAAAGCAAAGAAAACCCCTTGTGAGTATTATGAATGAAGGCAAATGCCTAGAGAAGAGAGAGAGAGAGTGTTGGAGCAAAATAGCTCAATACAATAACATCAAGTGCTAGCAGTGTAGAAGAAAGAAGGAGGAGCATCTCTTATAAAGAGATGAGAAAGGAGTTGCATGTGTAACTCCCATTTCTATGAATGCCACATTAATAATAGGTGTGTGCAAAGTGTCACAATCCTCTTAAGGAGGATAAACTAAATTCCTTAATAAAGGAATAAAAAAGAGTTGTCCTTACATGTGGAATAAAGGACAAACAATGACATGTCCTCCACATGTGTACAATAGGACAAATTACATTTAGGGATCCTTGGAATATCCCAATTAATACATCCAAGGGAAGATTAACCTTTCTAACAACCAAACACATTATTTTAGTAGGATTCAACTAAAATAAATTTCCTCTAGATCTACTTTCTATTTCAATTACCTTTCCATATTTATCTTTGATCATGCACCTCTTTTCTGTGAACTAAAACTGATAACCTTTGTATACTAGTTTTCCAACACTCAAAAGATTGTGCTTTAAACCATCAACAAAGTATACATCCTTAGTGTTAGTTTTACCATCAAGAGTTATAAACCCAATACCTTTTACTTGGCATACTGCATTGTTTCCAACTCTAAAAATTCCTCCATCTTGACTTTTGAAGTCAACAAACTTGTTCATGCCACCAGTCATATGATGTGAACAACTACTATCAATCATCCAATTAGATTTCTTCTCAACTTTTGATACCAAAGCTACCTTCTCTAAACTTTCTTCTTTAATTGCCACAAATCCAATTCCATCATCACTAGCACTTAATGCCTATTCATTAGAATCATTATCTTTATTTGCATATAAACAGTCTCTATCTTTTCTAGGTTTATTATTTCCCTTATACTTTATCTCCCTTTTAGGACACTTAGATGAATAATGACGATATTCATCACAAGTCCAACATTTAAAGATTTTCTTACCTCCTTTTTCTCTTCTTACTAGAAGGGCTACTCTTTCAATTTTTTTGTCTGCTTCAAATCTGTTGTTGCTAGCAAAATCTCCTCTAGCACTTGTGCTCCTTGATAAGTTGGGTCAAATATTCAAGGCACTAAAAGCTATCTCAGATTTGGTTAGTTTTTCAGACTATCTAAGTTAATTCTCAATTGCTTCAAGTCTTCCAAGCAATGTCTCCTTTGTGAAATATTTGGTACAAGGTATCAACAACTGTATCATCTGAACTGCTGACTTAAATGGTGGTGTTAGAATCTTCAATATCTTCCATATAACCTCATCATCTTCTTTGGTTCTTCCTTGAGCTTTAATACCTACAACAATTTCTAATATCCTACCTATAAATATTCTTATAGATTCATCTTCAATCATTTTAGCATCCACACAAATCAACTTTGTAGCCTCAACTTCTTAGAATGTGCATCACCTTCAAAACTATTTTCCAAAGCTTTTCAAATCAAATGTGAAGTAGCAAGTGATTTTACTTAATTTTAGGAAGTGTAGTCAATAGTGATTCTCTAGCTCTCATGTCACACATGAAAAGATCTCTCTTTGCCTCAGTGTAAATTTCCAAATACATTTTAGAAATGATTATTTTCATTGATTTTGTCAAGATCCAATATTCTAGACCCATACACAATAAATGTGACTTCATCTTTTCTATACAGCTATCATAGTTTGTTCCATCAAACTTTGGACTATCTTTCTTGAGTATGTTCACCAAGGATCTCACAAAGTTGTTAAAATTTATCTTCACAGACCTGATGCTCTAATACTAGTTGTTAGAAACAATTGTCCACCAAGATAACTGAGAGGGGGGTGTGAATTAGTTATCCAACAATTAAAACATTTATCTTATTTAACCAAACTTAACCATTCAACCAAAGTAAACAACAACCATAGTCAAATGCACATAGACAATTACACCAGATATGTTGACTAGGGAAACCCTTGATCATCCAAGAAAAATGTTAAAATGTACTTCCACATTATGTATGTCCATCAAGTAGTTGTATGGTTGTTTTTCTCTATTATGTTCTACAATATCATTAAACTTACAACTACTTTCTTATGGGTAAATGCATATGATATCTATTATACATATCTTTCAAATTAAATTTTATCCATTTGAATCTAATTGAATCTAACATATTTCTAACATATTTCAAATTTTACATATATAGGTTGCATGACACATCAAAGGCGACACAACCTAGGAAAGAGAAGGTTGGTCAACACCATCTTGGCTCTAGTGGATATATGAAGAATTAATCATGCCTTGTAAGTAGCAATAAATGAAATTTCATATCATTTTTTTTAATATAAAATTATAAATAAGAAATACATTCAATATTGACTATATTATGCAAAATGTAGGGCATTGAATTTAATGTACCACCTACCAAAAGAGGACAAACAAATTATCTTCAGGCAAGGCTATAAAGCAGTTGTTTCCTATCACTGCATAGATTCCAATGGCCAAATAGATGTAGAAGATCCTGGTGCACCAGTTCACACATAAGTAAATAGGCCTAATGAATAATAATAGTAATTGAGAACTTCGTGAGAAATAATCTATTTGATTTTAATTTTGAATAATGATAACAATATGTGCATGACATTTAGCTATAGCCTACTACTCTTGGCACAAATCTTACTCATGATGATGAAGGCATGGATCCTATACATGACGAAGACCTTTATGTGCATCACAATGATACAAGTACATATTCAATTTCTATTGAAAATTAATGATGTAATTATTAATAAAATTTAACATCTTAAATTGCAATTGGTGTAACCTTTATGTGATAATTTTTTAGTATGTAGAGCCTGATGTTAGTGTTGAGCATGTTGAGGTTGGGGCTGAACAAAATTTGAGAGTAGATGATGTGACACTATCAAGTAAAGAAAAATCCCTTTTATGTTCCTTAGATTAATGAAATACTTATAACATCAAAAAAAATGTTCCCATTTATTTCTTATTGTAGGGGCACATTAGCCTTGTCCTTGAAGAAAGAAGAGGAAGCCTCATGTCATAAGATTAGAACCACAAGAGCCATAGGAGAATGCTAAAGATGGCTATGATGTGCCGATTAGCCTTTATCTTCAACAAAACAAAAAATAAAAGAAGAAATGAATGTTAAAAACCTTATTTGATGGTGAATGTGTTGATGAATTTTTATGAATGTTACTTATTAAGGAATTTAATGTCATGTTATTGAATATTGTTATGTGATTATAATGATTGATGTGTTTATGAATTATTGATGAATGTTTATAGGTATTAATGAATTATATGTCGTATTAATGGATGTTATGTGAATATAATGATTGATGTGTTTACAAATTATTGATGAATGTTTATACATATTAATTATTTGTATGTCGTGTTAATGAATTTTGCTTATTAATTAATTTTATGTAATGCTATTGAATATTGTTATGTGATTATAATGATTGACGTGCTCATGAATTATTGATGAATTTTTATAAGTATTAATGAATTATATGTCATGTTAATGAATGTTATGTGAATATAATGATTGATGTGTTCACAAATTATTGATGAATGTTTATACATATTAATTAATTGTATGTCATTTTAATGAATGTTATGTGATTACAATGATGAAAAATGATATACTTCTAAAATGAATGAATGAAATATTTACTTAGTTGTTAATGGGGAATTTAGAGTGATTATAGGCAGGGAGAGGCCAAATGAGCTTCGGTCTTCATGTGGTTGGTCTTGTTAAGTAGAGAATATGAAAGAATTCTCAAAACCAAGTGAAGCTCAAACTAAACCTATTGAGTTGGTAAAACAAGACTTTCATATTGGAGGCAAATGGCATCCTATAGTGGACTAGGTTGAAAGTGAACTAGACACTTTTTACTTTGCTTTAACTTTTATCTTCACTATTTTTTCTATAAATCACCACATTGTGACTCAAGGATTCCACCACCAATCCATTGTGTCAAAAAAAAATGGGGATTGCAATGGAAAGTGAGAGTTGCATTGTGGTCATAATGTTCTTGGTTTTTTCTATCATAGTAGAAGCCAACTATTACAATAATATATGCCATGTATATGTCAGGCAAGGCTCTTATTTGGCTCATAACTACAGAGATGCTCTCACTAAATCTCTTCCTTTCTTTAAAGGCCAATGTTCTAGGAAACTTACAGTTGACTGGAGAACAAGATGGCGAGGAGATTCTAGCCTTTCTTACGGATGTGCTAAAAAGGTACATTCAAATTATTTGACAGCTTAAGTATACTAAGTTTTGGTAGTTTTTGTTCAATAATAATGAACTGGGTGAGCCTTTTAAGTGATATTGGTCTAATACTATGTTCAATACCTTGTCTCTTTAGCTCAAGGTACTCTATTCTATTAAAAATAAAGTAGTTTTGATGTTTTTATATAGTTTATTTTCATTGTTATTGTGATGGGTGGATTTGATAGGAGGATAGTATGATGTAGGAGACAATGTGAAATTTGGGTTGCCAATGGTGTTCACCACCACAATGTCGTCATGGAGTGTTTTGGAGTTTGGAGGATGAATGGGCAATGATGTCCCACATGCAAGGAATGTCATTCATTGGGCAACTAATTACTTGCTCAAAGCCACTGCTCACCTAGAGACTATTTTAATCAACCAATTTTTTCAACACCTTCCTTACTATTGGAAGAGGACCTCAATGTAACTTATTGTCCCACTGCAATATTGTAAGTAATGAGGTAAGAATATTTATTAGTTCTATTTTTTATATTCTTAAATGTCTTGTTAGAATTAACAATGATATGAATATCATTGTATTCCATTTATTTTGGATATCATAATTTGACTTGCTTTCTTATGAATCATGTTTAATTGTCAACCTTATTTTTTAAATCCACATTATTTCAAGTACAAGATAGTAAAAAATTTATAATTTTTTATACTTATTTAATTCCTTTCTATAATGAAGTTAAATCTATAATCAAGAATCCATGAAATCAACCGTTGCTATAAATTTGAAGAGTACATTTTTAAATATTTATCCTTATTAAAAAGGAAAAACAACTCAATAGTATATTACTTCCTTCTTATTCTCAAATGCTAAACCCCACCCATAAACTCCAAAATCATTCTTGGCTACATGCAACATTGACATTTCTAACCACAACTCCACTTTAAAAAAACTTGGCTACGTGCAACATTGACATTTCTAACCACAACTCTACTTTCAAAAAACTTGCAAATAACTGTACGTGTTTCAAGAATTTTAGGACAGTAGATTTTCCCATATCCAATAGGTCTTTCCTTCTATTGACTTTTATTCTTTTCATATTTTTCCTTTTCAAAAATCATTATATCTTGATATAAATTTGGTAGGTTTTCCATCATGTGGCTTTCATTCTACCAATTCTTAACATTTTTTGAATCAAATGCATATTCATGTGGCTAGTCAACATCTCTAATATCAGGTGAATTCCAATCAATTACATTAATAAATGCATCTAGATCAGCTCCTAGTATGTCACAAGGAGTGTCATTAATCTTTGCAAAATACCTCCTCTTGGCTTTATGAAAAGCCTCTTCTATAGCTAAATCATCCCACTTTTCTATTTGTGGGAAGAAAATTGTGTATTTCTTTCCCTCACAAAATTCTTTCCACGAAAGTAAGACAATAAAACATAAATAAAAAATTGTAATTGTATACATTGTTATCTACAGATTGTATGCTTTCAACATATGTTCATACAATGTATGTGCGTGATGATGAAGTCCAACTAACTATTCCTCATAATCTTTTGTGTTGTTATTCAAGAGATTATCTTTTAAATCAATGACATGTTTCATGCCTTTTGATCAAGTTTTCAATCAATATTTTGCATGTTGGTCACTTTCTAATGATTATATTGAGTGTGATAGGAAACACCCATAATACTAGTATCATTTTTATTAAGAAGAATTTGTGTATGGTGATATATATGATTATTAAAGAGACTTTTCTTTATACTCTAGTATTTTTTTTATATAGGTTTTCTTTATATTTTGTTACAACAACCATTATATAGAATACTTGTCTGCATAAAAATGTCCTATAATAAATTATACATAGTTGATTTCTAAAGAAACCATCTCAATACTGATTGATTCTCTTAGTTATTACTATAACAATGGGATGGTCTATGTGGGTGGCCAAGTTTTTGAGTTTGCTAACAAATACAAAGGTCCATATAGTGATTCATTACAGTATGGTGTTTGCCCATTTTATTGATCTTATTCTGGATATCATGCAAGTATATCCCACCATAAACCTTCTAAATTAACTATTAGCAAAAAAATTGGAATATGCCTGATATATATTCATTAAATTTATGCTAGAAAAATTACTTTGGGGGGCACCATGTTTGCAAAGAACCACTGAAAATGAATCTTACCTTAACTACATTCAAGTAAATGGCCATATGTTGGGTCCTGAGAAAAATGTGATTATATTCAGCTAGGATGATAAACATGTAGGAACTCGAGTTCTTCTGGCAAAGGTAATAAAGCTCAACAAATCTCCCATATCTTGCCAAGCCTTCTCTTTTGAATGGTTCATTGTTGAATAGGTATCATCTATTTTGAGACAAGACCTTGATAAAGAAATCAAAGAACTTGATGTAAAAACTATTGATGGTCCTGATAAAGGTCCTAAGTTCAAGATATACCTTATTTTTAAAATTGTGATAGAGATTATTTACTCCAAGCAAATGAAATATTTTATTTTTCAAATCAACTTCTCTAATTCTAAAATTAGCAGAATACATAATATAGTCTACAAACTTGAAAAATGAATATCTCATAAAGTACTACATGAGTCTTCTAGATTAAAACTATGTATATCTTTTCGGATCAAACTCCATGATCCATCATAATGATTGTAAGCACGCACTTTTTATCCAAAAGCCAAACAACATTACAAATTATAAAGATCTATATTCCAACTATAATCTTCAACAATAACATCTATATTTATTGTTACTCCATTTTGAGAAGGGTGTGCAAATTTATGGGTTTCTTGACTATGATGAGTGTGTGTATGATGTCTTTCATTAGATATTGACTATTAATGCTTGCATAATATAGTATCATTTGAAGCTCTTGTAGCATTGTATTTGAGACTATTGTTGAGGAAGAGTTGTCAATATGAAGCGATTAAGAAATCTTTCTACTGGGTTATATTCTTGTGGATGTCATAATTGCAGAGGCCTACCTCTATTCATTGGTGCATGTATCTATTGGAGATTTTTTGGAACTCTCTGTATACTTTTGTATGTGCTATTCATCATATGTAGTCTGTAGATGAGTATTGTTGTGCATGTTGTCAGTAGTGTAGAAAGAGTCGACACTTCTCAGTCTATGAGTAAAGCACATTAGGTCTACATTACTATAAAAGGAAATTAGTATTCAAGATTGTAGACTTCACATTTGTGAGATTTCATATTCATCCATTATTCAATAAAGCAACTTTAGAAGTGCAAAATTGCAACTTTGCAACTTTTGCAAAATGTTGCAAGAATACAAATTTGAGCCCAAAAATCACTTGCGAATGGGCATAACTGATCCAAGAGAACATAAAAGGCCTTGGAAACATTTTTTGAAGTTAGTTGAATCAATTAAGGCAAGACACCAGTTTGTGTACAAGATTTTGCTCTATTTTTTTTCTATTTATCAAAACTTTTCTATACTGCAACTCCTAGCACATTGATTGGTTTGGAAAAATTATTGTTTGGATCTTAAAGCCTATTGTTTTAGCTATCTTTTCTACCTAGTTTAAGGCTCTAAATATCTATGTGTAAAGAGAGTTGAGTAATTCTCAATCCACATAGGTCTAAAACCCTCAAAACTTAGGGTTTTGTACAAAAAAAAGCATTTTCCCAAGCATTCCATGGTTAGAACTTAAAATGCCTTCTTGGAATGCTAGGTATGCTTGTATAGTTTGTTTTTGTTTAATTTTTGTTTAGTTTTTGGGCTTGCCAAAGTTGATACACTAAAATTACACTAATGCTCTAGGTTGATCACTGGGCAACGGTGAGTTAGGAAGAAAGGAAGATAAGGTGTTTGCAAGGAGCAGTAGATTGAAAGACGAAAACTACCAAATTAGCTTTTTAAAAATAAAATAAAATTTAAAACTATGACTTTCGTCGATATTTTAGCTCAGCCTATCATCAAGGGTTTGAGAAGATTGTTGAATCATCTCTGGGAGTGATCAATATTTTGATGTGGCCTTTCATTATGTTGGGACTAAAAATTGAAGCCCTAATTTTGAGTACTATTGATGAAATCAAACACCCCACGCAAGAAAAAATGCCTAGGCAGCATCCATAGGTATCTAGGTATCTAGGCCAAAGAGAGAGAGCACTAATGGTATAGAGCAAGAAGATGACATTAGAACCACAGTTTGGAGCATAATGGAGGATGGCATCAAGGAAAGATGAAGTCACAAGCAGAGAAGAGTGTGGGTAAAAGGGGTCGAGTGTAGAGCAAAGCCATATCTTTGAAAAACATTTAATCCCACATTCATGCCGAGGTGGGTAATGTTTTCTTTTAAATACAAAAGCATGCAGATTGTAAGTGTCTTCAAGACACGAGGCTTTTGTAAGTCGCAAGCATGAAGGAGGGGCCCACCATGGTTGGCCAGTTGGAGGACACTATAAGCAAAATTTTGACCAAGCGATGACGTGTGATGATATGGAATTTGAGGAAGGAGATTGCCACATGTGGATGATGTTATGGCGGTCGCTACATTGCCAGCGGAAGTTTCTCGATCAGTATGCATGGCGACATAGCGACCAACCCAGGTGGCAGAAGACATGGACCTGAGAGCAAATCAAATGTTGACATGTGGCAAGCAGTCATGTGGTCGTAAGCCAAATTTGGAAGGGCTCTGATGTTATGATATGTCGTGAGATCAAGCAACAGTTTCCAAGGAGCTGCAATGATATGATGAAGCCCATTTGCCATGAGATTGGGGAGGTCAAAAATGCATTGTGTGATGAGACAATTAGTCACCAAATTGGGAGAAGTGAATTTGAGGCCTGAGATAATACACCTATCATATGATCGAAAGGCTCTATTTGGTGGCTTACAATCGTACGAATATCATAGGATCGTGTAATGAATTTCAAAAATCTTCAATGCTCTGAATTGTGAAGTTGTCGTGACATTGAGAGATAAAATTTGGGGTGCTATGATGTTACGAATTTGACTTTTTCATAAGTTCGAGAGGATGCTCACCATATCATCAGAGAAGCTAATGAGGAGAATTGGAGAGCTATGACCCTACGATGGGTCATAAGATCGTAAAGATAAAGCAAGGGTCATTACGATGCTACAATAAAGGCTTTCCAGCATGGGATCATAGAAGGATTCTTAAATGTTTACGATGCCACAAAAATAGTGTGTCGTATGGTTAGAATAAAGAAGGTTATCATAAGATTGTAGAGATTAAAGCAAAGGTGTGCGATATTACGATCAATCGTGAGATCACCAGGTAAAATTCAAGGGCCTGCGATGTTATGAAAATTGACTTTGTTGTGATATCATAGAAAGAAAAGTCGGGTCTTAAGATCATATGACAGGGGCTTGATGAATCAAAGGTGGACACTTGGTACTGAATGATTGGGGGCAAATGGAAATGGACAGAATAAAGTTTGAAATCAAATTTTTTTAATCTAAACACACCAAAATTTTCAAAGTTGAAAAATGTAAATGAGTTTTAAAGTCTTATATAGTTCAACTATATAGATTTTTTAAATTTTTCAATCTTATGCTCTTTCATGGTCTGGGAGCTAGAATTTCAAATTGGTCTCAGAGGCATGATTTTTATCAGAAGTATGTAGTGTAGCATACTGTTGGAACCAAGAGGAGATAAGCTATCAATTTCTAGAGCTATTTTTAACACAAATGTTCACCAATGTGTACTATAGGGGGTTTTGTGTTTTTAGTGGGATGCTCAGTTCTAGGCAATGATTTCATCAATGCAGTTACACAATTCAGTTGGGATGCATTTGATATGCTTTGTTGGCTAAGTTTCTTCAAAAATTGATGCATAATGATGTGTTTTGCTACAAGTATTTCACAATTTGCTTGATTTTGATGGAATTTCTTAGAATTCTCTGTCTTTTGCAATTAGTTATGATTTCCATCAAATATCTCAGATATTTCTTACTTTTGGAGGCCAAAATGATTGAAGATTTGATATGCAATTGCAGAGAGAGATTAGAGATATCCTTTTAACTACAAGGGATGGAATTTCAAGTGGACACATGTCATCTTTAGATCAAATCCATGAATTCACTCCTTGTCTATATCTTCTTCTTTCTCATCCATTGTAAAGGGTTGGACAATATTGGAAATTTTGGAATGAAAATATTTAGCAGAACTAGCTCTAGAATTGATGAAGTCTGAATGGAAAAATTTGGGATGTGTTGGTTCCAGATCATGAAGCTTTGCTTTGGCTATGATACCTCCTTCCCATCCCATCAGTTTCTCATTTCAACCATTTTCTCTCTTGTATGAAAACATATGTTATTGTACAGTCTGGTTTATTAGGTATCTTGTGAGTCAATTTTATGCATTTTCATGTATTATTTCAAGGAAATCAATACAAAGAATAGCAAGTGTTGAGTTTCATGTTAAATCTTGTCTCCTTTCTCAATGATGTGTAATGTTTTATGATCTTTGAACAAAGAGCCTAGATCGTAGTTGTAGTCCCTTAAGGTTGTATGTTGTTTCATTTTTGTTTGTAATTCATGGAATTATATAAATGCTTCAAGAAAATCAATAGGATTGCAGGTTTATTGAGGAGGATATTAGGTAAGAATGAGATTTAGATTGAACATTGATACCCAATTTACAAGATAAATGGATAGATCTAGAGTCTTGGCATAGGATATGTGTCTAGGATATCCAAAATGCATAAGAGAGATTTATGAATTTGCCCAATGGATTAGGCACTTATCAGCTACAGGATCATTAGCTTGTTGTCTATACTTGATTTTCATCCACTTTCCCCACCCACACAAAATCAAATCAAATTCAAATCATCTTTATATTTTATGTTGAAGAGCCAAAATAGAATGCCCTCACTCAGCTTATGCATTGCATTATCTTGCATTTAGCTACTACAGATCTATGTCATTTCATGAGTCATTAGGAGAAATAAGGGTTAAATCTTCTTAATAGATTTAGGAATATATTTTTGCACTAGTACCATATTAGTTGAATCTGAGGTCCACCCAACTAGGTTTTGCAGAGCCTAAAGTAGAAGAAGGGTCAAGCCTTATAGTTGGCCTGGTGTCAAAGATGGGAGTTAGTTTCCCCTAGATGTACCATATTCTCATTGGGCTAATTTGAAACCTATAACATTTCTAAACACTAACAAAATGGAGACTCTGTTGGGGAAGTATTGAATCTGAAATAGAGATTCAATATGATTCAAAGAAAGGCATGTGCAAATTTTGATACAACAGCAAGGTCATGAAGTTCTTTCCATCTCTTTGTTGAATATTCATGCACCCCAGTAAGTTTTTATCCATTTGCAGTAGTAACTTTGAGGTTGAGTGTAAATTGTGTTGTTAAGAGTGTTTATCTTCAGTCAATTCAGCCGGATTTTGTTCTCAAAAGTGTTGTTGTAAAATTAGAGTCAAGAATCAACATAAATTTGTATTCCCTTTTCCAAGTTTGTAAATCTACAAGAGTGGTTTGATAGTTTTCATTTCTCCTACATCTAAAGGTCTGGTTTAGAATTGTTAAGTGATAAGTTATGTTTTATTTCTCACAAAGTGTGAGTTGCGACTCTCAAATCTCTGTACCAGTTCATTCCTAGTTGATTTCATTGCATAATTTGAAGGATTTTTAGTTGTATGGGCAGATCTAAAGCTTTTGATAGTCTCTTGAAAAGGAAGTCTAAATTCTTGATAAGTTTTCAAGTGTTGTTTGCAATCTTCTATTATAAGAAAGTGAATTGTAAAAAGTAAAATCATAGCGATGATTTTTTCATCCTCTTGCAAGGAGGTGACGGCTCTACAAAGTTTGACCAGTGGTGTAAAGGATTTTCAGTCTTGCACTTGTGCCAAAACAACAAATAAAAAGTTCAACATCAGCACTTGAGATATTTTGGTTTTCATGTTTCTCTTTCATGGAAGTCAAGTGTTTAAAATCAAAGCCTCTATTTAGTGATTTCAGAACTAGAACAAAGAGGTAGAAGGTTTATGTTAAAATAGAATTAGATCTCAGATCTAAAATTCATTTACCAAGACATGAAGATGTGTTGGAAAATGTGATAGAAATTAAGAAAGATCTTTGCAATCAGATTATTAGATTTATAAGAAATGTGGTAGGAAGTGTTCAAGGTCTAGAAGATGATTAGATTTATGAGAAGTTTAAATCAGCACTCATGGAGTTGCAAGTGTCTTTAAGACCCAAGGAATCTTCATGGCCTATTGCTTTCTTAGATGCCTTTATGCCTAATTCAGTTAACTGGCCATCACATTTAAGGCTACAAAAGATTTTTCATGTTGATAGTCTTTTCAAGAAATTTGAGAATGATTTAAATAGCCAATGTGAATTTATTGAAAGTAATAGTGAGTCTAGTGAATCCATAGATAATGACAACATTTCTTGTGATTCTAAAGAGATGGATTCTAGATCAACTGAATTAGATGATTTTAGTTAGCACGATGAAGATGGTTGTGTGACTGAAAATGAATCATGTAACAGTATGCATGAGAGTGTGGAAAGTTTTAACAGTAGTACGGATAATTCTTCTTTTGGTGAAAATGAGAATGACACACCTAATAAAGAGGTAGTGTACAAAGAAGAGGTAATATGTTGTAGCATGGATTTTGGTTTTTCAGATTTTCATATTAATGGTACTGCTGCTATAAGTTTTTTAGATCAACTAGTTTATGATCAAAACCTAGGAGAAGAGACTTGTGATGAAATCTTGTTGAGTGTTAATAAAATTTCAGAACTTCTAGCTCATGATCTTGAAAGATATGCAAATGTTTCTTTGGATGCTCATGTTGTCCCTTGTGGTATTTCTTCTCAAGGTGAGGTCATTTCCCCAAGGTTTGATGTTGAATTTGATATAAAATCAGAATATCTATTGTTAACTTTTGGAGGTGTATGTGATAATAGAGCAAGTATCAATACACATGACAACTTTTCTAATAAGAAGAGTACCAATAGGGAGAAGTTTCATTTTGTTTTATATTCTTATCATGTTGATTATACTAAAATTGGTTTCGAATATAACAAAGAAGCGAAGGCTAGAAGTGATAAATTTGATTCTGAGTTTGCACTATATGTTGATGATAAGTTCAAAGTTCATTCTAATGAATTGTTTGATGAAGATTACAATCAGCTTGATTTATGTCAACACTTTCATGATAGTTTTTCAGATGTGGTAACTAATTAGTTGTTTGAGTGTGAAGAGGTTTCAACAAAAGGAAAATCTAATTTGATGAGTAACATGGTTGCAAGTAGGCAACAATTAGATTCTAGATATTCTTCACATCTAGTTACACAAGGTGAGTTGCAAAGTTTTGATATATGCAACTTTTTGAACAAAGTAGAATATGAATTATTTGTGTTTCTGGTGGAGAGCATGCATTAGTCATATGTGGATGACAGTTTTCAGAATGATTCTAATTTACATGAGCATGTTGAATTTTTTTTTGATAGTGAGCATGAGGTAGAGGTTCATGTCGATGTATGTATGCATTATGAGAATGAAGGAAATTGTTTCGTTTTGCCAAGTAATTTATTTCAAGATGCTAATCTAATTGGTGAAACTAATAGAAGAGATAATTTCAATTTACCTCATTAAAATGTCAATAAGAATCGGGTTTTTGATAGAGGTAAAAGTTTTTTGTTGAAGTTTGTACATAGTAGTTGTAATTGTTTTGCTTTCAATAAAGTTGTTCAAGAGAAAAAAATTTGTTGTTGAGTGAGTGGTCTGCTTCTTCCAGAGATCTGAATTCTTGCCATGCCCAGAAGGGACATGCATCCCCAGACAGAGCCAATGTTGGGACTCAAAATTGAAGCCCTAATTTTGAGTACTCTTGATGAAATCAAACACCCCAGGCAAGAAAAAATGCCCAAGCGGCATCCACAGGTATCTAGGCATCTATGCCAGAGAGAGAGAGAGAGAGAGAGAGAGAGAGAGCACTAATGGCATAGAGCAAGAAGATGACATTAGAACTACAATTTGGAGCATAATGGAGGATGGCATCAAGGAAAGATGAAGCCGCAAGTAGAGAAGAACGCGGGTAAAAGGGTCTGAGCGCGGAGCAAAGGCATATCTTTGAAAAATGTTTAATCCCACATTCATGCCAAGGTGGTTAATGTTGTCTTTTAAATAAAAAAGCATGCAGATTGTAAGTGTCTTTAAGACACGAGGCTTTTGTAAGCCGCAGGCATGAAGGAGGGGCCCACCATGGTTGGCCAGCTGGAGGACACTATGAGCAAAATTTTGACCAAGCGATGACGTGTGATGACATGGAATTCGAGGAAGGAGATTGCCATATGTGGATGATCTTGCAATGGTCGCTACATCACCAAGGGAAGTTGCTCAATCAATATGCATGGCAACATAGCGACCAACCCAAGTGGCAGAAGACATGGACCCGACAGCAAATCAAATATTGACATGTGGCAAGTTGTCATGTGGTCGTAAGCTAGATTTGGAAGGGCTCTGATGTTATGATATGTCATGAGATTGGGGGGGCAGTTTCCAAGGAGTTGTGATGATACAATGAAGCCCATTTGTTGTGAGATCGAGGAGGTCAAAAATGTGTTGTGCGATGCTATGATCAGTCGCCAGATCAGGAGAAGTGAATTTGAGGCCTGAGATAATACTCCCATCATATGATCAGAAGGTTCTATTTGGTGGCTTACAAACCTACGAATATCATAGGATCGTGTAATGAATTTCAAACATCTTTGATGCTTGGAATTTTGAAGTTGTTGTGACATCAAGAGATAAAATTTGGGGTGCTACAATGTTACAAATTTGTCTTTGTCATAAGGTCGAGAGGATGCTCATCATATCATCAGAGAAGCTAGTGAGGAGAATTGGAGAGTTACAACCCTACGACAAGTTGTAAGATCGTAAAGATAATAAAAGGTTCATTACGATGCTATGGTAAAGGATTTCTAGCATGGGATCATAAAAGGATTCTTAAATGTTTACAATGTCACAAAAATAGTGTGTCATATAGTTGGAAAGAAGAAAGTTATCGTAAGATCATAGAAACTAAAGCAAAGGTGCGTGATATTATGATCAATCGTGAGATTGCAAGGTCAAATTCAAGGGCCTGCGATGTTACAAAAATTGACTTTGTCATGATATCGTAGAAAGAAAAGTGGGGTCTTAAGATCATATGATAGGGGAAGATTAAGATATTTCAAATGCATGGTGGATGTGGGGCCTAACGAATCAGAGGTGGACACTTGGTACTGAATGATTGGGGGCAAATGGAAAGGGACAAAATAAAGTTTTAAATCATTTTTTTTTAATCTAAACGCACCAAAATTTTGAAAGTTGAAAAATTTAAATGAGTTTTAAAGTTTTATGTAGTTCAACTATATAGATTTTTAAAAATTTTCAATCTTATGCTCTTTCATGGTCCAAGAGCCAAAATTTCAAATTGGTCTCAGGGGCATGATTTTATCAGAAATATGTAGTGTAGCATACTGTTGGAATTGGGAGGAGATAAGATATTCATTTCTGGAGCTAGTTTTAACATAGATGGTCACTGGTGCATGCTATAGGTGGTTTTGTGTTTTCAGTGGGATGCTCAGTTCTAGGAAATTATTTCATCAATGCAGTTATAGAATTCAGTTGGGATGCATTTGATATGCTTTTTTGGCTCAGTTTCTTCAAAAATTGATGCATAGTGATGTGTTTTGCTGCTAGTATTTCACAATTTTCTTGATTTTGATGGAATTTCTCATAATTCTTTGTCTTTTGCAATCAATTATGATTTCCACCAAATGTCTCAGATATTTCTTACTTTTGGAGGCCAAAATGATTGAAGATTTGATATACAGTTGCAGAGAGGGGAGATTAGAGAGATTCTTTTAACTGCAAGGGATGGAATTTCAAATGGACACATGTCGTCCTCAGATCAGATCCGAGAATTCACTCCTTGTCTATATCTTCTTCTTTCTCATCCATTGCAAAGGGTTGAAAAATATTGAAAATTCTAGAATGAAAATATTTAGCATAACTGGCTTTGGAATTGATGAAGTTTGAATGGAAAAATCTAGGATGTGTTGGTTCTAGACCATGAAGCTTTTCTTTGGTTGTGACACCCCCTTCCCATCCAATTAGTTTCTCATTTCAACCATTTTCTCTCTTGCATGACAGCATATGTTACTATATAGTCTAGTTTATTAGGTACTTTGTGAGTCAATTTTATGCATTTTCATGTATTATTTCAAAAAAATCAATACAAAGAATAGCAAGTGTTGAGTTTCATGTTAAATCTTGTCTCCTTTCTCAGTGATGTGTGATGTTTTATGATCTTTGAACAAAGATCCTAGATCATTGTTGCAGTCCCTTAAGGTTGTATGTTGTTTCATTGTTGCTTGTAATTCAAAGAATTATGTAAATGCTTCAAGGAAATCAATAGGGTTACAGGTTTATTGAGGATATCAAGTAAGAATGAAATTTAGATTGAACATTGATATCCAATTTACAAGGTAAATGGATAGATCTAGATTCTTGGCATAGGATATGTGTCTAGGATATCCAAAATGCATAAGAGAGATTTATGAATTTGCCCAATGGATCAGACACTGATCAGCTACAGGATCATTAGCTTGTTGTCTATACTTGGTTTTCATCCACTTTTTGTTAGATTGTGGTGACTAATCAGGAAAGTACTATATATACTTCATAAATTCTTTGGGGTTTGGGGCATCGCCTCGAAGGAAAAAAAAATTTGGACCCTATTTTATCAAGATTTTGGGCCGACATGTAATTATTAATTATAACCTTAAAGCAGTAAAAATACTTGTATAAAAGAGCTTAGGGTTAGGGATTATTTCATAAGTTGTGATGCGAAATTATTTCTTGTTGTGGTATTGAGTTGTAAGGCATTACGGATTGTAATCAAGTTATAATCACTAGATCGTAATAATATTGGACCTACTATTTGGTGGACGTAGCCCAAGGATTAGGTGAACCACGTTAAATCTTGGTGTCTTGTGTTCTTTTCTATGTGATTTACTATTTTTTGTTATTGGTTATATTTGCATGTAATTGTTATTTCTATCCATGGTTTAATCCTAACACTTTCCCCACCCACATAAAATCAAATCAAATTCAAATCATTTTTATATTTTATGTTGAAGAGCCAAAATAGAATGCCCTCACTCAGCTTATGCATTGCATTATCTTGCATTTAGCTACTATAGATCTATGTCATTTCATGAGTCATTAGGAGAAATAAGGGTTAAATCTACTTAATAGATTTAGGAATATGCTTTTGCACTAGTACCATATTAATTGAATCTGAGGTCCACCCGCCTAGGTTTTACAAATCTTGAAGTAGAAGAAGGGTCAAGCCTTATAGTTGGCCCAGTGTCTGAAATGATATGTTAAAGATGGGAGTTAGCTGCCCCTAGATGTACCATATTCTCATCGGGGTAATTTGAAACCTGTAACGTTTCTAAACACCAACACATCGACAGTATGAAAAACCCATTGAATATTCTCTAATGCAAGTTGATATTTTGACATGGCCCACTATCGACGGTATGCCAAACCTATTGAATCATCTATGGATGTCGTCAATATTTTGGTGCTTCGAACTAGTAGTTTGATGCCACCATGTTGCATTGATGGGGATGATTTTCGATAGAGTATCCTGCTGATAAATCGACAAATGTGGAGTGTGTCAAACTTTTGACAAAATTCTAGTGATGTTTTTTTTGTGACGTGGATGTGTCGAACTTTCAACCACAAAGCATCAAAAAATAGGTCCAAATTTACTAGTGACATAAATTAGTGCAAGAGCCCATACATGCTATAATGGACCCTTTTAAGAATGTAATTATTAGTGCTTATAATTTACAACAGAACAATTTAATGAAGACGATAAATGTATTTTACCACATTGCTTGTGGACTAATCTTAGGAAATTTGATTATTGATATCATGGTTCAATGAAAGATCCTAGATTGGATTCCCTTTCTTACAAAGGAAAAAAGGGAGGAAATTTATGAACGAGGGTACAATGCACGACATATTTGAGGAAGGTTCATGAAGGGGATCATAATAATTCTACCAAGATATTTGAATTGCTATAACTTTAGAAAATGGAGGCGTTTAAGAAAAACAAAAATGTTTAAGTGACCAAAATTTATTATAAATCTTAAAAAGGGAAAGGTTAAGTTTATGAATACAAGGTCAAGCTTGATACCATGTAAATGACCCTAGCCAAATCAATGGTAAAATTGAGTAAGTAATAACTATATAGAGATGGTTGTATAGATAGCTTGTGTGCAATAGATGCATGATAACTAACTTTGAACAAATCATGGTCAAATCTAAGTAGTTGAAAGTTATATGAGGATACGTGCATAGATAAGTGCAACATATATATAGATAAATGTATTGAAGAATATGAGTAAAATGGTAAAATAAGAGTTAATTTTATAAGATTTAATGTGTACATGAATGGGTAAAAGACTTCAAAATTATAAACATGTATTTACATAAAATTGCATCATTTTTGATATATGCATATATCCAAATATTTTATACTCAATTCTTCACTATTACACTCACGCAATCTCCCAAATGCAAACAAGCTTAATTAGACTAGGTACTTAAAAAGTAAACAAGTTGGAGAAGGTGCATTAATGTGAGTCATATCAAGTTAGGTTGTATTCTCCTCAAACTTGTGCTTGGTCTGAGGATCCACCCATAAGAATTAATACATAAGAAATAATGAATATACGGATGAGTAAAAGAATAAAGAAATGAGCACATCTTTACATAAAACTACATCATCCATATTATATACATATTATATACATATTTCCATCCATTTTGTATGCTTAATCTATTTTATCATTCCACTCACATCATCTCCTAAATGCAAACAGACTCAATTGTACCCAGACTACTTAAAATAAAATAAACAAGTTGGAAAAGGTGAAGCACATTAATGTGAGGTTCATATCAAGTGGGCCTTCGTTCCCCTCAAACTTTTGTTTAGTCCAAGAATAAGAATCTGCCAATATGAATTAGTTGGATGAAAAGGAATGTATTTATGACTGGTACCTCCATTATCTATTGTTATAAACATATATGTAAAGAGTTTTTTAATACTTGTCCAATATACCATCACACTCACATGATCCCTAGATTTAAACAAATTTGATTGTGTGTGGAGTACTTGAAAGAAAGTAAACAAGTTTGACAAGATGAAGCCCATTAATGTGACACTTGCGTCAAGTGGAGCTCCATTTTCTTCAAACTTGTAATTGGTCTAGGGATCCACCAATAAGAGTTAACTACATGAAAGCGAATATAAATCCATTTCACCATCACACTCACATGATCCCTAGATTTAGACAAATTTAATTGTGTGTGGAGTACTTGAAAGAAAGTAAACAAGTTTGACAAGATAATGCCCATTAATGGGACACTCGTATCAAGTGAAGCTTCGTTCCCTTCAAACTTGTAATTGGTCTAAAGATCCACCAATAAGACTTAACTACATGAAAAAGAATAGATATGCTAATGAACAAAAGACTCTCCTCGGTCTAGAAATCCATCAATAAGATTTTACTACATGAAAATGAATGATTATGCTAGTGAATAAAAGAACAAAAAGAAATGAATACAACTTCATAATATACACAAATATCCAAACATTTTTCACCCTCAATCAATTTCACATTTACAATCCCAAATGCAAATAAACATAATTGGACAAGTTGAACAAGATGAGGCCAATTAATGTGAGGGTCATACCAAGTGGGGCTTTATTCCCCTCAACTTGTGCATTGTGTGGTCATTCACCAACTAGGCAATTAAAACCATCCAATCAAGTTTTCCTTTCAGCCTCCCACCTACTTAAAGTGAAGCAACAAAAGATCTACCCAACACAACTGATACCCAATTCATCTTTCATATGATACAGAAGAAATCATATGAGCCATGTGTTGTGTACGACTGACAATGCACTATTGCCCTTTGAAGGGGACGAAGGGACACCCTAACTTTACAGCTCATTTTGACGTGGACTCCAAGATTTGCTAATGGTCTTCCACGTGTCATTCAAGGCACTTGACACGACCATCTTATTTTTCCCATGTTTACATCTAGTGTAAATTCGTGGAGTGTTTTCCACAGCAAGTTTACATCTTAGTTAACGTTCATTAAAATGGAGTTGTCACTAGACTGCAAATTTTGGCAATGACGTCTTGCGTTTTGCCACGTGTCCATTCATCTTTCAATGAAGGGTGCATTTTGGTTGCCCTATAGCCACGGCTGCACTGAAAATGTCCCATTTACTTTAATTATTATTACTAATTACTCAAAGAAATTAATAAAAATTATATATAACTAAATTTTTATTAATTAATTAATAACTATAATAAATTTTTATTAATTTTGGGTGTTATCTAGAGGCTCCTATATGGTGTCATTAGAAATTTACTATGTAATATGTAGTTAATTAAGCGGACAAACCATTTGTCTTAGAAAGTCATGATTGTTTTCATCTTGAGAGGTGTTTGTTTATTAGTTGGATGCATTGGCTATTAAAGTATTTAGCAATTTAATGGCATGTCAATAGCTGTAATATATGTCAATTTCTATATTATGTTTAGTGTGTATATTAAACTAGGGAAGAGCACACAATCGTGTTCATTTTACTATTGATTAAATTTGGTTAGTTATAAGTTTATTAAAATCATCTAGTAGACTAGAGTCGTCCATTTAATCATCAAAAAATTAGTAATTAGATCAATTGTACAACTTTATGGATATCAATAGTGTATGATTATTGAGATATTTATGCATAAGTATTGGGTCAATAGTACGTAGGTTGTTAAAAAATCTAGCAATTGAGCAATAGGGAAAATGTTTTGACAATTCTTTGAAGTGAACACTTTTGAACCTTGTGTGCTTAATTTATCTCGTAGTATTCATATTTACTATCCACGACTAGAAAAATAAGTCTAAGTAGTTAAGTTGCTAACAAAGACAATGATTTCTGCCATGTGTGACATATGATGTTTAACCTTAATTATGTTATGACTTTAAACTGTACTAGTTTGAGTTGTTTTATTTCCTCTACCATATGGTTCTCTAACTTTGGTTGTTGGTTTAGTTGTCTTTGGACTTTTGTTTTTTATAGAGGTAGAAAATGAATGTTGTTTCCTGTTTGGCCATGTTTCACGAGTTATTGATGTTTTATTAATGGTAGCCTAGTGTCAATCCTCTACACCTCTAGGATTGTTCTCTTCTCGTATTTTAGGTCAGCGCCCTTATTTTGTTTTTTCTTTTATTAAAAAATAAAGACAACAATTAAAAAGTTGTCAAAATTTGATGGACTGATTAGGAGCTTAGAGTGCACAAAGTTAGCTATAATGACTACAACTTCTCTTCCCCTAAAAGATTGAGATTTTTGGTTTTATTATAATGTAATTAAAATTTTATAATTTTTTATTGAATAAATGTAGAATGAAAGGATTATTTTATAAATAATTGTAAAAAGAAATATTGTTAAGAAAAAAGATGCACAAAGAGGAATTTTGTCAAAATAACAAAAATGACAACCATCATTAATGTAGTGATGTCTTAGAAGATAATATATATCATCAAAATAGAGCCTTAGAAATACAACCTCTTGGCAATAATTATGAATGTTAAAGACCATTTTACATTTTCTCTTCTAGAAATGAAACAAAATTATCATGTCTAACACTGTTAGAGATAATAGCATGCAATACAACTCCAAATAAGGGTTCTTTCTAACACATAGATGTATTCTACCATGTGTTGATTTTTCCTTTAGTAAAGGCATCATTTAGAAATTTACATGAGAGAAGTCATTAATTGTGTGTGCGTGCATCTTGTGAGTTAAACTATTGTTAGTATTTTCATCTTGGAAAATGTTTGTTTTATTTTTATGCACTTGGTTCACTAAAGTATTTAGCAATTGTATCTAACATTGTCATGACATGTCAATAGGTTCACTATGTGCCCCTCTCTAATTATATTTAGTGAATTATTTTCTCTATATTATATTTAGTGGATATCCCTCTCTATATTATATTTAGTGGATATATTACAAGGGAAGTATATCCACTCATGTTCTCATTGCTACTAGTTGAATTTGTTTTGTTAAAACTCTACTTAAAATTATCGAGTAGGTTAAAGTCATACAATTAATAAGAAAATTAGTTATTAGATCAATTATGCAACTTTATTAATATCAATAAAGTATGATTATTGAGATACTTAAATGCATAAGTATTGGGTCAATTGTGAACTTCTTGTCAAAGAAAACTAGTAATGAAGTGATAGGGAATATGTTGAATCAAATCAAACTTTGAAATGATCGCTTTTGAACATTATGGGAATACTTAATCCTCTAGTGTTTTTATTTCTATTCAAAATCAAAACAGCTATATGAAATAAGTCGCATTCAAAGACAACATTATTTATGAGATTATGGTCCACAAAGTTAGCTATGACAACTACCAATACTCTTACCCTTAAGGAGAAAGATGTTTTCAATTTATTATAGTGTTGGAGTGTTATAATTTTTTTAACCAATTCAAATTAAAAGTAGAGATTGTATAAACAATTCTAAAAGGAGATATTGGTTTTGATATAGAAGCAATAAAACAAGGGTTTGTTCCTTTAGAACAAAAGCCTAGTGGGCAATAGTAAGCAAAATGATACTATCAACATGTCAACATCATACAAACCCAATATAAGAATAGACCTATTAACTTCCACATAAAAAAAACAACCAATTACCCAATGTCATAGCTAGTTTTCCCATTACTATCAACATCAGTTATACTAAATAGACTACTTCTAGCATAAATGACAATAATAATCAAAATACTATCTAAACTATTTAAAGTGAGTCATATAGGACCATACCAACATAAATAATTAGAGTTATACATAATAGTATCAATGATATAAATGAAAAATCTAAAACAAGGCCATAAGGGCCACTATTAGCTATCGTGTGAAAAATTCAAAGGGACCATATTTGTAGGCGTTCTTCCTCTTGAATATATTTTTTAGTATCATCCTCCCCCAATCTTCTATAATGAACTTTAAAAGTTCCTTGTAATTACCATATTCATTATCATTCGCACAAGCATGTCTTTTTGAAGTAGACACGTTGTGGTGGTTTAATAGTGCATCACCTTCAAGGTAAAGGAAGAGACATCCTAGAATTTTTTGTTCGTTGTCAATATATTTTTTTTAATTTTTTCTCTATCTCCTCCCCAATAGCCTCATCTTTATCATATTTCATAGTAATACTAAGTGATATGATCATATCTTTTACAAGCACACTCTAGACAATATCGAGAGATTCAATTAAAAGATCTCTAGCACAAGAGGAACTACTAGCATTAATTAAGAAGGCCTCCTTATCTACCAACTTCTTCTCAAGTTATCACTATTATTTTCACTAGGTATTTTTCCTTCTTAGTAGGTTTGATTCCCAACCAAGTAGACTAGTGAGAAGCTCTACTTTCATCAATGTGCCACATGTTGAATTTATCTTTTCTTAAGGTCTTGGCTTTGATATTAGTGGTGGTTTTATTTCATCAGGTCTCCTTCAAATTCTCCATAAACACAATGGTAAGAGGGATCTTGGAAGGTTTTTAATGTGATATTTTCCAATAAATCTCTTCTTTCTTGGGCTAGGATAGTCCATGATATTGAGTGGTGGAGGGATTTAGGAAATAAGAGCTTTATGGACAATAATAAGCCTTAGGGAGAAGAGAGAAATATGAGAGTGATAGAGCCTAAAAATTAGGCCTTAATGGAGAATAATCAGTTCCCTACCTAATTTGTGTGTCCATAGCTTTGTTAATTGAAATCTCCAAGGAGTGTTGGAAACAAAATAGTATTGTGGTTTCCAAAGTGGCTCAAAAAATGGACATGATGATAGTAGTAAACCTAAAATATCCCTCAAGATTGAAATACTTCATTACCTTGGTATGCATCCAATTCCTAGGCCTATGGAACTTCTCATAATCATAGCCAACACATAGCCCCTCAAGATATCATTAAGAATAAAGATTAACAATGGGTAATTTTCTATAATAAAAAAAAAAAATAACAACTACCATCGTAAATGTAGTAATGTCATCATGAATAAAACATAAATTAGTTTCTCCTTTCTTAGATGCTCACTTGTGTGTAGGAAAAAGCTATAGAATTGGCAGCTTTGTTACTGGGTCATTTTCCGCAACACTGATTTAGTATGGTCCCTTTGTACCATTGAAAACAAAGTGAGGTCCCAACTAGAACTCCCTAATCACTATATAGAATTCTTGGGTGGGATGGGACTATAGTTTTAAGATGGACCAATTATTACAAGGAGCATTTACTAAATCAACTTATATATGTGTGTGTCCTTAATTATAAATATTTGCATATTTACTTCTATATTGACTTCATGTTTACTTTGACATGGATCTTTATTATAGCTCACATACTATTCAAAGTGAAAATATATTTTAGTAGAAAACATATTCCTTTCATTTTCCCCCAGTTTTGGGTTCACTTTGATTGGATTATCCCTAATGTGATAGCTTGAACTAATGATGCATTTTAGCATAAAATTTGGCAAGTAACTCGCAACTAATATGAATATATCAGCTTATGTCAACCTTTAGTTTACCAAATCATCTAAACAAGTCAATCCTAGGCTCAAATACAACAATAGATAGTTTTTATTTAATTTGAAATCTAGGTTTAAGCCAACCACTTCAAAATTAACCATCTCATGTAAAATCCATTATGAAATGTGTTAACTTATGTATTATGCTATTATATAAAGGGTTAATGCCTAAGCTCATTTCATCGCTTAAATCTAAGAAAATAGTCTACATTAAATTATTACATTAACAAATGCATTTATTAACAAACTATGAAATATTTAATGGTTATATTATCTTCAAACATTATTCCAAAATAATAAATAAATGTATAGGTTTGACTAGGGGAGACTATCATTACCTAGAATGCTCCTAACAATGTTCATTAACATTATCTTTTGTTGTAGACATATCTCAAAAGATAAGTGGATAAGATCTAGGCATTTGAGTGTGTTTAATTCACTTATATTTAAACAAGTTGAATGTATGGGGGAGGTTCACTTGTTTGACTACAAAGATTATCTTAGATTTCATTATATGCAAAGAATTGTATATTGAACCATTGGTTAAAACTTATATATTAAAGATCTTATCATTGCCTAAAAAGCTCCTAAAGTTTTCCATCAACAACTTTCTTAGTAGACATGTCTCTCAAAAAAAGTTTAAATGAGATTTTATGAAATCTAATATTACTTCACCCATTTCATAGGTTTAAATTGAATTTATGTGAGAAATTAATTTGTGTAAATGACTCATTGTCATAAACACAAAGACAAGTTAAATTTATGGAAAGTAATATATAATGAACATGCATAAAAAGTTTACTTATCATAGATCTTATCCTTGAACATAAGTGGTGATTATAGAAAATAATTACATCAAGACACACCAATATCACTTTGTAAAATGAAATTACCAATCTAACCTAATTAGGCAATAGGCTTTTTCATTGGAGGCACAATCCACCACTTTTGGCTCACGAAACCATACATGAAACATTTTTTCTAGATGCAAAACAAGTTTCCCAACCTCTGCAATAGAGATTAAAACCACTTTTATTCTCTAAAGTGAGTAACATAATGCCACTGTTTTGGTGCAATATGTCCTTCTTTGGGTGGTGTAGTATTCACCTAGCCATTGAGGGGCTTCTAGCTAGAATGACGATCTTCTAAATGACATAAAAAAATTCCAAAGATGAAATCAAAGGTGTTTTAGACATGGTAATGATGAAAGTATTGAAGTTTTTTGTGGAGTAAGAGGGTGTCTTGATAACCTTGTGGTGTAGGAGCACTTACGACTTAGGTCCTCAATTTTGTGTGAAACCTCTAGATAGGGTTGGTGTGAGAAATAAAGATCTAGAATAGACTTATTGTGTGTTTTAAAGCCTTTATGGCATGGGTGTGAAGTAAAATGCAAAGTTTTGCAGCCAAATGCCAAAGTTGCTTTGTATGAGCAAAACATTGCTAAATGTGTCAAAAGTTGTCAAATGGTTGAAATAATAAACTAGGGATCAACATGGATTGAAAGGGCTTGGAATAGGATTCACCATTTGATACTATGGGAAGAACTTGGAAGAATTTAAGTTGCAAAATTGTCAAAAATATTGCAAAGTTGTCAAGTTGCAATTTTACAACTTTGACAAATTTAGTGAGCAACTTTTGCAAGATGCGTAAAAATTAGTACAAGTGGTTATCCATGACCACTAGTTGTTTTAGTATGATGTATCATGGCTACATAAGCCCATTTAATCCAATAGAGAGGATTGGATGTTCACATTTGAGAAATTGCTAAGGAAAACCTAATGAATCTGGTTGCATGGTGATCATAGACTTTGGCATCTTGTTTTAGATGGATTATTTTTTAAGTTTCTTTGTTTCCAATTTATAGATTAGTTCATTTTTCACTTTTTTACATGATCTAGGATTGGTTTTATTAGTAGAGAAGAGTAGGAAAAAAAATTCAGAGAACTACCAGTTTACTAGTCTGTATTGTGTTGTTCAAGGAAAATGGGGTCTAACTGATGATCCAATAGTTTAATCTCCATGGCCCTCTGGGATATCTTAATAGACTCATTGTACATTTTACCGTATCAATTAAGGGATAAAAAAATGAAGTTTTCTATTTTTAAGGACAGTGAAATCCCGACTAGGTGTTGTCACTATGAATGCATGAAAAAATTACAAGGGTGTATAGCTTATAGAAGATGAGTCATTGAATGTTGTTAAGGAATGTGTGGAGAGTATCTATGCCAAAGGATACATGATGAACAATCCATTTGTGAGGATTTGTAAGCCTAAATTTTGAAATTGGTTCATAAGTGTTGAATTGCCCTAAAAACCCTCCAATATAGGGTTTGGGCATATGACAAGTTTTTAGTGAATTAAAACCCTATAAATCTTAAAGATATTTGAAAAGGATATTTCAAATGCCCATTTGAAGGGTTATTAAGGCATTTTTGGAGAAAATCTCAAAATATTGAGTTAAGAGGCTTGATTGATGACCTAATAGACCTAAAAGCAATTGAAGGTTACTTGGTGAAAATGAATAGGAAGAATGGATTTGAGCAGCATTAAGGGGATGGAACACACTCTATTGGACTAGTGGAACAAGCATTCACACCCCTACAATATGGGTTATAACAAAGAAGGCACATTGCATGTATGAGCCTTGTGCGGACAAGATGAGCAAGAAGCAAGAATGATAGATAGTCTAGGAAGCAAAAATACCTTGACCTTTTTGGAAGGTGTAGAATTTGACAAGTAGATTAGGTAGA
This sequence comes from Cupressus sempervirens, assembly GCA_028749045.1. Classification (NCBI taxonomy): domain Eukaryota; kingdom Viridiplantae; phylum Streptophyta; class Pinopsida; order Cupressales; family Cupressaceae; genus Cupressus; species Cupressus sempervirens. The sequence continues at coordinate 9,472,575 of CM053789.1, read as the reverse complement.
TGAACTCTTAGGAGAAGTTTCATTGGACCCTACCTAGACTATTCCTATCACCTTGCATACTACACTATAATATAGAGGGAGCAAGCATTTTGTTGCATTACCCAGACTATTCTATTTATAGTTAACTACAAAGTTCTAGACAAATACTAAACCACGACTCAAACAAACTAATCTAAATATTAAGAATAATGTACAACAGTCTAGGAAATGCACGTTCAAGGAACACTAATCAAATCTTTCAAGTCACATTACATAAAAAGAAAAATCACATTTCTACTTAAGATAAATTCATACATATATTTGATTTTTCATATTTGTTTATATTGTTACCCATTTTACTAAAGACAAATACCTTTATCATTTTCCCATGCCTTTGAGTAGAGCTTTCATGACAAGTGTTCATGAATGTTATCTAGTATTTAATAAATTAATAGAAAATAAAGTGAGGAATTGGTCCATGCTTTGAATGTTTGCATGTACACATTAATAAGGATTTTGTCAATAAAAAGATCTAGTGGCTTACGAGTATATCTTATTTCCCCATGTCAAAACATTACTTTAGAAAGATTCCAAAGATTAGAGCTTCTTAAGAAGTTGCAATATAACTTCATTCATCTTTGATTAATCATAGTTATTATTTTAATGTTATTGAAGAAATAGTTAGATTAGTAAATTTATATAATTGTTTCAACAATTATTCATTTGTCAAATAATAATATTAAGTCAATAAGCCCTTGGTCTACTAGTGAAGTTGAATGACTCACAAAGAGCCCACCAAGATGAAGTCTAGTTGAGTGCAAGGCTCAAAGACATCATAAGTGATGAGGTCAGGATCGTGCCCTAGGTGAATTTGGTAGTGTGGATGCTCCTTAGTGCTTGGCTCTTAGCTGAAGAGTTTTCAGGCATGTGTGGGCCTTTATCAGGTACCTAAAACTTGTTTGTGGATGATTTCCGTCAAAATAATAATAATAACTGTGTCTATCTTTTTATAACATTAGATCTTGGGACCTAATATTTATCACAAGAAGCTCTTATTAGTTGAATCAACCCTCTGGCCCACCAATCAAACTACAGGTAGAAGCATAACATTTTAGAATAAAACCTAAATAAATAAATAAAGATACTTTTCTAAATTATTCATAAACGTCCAAGGGGTTTAGCTTGGTTGAAGCAATGAGTTCTCATCATGGACACAAAATTTCTAAATGCTCATTAATAACAAGAAAATATTCATAAACATTAATTAAAATAAAATAAAATAAAATAAAAAGTTATAAATTTGTTTTTGATAATCTTTAAAATAATGCTAAGAAATTTAAAATTTTAATATAAAAATCATATATATATATATATATATATATATATATATATATAATCATAATTTAGAAATGAGAATTAAAAAGTTGTATTAGAGATAAACATATTGAAGCTAAAATAAGTATAAATGTAATAAATTTTAATGTACTTTCACTCTTACAAATGACTAGATGTAAAGACAATATTGAAATACTCAACATAAACAAACTATGGCTAAGTACTTGCCTTATAGTTATATAATAGTCTAGAAATAAAATATAAATAATAATAGTAACTTTTTAACTAACAAATTCTTTTAAATGAATAATAATTTTAATATAATATAATTAATATATAAATTATATAATTTACTATTTGAATATAGTTGTGGCAATAGAAAGATTTGTTTAGTTATAATTATTTTAATCTCAAATTTTAATTCTATTTTAATTATGTTTTAATCTTAATTTTATTTTATTAATATATTATTTAATTATATATGATCAATAAAGTATATACATGATATATTATATTATAATATGATATTTTAAAATAATGTTTGCACAATTTAATAAATCGCACTTAAATTTTTATGCTAACATATAAAATCAATTAAGAAAATAACATTAATAAGAAAATAAAAGTGAATTGGCATATAAGACTCAAAATTATGAAAACATAATATTTATTTTAAAAATGAAACAAAGTAAATTTTAATTGGTAAATCAAAACTTATTTAATCACACGTGAGAATCTTGTTTCTAAATATGCAATATGAGGAACTTTGAAAAAAAGTTCCTATAACACAAAACTAATTGAGCCAATCATATAATTTGTATCGTATATAAAAAAATTAAATAACAAAATTTTAGAAAATAAGAATTATTAAAAATTTCGCCCGCAGAAGCCTCAACTTCTAGAAAGAGGAAATCACATACAATTGTTGCAGAAGAAGGTTCAGAAGAAGTATCCCCAGTATCAAAAGAACCTACACTCAACCTTGATAAAGGGAAATCTATTGATAAGGGCAAGAAACCAATTTCTACTCCACGATGAGTCACCAAAATGTTTGGGGTAAATTTGAGAACTGAACCTCCTGTGCCACCTGCCGAGCCTCCTATATCACCTATTGATGTTAAAACTCTAGTACCTACACTTGCACAATCACTAGAGCACACATCACCTACTCTTGAACATGAAAATGATCTTCAGGAAATTTCCACAAAGCCAAATAGCCCTATTAATATTGATAGTTACACAGAGTCCTCAGAGAAAATAGTGTTTGGGTTTGAACAGCTAGCGAAGGAAATTGATAACCTACCACCAGAGGAATATCCATCTGTTGCACAAGAAATGGTTCAGGAAATTTTTGAAACATTTCAAGTTAAAATAACTATTGCACCCTATTGTGTAGTCGTTGCACCTTCAAAAAAAGTTGATAACATTGTTGCCTGTCAAAATAACAGCTTTGTTGAACATCAATATTCTCAGGACAACAAAACTGTTGACCACCATCATCCTGAGCACCACCTTCAAGATTATAGACCTATTGTTCATTGTCATACACCACCGAACATTTCTACTCCATTAACAGGCAGCTTTAGTTTGTACCAACAGTTTCAATGAGAAAAAGCAAACTGGGACTTAGAAAAGAAGCAATTGCTCAGAAATATCAGGGAACAAACACAACAAATTGAAGAGAAGGATAGTGAAATTATGGTCCTGTAACAACGTGTCATGAAGATTACAGAGCTCATTCCAGAGCTTGTATATTGCAGGTCACCATCTCCAGTTTACACACTGTTCCTAAAAGAGAAAATGATTAATTTTCAATTATCTCGAATTACTCAGGGGTTGAACCCTTCCTTGCACACTCTCCAAGAATTCTATGCAACATTCAAATCAATTTCGGTGGCTCTGCAGAATCTCCTTTGTGAGTTATATGTTCATAATCTAGCGATTCTAGATGATAAAGATTGGAATTTATTGTTATATGTGGGAGATGTACAGTTTAGGGTAGTTATGTCAGGGATGTAGAATGAGATTAGTCGAGAGAACCAAGTTGCTCCTTATAGGTAAAAGGAAATGTTTGAACTATTGTATATTTGGCTAGAGGTGCAAAACACTCATAGAGTATTCTTCGATTGGCTTTCTGTTAACAATAATCAAAGTGTTGTTGCCAAAATTCACCTTGTTCACAAACAAGCATTTCTAGATTGGGAGCAGCATTGTTCTACAAATGTCCCTGATGTTATACAAGCCTCCCTTCAAAGATGGATCTGATTACCAAAAGATCTGAAAACAAGGGAGTTGCACTCTCCTCAAAATCTGGAGTTGGCCATCAACAAGATGCCTAGGTATATGATGTTAGGTAGAATTCAGAAAATTTATTGGGTACCTCTTCATTTCCAACCACCAATACTCTTGCATCCTATGCTTGGAAAGTATGATTCATTTGTTGAATATAACATGATTGTTGAAGAACAGAAATGGGAAAGGTTGAAACAAAATCATGGATATTTTAATTGCAGAGCTCATGAATCAGGGGAGAAAATCGCTAATGATCTCAGGCTGTAGATGAGGATCAGAAACCTATAGATGTTCTTTTTGACCCTTTTTGTGAACATTTGTCTATAACATACTAAACTTTATCATCTTTTAGTATAAGTGTTTTGAACTTTTGATGTATAAAGTATGGACATAGGGCATAAAAATGATAATCAAAATTATATCTAAAAAGGGGTTCATTTTGTGGTAAAAATATTTCTTCATGAATGTTTGATATGGGTAGATCTTCCTGCAGCTGACGAGATTGCAAAAACTGTTAGTTGAATAATTAATGTCTTTTCTTTGTAAACTAATAAACGTAAATAAATGTTTGTGGGAAGTCTTGTGTGTATTAAATGTTGATCATAGGAATACAAGCTGAGATGGAGTTAATAAAAAACAAACTATGAAGGAATAGCACTAAGGTATTGACGATATTAAAAAGAAGCATTATGACACCATTACAACTGGAGACTTGGCGACAAAGTCAAAAGGGCCCTGTTTTAATGAATAACAAAGAGGGACCTGATAAAGTGGTTGAGCAAGGAAGCAAGCATCAAAGTGATCGATTAAACATGCAAAGCACGATACTTGGATTCATGGAAGTTGTTTAAAGTCAGATAAAAGAGCAAATCTAGCATTTTCTATGATCTATATTTGTGGGGAATTTAAGGGATAATTAATGTCTTTACAATTGCATGCTTGCAGTCTTAAGTTGTAAGTGACTTTCCTTCATGAGGAAGTCATAATTATAGGAGTTTGTTGTTTTCCTTCCTTTTAAATAAGACCTCGTCTGTATCTATGAGGTTAGGTAGTGAGCAGACAGATAGAGTCGATAGACATCTTATTTTCCAAGTTATTGTAATATTGCATATTTGAATGAATACATGACTTTGCTGAGTTTTTATACTTTTTTCTGAGTTGATCTTTTCCTTCATTCTTCCGTGGGGGCCCACATGGAAGGTGGAGTTTACTTTAGTAAGTAGGAGTTAGATTTACTTTTCTAAGTTAAGATTAGAATTGTTGCTCTTGCAGCCACTGGAAACAAAACCAGTCACTGTTCCTACAGCAGTAGGTGCATAGATGTATGGTTAAATAATTAGAATTCCCTTCCAAGTATTTGATAGTTGTCTTTCCTTTGGATAAACTAGATTTCCTTAATGGTTATTTCATTCAAGGTAGTAGTGACTTTTAGCAAAACTAGAGCATATACTTTGCAGACATCATCTCAAGTTCACGCTCCCGGATTGACATTTAATGAAGATCAACATAGTACTTTGGTAGTAAGGGATGTCCAATACTGTAACTAAAAACATGTTATATTGATTAGGCATTATCCATGACCACCAATTGGTTGAGTATGATGTATCATGGCTACATAAGACCATTTAATCCAAGAGAGAGGATTGGATATTGGCATTTGAGAAATTGCTAAGGAAAACCTAATGAATTTGGTTGCACAATGATCATAGACTTTGGCATCTTGTTTTAGATGGATTATTTTTTAATTTTCTTTGTTTCCAATTTATAGATTAGTTCATTTTTCACTTTTTTACATGATCTAGGATTGGTTTTATTAGTAGAGAAGAGTAGGAAAATAAATTCAGAGAACTACCAGTTTACTAGTCTGTATTGTGTTGTTCAAGGAAAATGGGGTCTAACTGATGATCCAATGGTTCAATCTCCATGGCCCTCTGGGATATGTTAATAGACTCATTGTACATTGTACCGTATCAATTAAGGGGTAAAAAAATGATTTTTTCTATTTTTAAGGACAGTGAAATCCCGACTAGGTGTTGTCACTGTGAATGCATGAAAAAATCACAAGGGTGTATAGCTTATAGAAGATAAGTCATTGAATGTTGTTAAGGAACATGTGGAGAGTAGCTATGCCAAAGGATACATGATGAACAATCCATTTGTGAGGATTTGTAAGCCTAAATTTTGAAACTGGTTCATAAGTGTTGAATTGCCCTAAAAACCCTCCAATATAGGGTTTGGGCATATGACAATTTTTTAGTGAATTAAAACCCTATAAATCTTAAACATATTTGAAAAGGATATTTCAAATGCCCATTTGAAGGGTTATTAATGTAGGGCCCATTTGTCGTTGCACCAAAAGCCATGACTGTTAGTGAACATGGAACACCACATAATTAACCACCTGTGGGCAGGGGAGCGCGTCGCATCACCCAACAATCTCCCCCTCGACGCGCATACCAGGTGCTTACACGGGTCGGGAAGGCACCGGGGAGATTTGAACCCATGACCAGGCCAAAACCAAGCTCTGATACCAATTGTAGGGCCCATTTGTCGTTGCACCAAAAGCCATGACTGTTAGTGAACATGGAACACCACATAATTAACCACCTGTGGGAAGGGGAGCGCGTCGCATCACCCAACAATTAAGGCATTTTTGGAGAAAATCTCAAAATATTGAGTTAAGAGGCTTGATTGATGACCTAATAGACCTAAAAGCAATTGAAGGTTACTTGGTGAAAATGAATAGGAAGAATGGATTTGAGAAGCATTAAGGGGATGGAACACACTCTCTTGGACTAGTAGAACAAGCATTCACACCCCTACAATATGGGTTATAACAAAGAAGGCACATTGCATGTATGAGCCTTGTGTGGACAAGATGAGCAAGAAGCAAGAATGATAGATAGTCTAGGAAGCAAAAATACCTTGACCTTTTTGGAAGGTGTAGAATTTGACAAGTAGATTAGGTAGATGAACTCTTAGGAGAAGTTTCATTGGACCCTACCTAGACTATTCCTATCACCTTGCATACTACACTATAATATAGAGGGAGCAAGCATTTTGTTGCATTACCCAGACTATTCTATTTATAGTTAACTACAAAGTTCTAGACAAATACTAAACCACAACTCAAACAAACTAATCTAAATATTAAGAATAATGTACAACAGTCTAGGAAATGCACGTTCAAGGAACACTAATCAAATCTTTCAAGTCACATTACATAAAAAGAAAAATCACATTTATACTTAAGATAAATTCATACATATATTTGATTTTTCATAGTTGTTTATATTGTTACCCATTTTACTAAAGACAAATACCTTTATCATTTTCCCATGCCTTTGAGTAGAGCTTTCATGACAAGTGTTCATGAATGCTATCTAGTATTTAATAAATTAATAGAAAATAAAGTGAGGAATTGGTCCATGCTTTGAATGTTTGCATGTACGCATTAATAAGGATTTTGTCAGTAAAAAGATCTAGTGGCTTACGAGTATATCTTATTTCCCCATGTCAAAACATTACTTTAGAAAGATCCCAAAGATCAGAGCTTCTTAAGAAGTTGCAATATAACTTCATTCATCTTTGATTAATCATAGTTATTATTTTAATGTTATTGAAGAAATAGTTAGATTAGTAAATTTATATAATTGTTTCAACAATTATTCATTTGTCAAATAATAATATTAAGTCAATAAGCCCTTGGTCTACTAGTGAAGTTGAATGACTCACAAAGAGCCCACCAAGATGAAGTCTAGTTGAGTGCAAGGCTCAAAGACATCATAAGTGATGAGGTCAGGATCGTGCCCTAGGTGAATTTGGCAGTGTGGATGCTCCTTAGTCCTTGGCTCTTAGCCGAAGAGTTTTCAGGCACGTGTGGGCCTTTATCAGGTACCTAAAACTTGTTTGTGGATGATTTCCATCAAAATAATAATAATAAGTGTGTCTATCTTTTTATAACATTAGATCTTGGGACCTAATATTTATCACAAGAAGCTCTAATTAGTTGAATCAACCCTTTGGCCCACCAATCAAACTACAAGTAGAAGCATAACATTTTAGAATATAACCTAAATAAATAAATAAAGATACTTTTCTAAATTATTCATAAACGTCCAAGGGGTTTAGCTTGGTTGAAGCAATGAGTTCTCATCATGGACACAAAATTTCTAAATGCTCATTAATAACAAGAAAATATTCATAAACATTAATTAAAATAAAATAAAATAAAATAAAAAGTTATAAATTTGTTTTTGATAATCTTTAAAATAATGCTAAGAAATTTTTTTAAAAAAATATATATATATATAATCATAATTTAGAAATGAGAATTAAAAAGTTGTATTAGAGATAAACATATTGAAGCTAAAATAAGTATAAATGTAATAAATTGTAATGTACTTTCACTCTTACAAATGACTAGATGTAAAGACAATATTGAAATACTCAACATAAACAAACTATGGCTAAGTACTTGCCTTATAGTTATATAATAGTCTAGAAATAAAATATAAATAATAATAATAACTTTTTAACTAACAAATTCTTTTAAATGAATAATAATTTTAATATAATATAATTAATATATAAATTATATAATTTACTATTTGAATATAGTTGCACCAATAGAAAGATTTGTTTAGTTATAATTATTTTAATCTTATATTTTAATTCTATTTTTATTATGTTTTAATCTTAATTTTATTTTATTAATATATTATTTAATTATATATGATCAATAAAGTATATACATGATATATTATATTATAATATGATATTTTAAAATAATGTTTGCACAATTTAATAAATCGCACTTAAATTTTTACGCTAACATATAAAATCAATTAAGAAAATAACATTAATAAGAAAATAAAAGTGAATTGGCATATAAGACTCAAAATTATGAAAAGATAATATTTATTTAAAAAATGAAACAAAGTAAATTTTAATTGGTAAATCAAAACTTATTTAATCACACGTGAGAATCTTGTTTCTAAATATGCAATATGAGGAACTTCAAAAAAAAAAGTTCCTATAACACAAAACTACTCAAGCCAATCATATAATTTGTATCGTATATAAAAAAATTAAATAACAAAATTTTAGAAAATAAGAATTATTAAAAATAATTATATGTCATTAGCTAAAACTAATTGAGTTTTCAAAAGTGAATACGTCAAATATAATAACATTAAAATATAGATAGATTTTTTTTTGGATTCTCCTAAAAGTCTATCACACATCTATTCAAAACACGAATATGCTTAACCTCTTTGACTAAGATTAAGAGGTATCCATTCCCTTTTCGACGCACACTCAAATTTTAAGAAGTATCATTCCATCTGTTTTCCATATAGAATATTGCTCTTTCCAAAACTTGATCTCTAATGAACTTATTGAAATATCAAAATCAAACCTACCCAAAAAAAAATCAACTAGATAAACTAAAAATATTGAAAATATTGAAATATCAAAATCAAGCAAAATTTGAAAGTGATGGTAAGGCAACTCTAGAAAACTTTCAATTTTAAAAAATATCTATATCATATTCACCCCTTAAAATAAAATTGAGTTGAAATCACACTAATAACGGTGGAGGACAGTTATTAAACACGTCACGTGGACGAAAGCAGATCGGATATCGTTTGATGACGTGAGCGGAATCAAATTCATATGTCCTTAATCGACACGTATCAGTAAAATACTTGTGATACGCCAGACTAAGTTGTAAGAAAAAGCAGAGTCATTTTCCTCGCGAGATTCGTGGGATCGTTGGGGCCCGCTCCATCTGTACAGCTCAGCTTGATGTGGACGTGCTGTAGTTAAAATACGTTACAGGCTTTGCCTTTCGACACGTGTCAATAAATGTATGCTCGAGGCTGACTTCCGTTAACTTCCATCGATTTAAAATAAAACATCCATAACTATCTGACGTGTTAAAGACATAATTGACGGCGACGGCACGTTTCAGTAGTGGGACCCAATAACATGTGATGTTTGCTCTTGTTCAGCATCTTCCACGTGGCAGTGACACTTGTGGGATCGCCCTTTTAATAAGGTTTGTATGATTGTATCTATTGTACCACGTGGCACGTGGCAGACATTCATGCAGCTTTTCCTAAATAAGCAAACTTATAAACAACTTATAAACACAAAGGCTACACACCCTCCTCTATCAAACTTTTAAAACAAAAAACCATAACTTTTAACTATAGAGAAATTCATTATAGTCCCTTGAGTTAGAGGTACGAAAATTAGCACTATATATTTGAGTTTTTAAATTAATTTAATAATTAAAGCATGTTTGACATCTAAACATGAACTTTAGAGCATCAAAATTGTTCATAAAATGGATTAATCATGAGCATTATATTGGCTCATTTTTCATCCAAGCTAAATAGATTAACATATTTAATCAACGCATTTGACATCAAACCTTAAATGTCAAATCAACATACTTTATATCAAGCTATTGACACTAGATTAACATCTTTGATCTACACATTTTTACATCTAACCATGAGAATTAAAGCTTACAAATAGAGCTTTATATTAATGGAAGCATACTATAATTGCAACAATCTCTTAAATGGCAAGTTGTTGTTGATTGAAACATATTGCTACACAAGTGCAATAATCTTCCAAGTAATGAGAAAAATTAATGAGAACACTTTTCTCCATATTTAAATCACAACTATCACCTCTTCACTATTATTAAGTGTAAGCTAACTCTTTGGGATTCATTCTTCTTTACTACTAGTGCACCTGTCAATGTTTTTCCACTTCTACCAATTTGGGATTTCAATCCGCATTCACTTCTTTCAGACATTCATATATTTGTAACCACACGGGATGATCAAATTTGCCTCTCTCATTTTTCTTTTCGTATGAAAGCTTATGCCTTTTACTAAACCTATTTAACCTCTTCTTCTTGGGTCATACAATACCCTTATCTTGCCATGTAGTCTCCCCATACCACCTTTCTTGTTTAGCACCTAATAATTTATAAAACCTTATGCATCTCTTGGATTTTGGGAAAGGTTAGAAAGTTTGGTTTAATGCCTCCTATTTCCTTCACTTGAAAGTTCATAAGTCTTTTTCAACAAATCTATTTATGCATTTCCCATAATGACATACATTATGTTAGACAATCGTGTATCGTGTTCATGTCCACAATTTGCAAGTGCATACCAAAATAATTTAAATTGTGAAGGAATTGATAAAAGATGCAGAATGTGTTTAATATGCCAAAACCATTCTATTGAAATTTTATAAAGCTTCTCAAGGTTGTTACGTGCATGTCCAATAATCATTTCTTGATGTTATAAATGCAACAAAATTTCTTGAGGGCATACATGATTCAATGAATTGACATATATATCCACTAAGAGCATAATTTGAGTTTATATGAAAAAACTCAATACTTGCAAGGTTGTTTATACTTGTCAATGTAATTTAGCATGCTTTAGAACTAAAACTAACACATCAAGTTTGATACGTGTGGCTTGATCAAAGCTAGTTGAAGGAGAACTACAATACCATCATGTTGGACTAACTGTCAAAGTTCCCCTTCAAGATTTGTGACATGACTTAACTATCATTGTGCTCTAAAGTCTAGCGGTTGTATTAGGCATTGACATATCGAACTTTTGGTGCAATGATAACCCTAAATTCTAACAAGTGGTATCAAAGCTTGGTCATAAGTTAAATCTACTTAGGTAATGATGAGAGAGAGATTGTTGGACTAACCTCTAATGTCCCCCTCTAGGATTTTTGATATGACTTAACTACTTCAAGTGTGTTCTATAAGTCTAGTGGTTGTTGCAGACATCGATAAGGGTATATATTCTAATGCAACAACACTAGCTTTGAACACATCATTCTTCCATGTTGAACAAAGAACTAGTAGATAATCTAACTAGAAAATAACTAAATTTTGGACTAAAAAAGAGGCTACAATACCTATCATGAATCAAAAAGACAAATTTAAACTAATGGAAAGATGACAATGAGACCACCAAACACACTACAACAAATTGTGATATTGCTATCAGGATTTAACTATGTGATTTTGAGTCAAACTCATTGACCCATGTTTCATAAGTAGTGATTCAACATGAATCCATCTCTCATGAGAATAAATGGAACACTTAGCACTCATTGGATCTAGGTGATGCTCACAGGGGTGAAGCATTGGGACTTCCCGAGAGGTCACCCATCCTAGTACTACTCCAGCTTGAACATGCTTAACTACAGAGTTTCCTCCATGGTTAAATCCAAAGCTTGCAACCCCATTTGCAAAACCTTCACCAAGAATTGTGCCTTATGAACCATCCATTAGACAACCCCTTAAGCTCATCAATTGATAAGTAGGAGATAATTTCCACAGTAAGTCAAATTGTGATATTGCTATCAAGATGTAACTGTGTGATTTTGAGTCAAACTCATTGACCCATGTTTCATGAGTAGTGATTCAACATGAATCCATCTCTCATGAGAATAAATGGAACACTTAGCACTCATTGGATCTAGGTGATGTTCACAGGGGTGAAGCATCGGGACTTCCCGAGAGGTCACCCATCCTAGTACTACTCCAGCTTGAGCATGCTTAACTAAAGAGTTTCCTCCATGGTTAAATCCAAAGCTTGCAACCCCATTTGCAAAACCTTCACCAAGCGTTGTGCCTTATGAATCATTCATTAGACAGCCCCTTAAGCTCATCAATTGATAAGTAGGAGATAATTTCCATAGTAAGTCAAATTGTGATATTGTTATCAGGATTTAACTGTGTGATTTTGAGTCAAAATCAGATTCAACATGAATCCATCTCTCATGAGAATAAATGGAACACTTAGCACTCATTGGATCTAGGTGATGCTCGCAGGGGTGAAGCACCGAGACTTCCCAAGAGGTCACCCATCCTAGTACTACTCCAGCCTAAGCGCGCTTGACTACAAAGTTTCCTCCATGGTCAAATCCAAAAGCTTGCAACCCCATTTGCAAAACCTTCACCAAGTGTTGTGCCTTATGAACCATTCACTAGAAAGCCCCTAAAGCTCATCAATTGATAAGTAGGAGATAATTTCTACAGTAAGTCAAATTGTGATATTGCTATCAGGATTTAACTGTGTGATTTTGAGTCAAACTCATTGACCCATGTTTCATGAGTAGTGATTCAACATGAATCCATCTCTCATGAGAATAAATGGAACATTTAGCACTCATTGGATCTAGGTGATGCTCATAGGGGTGAAGCACCGATACTTCCCGAGAGGTCACCCATCCCAGTACTACTCTAGCCTGAGCGCGCTTAACTATAGAGTTTCCTCCATGGTTAAATCCAAAGCTTACAACCCCATTTGCAAAACCTTCACCAAGTGTTGTGCCTTATGAACGATTCATTAGAAAGGCCCTTAAGAAAACAAACCTAAATTAAAAAAATTGACAATATTTTTGGTTAGCGTTGGTCATTGGTATATCTAAGATCTACATTAGTTTTCACCAATCACACACACTCTTCCTTTCTAGGGAGTAAACTTAAAGGACTTCAATGTTTGTTCATGATAAAGAATTGGATTTTAATTCATTGAGTCGTTTAACCACCCTTTACATTGGTTCAATTGAGCGCACTACTTAAGGATTGTGGTAATCCCATGAAGGATGATATATTGATTCATTTCATCTTGAAGCTACCTTCAAAGTATGCATATTTTGTTTTGAGTTAAAATACTTAATAACAAGATGGTGAAGATCACAATAACCTAAGGATTAGCTACTTCCTATAAACAACTACATGTTCTTTAGATTTGGACCCAACTTCAACAAAATCATAGAAAATTTTCCACTATTTTGGCTCTACAAAACCAAGATGGGTGCACCTAAGGGATAAAAGGATTTACAACTTGATATTACATTCACATCTCATCCAATTCATTACATTTTATGACAATATTCATCCCTTACAGTAGATTGGCCATAATTTTTATCAGATCTACAAATAATTATGGGCAATAGCAACTAATTATGACTCAGAGGTTAAATGTAAACAATTACTGACTAGCTGTGACATTCTTCATACATTTAAAGAAAAAATGATAATAATTTTTAGATGTTTACTTGACATCTATCTAAGATCTTTCATATGCTAACTGAAATAGTTGATCAGTGCCTCATCCATTGGGATTTAAAGTGTATCCAATTTATTGACCTAATTGACTACATTACAATCAATATAATCAACATTTCTCTCTATAACTCATTCTTACATAAATCCTTCCTAATGCCTAGAGATCCTGTCATATTTATTGAAGCATTTACTCAATTCATTGAATCAAAAGCAATAACAAATTGACATACAACTTATCCTAGTTGCATTAAACTAAGCAGGCTTTGCTTCTACAACCTCAAAATAACAAACCACTGAAAATGGAGACAAGATTTAGAGAGAAAGATAATGAGGACAGTTCATATTTGTATTAATCTTCTTTGAAAATTATATAATATTGAATAATACTCAAAACAACTCAAAATAAGACACCATGATCAAGGACAATTAATGTATTCTTAGAATTTTCAGGGAAAATACATCAAAGAGTTTATATCAAGAAAGATTGGACTAAAATAGACTAACAAAACTCAAAGTTATAATAAATCAGACCCTTTCTCTAGCCTTGGGATCTATATGATTTGCAACAAGCTTTAGGCATAGAGAAATAGATAGCTATCCTTGAGACAAAAAAGATATAAAATGTTACTGCCATAAAAGTAAAAAATAGTGCAACAGAAAAGGTTTAAAAAATATTCTCTTGTGTGGTCCACTTTATACTACACTTTTCATGCTAAGAGGTTCATGATTAGTTTTAGAGTTGTTGGCGTTCCTCGGATGGTTTAACCAATGAATTTGCACATGGTGGACCTAATTTAGATGTCTGCAGAGTTACTTCTACTCGAGGGTCTCCATCCATGTCATCATGCGTAGTTAAAACAATAATTACATCTATTTTTCTATGGTCATGTCATCATTTTGGACCATCATACCTGTTACTGTAGTTAGTTGTTCTTCTTTGTCTTCTTCTGCTTGAACAGATGTATTAGTTATTTGTGTCTCATCTTGGTCCATTTCCTCATCATCAATTTCTTCAATTACTAACTGCTTTGAATTGAAAAAAATCTTCCATCCATTTATTGAAAATTGTATCATCTAGCTAATCAAAACTCAGAACCTCTCATTATTTCTTAATCACAAAATCTCCTAGCTTATCAAATTCAGCAAAATCTTCTCTAATGGAATTATAAAACAATTGCACCTTAACAACCTCTTCAATTGTCATTGCCCATAGCAAATGCCCTTTTTTACTTATAACTCTATTTATTTTGTGACATAATAAATCATCTAATTCTTTGCCCCATTCTTCATTTTCTTTCATTTTATGTATCTTTTTAAGTGCATGGGGAAAGAGCTCAAAATTCTCAGGAAGATATTTTGAAAAAAAATTATTACTTTCTTTTGCATTGCAACTCTTTTTTCATCAAAATCAAATAAATCACTTGGCACATCAAAAGTTTTTTCTATATATGGACAAGATGAACTAATCATCGAAATCATCAAAAGGGTAATATTTTTATTCTTGTTGCCTCATTTACTCATGATGGGTTTTAAATTATCTTCACTACTTTTTATTTCATCCCACATGTTCATTATTTTTTCCAATTGTTCATGAAATGTTGGCCAATCAATTTTATCTACTAACTATAAGATTGTTTTCCTAATTTTATCTTCATACAAATCATTCAACTCAACATGTAAGGCTCAAAGTTTACTCTTTTCTTCCTCAAATTCTTTAGCAGTATAGAATTCTGGCCTTTGGGTATTAGGAAATTATACCAAAGGAGTTGACTTGAATTGTTCAACTGGGGGGTGAGGATAAGTAATTCGGGGTTGTCTTGATTCTCCCACTTTCTTTTTCCTAGTTGCTTATCCATTTGAGCTACTTGAGCCTCCAACTGATGTATCTTGTTTCCTCTCTCCTCATATGCATTCGGTATTTCTTCAAACTTGGCATTGAGCTCCATGAATTTATTTTTATCTTTTTCAGAAACCACTACCCCAAAGTCCATTATCTCCCTAGTCATTTTAGACACTTTTTCACTATTTACCTCATCTACTCTATACACCATGAGGCTACCTATATGCTCAACACTTGAAATTTCTTGTAGCCTAGTTTTATCCCTCTTTACAATAGACCATATCACCTATGCCTGGTGATTATTTCTATATTTTAAACCTTTATGTACCTATAGGATTTCTTCCTCGATTTTAAACTAAGTATCCTTTGCCTTCCTAACAAAATAAAAAATCATAGCATTGGTTATGTCCCATTCAGGAAAGATTTAAGACTCTTGAGTTTTTCAATAATTGCCTTCACCCTTCAAGTGTTAACTGTGCAAATTCCTCCATGAAGTTAGCTTTAACTTCCTCTTCAATTTCAGAGTCCAACCTATTAGGTTGCTTTTCTTTTAATAATTTGCATTATTTTCAAAATTACCAATATTTCTTCTCCACAAAAACTAGGCAAAAGCTCTAGTCTTTACAAAAATTTCATCATCAATGAGTTTTTGGGCAACCTGTGCTATCACAGGGTCCATTCCCTTACCTCTATAATGTACAATAGTAATATCAAAAGATGCAGGCATAAGAGGCTCTTCAGATGCTCTTCCTTCAATGTCAACAGTTATAACCACAATTTCCATTTCCCCTCCAATTTGCCTCAGTTATTCTCTTAGAGATGCTTCATCATCTATTCTGAGTGGAGTCTAGCTAGGTGATTATTCTTCCACATGAGAAGATGACCCTTGTTCTAATCTCTGCTTCTTGGGACCATGTGTGTCAAGTGGACTTTTAGACCTTGACCTATTGTATGGGGTAACATGTTGTATATTCTTGGCCACCACATACCCGGCTCATTTTTATAGTGTATACTGCCCCAAGGTCATAATCATTCTACTAGCCATCCTCCTCTCTACCTCAATAGCCTTGTTTGGGTATGCTTTTATTATGATTTCTTTCTTCTCATTCAGTGTTTGTATAATCCCAACAAAATCATCCATTAGCACATCTATTTTCATTCCCCAATACTTTATATTTGATAGGGGATCATAATCAGGTTCAAAAGCATTTATAAATTCTAGGACTTTACTGTAAACTATACATTTTTCCTTCCTGAGCTCTTGTTCTTGAAATGAAAACCTATTTATAATTATGTCCTTAGGAAAATATATAGTTTTCTTTTGATGTTTAGCTTTACTCCTTTCTCTAAGGAGGTCATAAAATCATTTACAGTCAACAAAGAGGGCATGGGATTGATCCATCTAATATTTATCTTAAAAAATTCCCAAGTTCCTCCATCCCTTTTTGACAAAAATAAAATTGTGAATAATAGTAATCATTGGAAAGAAAGTACCTTTAGATTTACCAAGCAAATTCCTTGCCTCAACTGATCTAATTTGTCATAATAATTCAGCAATTCCTACTTTCAAAGGCACCTAGTATGAAACACGTGGTTTTCCCAAAAATCCATAAACTTTGAAGACAATGGAAATAGGATACAAAATAATATCACCCTAATTTTCGCTCACCAATAGTCCTTTAGCGTGGTCTTTGGGTCTTATCAGCTCTAATAGAGATTGTGGTTTCCTAGGGCTATCCCCTACTAACAATATTCTAAGCCTAGAGGAAAAGTATTTCTTAAATTTGACAAAGCTAGCATCAGTTACCTCCCATGTCATGTCTGCATGCCATAATTATATAGGGAGCCTCTCTCCATCTCTCTCTAATTCCAATTTCATCTCCTTGGAGAAACAAGTAACTCATTTGTATAAACAAATACACATCAACATTGAAACCAGCATAAGGGCTTGTCAACTTTAGCCTTTGCTAAACCAATCAAACCATTATGAATTTCTTTAGCCAAGAAGGTAGCAAAATCAAGAATTGAACTCAATCCATATTGAAAATCCTGAGCAATAATGAGGACAATAGACCCTGGAATGTGATCTTGTTCATCCATGCCAAAGATTTTGCAAAGAGAGAAATATAAGGCATGTTCCCTGGAGTTAAAGCACTTTTTCAATAAGGGCTTGGGGGTGTTTTGTGTGACCAAGGGAAATAACCAATTTTAACAAAATGTTGTTGTAATGGCCCTCCCCTTGGATACATCCTTTGTTTATCATATCTGACTTGGAGGTTGTCCATGTCAATTTTCTCATGAACAACATGATTAGGGTTTAGCTTGAAAACCTCTCTAATTAGTTCAGGTGAAACCTAAAAAGGTTACCTCCTACATGGTTCTTCACTACTCTAGTAATTGGATCATATTTCTTTCCCATGTCTACGAGTAGATCATCATCGAAGAAGACTCCAAGGATAGTCAATTTACCTATGTCAAATTCCCAACCATTACTTAGTGGAGTATCCAATTTCGTCTTTGCAAACCATTTCCTAAAAAGCTCTAATCCTCTCATAAACACCTTTGCATCCCTTAACCAATTTGCTTTTTCATAGAAACCCTCGCCAACTAGTAACCTAGCACTTTTTGGAATCAACTTTCTTCCCCTAACTAATTCATTCATTAACAACAACATTTGTACCAAAAAATAATCGTGAATTGACCTCTTTACGTTATCTACTTTTCCAAAAAAATCTTTGCATGGAGGCTTTTTTTTTGCTATTTACCCTAGTTCAATTATAATTTATCAATTCTCAGAAGTTTCAGAAAACTTACTTGCATTTTCTTGCTTTTTTGTCTATGTAAATCACTTTGCAATGTGTTGAAAACCTTGAAAACATCTTTCCCTTAGCTTTGGAAATCTTCTTGCTATGAGAATTCTGCAATTTTATGGCTCAGTAATCAAGAATTGTGAATTTTACTACAACATTAAGCTTGCACAAAGTGGCATTGATCAGAATTAATGCCCTAATATTCAAATTTTGCGTCCTGCCATGAAATTTTAATTTCATTCATTGATCATGGAGAATCAGATAGCTTGTTTTGGACTAAAAATGGATGCATTAACCTTTTTAAAAAATTTTCTACATGTCAACAGGGTGCATTCCCGCATTTTATAATGTTTAAACATTTTCACGAAGTAGTGGAGCACTGATCGTTGATCTTCCAAAGATTGACGATCATAAACAATCCTTCTATCTTCATAACTTTGGCTTTAAAACTATAGGCCCACTGGCACAATCATTTTCTAGCTCAACAAACACATAGACCATCCCGCCAATCATCATGTTCCATATCACCATGCTTTTCTACCTTGGCGTGACTCGGCAACCTTTTGAGTAACTGGCCCCACATGTCCACATGGCAAGCAGGCACTTTACCACTTTGGTCAAAGTTCAGTCACTTTCATATTGCGATGAAAATCCTTCTGCTGATTTTTCAAAGATCGATGGTGTTATACATCTTACCTTTTTTAACACCCACTCAACAAGGTCAACCAATGAAATGCATTTATTTTTCCAACATGTTCTAATAGTCGCCAACTACTCCAACACCTTTTAAACTGATTGGCATGACATCACTGAGTACACATGGAAAGCGAGCACTTTACTGCTTTGGTTAAAGTTCACACATCTTTATATAATGGTAATTTAACTACCATAGATTTTTCAAAGATTGATGGTGCAATGTCATGATACAAAAAGTTAACTCATTCGCCCAACTTGACCAATGAGATAGCTTGTAATTCCAATGTGCTTTGACAACCCTTGACAACTTCTAAAAAGCTTTGGTGTCCTCCAGTCTTTTGTGGTGCATTAAACAACCAAGGTCACCAAGTGCTATGTGGCAATGAGGCACTTTCTTGCATTTGCTAAAGGTTGAGAAAATTCATGTTGTGGGCAAGCTCTGATCGTTGTTCTTGGGGAGATCAATGATAGCAAAAATAACTACAGTGGTTAAAACACTTTGCAAAGTATTAAGGAAATAATGAAGGTGAAACCACTGTTGAGGCAAGGTTGAGAATAAATATAGGAGAAGGTAAAAATAAAACTTTAGGGTAACAATATCCCACATAATTTTTATAGAACCTTCTTTCCATTTTTTTTGAAAAGCTAGAGCACTTATATAAGGGTTTGACAAAACTTTAATAATTTCACCTAGGGTTTTGACACATTTCCCAATTTTAAACACATGGGACTAACGATTCTTTCACTACATAGTGTAACAAGAATACCTAGTGAAAAACCAAGCCAACAGGCTCTGAGAGCCTGGAAGAACTCTTTAGAAAATTTATTGCCAACCTCTAACCATTGGAGGTGAGCTTTGATTTGGGCCGCTCAAGCAATGTTGTTATTCATAATTTGTTTATTATGGTGAAGCTTGGCAAGTTGGATTTTTAAGTCAACATCAAACAGGTTAAGGGTAAGAGCTTTAGAAGCCTTCCTGAGGGCCTTGGTATTGGTTTCATAAGACCTTTTTAAGAAAACCACTAACTACCTCCCATAGATGTGAAGAAATCTAGCAATTCTAGTAATAGCATCATTCCACCATTGAATCCAACCAAATTTAGAGTGAGGACGTGGCTCTAAATTCTAGACACGTAGGATGTGAGCATTAGTGGAAGAATGCGTCATCATCGATGTGTTAAGGAAAACTATGTTCTAATAGCTCACTAGATAGTTGTTTACCAAAAAATAGAAAAATAAATGGGATAGTGGTCTAAAAATGTCACATCTAGCAAAGGAATGACAGATAACTCTTGATCCTTAGAAAAGGTAAAAAATGATTGTGCAGTAATCATAACACAGTCGAGACATTTTCATATATAGTCAAAGCTAGCTAGAAAATTAGACCAAGTGTGCTAAACTCCACTATGCTGGAAGCAGTTAGTATTGGGATCAAATAGGCCCAATTTATTATGCATGTAGTACCATGCTTCTCTTTCCCCGACTATCTAGCGAAAAGGAAAAAAGTCTTCTTTGTCAAAAGCCAGCTCAATCATATTAAAATCACCACACATCACCCACACATTGTAGGAGGCAAGTTGTTAGCCATCCAACACCATAAATTGAGATCTTTCCATAGCATCATTGGAAACATAAGCATTAACTATACCAAAAGAATGATTATTGAGAGAAAGAAAAATGTGAATAATTTTGTATGTGGGGTCAGAACCATACAAAATAATAACAGAATGAAGGCGAGGTGATAGGAGAGTAACTACACCACCTCTACTAGTTTCATGCTGAGATGAAAACATAATGTTGTTTGGCCAAATGACACAACATGCATAAGATAACATGAAACTAGAGATTTTAACCTCTTACATACAGAGAAAATCTAAATTTCCAAGTCTATGACAGGTATCCTTAACATAGTACTTTGTGGAGAGGTTTGTGAGACCTCGTACATTCCATGATAAAAAAAATCATGAAAACTCTTCCATATCTTCGTCATTCTTGAGAGAGGAGTAACTATTTTGTAAAAAAGTAGAGACTAGGGTAAAACTAGAAGGAAAAACTCTTTGAATGATAGCTTGTTGCTTCTCTATTGGTTTCTTAGCATCTCTAGGAGGACTATGAGAACGCTGCACATTCTATGTCACAATGGACGATGATATTGGAAATACAATAGGAAAGTAAACTTTGAGAGGGGGGGGCAGGGGAGGGAGGTTGAATCAACACTTTAAAATTTCAAACTCTAAAACTATTCACCACACATCCATCTCACAGTCTATGCATGCAAACTAAAATACCAAATTAAGAATATACATTCATAGCATGAAAGTAAATATTCAACACATGTATAACACAAGATATTTGGTTACCCAAAAACCCTCCAAGGAGAAGGTAAAACTAGGGTGGGGATGACACCTACAAATCTTCACTACTACAGTAATAAAGTGTATCCAATGAAGGTTACAATGTTTGACTTAACTGATTCACATGTTAAAATGTCTCAATATTGATCCTTTGTTTAGCACTCTATTGCTTGATGTCAGATCACCTCTATACTGATGTTTACTTGATCCTTTTTTAGTAGATGTACCTCTATTGTCCTTTGTTTCCTTTCCTATGGTCTCCTTCTAACTGATTCTACAATGTAACTCAATTCATAACACCTTAATCACCATGAATGCTCTATTTGTGCATGCAAACTCTCTTCAATTCTCCTAAACATTCCTCTCTATATATGTTAAAGTTTAGGGTTTGTCTTCCTTAAGAAGACCTCGGTGATTTAGGGTTAGGTATGAATCAACAATAGTGATTCACCCATATTGCCACTTGAACCTTCCCTTTTTCTAACTCGATACATGTAATACATAGGGATTCACAATTAAGATTCATCCTTATCAATAAAATATTGTAAAACAATACTTAACTCGACTCAAAAATAGTTTACATAGTAGTTTGTGCCAATACAAACAATTATGTCAAAATTTTATTATTCAGCATTGGAAGTCCCTAGTGCTTGGCACTAACTATAACTTCAATGTTGTCACTTAACATCTGAATGACTCAACATGCACTACGTTCTCGACACTTGAATCGCTCAGCTCATACTATCTACTCAGCATTTGAGTGACTCAACACTTGAGTGGCTCAACACTCACTATGTAGTCAACATGCACTATCTTATATGTTATGCTTGGCATACGGTACTTATTTGGTATGAACTCAAAAAATAACCTAAGTGTATAGACACTCATTAGTCAAAACCAATCTGAGATCAACAATCTACCCCATTGACATGAGCGTCAAAAACACTTGGTCATACATTAATGATTTTATCCTTACAAGAATAACATAGATAACTATAATCTATTTAGCTTCTATACATAAATTTCAAAACATCAAAATTTGGCAGCACATCACTTATCATTCATACCTCAAAATATCATAACTCCCTATGAGTTGATTGTTCTACGCTATACTCAATATCTAATACAAAATATTTCTCTTGTTGAGTAGATTGGTTGTCTATCTTTGTCTCTATCTCCCCCATACTCTTTCTCATTATTACTCCCCCTTTTTGACACTTATGTTAATGGGTTATACACTAATAGTGTGTTTGTCTGAAAATGGTTTGTGGACCTTAAGTATAATATTTAGAGTTGCATCCCAATTATCACAAGCTACCTCCAATGACTTCATTTGGATGGCTAGCTCGATAGCAAGGTGTACTATGCCTTCATGTGTAGAAAGATGAGACTCTTTCTTCATGAGATTTTCAACATAGGCTAGTTCCTTGTGCAGTGTCTCCATGTATGGAGTCAATGTCGATTGGATGCATTTTAGTTTAGCCCTAATGTTGGCTTCATCTACATGTAATGTTACTAACTAGCTTTGGGAATGTAGGAGGGTACTAAAGTGTTTCTCACTTTGCGTTGGAGACTTTGGTAGAGTGATACCAGATGTGTGCATATTGCTCTCCAAGTTTAGTATATGACTCCTAACTTCCTTGGTAAATAGTGTAGTATTATTTAGTTTGGTATACAAAGAGAAAATATTCTCTAGTATCATCTTTACACTTTATATTTTGGTTGCTAATTCAACCCATGTCAGTGCAATAACACTTTATATATTTTCATCAACCTTGTGTTGGAATTTTCTCTCAAACCATTCAAGTAATTTGAAATTAGAATCTAGGTTTGTCTTATCCACTAAGCTAGTTAATTGTTCAATTATTGGCTTGTTTTCCTCTAGATCTAGCAAACTGAATGCATCAATAAAAATGTCTTTGATATCAATCAAAGCTTTCTTCTTCCTTTGCTCCTGTTGGAACAATTCTTGATGCTTCTTTTCTAGAGCTTCTTGGAGTCTACCTATCTGCTTAAT
The DNA here is from genome assembly GCA_028749045.1 of Cupressus sempervirens. Classification (NCBI taxonomy): domain Eukaryota; kingdom Viridiplantae; phylum Streptophyta; class Pinopsida; order Cupressales; family Cupressaceae; genus Cupressus; species Cupressus sempervirens. The sequence goes on along the minus strand of CM053789.1, from coordinate 9,449,123 downwards.
AGTAATAGTTGCATAATCAAATTTTAGCAACTCAATTACTTCATCCAGGTTTACATCAAAAAATGATTACATAACTTCAGCTCCCTTGGATGTACTTGAACTAGGCCTTGAGGATTGTAATGGTGTAGCTTCTATGCTCAACCTCTGAAGAGCTTGACTAGGAGGAGTGGTAGATTTTGGTAATGTTACCAATGTTTGTATTGCAATTTTCTCCTCTGGCTTTATTTTCAAACTTGACTCTTTAGGCGTGTCCTTCTCTTCCTTTATATTATTAGTAACACCTTGACTATGTGTTGTAGGTGCAAGAGCATCTACCTAAACTATTTGAATTTGATTTTCTTCATTCTTTTCTATCTCATCTTTGTCATGTACACTTTCCTCTATAGTTATTAAGACTGGAGTACTTTGTGCCATTATACTAATGATAGAAGTAGATGCCTCCTTCCTTTAATATACCATAATGAGCAATGTTGGTTATATCACTATGAATTGAGGAGGGGCTGAGGGTGTCATTTTTTTCTATAATAACTCCCCCCAGATAGCTTATCTACCTTCTCAATCTCATCAATATTCACCAGTACAGAATTCTCACAAAGTTTATCCTAGGTGGTGGATTCCATTGGTATCTTTTTCAAGCCATCCTCTATGAGGGGATTGATGTTCTAAGTGGCAATATCATAAACATCCTTTATCTTTATAGTGTCATCTTCTTTGTTCACCTCATGTGATGGACTGACACTTAGCACGAGTGTATTTGGTACACTCTATTCTATTGGTTACTCAACCTCAGCTAGTGGATGTGTGTCTATGTTTATATTTGTGCCTCCCTCAACTATATCTCATTCAATTTCATCTTCTTTTTCTCCTTCTTTTTCTTCTCCAACCTTAATAGGTTCCTGCAATATTGTCTAGGATGTTGTCAAAATTTATAGTGATTTCCACATCAAAGTAGACTTTTGCACAACATCCTCAATGCTATTCTGTAGAATACTGAATGCCTTGTATTTTGGTGCAAATTTTTTAGTATGTTTCTTATGGATTTTTCAATTGCACCCTTACTTAGTTCCAACATTACTTGGGCAAGTGTTGTTTCTCTTATTTGTTTTTCAGTACTCAAACAATATTGCCACTTCTACTCAACTCTCTCATACACACTCTTAGATATGGAGTTGGCAAGTTCAAGAGGAGTCTTTTTATATATTGCCATCATGGCATATTCTGCCTCTTCAACTTGATTCTTTTTAATCTTGCCAAGATTGTCAAACTCAATGTGAGAGAATCTAGATAAATCAGCATGATTGCTAATATTCTCACATAGATTATCTAAATTTAAAGAAGAACTATGACTTACCACTTAAAACTAGTTGTTATCATCAGATTCAGGCTTCTCTTCATCAGATTTAGTTGGAACAACATATTTTCTCCTTGGTCTCTTCTGAGATTCTTCACCCTTGCTAGCTTGACTAGCTCTTTTCTCCTTCGGTTAGGCTACATCTTTAGCCTTTTGTATAGTGGCCCTTGTGCTAGCCCTAGTTGTAGGTACTATAGGCTGAGTAGGTTTTTCAACCTTCTTTGGTTTCTTTACTATAGGTGTCTTAGCTTTTTTTTCTTCTATCCAGTAGCTATAGGTGCTTCATTGACTTATTCTCCCTCGACACCTTCTACAATTTCTATTTCCTCTTCTTCTTTTTCCTCTCCTTGATCTTGGGTGTTGGTAAGTGGTGCTTGGGCAGGTGCATTTTCTTCTTCTTTATCATCTTCTTCTTCTACCCCTTCACCAAATTTCTCTTTCAATTTCTTTACCATCTTATTCTTCTTTCTAATGATTGAAGTAGTCTTCAAGTCCATTGTGATTTTTGACTTAGCCATATCATAGTTCCCAAAAGTTGTAGCCTCCTTGTCCAATTCTTCTGCAAGTAATGTTATTGTTGTAGAGGCTTTATCAATGTTTGTTTCATATTCCAATGGTCTTAACCATCTAACTCTAGGAACTACTACCTAGACATATGTGTAGTCAGTGTCAATTAGAAATAAAACATCATCAAAATGTTTCTCCACTAGTGAAACTAGTATCCTCAGTCTTTTCTTCATTGTCTACTTGAAGTCTTCAAAGTATCTTGTCATGATTTGTTCAAAATTGTAACCTAGTTACTCAATGAATTCACCTATTTACACTGCAATAGATCTGTTTACCTTCCATGCAATTTTACCAAAAGTAGGAAACATATTATGCACATAAAAGAATATACATACAAGAATAGATCCAAAGTTGCATTGTGCACTTTTGCTCTTCCTTATGGCTCCCAAATTCTTAGTCAATTATTGTAATTGCAACTTGGTAAGATCATAAGTATGATCTTTCTTCACTATTTTGTATCCCACATCCACTGCAATACATGGAACACTGTTGAACCTATTGGATTGATAGAGCTTATGTGCTATAATCCTCACTACAAAAGAAATTAAGGGATCTGTAATTATGTCTATTTTCATCCCTCATTTATTCCATACAACCCCTATATTTCTTTCAATTACCTCTTTTTCTTCTCTTCTCAATGTCTTTGGCCAATCTAGGGTTGGATACCTTGTAACTCTATGCACAATTTTCTTGGTGATTTTCACTGGTCCATTCTCTAACCATTTTAAATTATCATGTATCCTACTCAAAACTATCTTTATGCATTATGTATTGAAGATGTTGGGGAATTCTAGGGTATGAGTTAACCCTTTCTTCTCAACAATTTTGAATTCCTCCTTCAATGCTCCATTTTCACACAATTTCCCATATGTCTCCCTAATCTACATGTCTCATATGCTTACAACCTTACATGTATAGCAACATCTAACATCTTCGATCATTAAAACTTGTGGTGGTATCATTGACAATGTACCGAATAGATCTTGTTTATAAGCTATGTCTAGAATAGCTCTAAAGTTAGGTTGCTTAATCTCACTACTTATCAATTGCACATTCAAAACCTCCTTTCCCTCTACAACCTTGGCTACTAAGAACTAGACACCATTTCATAAAACTAGGTTTTGCAAAAATTCAAACTACATAACTCAACACATGATAAATACCTTTATGATTATGCAATGATGGTGTTGAGTGACTGTTGAATCCATTTACAAAAGCTCAAAACAATTACTCTAGTTCATCTTTAGCTCTTCATGATCTCCCTCTAATTCAAATAATGTCAAATGGGTAGAAATCATTCATATAGACCTGAAAACCTTGCAATTAATGTTTAGTGCTTACACAACTGTAAGCTTGGCTTCAATAAAGATTTGGACTCACTCAACTTCCATGAAGTTTCCTTTCCACTCAACAACCACTTTGAGCTTGGTCAATACTAACAATTGTGAAAGCTCGACAACCATAGTGAAACTTTTCATGCTTGATAGCAACACAAAAACTAATAAAACTAAAATATTTCTTCTTGGTTCTTAACAACACTTTGCATATCTCTTCATGCATATGTAATCTTTTTAGCACTAAATCATTGGAACTGGTGTAAAGTATATCCTTTTTGATATCTGTCCCACTTATCTTTTGATTGCTTAATTGGAGGAGGTGTGATCACCTGACCCATTGGGTGAAGCGATCCCTTCTACACTTTATGTGTTATAGTCTTCCTTTCTCTTCCATGTCTTGTTCATTTCATCTCTGATATTCTCAACATCTACCTTTTCTTTGCCTTTGTTGAATTCATCATTCGGTGCCTTTGACCTTTTTGGACAATTTTTGCTCATGTGACCAATCTTCAAACAACTAAAACATGTCGTTTGACTCAACCATCTACTATAGTCACTTATGAAATGTGTTCTTATGTAATTTTTAGCAACATGTCCATATTCTTGACAGTAATGACAACTATACCTTCTATTATAATCCCAATTATAAGAATTGTCATTATGCCTTACCTTTGTCTGCTTTTTTGATGACCATTTAGGATTGGATTTTCACTCATATGCTCTATGTCCATACTTCTAAAAATTGTAGTAGTATCCTTGAAATATTTGTGAGCTTGTGGTCTTGGTTCTACATTCATGTGCCTAATGTCCTTATTTGTTACATGTATGGCAATGACTCATGAATTTTTTCTTAGGATTCTGATTTGTAGTCTTGCTCATACAAAAATTGGTAGTATGACCTATCTTACCACAATTATGACAAGTAGGTTTGGAGTTCTTACCTTTTTTACTTCTCTCTTTGTCACTTTTGGATGTTTCTCCTTGTTCAATACTAGTGTCTCCCAATCCATAAGTATCATTGTTGGATCTAGGGGATCTAATCAATTGTTCAAAGTATTTGATGGATTCAGTAAGTTTTTTGAAACTATCAAAAAACTCCTTCTCTCTTTTAGGTCATTTTTTAGTTGTTCATTCTACAACTTCAGTATTGTGATCTCAGTATCCTTCGCATTTAATTCATGATTAGTAGTCATCATTTGACTCAAGTTTTCCTATTGTATGTTAGCAATCCTGGTTACCTCTGATGTTTTCTCTTCTAGTTTGTTGGTCAAGATCCTTTTGTCATCTTCAATCATGACTTCATCCTCTTCAACATTCTTTTTTTACTCAGTTACTTCACATAGCAATACTGATTGGATCTCTTGTTCTCTCTTCAGATTTCTAACCTCTTTAGTTAGGGTTCCATTCTTTTCCATTAGATCTGCAACTACTGCATCAAATTCATTGGAGTTTCCATTTGTAAATAATTTAGTAGTGTCAATCTCTTGATATTGTGTGTCATTCTCTTGAATAGCAATTTCCTTCCTTCTCTGCAATGATCTCTTCAACTCATCTCTTGCTTCATTCAATTGATGTAGGGTAAGTTGTATTTCAATTTTTTGGTTCTCAACAGTCTTTCCTAATTTGTAGACTTCCATTTCCAAGATCCTCAAAGTTGCAAATCTTTTCATTTAGAGAACTAGGCTCTGATACCAATTGTTGGAAATACAATAGAAAAGTAAACTCTAAGAGGGGGGAGTGAATCAACACTTAAACTTTCAACCTTTAAAACTATTCACCACACATCTATCTCATAGTCTATGCATGTAAATTGAAATACCAAATTAAGCATATACATTCATAGCATAAAAGTAAATATTCAACACAGGTATGACACAAGATTTTTGGTTACCCAGAAACCCTCCAAGGAGAAGGTAAAACTAGGGTGGGAATGACACCCACAAATCTCCACTACTATAGTAGCAAAGTGTATTTAATGAAGGTTACAATGTTTGACCATGAAACATGATCTACCATGTGAAAGGTTTTCCTTGTTAAAGGCTTACAATATTTTTAGATCTTACCCTATTAAAGGATTTAAAACACCCTACTAAAAGTCTTTCTAGTAAGATGACTTTAATTTACAATGAAGTAAGCACCCCGTTAAAGGATTTTAGAACTACCCTATTAAGAGATTTAACTGATTCACCTATTAAAATATCTCAACATTGATCCTTTGGTTAGCACTCTATTTCTTGGTGTTAGATCACATCTATACCAATTTGTAATTGATTCTTTCTGATCAAATGTACCTTTGATGTCCTCTATTCTCCTTCTAACAAATTTTGTAATGTAACTCAATTCAGACCACCTTAATCACCATGAATGTTTTGTCTGCACATGCAGACTCTCTTTAATTCTCCTTAGCATTCCTCTCTCTATATGTTAAAGTTTAGGGTTTTTCTTCCTTAAGAAGACCTAGGTGATTTAGGGTTAGGTATGAATCAATGGTAGTGATTCACCCATATTTCCACTTAAACCTTCCCTTTTTCTAATTGGATACATGTAATACATAGGGATTCACAATTAAGATTCATCCTTATCAACAAAATATCATAAAATAATACTTAAGTCAGCTCAAAAATGGTTTACATAGTAGTTTGTACCAATACAAACAACTATGTAAAAATTGTATTACTCGGCATCTGAAGTCCCTGGTGCTCGACACTAACTGCAACTTCAATGTTGTCACTTGGCATCTGAATGACTCAACATGCACTACTTGCTTGACACTTGAATCACTTGGCTCATACTATCTACTCGACATCTAAGTGACTCGACAATGGAGTGGCTCGACACTCACTATTTACTTGGCATCAATTGTCTTATATTTTATGCTCGACATATGTTACTTGTTTAGTATGAACTCAATAAATGACTTAAGTGTATAGACACTCATTAGTCAAAACCAATCTGAGATCAATAGATGCGGCAAGTGGAGTGTGAACCACAATAGGAGTGGTAGCCCTCATAGATGCCTTGATCCCCTATGAAACAATATGGTGGGAAACCTATGAATCAACAAGATTTGACTCCTATAAAACCACCATCGACCCTACAATGGTTGAGGTTTGTGCTCCTATTTGTATAGGAGGAACGAAAACTATAACAATATACATCTTATTGGGAGCCGAAGAAGCATTTCCTTTGCGTCCAATAGTGGTCCATTCCTCATTTTTTTTTCCTTCTGTTTGTTTAGTAGGAGCATTCATGGGTGGGGGTTTAACCCTAGGTACTACCAAAAGGGAAATCCTTGATCTTGTGTTTGGCCGAGTGACACCTATAATAGGTGTTGAGTAGGTTCAAATAGAGCACCTTTTGAAAGAAGGTGCGGGAACCAACTTGAATTTCTATAGAATCCTTGAGATCCTTGGAGAGATCAACTTCAATGCAAATGCTTCATTGAGGGCAAGCATTAAAAAAAATCATATTCCTTAGTAACAACTTTGCCATGGCTTTCTAGTTTTTGTTATTTTTTTGTTACTCTTCTGGTCTTTTCCCATCTACTGTTGATGGTTTTGTTTTTTATGTTGAACTTTTTTATGGGTTGTAGGTGGTACGATACGATGACCACCTACATGCAATTTTTTAACTTATACTCTACTAGTTTTAAAAGTAGGAATACTAGTAACTCTATATTCTAGTATACTATTTTTGATGTTTTTGATATGAACCATTAGGGAGACTACTTGGTTGTGTGTTGGTTGCTAGCAGGTTTTCGATAGTTGTTCCACCTCTATTGTAAAGGGCCAACCCCCTAGTTTTTGGCTACTTTTCTCATCAAAAATAACTTTTCCATTGGAAATGACTCAATAAATGACATACAAGGCAAGAGTAGACCATGGAACTCAACCTAGACAAGAAACCTAAACTTTTTGTCGTTAGAAACTATAAAGTCTCATGACCATCGTTGGAACACTAGTAGGGAGGAGTGAACCGACCAAGGGCCATTGCTAAAAACTGTATCAACCTAGGATGGGTTAATGAAGCAAAATTGAAAAAACCTTTGGTAAGGCTTTGCATAGCATCAAGGAAGACTCCATGAGGAGTCCAACTCTTGTTAACCCTTTCAAGGAGCATGGCTTCAGGAGGAATCCTACCCACAAAATACCCTATAAAAGTATGTTGTTCTAACCATTCACATGTAGAGTCAAATTCTTGCAGAGGAAGGATAATATTAGGAATACCTCATGAAAAACCTTCAAGATGAACTTGCAAGGATGTTTGTTCAATGGAGGCACCATGGCTTTCTAAAGCAGCAAAGTGAACACCAGTATCAACTACTGGGTCCTAGCTAGCCCGAGCCATTATAAACTAGCCCTAAAAACTTCTCACACTAAATGTGGTATGATAGATGGAGAACACATAAGGAAAGCTTAGATGAAGAGTCATACACAGAAGATGATATTTTGAAAGAGTGAACTTTCTTCAAAAGTTTATCTAAGTTTTTTTTTTTAAATAAAAAAAAAAACTTATAAGATAGAAAATTAAGATTTATGTAAATTGTTTTATTAAAAAATATAATGTATGAAAGTTTTTATTTTAAAAATAAGAATAAAAATTTAAGGAGAAATGAATAATTTCATTAAAAATAGCTTCACTCTAAATTTTTACTATTTGTTTTAGAACTTCCTATTATCGAACTCATTTCTAGTAAAGATCTAAATATTAGACTTAAAAGTAATTTTATTATTAGTCAGGAGATAAAAAAATTATATGTGTAGTCATGGCCCAACTCATAATCATAATAAATAGTAGAACATTGAAATAATAGTATAAAGTTCAAGTATACTATAATCTAGCATATCTAATATTCATATTAAATGAGTATAGATTAATATTTGATTAGAGATTAATATTTAGTATAATATAACATATTTAATGTTGATATTAAATAATTAGAGATATGATCTACTATATGTATTTGTTTTAGATTATAAATATATATAGTTTTATTGATATCATTAAGTTTCCTATATAATATGAAGTTAACAAATATATTATAATACATATATAAACTATTATTAATGTATTTATTTTTTATAATATGATGAGACTTAGATGCTCTCAACTTATTTTGAAGATGCTTTCGGAGAATGATATATCTGCCCTCCAAAGCCTTGTTTCCCAACAAGAAATTGTAGATGCCATCTGGAAGCTAAAAGATAACAAAGCCCTGGGTCTGGATGGCATTCTCGCTGAGTTTTACATAGCCAACATTGAGTGGATTTCTAAGGACCTTTATGATTTATATCTTTAGGCTTTCTCCAATGGCACTCTAGGGGATGCTATTAACATTGGTATCATTAAACTCATCCCCAAAGAGGAGGAAAAAGCTTTGATTAAGAATTGGTGTCCTATCACTTTACTTAATGTTTCCTATAAAATCCTTGCGAAGGTTTTGGCCTCTCGGCTTGAGACTATTCTCCCTAAATTTATCTGATCTACCCAGACTAGCTTCATTAAAGGTAGATTCATCCTTGAGAATCTCATTACTAGTTGGGAGGCCATGGAGTGGGCCAATTCTTCTAATCAGAAGGCTACTATGCTCCTCCTTGACTTTGAGAAAGCTTATGATAGGATTGAATGGGACTTCATCTTATCGATGCTAAAAGCTTTTGGATTTCCTGATATTTTTTGTAAGTATATTCAACTTCTTCTCAAAGATGCTTCTACCATGATTGACGTCAATGGAACCTTGTCCAATCCTATTCTGCTGTCTCGATCTATTCGACAGGGTTGTCTTCTTGCTCCTCCCTTTTTGTCATTGCTTTTGATGCTCTTTATTATATCCTTAAAGATGACACCATCTCCCCTAAGGTGCGTGGTATTACTCTTCCTAATGACTCTGAGCTTCTTAATATTCAATTTGCTGATGATACCTCTCTTTTCTTAGATCTCAATCTTGAAAACTTAATCTACCTCTGCCTTAAACTTGCTTGTATCTCCAGCTCTAAATCCATTATATTAGGTTGGCATGATATTCCTCTGGACTGGTTTTACCAGTTTGGTTATTCTTGGGGAGGACCTAACAAGATTGTTAGGTATCTTGGTATCCCCTTTTCCATGATCCCTTCTCTCAAAGATATGTGGTTATGGATAAAAGACGAAATTTTCAGAAAAGTTAATAAATGGAATCATCGGCTCCTATCCCTTGCTGAGAGAGTTCAGGTTTGTCAGAAGATTCTTTCCTCTTATAATATATACTATTCCTCTATCTAGATGTTTACTAATTATTAGATTTTTGAAATTCAAAAGGCCATCAGACATTTTCTCTGGTATGATGGCAAAGGTACTAAGAAAGCCCATTCTATTAAATGGGGATGGTGCCATTTGGAGAAAAGCCTTGGCGGGCTTGGTTTGAAAGACCTCAAACTTCAGGGAATGGCTCTTGCTTCTAAATGGATTTTTCAATCCCTTGATGGTGATGAGCCCTGGAAGGTTCTTGTCATGAATAGAATACAAGGTGGAGTCCCTAAATCTGCTAAATCTTGGAAGCAGCTTCCCTTTTGTCACCCGATTGCCGATAAATTCCCCATAACTGTGCAAGGAACTTAGGTTTTTCAATCCATATGAAAAGCATGGGAGACCATTCTGCAGCATATTAATAACTCAACCTTTGATTATAACTATACTCTTCAAGGTGAGCGATCACTATGGTGGAATCTTCTCCACCAGGGTAAACCTCTTGCTTTAACTAAAGGCTATTTGGCTAGATTTTGGGCCAATAAAGGTATTAATTGTATTATGGATATCCTTGAGCACAATTAGCTTATCAGCTAGGAAACCCTTTCCAATAAATTTAATCTTCCTGCTTCTCATAAGCGTACTTACAATCTTATTGAAGTGGCTTCTAACCACCTTAATCTCCCTCATAATACTGATGTGGATTCTCACCATTTCCTTTCCTTTAGGTGGCAAGATGATACTCTCCTCAATTCTATCAAAACTAAGAATATCTACAATTTTCTTAATCATGACATCTCAGTGTCCCATCACCTTAATGGCATTTGGTGTTGTTCCTATACCCCCTCAGATTGGCATAAAATGTTTGATAAGCTCTAGAAAGCTCCTATCCAGCCTAAAATAAAATGTTTTAAGTGGTAGCTGATGTTGGATAGGCTCCCCATTAGAAACTAGAAAGCTGATATTGATATTTTTTCTATTTGCAGAGTTCCTGAAACCATGCGACATATTTTCTTTGATTTTTATTTTGCTAGAGAAATTTGGCTTATGTTTGGTATATTCATTACTAATTATATTTACACTTTAGATATTGTTATTGGTGTTATTGGTGGCCTTGGAAAAGATGCTAACTTGTTATGGTAGGTTCTCTCGTCTCTCATCCTTTGGCATTTATGGAAATTTAGAAATGATTCTAAATTCCAAGGTTTTACTAGATCTTTTACTGTATTTCATAGAAATCTCATATATTTTAAAATTGCTTCACAGGTCTGTTGTGTGTTGAACATGGAAAGAAGAAAGTTGCTTCGATTTTTGTGGGACGATCGAGATAACATGTTTATATATGAGATGCCAAATGGGTACGTGTTGGCTACCATATTGGACAATCAGGTGACATTTGATGAAGCTCTTGCAAAGCTTATGCAAGAAATCAAAAACAACAAGAACCCCTCCCTTGATAACCTCCATGTCTTTTCACAACTGCTGGCTTAGAAAAAAGCTATATGGATGGAAGGGCCCCTTGGTTGGACTTCCTAGATCAACAAGTTTGAAGATGCTTCTCTATAGGACTAGTCTGCTTTTGGATATTCTCTTGGCTCGCTTGTATTATCGTCTTGCTCTGATATATATGTATTTTGGTGAATGGTCCTCCTTGGTGGACTAATTCTTATGCTACTCTCTAATTAGTTGGTTGAGGCTCTGCCTCCCTTCTTTTTTGGTGTACTTTTTTGCTCTCTCAATTTTTAAAACAAATATATATATATATATATATATATATATATATAAAATAGTTATTATAATTAATTTTTAATCTATATGTTTATTTAAATCTCTCTCTCTCTCTCTCTCTCTCTCTCTCTCTCTCTCTCTCTCTCTCTCTATATATATATATATATATATATATATAGTTTTGAATTCTAACTATTGCTCTAAATAAAAAATATATAATTAAGTTTAGGGTCATTTTTTATTTAGAGAAATGTTAAAATTAAGATTAGATTCAAAATTATATTTGATATAGTTAAATAATAATCAAATATTTAATTTAAGGTAAGAGCCTACAACACACTGGTAAATTAGAACTTGAGATAAATAAATAATAATAATTAATCTTAACAATAATAATAAATAAATAACAAATACTCTCTATTTCTATATTTATTGTACTTTATCTTTAAAAAGAAAAAGTTAATCTTGCTCATGTGAAATCATGTTTAAAATTTTGAGTTAAATTTAAAATAGATATAAACTATAAAAGTTATATTTAAATGTTTAAATCTTACAATATGATTGGTTCTTCAATTGAAAAAAATGCCTTTGACAACAACTAACAATGACAAATCTTAGATACCTTTGATTACACTTCTCTAATACACTAATGAATTCTACAATCAAATACATGTATATTTAATTTAAAATTCTAACAACATTTGGTGACCCACATACTTTATACACAAATAAACTCAAAATCAAATCACAATCAGATTATATTCATAGTGTACATGTCCACTTGTAGACCACTATTGACAAGTGGAAAAAGTGCATGAAATGCAATTTGCAGCATTGCAATTATTAAATTAGGAAAAATGTAAATTGTCCAACTAACATTGAAAGGAATTAGTGAACAAATTTAATTAGCCAAATGTAGTAAATGTTCTGTACAAGTTGCATATGAAAAGCAAGTGGAATCTGACAAAATCTTTCCAAGTTATTTGTGACATAGAATTAAAGTGACCGGTCTAACAAGTTGATTTATTTTATTCACAAAAACGTAGCTATGAGTGGTATTGATTTGAGCGATTATCATGTATTTTATATGTGGACAAATTTGAATTGGAAGTTGAGTAGGGAAAAATCCATAATCAATGAGATGGAAAATGATATAATAGTAGAGTCAAAAGATTTATTATTATTATTATAATAAATATGTTGGGCTTATTTTTCTTTGTTCTTAAATGTGGTGGGCATGGCCCATGGGCACTATTCATGGCTAGAATTTTCCTTTTCTTTACTTTTTTCTATTTGACCTTTTACAATTTGGTGACTTTAAAGGAAGGGTTCTTTATCATTTCCAAGTCAATGTTTATTAGTCCAATACGTAATTCCCCCACTACAACCAAAGTATCAAATGCCTCATTGGTATAGCTCTCCCCTCTTCCATGGACACTTCAGTGGCAATTGGGGATGAAATGGCTGACTGTGTTTGTTAGTAATATTTTGTTGGCTCTTTTATATATATATATATATATATATATATATATATATATATATATATATATATATATGGTTTTTGGATCTTTAGTTAGATAGAAAATGATTAATAATATATTTTTAAGTTTTGTTGTGGCCATTCTTTCATGCATATTTAACTTTTGTTGTTAGATGAAGCAACAAGTTCAATGTAATGTATTTATTCTCCACTTTTGATCTAATGTATGATTTATACTGTTTGTACATAAATGATCGAGTTCAATGTATCTAATCTTGTTATATTTGTAGACTTTCTCTTATTTACGTGCACATTACTCAAAATACTATCCATGTTATAGTCCATTATTGATTTATGTAATTCTAAAACTCTCAAACAAATTCATGTAATTTTTTTCAAATAAGTTACTTCTTCCTAGTAACAGCTACATTAAAAATTAGAAATTTATCATAACACTAACATTTTCAGCTACAAATTCACTGCTTTATACAACACATTTCATACTTGTCTGATTTTGAACATGGAACTATTCACAATCTTGAAAAAGAAACACACTAACCTCATATCCCTAGAAGGCAGGGACTAAAGCTCTCAAAGAGCTCTTGTTATTATTATTATTTTTATTGTTGAAAAACTTTATGTACATAATCTTTTTAGCTATTTGATATAAGAAAATGAATGCTAGGTTAAAAAACCTTTTTAACTTAAAGAGTCACAAATTAAGAACTTTCCATTCTAGTAAAGTTATTAAAGAAGCAAACTTAAACTTGATAGGATTTAACCATAGATAGAAATAACATTTACATGCAAATATAAACAATATTGGGTTATAATAGATCACACAAAAGAGAACACAAGACACCAAGATTTAACATAGTTCACTCAAACCCTCGGCTACGTCCACCAAACAACAAGTCCAATATTATTATGATCCATTGGTTACAACCTGATTACAATCTATAATCCCTTACAAATCAATATTACCATAAGACGTAATTTTCACATCACACCTTATGAAAAAACCCTAACCCTAAGCCCTTTTATACAAGCATTTTTATTGTTTTAGGGTTATAATTAATAATTACATGTCAACCTAAAATCTTGATAAAATAGAATTATGAAGTATATACAATACTTCCCTGATCAGTCACCACAAACTAACAAAATTCATCCTCAATTTATTACAACAACAAGGGATTGAGATTGAATGGATGATATAATCAATGAGCATTTTATAATTCTTAACAATTGTGTTGACCAATTGAACTAGAATCTTTTGATTTGATTTGATTTTTTATTTTGTTCTTTACATACATTCTATAAAGATTTGAAGATTAATATGTAAATGTTCTATTCTAGTTTCTTTTACTATAAGAAAACTTATTTAAAAAATATTGATTATGTAAATATTCTTTATATTTTAGCTTATGACAACCAAACTACAAAATCCAACTAAACTATTTTATCACTTTTAATGCTTACATATTTTTTATTTTTTCTAATGTTTGATCTTTCCCCATAATTTTTTAAAAATTGATTTTATGATAGCATGTCTTATTTTCTTGCTCATATTCAAATCTTGAAATCAATCTTAATTGTTTCCTTTATTATGTGTTTGTTTTCTCAATTTGATTGTGTAAACCATTTTAAAATTGATGTTTCAAATCACACTATGTGGTCCATCATTGGGATGCAATACAAGAGAAAGGAAGGAGATAAATGATAGATTGCAAACCTAGAACCTAATAAAAAGGAACTAGGGGGAATGACAATTAAGAAAGAACAAGACCCTAATGATTACATTAAACAACAAAGAAGAAGAAGAAGATGTGTTGAACATGTCAAATAACTAAGAGGGGGATGGATCAATTATTCCCACACACTTATAAATTTTTTTGATCTATTAGTTATTACTCAACAATAAATAATCACTATTAGAATGATTTAGAATAATTGAGAGGGGGGTGAATAAAATATCTTTAAGTTTAGATATACAAGTTCAACTTTTAATCACTTCAAATACTTCAAATCTAATCATTAAGTAGCTCCATCTCTATAGCAAATAATCAACAACCTAAAACTTGCATCCATTGTCTTAATAGAAGCAAACTTGCAGATGTTGCGATGTGGAGCTTAGTCAAACTCAGAGGTTTATTCGACATAGTTTTCTCCCCATATTATTTCGATGGGGGTCCTGTAGGGTCCTAGGGCAGTGCCCTAAGTGCACTCCCTGTTGTAGTACAGGGTGGGGTCAAGGGGCAATGACCTTGCAAGGGTTTTGAGGGCAGCACTCCCGAAGCCAAAATTGACCTTATATTGTAAAAGGAATTGACTATTATTTTCCTATTGGACAACTTATTCTAGCCCTAATTTTGTAAGCGGCAAAAGCTTGTATAAAAAGGCGTAGAGTTAGGGATTTTATAATGTAATGGTGATATTGTAGCTTCTTTCGGTGGTATTGAGCTGTAAGGGATTGCAGATTGTAATCATTGGATAATAATATTGGAATTGTTGTTGGTGGATGTAGCCCAGGGATTGGGTGAACCATGTTAAATCTTGGTATCTTGTGTTCTCTTCTGTGTGATCTATTATTTTTTGATATCGATTATATTTGCATGTAACTATTATTTTTGTCTAATGTTAATTCTAACAAGTGGTATCAGAGCCAGGTTGTCATTTTCTTTTTAGCTAGACCATCGTCCTTCTTCTTTTTTGTGATCCTCTACAAGAAGGTCTCACGGTTGAGTGGGAGTCTCATAGTTGAGTGGGAGCTATGGAAGACAAGGGTAAGCTAAAGGTTGACAAGTTCAATGGGTAGAACTTTCAGTTATGGAAAATGCAAATGGAGGACTATCTTTATCAGAAGGATTTATGGAAGTCACCGAAAGGAAAAATTGAGAAACAGGGAACTATGATAGATGGGGACTAGGAGATTTTAGATAGAAATGCATGTGGAAGCATTCGATTATGCTTGGCACCATCAGTGATATTTAACATTATAAAAGCAAAGACAATGAAAGAGTTGATACAAACCCTAGTGAAACTGTATGAAAAGCCTTCTACTTCAAACAAGGTATTTCTCATGAAGTGTTTATTTAATATGAAGATGACTGAAGGTGGATCTATTGTGGATCATTTAAATAATTTTAATACTATTACTTGTTAGTTATCTTTTGTGGGTATTAATTTTGATGAAGAAATCAGCAATCTCTTGACTTTGTGTTCTTTGCTTGAAAGCTAGAATGACTTGGTAATAGTTGTGAGTAATTATGTCTATGGATCTAATACCCTAAAATTTGATGATGTGATTAGTGTTATTCTAAGTGAGGAAACTCATAGGAAAACCTCAAGTGGATCTACATCAGGAAGTGCTTTAAATGCACAAAGTAGAGACAAAATGACTGAGAGAAAAAAATTTAGGAAATCATAGGAAATCAAGAGGAAAGTCAAAGGAGAAGAGGTCTCAATCCAAAGGACGAAGAGATTACCGATACTTTGGTAAAATAGGACATAAGAAGAGAGATTATTGGACTCAAAAGAACAATGAAGAAGATAAACCAGAAGGGAACAAGGAGGAAAATGTAATAAGTAACAAATCCAAACAGGATGCTTTGCTTCTTTCCTTAGAAAGTATTGATGATTCATGGGTTTTAGATTTTGGTGCTTCATTTCATGCTACACCTCATAGAGGTTATTATATTGATTATTTCCAAAGGGATTTTGGGCTTGTTTATTTGTGGGATAATGAACCCTGTCAAATTGTTGGAAAGGGAAAAGTAAAGATTAAGTTGTAGAAAAGAAAAGAAAAGTGAGAGACTAGAGCTTGTGCATACAAATGTATGATAACCAACTCAGGTATCCTCCATTGGTGGCTCTCATTATTATGTTACATTTATTGATGATGCAACTCAAAAAATTTGGGTTTATTTCCTTAGATAGAAAACTAATGTATTTCAAACTTTTAAGAAATGAAAATGCTTGATTGAAAATGAGATTGGTAAGAAATTAAAATGTCTCAGATCTGATAATGGTAGTGAGTATTGCGGTCATGAATTTGAAAACTATCACTCCACTAATGGTATTGAGAGACATAAAACTATTCCAAGGACTCCACGGGAAAATGGAGTGGCTAAACACATGAATAGGACTATAATGGAGCATGCAAGGAGCATGAGGTTGCACACATGGTTGCCCTTAAACATGTGGGTAGAGGCTATCAATATTGTTGTACATTTGATTATTATAGGTCCCTCTACTCCTTTGGATTGTGGTATTCCAAAGAAAGCATGGACTGGTAAGAAGGTGAGTTATTCTTTCCTCAGAACCTTTGGTTGTGAAGCATTTTCTTATATAGATTCTGAAAATAGAACCAAGCTAGAAGCTAAGTCAAAGAAATGTGTATTTGTTAGATATGGCATTGATGAATTTGGTTATAGGCTTTGGAATTTTGAAAACCATAAAGTTATAAGAAGTAGGGATGTCATATTCAATGACAAAGTGTTGTACAAAGATCTATTGCAGCAACATGAGAAGAAAGAAGATGATTATGTAGTGTTGGATGATACTCCAAAAGATGATGTTCCAACAATTCTTCATGATGTGCAACAACAACAACAAAAAATACCACACACACTAGTGAATGTTAGATAGTCAACAAGGCTAAGTAGACCTCTATAAATATTTTCTCCTTCCTTGTATTCTATTTTACTTACTAATGCTGGTGAACTTGAATGCTCTGATGAAGTTGTGTAGGTGGACACAAAGATTCAGTAGGAGCCTAAAATGAAAAAAGAAATGGACTCTTTGCTGAAAATTAAGACATGGAATTTTTGCAAGTTACTTGCAGGTAAAAGGGCTTTACAGAATAAATGGGTTTACAGGTTAAAAGAAGAGGACCGAGGTAAGAAAATATTTAAAGCCAAGTAGTGGTAAAAGGATTTGCATAGAAAAAAGGCATTGATTTTGATGAGATATTTACTCTTGTTGTTAAAATGACTTCTATTTGCACTATTTTAATTATTATGGCTATTGAAGTTTTGCATTTGGAGCAACTTGATGTTAAAAAAGCCTTTCTTCATGGTGATTTGGATGAATAGATATATATGGCACAACCATAGTGATTTAAGGCCAAAGGTAAGGAGAAATTAGTGTGTAGATTGAAGAAAAAGTTTATATGGCTTGAAGCAAGCACCTCGGCAATGGTATCTGAAATTTGACAATTTTATGCATGATCATGGATATGGTAAGTGTCATTCAGATCATTATGTTTACTTTAAGAGGTTGGATGATAAAAAATATATTATTTTATGTTGATATGTTCATGATATGCTTGTAGCTGGGTCTAACATGGATCACATTAAGGGGTTAAAGGAATAGTTAGCACATTCATTTACTATGAAGGATTTTGGGGCAGAAAAACAAATCCTTGGTATGAAGATTTGTAGAGATAGGAAGAATAAAAAATTGACATTATCTTAGGTTGATTATATTGCAAAGGTGTTGCAACATTTCTCTATGGAGAATGCTAAAGTTGTCAACACACCTTTACCTGGTCATTTGAAGTAGACTAAGGAGATGTGTCCCATGACACAAGATGAGGAGGATAAGATATCTAAGGTACATTATGCTTCATTTATAGAAAGTTTGACGTATGTTATAGTATGTACAAGGCCAAATATTTGGCATGCAGTGGGAGTCGTTAGCACATATATGAGTCATCTAGGAATTGAGCACTGGAATGCAGTAAAATAGATTCTTAGATGTTTGTGAGGAACATATAGTAAGTGTTTATATTTTGGGGGCTCTACTACTGATTTACAGGGATTTGTTGACTCATATTTAGTAGGGGATATTGATATTAGGTGAAATATTACACGTTATGTATTTACTGTTGGTGGGATAGCAATGAGTTGGATTTCTTGGTTATAGAAGTTCAATGCTTTATCCACTACATAGGTAGCCAAGGAGATGATATGGCTTCAATTCTTCATGGAAGAATTTGGACACCCATAGAGGGATAATTATTTGTTCACAGATAGCTAGAGTGCCATTCATCTTGCAAAGAATTCAACTTTGCATTCAAAGAAAAACCTATATAGTTGTGATACCATTTCATTCGATCAGTTTGGATGATGGATAGTTAATGTTGAAGAAGATACATACATATGATAATCTAGTAGATATGTTTACCAAGGTAGTAACAAGGGAGAAGCTGAACTCCTCCTCAACTTTGGTTGGTCTTTTAGCCTGAATAGGATAAAACAACAACAAAGCCCAGGGTAGTTTCTTATTCCAATGGGAGCTATAGGTTTAGAAATGCTATGATCAATCTCCAAGTGCGAGGTTATTGTTGTGGAGCCTAACTAGTCTCCAAGTGGGAGATTGTTGTGATGTGGAGCCTAATTAGAATCAGAGGTTTATTTAGCATTATTTTCTCCCCCATATTATTTTTACAAGGGTTTGGGGGCAACACCATCAAGATGGGATTTCATAATGTAAGGGTGATATTGTAGCTTCTTGTGGTGGTATTGAGTTGTAAGGGATTGTGGATTATAATGACTAAATAATAATAATATTGAACTTGTTATTGGTGGATGTAGCCTAGGGATTGGTTGGACCATGTTAAATCTTGGTATCTTGTGTTCTCTTCTATGTGATCTATTATTTTTTGATATTGGTTATGTTTGCATGTAACTTATATTTTTGTCTAAGGTTAATCCTAATAGTAGAATGTAAAACATCTCAGAAAACATCCACACAAGTATGACACTTGGATTTAATGTGGAAACCCAATTTGAGAAAAACCACCAGTAACATGCTAAGGATTTTCACTATTTTGAAGTGAGCTCTGTGAGGATCAAACCCTATTAAAGGTTACAAAACACATTGTTAAATGTGACCTTGTTAAAGGACTTAATCACCTTATTAGGAGTGGATTTGTTAAAGGGTTTAAGAAATTTCTATTATATTTTCACCTTGATTAAAGGATTTACAAATAACTATTAGCTTAACCTTGATTAAAGGATTTCAAATTGATACAATGGTTAGAAAGAAACAATAGTCTGATATGACAAATACATCTCACTTTGCAAATGCAGATCACAATGTAGCTCATATGTTGATCCATTGACTGACCTTCATTATCATCTCTATCTCTAATATGCTTCTCAATCCTTCATGTGATCACACTTCACCTCTTCGTAACTCTTCTCAACCTCCTTGTTAAGATTTCCAATCAATAGCATTAAAAAACATCTACTAGTTAACCTTGTTAGGTCACCCTTATGCCTCCTTAAATAGGTAGTTTTGATCTTTTGCTATTTAAACATCACCGTAGATCTTAGGGTTTGGTCAGATTCATTGAATCCTTCCATCTTTTTGTTCCATCCTTTCTCTTCTAGATACTTATCCAAACTTCTCTTTGAATCCATGAATAGAAATTCACAAACACAATTTTTTATGTATTAAATGCTCCAGGTCATCCATCCTTATCTTCAACAAGCTTTCCATATTCCAAGAATTCAATTATGTTAGTTGGAAATCAAGATTTCCTCTCAAATTGAAAAAAATTGTCACTTAGCCAACACTGTGTCTTGACACTCAATCATCACTGAATTATTCCTCATATACTAACTATTATATTCCACACATTTTTTGATACTCTCTCGATACTGATTGTTGGTCAACACTATATTATGCTCACCTTATCCATTGGTCGATCAACACTAGCATCACTCGACATATGCTTCTAGTTCCTTAATCTTCTACTCTTTTTCTTGGTCAAGCCTATGCATTTGGTATTCTATTGATCATTACTTATACGATTCAATAAACTATCTTCTCAACTTGTGTTATGATTAAACAATCATATTATCTTCTCAAGGTCTAACTGATCAAGTGCCCATTGTAGTTTTTCATAACTCAACCTTTCCTCTAGGTCCTTTTGTTATCTCTTCTTCCCTAATCCTCTTCATTAATCATTTTGATAAGGCACTCTACTCAAATAACAATTGCCTTACCAATAATGTTTAACATCAATGACAACATAACAGTTGTTCTTGTTGTAGTTCCAATAATCACCGTCTTTGACATTGATGGAAATACCTCTAGTTACCATGTAATTCAAAACATTCAATTTCTTTGAGAATCTCCCTCTTTTTTTAGTATCATATCTTCATTAATATCTTTAGTTTCATTCTCATTCATGCAGCTCTAATATGCAACACATAGACTCCCTCTATCATATCAAATCATGAAATTGGTCAACTCCCTCTTTGATTTTTGGTAACACCCTGCATTGTTGCAACTTCACTTCACCTCTCTCTCTAACCTCTCCCTCTTTATGACTTAACATACTCTCCTTCTAGATGAAAACTTCATAACATTTATCCCTACTTGACAACAATGACAAAGATACTTCATCTTTATCATACATTTTCACTATGTAGATATCTTCTTGTCAGTGCTTTTGAATTTTATTCTCCACCTTCCATCTTTGCTTCTGACTAATATGACATAGTGTGCTTCTCTCTTCACTAATTTAGGTTGTTCCTAAATTATGACTTTCTATATCAACTTGTAAGATATTCTAATCAACACATATGATGCAGAGCTCCATCTTAGCTTAAGTAGCCTTACCTAGGGGAATCACCCTTGATTTAGCTCTTAGATAGTCATGTGCATCCTTCGGTAAGGCCTTAGTGAAAATATCAGCTATTTTCTCCTTAGTATTCACATATTTGAATCTCATTTATTTTCCTTCAACTAGTTACCTCAAGTAATGATAATTGATAGCAATATGCTTGGTCTTTGTGTGCCTCACAAGGTTCTTAGATATATTTATAGCACTTGTGTTATCAGATCAGATAACAACTAGATCATCGATCTCTTCCTTCATTACTTTTCATAACTACTCTATTCACATAATGTTAGAACAATTTTCACTATTGTTGCTACATATTCAAATTTTGTTGTTGATTGTGAAATGCAGTTCTACTTCTTGCTTGTCCAGGAAACCAATCTCTTTCCTAGAAAGAAAGCTCCACCACTTGTACGTTTTCTATCATCAACATTTTTTTCCCTTTCAACATGAGTGCACACTTTCAGTTCAAACTTGTCATTCTTTTTGTAATATAGGTCATAGTCCTATGTTCTTTCAAATATCTTAGGATTCTTTTCTCTGCTATCATATGATACTCTTTAGGATTTGTAGAAAATATTGCAACAATTCCAACTTTTAATGCAATACCTAGTCTACTGTAAACAACATATTGTAACTTCCCAATCATTTATCTATACAATGTCTAGTTCACATTAGTAGAATAATCATTCTTAGATAGCTTATGTCCAATAGCCATAGGTGTGTTGACTAGTCTTGATTCTTCCATCCCAAAGGTATTTATTATCTCCTTGATATATTTTGATTATGTAATGTAGATACCCTCCTTCATTTGATACACCTATAAACCAAAAAAGAATTTGATTTCCCCAAACGTAGACATTTCCAGTTCCAAAATTTCATTAGAAAATGATTTTTGTAATGCATCTTGTCCTCCAAATATGATATCATCCACAAATATTTCAGCTAATAGTATCCCTTTTCCACCTTTATTTTTCAAGCATAGATTGTTGTTTTCATTGGTCCTTTCAAAACCAATCTTTACCAAATAGTTGTGAAACCTTTCATACCATGTTCTACAGTCTTCTTTTAGTTCATATAGTTATGTAGTTTGCCTACCATGTTCTTATTACTGGGATCAACAAATCCTTCTAGTTATTCAATGTAACAAACTTGATCTTACAATGAAACTTTACTAGCATGCTAAAATATCAAAATTGAACCTCCAAGTAAGAAATCTAAATATTATGAGCTCAAACAACCTACTTACTCAAAATAGTAAGATTCTCAAAGTAACAACTCTTCACTGAGATATCCCTTATTGAAGAATAAAAATCAAAAATATTTTTGGGTGATGCAAGATTTTCCTTACATCTAGTATGCTCTTGCATCAGACACCCAAGATAATTTGTTAAGTGACCTTGTCACATATCAAGCATTCAGAAGAAAATCAAAATGATTAACCTCTTCCCTTATCATCCATGCTAAATCCTCAATAGATTGTAAGTTTATTTTGACCAAATATTCTTCATATGTTACTAACACAACTATCTAAAATATCTTCAATCTCCTTTTAAACTAAAGTGGTTGTTGGAATACTCCATTGTGATAATGTGAATTCATCTTTACTACCTCCTTCATGATACCCTGTCAAATATAAAATGTTAAATATTGGTAAAACATTTAGTTCTCTAGGAAATTCTACTTCATATGTAGTTCCTGAATCATGTTTCTTTAGTATCTTGCATGGTCCACACTTCTTCATAAACCAAAAATCTCTCATTTCTCAAATGAACCACAACTTCATCTTTAGTCTAAAATTCCTTATACCTCCTCTTATTATCTACCTTATCTTTGTACCATATATTCATTTTAGTAATGTGCTTCCTCACTTTCTCATGCAAAATATTCTATTATTTTGCAAAGTCTTTAGCTTCAATGCTACTTGTCTCCCCTTTGTCCAACTTCCTCAATTTAGAATCATTTTTAGATTGCTTCCATATACTATCTAGAGTACTGATTTACCTTTACTCTTATCAAAAAAATTATCATATAAAAATTCCACCTGTGGTAAAATCAAAATCCACCTTTTTGGATTATGCCCAACCAAACATCTTAATAGGTTCCTCAAACTCCTATTCGCAACTTTTTTATGTCCATTAATTTGTGCATGATGTGTTGTGATGAATTTAAAATATGTCTTTAACTTGTCCCATGGTAATCTCCAAAATTATCCAATGAACTTGGTGTCTTGATATGAAACTATGTTCTTTAGTAGACTATGTAGCCTTGCCACTTCTTTAAAAATTAATTCTACCACATGAAGAACAACATTAGAATTCTTGAAAAAAATGAAATGTTTTCATCTTTGAATAAATTTCAACCACCGCAAAAATTGAATCATGCCCTTTTCAAGTCTTTGATAAGTGAAGAACATACTCATATCCTCCCATGGCTTCTATAGTAAAGGTAATGGTTGATATAACCATGTATACTTATTTTCTCCTTCTTCCATAAATTTTTTTTTAGAAATAATTATTCAATTGTATATTATCATTGATGTTTACACAAATTTCAGTATTAATTGAGAAATATTAAGTTTGCAATATTAACCTTGTATATCTTAGTATTAACCAAGTAATTGGTTAATGAAAGAGTACCTACTTACAATATTGACCAGGTGGTTGGGCATCACATGTTTTTATTATTGACTGAATGGTTGAGAAATGAAGAAGTCATAGTATCAACCAAGTGTTCATTTCTAATGTTGATTGGGTGACAATAAAATGAAATTGTAAAATGTTTTATTAATTGAGGCTAACTATTTGGATATTTATTGATGTTTTAAAAGGCCATTCACACTAAATTTATGTACCATATGATATATAAGAAAGGTCAATTTGATAAGGAAAAACAAGAAGTGGAATATGAAGAATATGGATATGTGAGTAGAGGAGGGGTAGAGAATGATAGTGTGAAAGATAAGTTGCAAAGAAACATTAGATTAGGAAGGATCCAGAGGTCAACCTAGAACAAAGATCTAAATCTACAAAAGACATTGCTTCATAAATTAGGTTGAATTATTTTTTCTTTCTAACCATTGTATCCTTAAATAAATCTCTTAGTAGAGTTTACTTAATAGTTATTTTATAAATCTTCTAACAAGGTGACATTTCAAGATTCAAGTGTTTAAAGACTTCTAACTAGGCCACTCCTAATAGGGTGGTCTAAATCCTCTAATAGGGTCATACTTAATAGTATGTATTTTAACTTTTAACAGGGTTGGCTCCTAATAGGGTTCACTTTAAAAGAGTTAAATTATTGTGACTAGTTACAAGGTGGTTTTTCCCAAATTGGGTTTCCATGTTAAATATTGATGGCATCTATGTTCATGTTATTTGCTTATCCTTTAAGTTTCTACAACTAAGTTACTAAAGGATAAAATATATTAATAAATCTTAAGATTTTTTTGTTAACCAAGCATTAGTTAATACTCTAATGTTAACCAAGTTGGACAGTATTGCATGATCAGTGAAAGTTTGTATTGACATCTAAGTGATAATGATTTGTTTTTGTGGTAACCGATTTGCTCCCCCCCCCCACACACAAACACACAACCCTCCCCCCCTCTCTTAGTTACTCCTCTTCATTTCCAACAATTGGTATTAGAGTAGTTGGTGCTTGCTGGAAAAGGTTTTAAGGGCCTAAGCTAAAGATCAAGATGTCTTACAGAAGGGAGATTCCTAAACTTAACAGAGAAAACTTTTCAGAATGGTAGGAATTGATGAAGCTTCATATATCAAGTAGTGATGTTGGTGTATTCTACCTAGAGAAAAAATATGTGCCACCACCCAAGCCTATGACTATGGAAAAAATAAAATAAGTAAAGGATCACAATATTATGATGATTGATATTGCATATTCTTTGAACTATTTTGAATTTAATAAAATCAAGTATTGTCCTACTACATTTGACATATGAGAAAAGATAAAGAAAGTCTTTGGAGGTGACAAAAATGTGCAAAGAGCTAAGGTAGAAAATTTGATCGATTGAAAATGAAAGAAGGCAAGAACATCACCCAATACAATGGAAAGATCAAAGAAAGTGTAAGTGCAATGAAAGCTGTAGAAGGTAAAATTGATGATGAGACAATAATCAACAAGGTACTAAGAACTCTTCAAATTAAATCTAGATAATCTTGTGGGAAGATTGACTGCTTTTGAGTTGCATAACTTTGATAATCATGCTCCTTCTTCTAACAATCTTGAATCTACATTCAAAATAGAACTAACCCTTAGCAGAAAAGGATGAAGCTCAAAAGGCAAACAAGTTGAAATTGAAGATGAAGATGATTTAGATGAGGATTTTGAATTCATTGAAGCTCTCTTAGAAAAAAGGGCATCAAGAGGAAAATGAAAATTCAAAGGAAAGATTCCATTGATATGTTTCTCATATGAAGAAGTTTTCCACATTGCTACAAGGTGTCCAAATAAGGAAGATAAAGAAGAAAATAAGTTCAACAAGTTCAAAGACAAGAAAGACATCAAAAGCTTCAAGGACTACAAAATCAAAGTTAAGAAATCATGTTACATTGCAAAAGGTTATAGTAGTGATGATGATGAAGATGAAGTAGTTTATATTGTTGTTAAAGATTAATCTGGTGATGAGAAAAATGAAAAGATGACACTTATCTCCCATGTTAGCAAACTTGATACATGGATCATAGATGGTGGTTTTTCTCATCACATGGTTGGTGATAAAACTAAATTTGAACATTTGGAACACTATGATGGTGGAAGTGTTAGATTTGGAAACAATTAACCATGTTATGTAAAAGGAAAAGAAATCATAGTATTAACTGATGGAATTAAATGTAAGAATTCTTATTGGTTTGAAGGATTAAGACATAATCTACTAAATGTAGTGTAGTTGAATAATATAGGATACAAAGTTAAATTGGTAAAGCCAAACTATTGGATAGAAAAGGAAAACTAGTTGGAAATGGAAATTAGACAAAATAGTTTTTCTTTTTACCTAGATCTCAACAAAAGTTCTTGTTTGTTAGCTCAAGTTGAAGAAAGTTGGCTCTGGCATAAAAGAATGTGTCATGTTAACTTTGATAAGCTAACTACCATAATCAAGAATAATAAAGTAAGAGGCATACAATCTAATGAAACATGAGGTGGGCATGTGCAAACAATGTCCAATTGGTAAAATGAGCAAAAGAAGTTTCAAAAGTAAGTCCTACAATTTTGAAGATGTTTTGGAACTTGTTCACATTGATATTTGTGGGAAAATTGGTGTAGGAGGCTATTGTGGGGATTTGTATTTCATTCTATTTGTTGATGATTATTACAAAATGATGAGTGTAATGTTTTTGAAGGATAAGTCTGATGCTTTTAAAAAATTCAAATAGTATTTGGCTAGAGTTGAGAAAGAAACCTGGAAGAATTTGAAATACCTAAGATTATATAGAGAAGGAAAATCAATTCAATAATTTCTACAATGATAGATAAAATCTTGATTTAAGAGCCTTTACTAATGCAGATTGGGCAAGAAGCATTGATGACAAAAAACACACTAGTGGAGGAGCATCATTTCTTGGAAAGAGGCTAGTGTCTTGAATAAGAAAGAAGGATAATCAAATTATGACAGAAGTAGAGTATGTTGTTGTAGCAGTAAACTATTCTAGGATAATGTGGATGAAGAAGTTGATTCTAGGAATGAAGGAAGAAATCAAGGAACCAGTGGTTATCTATTGTGATAACACAAGTGCAATCAATATATCCCAAAATTTAGTGATGCACTCAAATACAAAATGCATTGCAATCAAATATCATTTCCTAAGGGAATTCGTTCAAGATAAAGAGGTGAGATTGGAATATGTGAACACCAAGGAGAAAATAGCTGATATATTTACCAAAGCTTTACCTAAGGATACATTTATGTATCTAAGAGGTAAACTAGGGGTTATACCCTTACCTAATGCTCACTAAAGCAAAAGATAGTGAAGCATCAACTAAGATACACTAAAAATCAATCAAGTTAATGTAGTTTAATATAGAAAATATTGCAGATGAATCAGTACAAAAGGTACATTTTAATTTTAGATGTCTTTATCTTCTTGCAATTAATGTCAAACAGAAAGATTTTAGTGTCAACATAGAAGATTGTAAAAATTGAGGGAAAGTCTAGATGTTGGAATGTGATTGTGAAAATTGAAGGAATGTTTTGATGTTGGAATGTACAACTAAGAGGGAGAAAATCATAGAAGACTAGTGACAGGAAAGAAACAAAGACAAATCCTAGTAAAAATCTCAGATGGAGCTAGTGTGGATGAGAATCAAAATCAAACTATGGATATTATCTAATTTCTCATGTTTGTTTATTAATTTATGTTGGCATATTGTGTCGCCATTAATGCCAAAGAGGGCATTTGTTGGAAATAATTATTCAATTGTATATTGTCATTGATGTTTACACAAACATTAATATTAATCAAGCAATAGTGAGTTTGCAGTATTAACCTTGTATATCTCATTATTAATCAAGCAGTCTGGTTATGAAGACTTTATAGTATTAACCAAGTAGTTGGTTAATGAAAGAGTACATGCTTGTGGTATTGACCGAGTGTTTGGGCATCACATATTTGTAGTATCGACCAAGTGCTCAAGCATCAAAGGAGATCAATATTGACCAAGTGGTCAGGCAATGAAGAAGTCATAATGTCAACCAAGTGTTCAATACTAGTGTTGAACAAGTGACACCAGAATGAAATTGTAAAATGTTTTATTATTTGAGGTTGACTATTTGGTTATTTATTGATGTTTTACAAAGATATTCAAGCCAGCTTTTCCTACCTTATGATATATAAGAAAGGTCAAGTTGAGAAGGAAATATAAAAAGTGGAATGTGAAGAATATGGATATGTGAGTAGAGGAAACACATAGCATGATATTGTGAAAGATAAAATGCAAAGAAACATCTAATCAGGAAGGGTCCATAGGTCAAGCCAAAGTATAGATATGAATCTACAAAAGAAGTTGCTTGATAAATAAGCTCAAATTGTTGTTACTTTCTAACCATAGTACCAACAAAGAATCTCTTAACAGAGTTGACTTAACAATCATTTTATAAATCCTCTAACAAGGTGAACTTTCAAGATTGAAGTGTTTAAAGACCTCTAATTAGGCCACTCCTAATAGGGTGAAATAAATCCTCTAGCAAGTCCATATTTAATAATGTGTATTATGACCTTTAACAAGGTTATCTCCTAGCAAGGCTCACTTTATAAGAGTACAAATTATTGTGACTAGTTGCAAGGTGGTTTTCCCCAAATTGGGTTTCAACATTAAATCTTGGTGTCATCTATTTTCATGTTATTTGCTTATGCTTTAAGTTTTGACAACTAAGTTACTAATGATGCAGAGCCACACCTTGGAAAGCTCAGGAGGAATACTCACTCAACTGAGTTACTTCAAGGGGCACGACATCAATCAGTCGGGATCGAACTCGAACCAAACTCAAGATTGGATTAATCAGAATATATCAATCTCCATAGTTTATCTTCACCCACACACCAAGATCTTTAACCCAGAATGTCCTTCCAAATCAAATTGTTAAGGCTGAGACTCAAAGAAAATGTATTCCATCTCCATGCCGCCTACACTTTAATGTGATCAGACTCGGCAAAGGTTTGCATGAAGAATAAAATGGAGTGATAGAACATGCAGAAGATCCACCAGAAAATAGACTGTAAAAGAATGTTATAATGTCTCATACTAATCCTCCTGCAACATCATTTGGAAATCTGCACCTTTCTGCTTTCGCACGGACTCACCACAATCTTTCCTCACCTTTCGTATTCCTGTCTTAGAAAATCGGGTGCAACTAAATCATAAATGCCATGCTTGAAACAACAATCTCAAAACTGTATATCTCAGCTGAAAAACTCCAAAAAACACCATAGAAAACTGAAACTTTGCATAATGGAAATCATTTCATATTTGCCAGATGGAAACCGAAAAATCTCAGCGGTTTTTGGAGAGTTTTGAGAAAAAAAAATGACAACTTCAATGAGACTTGCACAAGAAAACCAAAACGCATTTCATACTAAAAACTAAACCATGCACCAGGAAAATCAGAAGAAACGTTCTATTCTCTCCAAAATTTGATTCTTCCAAAGTTGAAGAGACACGCGAAAAAATTGCAACTTTTCTATTTTACTCAAACTTGAATGAATCTCTTACATAGCCGAATGGCTTATTTAAAACTGACTCTCCTTTTCTAATAAAAGGATGAGAAATGTTTTTTCATCTTCTACCCCAAGAAAAGGATAAGAATCCAAAAACCGCCTACTACCTATTATTGGAATCTAACAATCATGCAGTAGGCCACATGTTTTTTTTTTTCATCTTCTATCCAAGAAAAGGATAAGAATCCAAAACTGCCTACTACCTATTATTGGAATCTGACAATCATTAAAACTATTCTAATTTAAAGAATCTACACCTGGTCCTAGGTGGCTATATCTGGAGAGCTCATCAAACTGCTACTCTAGGTATGCCACCACATGTAGGACGTTTATTGAAAACATTAAATTTAAAATACACAAAACATAAACATTTCTTATTCTATTTTCCGTTCTGCTACTGCAGCATACTCCCCTGTAGAAAGAATCTCAAGTCCACTTGAGATGAGGTGTTGTAGTGATAAACTGTGCTTGTTGCTTTGTTCCTTGTCCATCTGAATATCTTTTGTTGCAGGGATGTTCTTCCATATTACTGGATACTGAATATATTGTCTCCTTGGAGTCTTTTTAGAACTATCTGCAAAAATAAATGTTAGAAAAGAAAAACCTTTCTTCATCTTTAGTTTAAGCTTATATTCATCTTCCAGTTGCAATCCTGCATTTTCTTGTCTTTGACTCCCTTGGATTTGTCTTTCCTTCATCTTAATCTTTGGTTTGTCTCTGTTTCATAACATAAAAACTATTTGCTGCTGATCATTCATTTCCAGTAACAACTTTATCCCATGTAAGATTTTTACTACTACATATATTTGTGATTCCACCAAATACACTTTCCAATTAAATTGCTCTTTGTTGTCCTCACAAACATACCACGTTTCCGTACATAGAGAATATGCCAAAAATTGATCCCGTTCGTAACCCTTAACTAGCTTTTCTATAGTCTCTTCTTTTGGAACCAAATTAGATTTCTCAATCTGAGTTTCTTCAACCTTGTCATAAACACAATCAGAATTTGTTACCTTCTCATAAACCCATTCAATCTCAACTTCTATTTTCATAACCTCATTAGATATCTCTTCTTTAAAAACTTTGTCATTCTGAGTCTCTATATTACCACCATTCCTTTTCCATTCTTCCATGATGGCTGCAAAATCTTCCCATAAATCAGATTCTTCTTTAGAACTTGTTGTTTTAGCTTTATCTTCATGCCATTCCTCTTGACATTTCACTACACTATGTGATTTTAGGGCTTCATCATTTGCCTCCAATCTTTCTTTCATATGAGTACTTTCTAGCATTGTACTCTTCTCTGTTTTCAAAGGACACATTATTGTTCCAACCATAACTTTATCACACTGAAATCCCATAGGACTTTCCTCTTTATTCTTCTTATCAACATTTACTTGCTGCACTCCTTCTTTCTGCATTTTATCTTCTCTCAACTTAGCTTCATTCTCTTCACGTTTCCTTCTCAAACTTTTTATTTCCTCTTCTATCTTGTTTACCTCTTCTCTTTGTTTTCTCATTTCTTTTTCTTATCTTTTCTTCTTTTCTATCACTTCCACCTTTAAGTTTGAAGACTCCATTTCTAAATTTTTTTCCCCAGTCTGATTTTCAGCATTCTTTTGTAATTTATCTTTGAGTACAGGAACCAGTGTAAATAGTGGATACGTCTTCCCTTTTACCTCTTTCAAGAATTCTTTCTTACCCATCATCATAACTTTGGCTTCTGCGGCTTTTGATTCTTCTTGACTTGGCTCAACTAAAGGTATCAGTTCAATGACCTTTCCATTCTTTGTAATGGTATATGTATTCTTCACTCCATCATGATGTGCCTTGAGATCATATTGCCAGGGTCTGCCGAAAAGTAAATGGCATGCATCCATGTTAACAATATCAAACAATAATCTGTCCTTATAGGCTCCAATCTGAAATTCCACCCAAGCTTGCTCTTCTACTATAGTATGCTGCCCTTTATTTAACCAAGATATTCTGTAAGGATACGGGTGTTGTATTCTTGGTAGCTTCAACTTTTCCACCATTTCAAGAGACACAAAATTTTTTGTAGAACCAGAGTCCACTAGTACCTTACAAATTTTTCCTCCAGATTTACAGGTAGTTCTGAAAATGGACTTCCTTTGTGGTGGTTCTTCTTTGACAGGCCTTTGCAATAGTGTTCTTCTCATCATAAGTGCTTCCCCCTTTTCTGGATGACCATAACCGTCTGAATCTTCTTGTGTCAGATGTATTCTTCCTTCGCCATGAGTACTAGAGCTTGCTTTTGCTGGACATTTGTGTGCCATATGCCCTTCTTGATTACAGTTGTAGCATCTTATTGGTCCATTCGTTCTTCCTGGTGATCTTCCTCTGAAATTTGGCCTTCTACCTGTGAAACTTTCTCTGAAATTATCAAAATTATTAACTTCATTATGCATCTCCATTTGTGGCTGAAAATTTGGACTCCTTCCTGCAAATGTACCTCTTCCTCTGAATGGTTGTCTTCCTCTGCCTCTGTTATTATTTTCTTGTCTCCTTTTGATTTTCTCTTCCACCTTTAAAGCCAGTTGATAGCATTTAGCTACCGTGTTAGGACTTAGCAACTACAACTCTTCTTGTATGTTCATCCTCAAACCATTTAGGTATCTTTCTACCTTGATACTCTCAGGTTCTGCAAATTTTGACCTTAGACTTAACTTCTAAAATTCTTCTATATAAGTACAGACATCCATATCCCTTTGTCTGAGATTCTGCCTTTTCTGATGCAACTGTACCTCATAGTCTTCAAGGAGATACGTCTCTCTTATCATTGACACCATCTTCTTCCATGAACAGATCTTCCTCTTATCTTCCTTTACCCTTTCTTCTTGCACAAAATTCCACCATGTAAGGGCTGCTCCCTTCATTCTGGATTTGGCCAATTTAACTTGCTGCGATTCTGAAACTTTCTCACATTCAAAATGATTCTCTAAGGCTTCAATCCATTCCATCACTAATTCAGCGTCCATCTTTCCTGTAAACATAGGTAAATCAACGAGTTTTCCTCCCAAAGCCTTTAAAGCTTTAAAAAATGGCCTCTCGTTCTCAGCTATTCTATCTTCTTCACTATCAGGTACATCTTCCTCTTCTTCCATTTCTTCTTTCATTTCTTTCTTCTCAACTACACTCTGCATATATTCCAACTTACTGGCTAGTTCTGCCACTATCCCCTTCAACTCTCTATTCTCATTCTGGAGAAGTTCTTCTTGCTCCTCAACCTTCTTCGCTAACTCTGCATTGGTCACCATCTTGCTTGACCCTACTGAAGAATCTTGATCAGGGGCGTTCAACATACAACTTCACAATCTGCAACTCTCAAGCTCTGATACCAAAAATGATGCAGAGCCACACCTTGGAAAGCTCAGGAGGAATACTCACTCAACTGAGTTACTTCAAGGGGCACGACATCAATCAGTCGGGATCGAACTCGAACCAAACTCAAGATTGGATTAATCAGAATATATCAATCTCCATAGTTTATCTTCACCCACACACCAAGATCTTTAACCCGGAATGTCCTTCCAAATCAAATTGTTAAGGCTGAGACTCAAAGAAAATGTATTCCATCTCCATGCCGCCTACACTTTAATGTGATCAGACTCAGCAAAGGTTTGCATGAAGAATAAAATGGAGTGATAGAACATACAGAAGATCCACCAGATAATACACTGTAAAAAAATGTTATAACGTCTCATACTAATCCTCCTGCAACATCATTCGAATTTGGGTAATAGAGAAAGTTTCAGTTTTTTCCTTAGAAAGGATATAGATAATCGACTATGGAGTTTGGCAGGAATTCGATCTTGGTCTCTCTTGTAAAAGTGCAAATATATTTTCTTTGAGGACATTCTGGGTTAAAGATCTTGGTGTGCGGGTGAAGATAAACTATGTAGATTTATATATTCTGATTAATCCAATCTTGAGTTTGGTTCGAGTTCGATCCCAGCTAATTGATGTCGTGCCCCTTGAAGTAACTCAGTTGAGTGAGTATTCCTCCTGAGCTTTCCAAGGTGTGGCTCTGCATCAACTAAAGGGTAAAATATATTAATAAATATTAAGATTCCTTTGTTAACTGAGCATCAGTTATATTGTAATGTTAACCAAGTTGGACAATATTACATGATCAATGAAAGTTTGTGTTGACATCTAAGGGACAAAGATTTTTTTTTTTTTTTTTGTGGTCACTAATTACCTCTCCCCTCACAGTTACTCCTCTTACATTTCTAATAGAATTAACAAGTTGATCTTTTGGTATAATGAAAATCCTATCATATAACAAGTGATATTAGAGCTTTTATCATAGGTTTTGAATCTCCTTAGGTAATTTTGAGGAGGATTGTTGGAATAACCACCAACATTCCCTTTCAAGATTTATGACATGTCTTAACATTGTTATGTGTTCTATAAGTCTAGTGGTTGTGTTGGGCATTAATAGTTAAAAAGATAATTCACTTGTAAATACTACTAGTAACTAGTCTTCATTAAATACATTGTACCTCAATCTAAATAGCTTGCCACCATATGCGATGACAAACATAAAGTATCTAGATGATAACCATCATCCCATAACAATCATATCAAAGATTAAACAAATTGTATCACCATCAAACCGATCTCTAAACTAAATAATAATCTATCTAATAAATAGATATGTTAACATCAATGATAAAACATTAATCCAAACATAACTAGAAGAAATTCTACTCTAAAAAAATCTCCAATAATCTCCCCCTTTGGCATTGATGGAAAATGACGTGAAACACCTCAATGCAGAAAGTAATAATTTTATTTCCCAAAAAAGTTTTGATAAAACATAATTCTTTCTCTCCAAACTATTTTTCACATGATTGTCTCTCCAATTTGACATCAATGTCAAAGGGCCATCATACCCTAAAAACTAGACAAAAAGACACAATCTTTCAAACTACATGGTGGAACTACTACAACTAAGGTTGGATCTAAAATATTAAGATGCAACTAAATTTGCTGATAACAGATCTCCATTCTGCACTATTAGATCCTCCATGATCAAATATAGCTTTTTTGCTCCTTAATGATCTATGGTCATCCTTCAAAATTCTCTCTTAGTCCTTCTTCTTATTCACATCTATCACACACACTTAGCATTCACAACTTGACCTCTTGTATATACCATTGAGATTATCAAGTCGGCTCATTCACAAGTTACATTTACCAATAAACCATATATCAGTTGGCTACAAATATTACTTTAAACAAATAAACTTTATTTCACAAAATAATGGAATCCTTCACTAGCCGACCCTACTGGATAAATACTACATCTAGAAATAATTTCCTGAGTTAACTGTCTTAACTCAGTTAACACTGCAAAAGCTGAAAAATCCTTTGGTTGTCGAGTTAACTCGATAAGAACTAGATTTCCTTCACTATCCATGAAAGCTCGGTTAGAACTATTTTCTGCTCTATTTTCTCTTAATGACCGAGTGAGCTCAATAATAATTGAATTTCCTTTCCTAAACCTTGAAAGCTCGATAGCAACTGTTTCCTGGACTATTTTCTCTTGATGACCAAGTGAGCTCGGTAACAACTGAATTTCCTTCACTATCCATGAAAGCTCGGTTAGAACTATAAATCTTCTTGCTAACCTTCTGAAGTCGGTAACCTTTGTCTTTTGCCTTGGTGACCATCTAAGCTTAGTAGACTCTGACTGATAACTGATATGACATTTGTGTAACATCAAAGACAACACACAATTGAACAATTGTATCCAACAATCTCCCTCTTTGGCATTGATGGCAACACAACATGTCATAGCAGAATGAAATTTGAAGACAAGTCTTTTTTGACAAAATACTTCTTCCTCTTATACCAAACTTCCCAAATATAGTAATCTCCCACTTTCATAATAATCTCTCCCTCTTACATAAGCTCTCTTTTTCTTGCAAATTTTAGAAAGATATGATAGTATACTCTCCCTCTTTGACAACACATGCCAAAGACAACAAAAATCAAATGATTAGCATTGTACCTGATGTACTGATTCATATACAATGTCTTCATTACTTTGCTGCATCAACTAATAGATCTTCAATTCTTTTCTTGTTGATGCATCACTAAAACTATATTTTAGTGAGCTTCAGATAGGGGAATGACCCTAACTTACCTCTTAGATACAAAAATGCATCCTTAGGTAGAGGCTTTGTGAATATGTCAACAACTTGTTCCTTTGTATGGACATATTCCAATCTGATTTCCTTTTCTTGTACCAATTCTCTAACAAAGTGATACTTTATAGCAATATGCTTGGTTTTTGGATGCATCAATAGATTCTTAGATATGTTGATTGCACTTTTGTTGTCACAAAACATAATAATAGGTTCTTTGATTTCTTGCTTCATACCTTCTAATAATTGTTTGAACCATACAATGTTTGAGTAGTTTACTACTACTACAACATATTCAGCCTCCTCTATGGACTGGGATGTATAGTTTTGCTTTTTACTTGTCCAAGAAACCAACCTCTTTCCAAGAAATAAATCTCCTCCACTTGTACTCTTTCTATCATCAACATTCCCTACCTAATCTGCATCAGTGAATACTTTTAAATCCAAATTTCCTCCAAGTTTATACCATAATCCATAATCTTCAGTTACTTTCAAGTATCTCATGATTCTTTTGATTGCCATCATGTGATTTTCTTTTGGTTTTGCTAAGAATCTTGCCACAATTCCTACTACAAGGGAAATGTCTGGTCTTGTATGCACTACATAGTACAACTTTCCAATCATAGATCTATCCAATGTCTAATCCAATTCCTTTGATCCATCATCTTTGGTAAGTTTCAATCCAGTACACATAGGAGTCCCAACTAGTTTGCAATCTTTCATACCAAACATTTTTAGTATCTCCTTGATGTATTTAGATTGAGTGATGTAGATACCATTCTTACTCTATTGAATTTGAAGACCAACAAAGAATTTGATTTCACCAAACATTGACATTTCAAATTCCTTGTTCATTTGTTCTAAAAATTCTTTGCAAAGATCATCATTTCTTGTGAACAATGTATCATCTACAAATATCTCTGCTAAAACAATCTTATTATCTGGTCCTTCCTTTATGTACAAACTACTGTTATCATTAGTTCTTTGAAAACCAATTTGAATAAGATAGTGATGCAATCTTTCATACCATGCTCTAGGGGCTTGTTTCAGACCATATAATGCTTTATGCAGTTTGTAGACCATGTCCTTCTTGTTTGGATCAAAAAAACCTTCAGGTTGTTCAATGTAAACCTCTTCATTGAATATGTAATTGAAAAATGTTGACTTGACATCCATCTGATAAACTTTGAATCCCTTGTATGCAGCATATGCAAGTAAGGTTTTGATACCTTCCAATCTTGCAACAGGGGCAAAAGTCTCACCATAGTCTACACCTTCTTCTTGAGAGTATCCTTTGCATACCATTCTAGCTTTGTTCCTTGACACCTTACCATCTTCATTTAACTTGTTTCTGAATACCCACTTAGTTCCTATTACATTTTTGTCTTTAGGTCTAGATACAAGAGTCCATTTTTTTGTTTTTCTCTATTTGTTCTATCTCGTCATTCATGGCTTCAATCCAACTTTTATTTTCTAATGCATCTTTGACATTTCTAGGTTCAAAATCAGCAAGTAAACAAGTGCCTTTCAACTTACTTCTTGTCCTTGTTCCTT
Source organism: Cupressus sempervirens (assembly GCA_028749045.1). Lineage (NCBI taxonomy): Eukaryota > Viridiplantae > Streptophyta > Pinopsida > Cupressales > Cupressaceae > Cupressus > Cupressus sempervirens. Next base: position 9,411,830 of record CM053789.1, on the reverse strand, counting down.
CTGATTTATCTCTAATGATCTGATTTTGTGAATGATGCTTCCTAACGTACTTGGCTAACATAGGCTCCTTGCCTTTTTGAATAATTTGCATTGTTATCCTTCTGTGTCTCAACTTCTAGTTCTGGTTTTGGTTACTTGGGCTCAGTAGATGTTGATTCGATAGCTTCTATTTGCAACTCAAGTTCTTGCAACTTGGTAGGTATTAGCTCGGTTTGAACTTCCTGTGACTTGGTTACTGAAGACTCTGGAGTTGAAGATTCCTGATTAATAGGTATAATTGGCATTGTATTATGTTCAATGTAAACCAATCTCTTTTAGTCTTTAGGTTCCCGTTTGCTTTCTTTGTCAGTTCTTTCTGCAAACTCATCAACTTTCACATGTGCACTTTCTATGACTTTGTGAGTAGATAGATTCAAACATCTATATGCTTTACTTTTGCAAGAATATCCCAAAAATATTCTTTCATCACCTTTTACATCAAATTTACCTTTTCTAGATTCTTTCAAAATGTAACATTTGCTTCCAAATATTTTTAGGTAACTTACATTGGGTTTGTAGCCATACCATAACTCATAGGGGGTCTTGAATGAGTCCTTTTTCACCTATACTTGGTTCAAGAAATGAACTGCAGTGTTGATAGCTTCATTCCAGTATTTGATAGCAATGCTTTTCTCAATCATTAAGGTTCTTGCACAATCCATGATAGATTTGTTCCTTCTTTCAACTATTCCATTTTGTTCAGGAGTTCCTAGTGCTAAAACCTATCTTTTGATTCCCCTTTCAATGCAAAAGTTATTGAATTCATGTGAAATAAATTCACCACCTCTGTTAGACCTTAAACATTTCAGTCTTTTGTCTGTTTCCTTTTCTACTCTGGCCAAATATCATTTGAACTTTTGAAATGCTTCTAATTTCTCCCTTAGGTACATGACAGTCATCATTCTTGAATAATCATTAACAAAAAGAATGAAATTTTTTTCACCAGTATAACTTTCAATGCCAATAGGTCCACATAAATCAATATGCACAATTTCTAAAATTTCTTCAGACTGATAGTTCTTGCTTTTAAAACAAGTTTTTCCCATTTTGCCAATTTGACAATTCTTGCATAGACCAACCTCAAGTTTCTTTATGTTAGGAATGCCTCTTACTTTCTTGAATTTACTTATTTTTACCAAGTTGTTAAAGTTTACATGACATAACCTCATGTGCCATAACCAACTTTCTTCAACTTGAGCAACAAAACATGAACATTCACCAAGTTCAAGATAAAACAAGTTACCTTTTGTTTGAGTGCCTAATCCAATCAACTTTCCTTTGTCATCCAGCAGTCTTTCTTTTTTATTCATAAATTTCACTTTGAATCCATTATTGAGTAGTTGTGCCACACTTAGTAGAATGTGCTTTACTCTTTCTACCCAATATGTATTGTCACATACAAGTTTCTTGGTCAATGAGATTCTTCCTTTTCCTTTTATACAACAAGGTTCATTGTTACCAAATCTTACACTACTACCATCATAGTCTTCAAAGTGTTCAAACTTAGTTTTATCACTAGTCATGTGATGAGAACAACCACTATATATAATCCATGTACCATTTTTTCTCACATGAGAAATGAGTGTCATTTCTTCATCATTATCAGATTCATCCTTTACAACTATGTAAACAATTTCATCTTCTTCTTCATCACCAGAATCATTAGAATCTTTAGCCATGAAACATGTTTTCTTACCTTTATCCTTGAATGATTTGATGTCTTTCTTACCATTGCACTTGTGACCTTTCTTCTCATCCTTGTTTTGCCTATTTGGGCACCTAGCAGCAATATGTACAATTTATTCACAAGAAAAATAGATTAGAGGAACCTTACCTTTGTATTTTCCTTTGTCTCTTGAATATTTCCTTGCTAGCAGAGCTTCAACCACCTCAAGATCATTGTCTGAACTCTACTCTGATTATTCATCACTATCTAATTGAGGATCCTTTAACTTTTTTCTTTTTTCTTTGAGTGAAAGCTTGGCTTCAAATGCTGATTCAATGTTCTTGGTAGCTAGAACATAATTATCATAGTTTTTTAGTTCAAATGCAGTCAATCTTCCAACTATGGCCTCTAAATTTATCTTATGATTTGCTTCACATCTTCTTTCTTGAATTGCAGAGACTCTGATTGCATAAATGGGAAGTAGAGTTCTAAGAACTTTACTTATAACTGTCTCCTCCTTGATATCTCCTCCATATGCTTTGATTGCACTAACACATGCTTTAACTCTTTCAACATATTTTGCAATGTTTTCATCCTCTCTCATCCTCATTTGATCAAATTGTCCTCTCAAACTTTTTGCTTTGGCCCTTCTCACATTATCATCTCCTCCATAGATTTCTTTCAGCTTGTTCCACATTTCAAAGGTGTTTTTGCAATCCTTGATGTCATCAAATTCTTCATAACTCAAAGAAGATGCTATATCTATTATCATGTTGTTGTTAGTCTTCTTTTCAACAATATCATTGATAGATAATGTACCAATAGGTTCTACATATTTTTCATCAAGGTACTTCAGTCCTGTATCTCTGATAGAAGCTAGATGAAGTCTCATTAACCCTTGCAATGCTGAGAAGTTGTCCCTTTAAGTCTTGGAATTTCCCTCTTATAAGACATCATGACCTTTGGCTTAGATCCTTGAAATCTTTTCCTCCAAGCACCAAAAGCCCTGATACCAATTGTTGGAATTGTAGATGGAGTAATTGAGAGGGAGGGTGAATCAGTTACCACAAAAACAAATCATAGATCCCTGATATGTCTTAAACAACTAGTTATTGTTTATACTTGATAAACACAATAAAAAATGTTGTAACTCAGTAGATTAACTGATTACTGATAATCTAGCATTCATAATTATTAATATGCATGCAAAGGCTAAATAAAATGAACACAAGAGACACCAGATTTAATGTGGAAACCCAATATGGGAAAAACCACCAAGTAACTACCTACCAATTTTTCACTCTTTTGAAGTGAGCCCTATTAGGAGCCAACCCTGTTAAAGGTTACAAAACACACTATTAGGTGTGACCCTGTTAGAGGATTTAATCACCCTGTTAGGAGTGGCCTTGCAAGAGGTCTTTAGTGTAGACACCTAAATTTGATTACATCACTTTAGTAATCCTATTTAGTTATCTCTAAAGGCGTCATTAATTAAATTCTTATTTAATTAATCCTTTTCCATCCCTAGCTGATTAATTTAATTAATCATCTATAGTCCTAATTGATAAATCAAATAATCTATTATTTATCAATTAAATCCTTTTCTCCTATCTAATTCCAGAAATCTCCATTTATTAAATAAATATATTTGATAAATAAAATCCTCAAATCCAAAAACCCCTAACTTATCCCTAATCCTCCATTTAGCCTAATCCACCCCATCCACCCATACTAACCAAGCTTAGCCACTAACTCACCCACCCTCATTAATGCCATCCATTTGCACATCTCTAACATCCCTAATCTAATCCTAAACCCAAGCCTAATCCACCCCCTAATGTTGTCACATTCCCTAAGCAAGTTTAAGACTTTCCTAAACCACACCAAAGTCTCCCCTCAAAAATCCCAACCACCAAGTCATGAGTGCTCTTACAAACCATAAAAGACTCTTACAAGCCCACTCATGACTCTTACATCCATCTTTCACACTCTTCCCTCTTCCACACTCATTCCTCTTACACCTTTCTTACATACTCAACCCCACTCATCATGCCTTTAACCAACCCTTTACCCTACCCTCTCACACTCATCCTCCTTGTGACAAGTGTCACCTTCCCATTGGTGCTAAACAAGCACAATCCATGTGCTCTCCTTTGAGTGCATCCTAGCCCTCCTTAAGCCTTCATCTCTCCTTGCATCTTAGCTCTCCATCCCTCAAGCCCTTAGCCTATAAATTTAATCCCATCCCAAGCCATTCAAAATCACAACCATTTGAGTAAAGTTATCATGCCCTTTTGAGAGCCAAAAGCCATACCCATACCCTTATAATGCCAAATTGAGAGCTCACAAAGCTACCAATTTGCCATTACCCATCTCCACCATTGAAGCAACTTTGAGCATCTTGAGCATACATCCACATCAAAGGATGCATCTACAAAATCAAGAAAGCATGGAGTGTTTTCTCTTTTGAGGTTTTGCACTTCTTGTTTTCTTTTCTTTGTCTAAACATATATGTAAATTTAGTTTTAGTTTGTGAATGTTTACTTTATTGTTAATGTTCTTTGCATACTAAATCTTGTTCTACATTTAGAACAATTCAATTGAACCATCACCTTGTTAGAGGATTTACAAAATGGCTGTTAAACCAACTCTGTTAAGAGATTTGAAATCACTGCTACAATGGTTAGAAAGTAACAATGAATTGACCTGAATAAGATGCAACTAAATTTGCTGATAACAGATCTCCATTTTGCACTATTAGATCCTCCATAATCAAATACAACTTTGTTGCTCCTTAATGATCTCTGGTCATCCTTCAAAATTCACTCTTAGTCCTTCTTCTTATTCACATCTATCACACACACTTAGAATTCACAACTTGACCTCTTGTATATACCATTCAAATTATCAAGTCGGCTCTTTCACAAGTTAAATTTACCAATAAACCATATATCAGTCGGCTACAAATATTACATTAAACAAATAAACTTTATTTCACAAAATAATGGAATCCTTCACTGGTCGACCTTTCTTGGTAAATACTACATCCAGAAATAATTTCCTGAGTTCACCATCTTAACTCGGTTAACACTTCAAAAGCTACAAAATCCTTTGGTTGCCGAGTTAACTCGGTAAGAACTAGATTTCCTCCACTATCCATGAAAGCTCGGTTAGAAATATTTTATGCACTATTTTCTCTTGATGACCAAGTGAGCTTGCTAACAACTGAATTTCCTTTGCTAAACCTTGAAAACTTGGTACAACTATTTCCTGCACTATTTTCTCTTGATGACCGAGTGAGCTCGGTAACAACTAAATTTTCTTCACTATTAATGAAAGCTTGGTTAGAACTGTAAACCTTCTTGCTAACCTTCTGAACTCGGTAACCTTTGTCTTTTGCCTTGCTAACCATTTAAGCTCGGTAGACTCTGACTAATAATTGATATGACATTTGTGTAACATCAAAGAAAACACACAATTGAACAATTGTATCCAACACCTTACGATCTTATGCTCGTTGTAAGATCATAATAGTGCATTTGAAGAATTTGAAACATTCACATCCTGTAGCATCTTACCTTGTAAAATTTCTCCCTATGATCCTATAGTTCCTTGGTTGTTGTGGCATCAATGTTGACTTTTCCTTCTTCTATGATGTCTCGGCAAGTAGCTATGTTGAACTAGCATAGCATCTTATACCTTGATTTTTTACCTTATGATCATACGATATCCTTTGATTTTCATAGCATCGTATCACTAACATTTTTCCCTCCCGATGCTACGGTTAAGGCTTCTGTCATGACATCACAAATGAATCCTTTAAGGCCTCCAACCACTTGACTAGCATAGGATCTTAAGCCTTTCTCTCTCCTCTTCCAATACTACACCTTGCCGATCTTACGCCACATTGCAACATCGGAGCTCCATTTTCGTGGTCTTGTGATCTCCCAATGGATCTTAGGATCACAACCCTTTCCTCTTTCTTCTTTGGTCATACAGTGGACTCCAGGTTGATGCAATGTGTCATATTTCCATTTATTGAACTACTTCCCAGGCAGGCAAACCCCACTAGCATGCTCATTTCTAGCTTGGCAAACACATTTATTATCTTCCCAATTATTGTGTTCCATATCATCATACTTTTCCACCTTAGCATGATTCAACAACTTCCTTAATGACAAGTCCTACCTTGCCACATCGTGTGCAAGCACTTTTCCACTTTGTTTAAAGTTCCTTCACTTTCATATTATTGGAATACACTACCCATTGATCTTCTCAAGATCAATGGTGTTATAAAATCATGCCTTTTTAAGATCTAGTTAGCCAAGCCAACCAATAAATGCATTGCTTTTCTCCAACGTGTCTAACAGCTACCAATTGTATAGATTACATTATTACCTTTCAAAGCTATGGATCCATGACATCATCATATGCCACATGTCTTGCAAGTGCTTGCCTACATTACATAAACTTCCTTCACTTTCATATTGTGCGCATGTGCTACCTGTCGATCTTCCAAAGATCAACAGTTTATTGATATGGTAGCAAAAAAAATGACCCCAGTATCCAGCTTGACCAACGAGGCTACCAAAAATTCCAACGTGCACTGATAATTTTGCAAAAGTTTTGAAAAGGTTCTAACAAGCTTTGATAGGTTTTGACATTCTCCAGTCTTTGCAGCACATTTAAAACTCAATGTCACCAAGTGCTACATGGCACAAAGGCATCTACTCAAAGTCATGCAAATTATGAATGCAAGCATGCACTCACCATTGATCTTGAAAAGATCAACTATTGGCTGAAACAAACTATTGTAGTAAAGAGATTTCACAAAATGCTTAGGAAAATAACTACGGTTAGGGAACTACCTTGAGTAAGGGTTTTAGTTTGTGAAAAGTAATTCTTAAAAAAGAATAAAATATGGGAAAATGAATACTTAGGATAAAGGTTTTCCCGTGTATTATATAAAATACTTTCCATGAATTTGAGAACTAGGTCATAAAAACAAGGTTTTATGAAATTTGAAAATTTTCATCTAAGGTTTTAACAAATTTCACAAATCTTAAACATTGAACTAGGGTTTTTGCACTATAAGGTGTAAAAAAATATAAAGAGTGAAAAACCAGGCCAATAATTAGTTGATTTTCCTAATATAATAGACTTGATGAATATAAACATTAAAATTTAAAACACCGTAATACATTCAACACAAGTTTGACACTAGGATTTAATGTGGAAACCCAATTTGGGAAAAGCCACTAGCAACATATCACCACTTTTTCACTCTTCCAAAGTGAGCCCTATTAGGAGTCAACCCTATTATTGTAATGTGACCTGGTTAGAGTTTTTAATCACTCTATTAGGAGTGGCCTTGTCAGAGGACTTTATTATATTCCAATAGAATGTCACCTTGCTAAACAATTTGCATGGACTATTAAGTCCTTCAATGACTGTTAGGTCAACCTTTGATTAAAAGGATTTCAATAAAAGCTATTTAAAGTTATTAAAAATAAAATAGTAGGGTTTGATTTGTATGTTTACATTTGTAATTTTAGATCTTTGTTCAGTTCATGTGTTGATTATCTGATAAACCTTTCTTGTCCTTGATTCACTTGGCAACCCTCTAAGAAATCATCCTTCTCTTCTCAGAAAATTTAATCCTTCTTCTTATATTCATTTATCAACCTTGGCATCTTTATTCCATCTCACTAGAAATACACACTGATTCTCTATTCTTTCTCTTTGCATCTCACACTTTACACTCATATCACCCCCTTTATGTGCTCTCCACTTTCTATTCTTGTGCATTCACCCTTGTGCACATTTGCTCCTCCATTGAATTTCATGTCTGTACCTCCTTAAATAGGTAATTCTTGTCCTTTTTCATTTTCCATAATCACCGTAGATCTTAGGGTTTATGATCTGATCCAATAGACTCATTATATTTATCCATCTTCCTTTTCTAGAAACTTCTCATCAAATTCATGCATTAGGTATCTTACCTAATCCTCTCCTTGAATTAAATGATCCAACTCATCAATCTTATCTTCAACACACTTTCCATATCCTAAGAAATCAACTAAGTCAACTAAAAATCATGATTTCTCATACGCATTCAAAATAATGTCACTTAATCATCATTGATTTTTGACACTTGGTTATCATTGAATTGCTTGGTCATTATAGAACTTCTTTCTCAACATCAACTTTTTTTCTCAGTCGATACTAATGCTCGATCAATACTAAATTTTCCTCAACACTTATTATGGCTCAGTTGACACTAGCTTCATTGGATATTCCTTAATCTTTCACTCTATTGCTTGATGAGGCTTTACATAAGTGATATATCTTGACTTGTACTATAAAGACTTGAACATTAAAATGATTTAAACAATCACTTTTTTTGTCAAATTTTAACTAATAAAACATCTATTGTAGCTTCCTTTTCATAACTCAACCTTTCCTCTAGGTTCTTTTTTTATGAGCAATCTCTCAAGTCCTCTTCATCAATCAAATAGATACAACATTTAGATTAGATAGAAACATGTCTCATTAGTATATTTGACATCAATAATAATACAACAATTGTTTCAATTGTAGTTTCAACACACTAGTCATATCACCAAGGATTGTTGGGTCAAACAAAATTCCAAGCAATAATATAATAGAAACAAAGGAAAAGATAAGGCCATAGATGTTGAGAAAGCCAACAAGGACTTTTCCAAGGTGTGGACCAAGAAGAGGTCAAAAATAGTGAAGTTAAATCTAGAGATATTGTGAGCTCATTGACAAATGGTGAGACTTCCCAATCCAATTTAGATAGAAAGTCTTAAGGTGTTACATAAGAGTAGAATGTCTTGTACTAGTCCCTTCATTCAAACTTGTAGTTCATAAAGGAAAATGCGTCAAAAAGACAAAATATGATCACTGGTGCAAAACACCTAACATGTGAAGATAGGATAGCCTGTCCTCAAAAATTGACTATTGGAAACAACATCAAAAACATTTATTGCACAAGGGTAGATGTAGGTAAGATATGAGGTTATCATTAGAACTTCAATGTTACTTTTGAGTTGGATCTCTAAATAGGAAGATCATCCATAAATTATCACTTTTATAAACTTGAGATCTTAAGAGTTTTTATTCGTAAAACCCTAGCTCTCAAAAGAGAAACTTTTGTGTGAATATGAGAAAGAAGTAGCTAGCCACCCTAGAACTAGTTTCATGCAACACAGTACATGAAAGGATTCATTTTAATTTTTATCTTACAATGACATAAGAAAAATATTATGAGTGATATGACATTAAATTTATTGATGGAAAGGAGAACGATCTACTAGTTTATGAGCCGATCTTGAAAAATGTTGATGAGAAAGGCATGATAGGAACCCTATCTTACTTCCATGTAGTATTTTATTGATCGAATATGTAAGTGATTATTTGAAGGAAAAGATCATGGAACTAGGAGACAAGGAAATTAGGTCTAAGTATGAGGAGAAATTGGTGGAAACTAGGATTCAGAGACCTGAAAGATACAACCCTAGCCTGTATAGTGGAAATGCCAATTTTTTTGAGGAATAAATGGATGATATTCATGTTGAGTAGTGTGCATTATGAATACATGTGGCTTGATAAACCCTAAAATATCACAAAGGAGGTGATTGAAAGAATTATAGGTTCAATAGAACCATAACTAAGATGAAAATCAAGAAATAGAAGACAACTAAAGTGACAGAAGCAATTCTATTCTATCACGATGGTAGGATGTGTTCATTGAAGGACATTAAACATGAGAAGGTACAATTTTTTGAAAGGATAATTTCTCACAAGCAATACCAATCAAGAAGAATGAATAGTGTACCTAGTGCAGTGATTTATAGAGCATACTAGATTATAACTAAGCACACCAAATTTTATCTAAGTGGTTGGATGAATATGTAGGTGATGGAAAATTTGAGAAAAATGAAGAGGGGAAGTGGTGCACACATGGTCAAGTATAGTGCAATATCAGTATGTGTATTCTTCTACTTCAAAGCATAATTTCTTGGATTTGTGACATTCTAGTGGAAGTCTAGAAGAAACATCATAGCTCAAATAATGAGCATATACAATAGGTTGGGTAGTGGTGCCCTTGAATCTTTTGATAAGTACTTTAAGAAGTTTCAATAAAAAGTGCACAAGAGAAGAATGATACCCCTAAATATGATCATTAATTATAGAAGAGACTTTCGTTTCTTAGATAGCATAGGCAAGAGCAAAGTCCAAGTGGTCAAACCATGAACTCGTTGGTTGACCAAACTCCCCTATGAGGTTGAAGATAACTCAACCAAAGAACATATCAACTAGTTATTGGTAATGTGAATTCACCAAGAATAGCTGATGAAAAGATACACGAGATAAGAGGGAAACAAGAAGTATTTTCTTAGGAGAAGAAGCAAAAGAAGAAGGGCACAAGATAAACTCTAAAGAAGGATGAGAAAAGAAAATAAGAAAATGGAGGAGATGAAAGTGTTAGAAATTTGGATAGGGTAGATGATATAGGGTAGTCATTTATGGAAACATACAGTCAAGATTAAGTGAGAAAATCATGGTGATAAAGTTTTGAATGAAGTACTTAGAGAATTCTCTAAGTATCACATAATTTATCTATCAACACAAGCACTATTTTGATCAGTGCAATTCATAGAGGTATTTTTATATGCACACTGAGCTATGGATAGAACCAAGTACTAAGATTCTACATACATGAGGACAAGATTGAATGGATGAATTTATTGCAATTTTTCTAGTTGCAGTAATAAGCCAATAAAATAGGGTAAAGACAAGGAATACAATATTTTATATTAAGGAATCATTTTTCTTATCAAAATAATTACTTAATTTATTAGGGATGACATCCTAGATGTTAACCCTAAGTTGACAAGAGTTAATTTTGTATTTTGATAAGCTTGTAAAGGTATCAATGCCAATAGTACATGTTATTATGAAGTAACTTGGAATAAAGGACAAAACTTGAGATGAGAAGTTAGGAGATATTTATGACATTGATATGCTATTGTTTTGAGATGAAAATTAGGATGTTTGACTAGAGAAGTATGGATTTATGATCAATTTATTGAAGAGAGGCAAAAAAAATTAGATATTGAAGATATTAACAGAAGTAAGAGGTTTTGTATATATCTCTTTTATTAAAGAACATTATTGTATATTGCATGTTTGGGTAGTAGGTTCATCATGCATACTTTTTGCAGTTGTATTAACAACTCCTACTAGGGTTGAGGTTTCTAACAAGGCCTAATCCTCTTTAAAGGACCAAGATATTATACATATGTAATAGACTCCTAACAGGGTCAATATCTTTCACCAGATACTTTTGATTAGTGGATCTTTTTTTGGGTACCATCCTCGTTAGGGTTTTCTCTTGGTCAAAGTTTCCTTAGTTAACAAATTATAGTGTTATATGTGTTGGAAATATAAGAGGAGTAACTAAGATGGGAGGGGTGAGTCAATTACCACTAAAATAAACCCCATATCCCTTACATGTCAATATAAATCAAAATTGAACTCAGTTGTAGCTTGGTAAATACATAAGAAAAATGTTATAACTCGATAAACACTAAAATTGCTCAACAAATGCTTAACATAAAAATATTAAGATATTATTTTTTTATTGATCTTACTTCAAACTAGTTGTATACACATAAAAGAAATAGCATGAACACAATTAACACTAGGATTTAACATGGAAACCCAATTTAAGAAAAACCACCAATTGCATCTAATTACTAATTTTCACTCTTTTGAAGTGTGTCTTGTTAGGAGCCAACCCTGTTAAAGGTTACAAAATTGAATATTATGTGTGACTATGTTAGAGGATTTAATCACCCTATTAGGAGTGGCCTTGTTAGAGGTGTTTAGATAGTTCAATGGAAATGCCACCTTGATAGAAGATTTACAAATAGTTGTTAAGCCAACTCTATTAAGAGATTTAGATCATTGCTACAATAGTTAGAAAGTAACAATGAGATGACCTAATTCTTGATGTAATTAAATTGTTGATTGCATATCTCAATTCTAGCTTGTATACTTGATCCTTCTTGATCAAATGTATCTTTGCATCTCAACAAGGATATTATACTTATCCTTGTAATTTGCTTCCTCTAAGCATCATCAAATCTTCAATTTTTTCTCCTCATTCAATCCTCAACTTGACCTTATATTTATATCTTACATATTATCAAGTTGGCTTGAATACAACTTAAAATAATTAATATTCATCTTCTTAGTCGGCTATAACCAACAAACAATTCAATTGAACTCAATATGTCAAAATAAGAAAATCCTTTGTTAGCCAATCCTTCTTGGTAGATACTGACTCAAAGTGATTTTCTTGTGTTAACCAAGTAAACTTAGTTAGCACTGCATATTCACAAAGTTCCTTTGGTAAATGAGTGAGCTCGGTTAATAGTAGTTCCATCCAACATTTCCTTCATTAACTAAGTGAGCTTGGTTAATGCACAATTTCCACAAACTTTCCTTTGTAACCTGGGTGAACTCAGTAGACACTATCTTTTGAACTAGGCATACTCTGGAATCCTTGACAGACTTAGGAAACTATCTTTAATGCCTGAGTGAGATCAACATACACTAACTGGTAATGATATGACATCTTGTGTAACATCAAAGATAATACACAATTAATCAATTGTTTCCAACAATATCCCTCTTTGGCATTGATGGAAACACAACATGTCATAATATAATAAAATTTTAGAGCAATAATAAAAGAGAGAGCACATCCTTAGTTTCATTTTGATTCTCATCTAAGAGAACTCCCTCTACCTTTAGTTTCTTCCTCTTTCAACAAAACTCTACCTTTTATATCAAACCAAGTTCATTCTCCCTTTTTGACATCCCTTTCTCTTTAACTTTATAAAATTTCTATGAGATATGACAGTAAAATTCTCCCTCTTTGACATCTCATGCCAAAGAAAACATTTAGAGAATGTCAATGTACCTCATGTACTGATTCATTTGCAATATGCCCTTGTTAATACTACATCAACTAACTGTTCTTCAACATGCTCATCACTAAACTTCATTTAGTGAGCTTTGGATAGGGGAATGACCTCTAACTTACTTCTTAGATACAAAAATGCATCCTTAGGTAATGGTTTACTGAATATGTCTACAATTTGTTCTTTAGTATTCACATATTCCAATCTTATCTCTTTATTTTGTACCAATTCTCTCAAACAAATGATATTTTATAGCAATGTGTTTTGTTTTGGTATGCATCACTGGATTCTTGGATATATTAATTAAACTGGTGTTATCACAGTATATAACCACTAGATCCTTGATCTCTATCTTCATACCTATCAATAGTTGTTTGAACCAAACAATATTAGAAAAATTAACTATTATTTCCACATATTCTTTCTCTATTGTGGAATGAGAAATATAATTATGTTTCTTGCTTGTCCAAGACACTAGTCTTTTATCAAGAAAGAATGCTCCACCACTAGTGTTCTTTCTGTCATTAATACTTCCTGCCTAATTAGTATTTGTGAATACTTCTAAATCCAAATTGCCTCTTTTTTGTACCATAAACCATAGTCTTCAATACCTTTTAGATATATCATGATTCTTTTGATTTCCATCATGTGATTTTCTTTGGGATTTGCTAAGAATCTTGCCACCATACCGACTGCTAATGCAATATTAGGCCTTGTATGCACTAGATACTGCAATTTTCCAATCATTGATCTGTATGTAGATCATCATTTTTTGAAATCTTATGCTTAGTAAACATAGGAGTTCCAACTAGTCTTGGGTCTTCCATTCCAAGTTTCTTTAGTATCTCCTTGATATATTTAGATTAAGTAATGTATATACCATCTTTCTTCTATTCGATCTACAATATAACAAAGAATTTTATCTCTCCAAACATAGACATCTTAAATACTTTACTCATTTCTTCCAAAAATGCTTTTCATATCCATGAATATTTCTTCTAACACAATCTTCTTGTCTTGTCGTTCTTTGATATATAGACTATCGTTATCATTTTGTTCTTTGAAAATAAATCTTTATCAAATAGTTATGAAGTCTTTCATACAAAGCTCTGTGAGCTTGCTTGAGACCATATAATGCTTCGTATAATTTGCATACCATATCTCTTTTGTTGAGATCTACAAAACCTTCAAGTTGTTCTATGTAGACTTCCTCATCAAGAATTTCATTTAAGAATGCAGATTTTACATCCATTTAATAAACTTTAAATCCTTTGTGAGCTACATATGCTAGTAAAGTTCTAGCAACTTCTAATCTTGCAACAGGAGAAAAAGTTTCACCATAATCAATACCTTCTTCTTGAGAATAACCTTTACATACTAACCTTGCTTTGTTTCTAGAAACTTCTTCATCTTCACTTAGCTTATTTCTGAAGACCCACTTTATGTTAATTACATTTTTATACTTGGCTCTAGGAACAAGAGTCCAATTTTTGTTCTTCTCTATCTATTCTATTTCCTTATTCATCGTTTCAATCCAATTTTCATTATCCAAAGCATCTTTAACATTTCTAGGTTTAAATTTAGTAAGAAAACATGTACCTTTCAATTTGTTTCTTATCATTGTTCCATCTAACTTGTCTCCAATGATCTAATCAGGTACATGATGTCTTTTGAAATATCTTGCTAAAATAGGTACTTTGGATTTGGAGTTTGATTCACTGATTTCTTCATGATCTTTTACATTAAGCTCAGGTCCCACTATTTATGACTCAAGTCCATCAGACTTGGTTTTCTCTAGCAATAGCTCAATAGCTTCTAATTGCAACTCAGGTTCTTTAGAATATGACTCAAGTTGCACTAATTGCAACTTGGTAACTTTTGGAGATTTTGGGGACTCGAGAGGTAAGGCCTCTTGACTTCCAAATAGATTTGGCAAAATATCAGGTTCATATTAAACAAATCTTTTTTAATCCTCAGGTTCTTTGTTGCTCTCTTTTTTACTCTTTTCTACAAAATGTGCACTTTCTATGATTTTATAAGTATATAGATTCAAACATTTATATACTTTACTTCTGTAGGAGTATCCTAGGAACATGCCTTCATCACCTTTGACATCAAATTTACCTTTCCTAGATTCTTTCAAGATGTAACATTTGATACCAAATACTTTCAAGTAACTTACATTAGGTTTGTAGCCATACCATAGCTCATAAGGAGTTTGATTTGAGCCTTTATTCAACTATATTTTGTTCAAGGTATGCACTATAGTACTGATTCTTTCCTTCTAGTATTTGATTGCAACATTCTTTTCTATCATCAATGTTCTCGCACAATTCATGATCGATCTATTCTTTCTTTCAGCTATACCATTCTACTGAGGTGTACTAGGGGCTAATACCTATCTCTTAAATCCTTTTTCAATGTAGAATTCATTGAACTCATTGGAAATGAATTCACCACCTCTATCTGATCTCAAACATTTCAGATTTTTTCTAGTTTCTTTTTCTATTCTTTCCAGATACCACTTAAGTTTTTGAAAAGCTTCAGATTTTTCTTTTAGATACATTACAATCATCATTCTAGAATAATCATCAACAAAAAAAATGAAAATCTTATCTCCACTATGACTCTCTATAGCAATAGGTCCACATAAGTATGTATGTACAAGCTCTAAGACTTCTTCGAAATGATAGTTTTTTCTTTTGAAACTAGTTTTCCCCATCATACCAATTTGAAATTTTTTGCATAGACCAATATTAGGTTTCCTCAAGCTACAAATACCTCTTGGTCTTCTATTTTTTCCTATTTTGACTAGATTATCAAAGTTTACATGATAGAATATTTTGTGCCATAACCATCTTTCTTCTACTTGAGCAATAAAACATGAACTTTCACTAAGATTTAGATAGAATAGATTACCTTTTGTTTGTTTGCCAGATCTAACCAGATTTCCTTTTCCATCTAGTAGTTTGGCCTTCCCATTCAAGAATTATACCTTAATTCCAATGTTATTCAATTATACCACACTTAGTAGATTACGTTTTAGTCCTTCAACCTAGTAAGCATTGTTGCATCTAAATTCATTGGCTAATGAGATACACCATTTTTCCTTTATGCAACAAGGTTCATTGTTTCCAAATCTCACACTACCACCACCATAATGTTCCATGTGCTCAAACTTTGTTTTGTCTCCAGCCATATGATGTGAGCAACCACTATCAATAATCCATGTATCATTTTTGCTAACATGAGATGCAAGTAACATTTTATCTCCTTCATCATCAAATTCATCTTTTATAGTAATATATACCATTTCATCTTCACTGTTATTAGAATTTTTAACCATAAAACAAGATTTCTTACCTTTGCCCTTGTAGTCCTTGTAGTTTTTGAATTCCTTCTTTCCTTTGAACTTATTATATTTCTTTTAATCCTTTTATTTTATGTTTGGGCACCTTACAGCAATGTGACCAACTTCTTCACAAGAAAAATAGATTAGAGGAATCTTGCCTTTGTACTTTCCTTTGCCTTTGGAATATTTCCTTGCAAGTAGGGCTTCAACAACTTCAAGATCACCGTCTGAAATTTTTTCTTCTTCTTCACTTTTTGATTGTTTGGCTTTTGGTTTCTTACCCTTTTTCTTGAGTGAAAGCTTGGCCTCAAACGTAGACTCAATACCTTTGGAACTAGGGACATAGTTATCATAGATATCTAACTCAAAAGTAATCAATCTTCCAACTAGAGCATCCAAAGTTATATTGCTATTTGGATCATATATCATTTTTTGAATAGTAGACACTCTAATTGCATAGATAGGAAGAACGGTTCGGAGTACCTTGCTTACAACTATTTTTTCATCAATGTCTCCTCTAGATGCTTTGATTGTACTCACACTTACTTTAATTTACTCAACATATTTTGCAATGTTTTTATCTTCTCTCATCTTGATCTGATCAAACTATCCTCTAAGACTTTCAACTTTAGCTCTTCTTACATTATCATCTCCTCCATAGATGGCTTTTAGTTTGATCCACATATCATAAGCTATAGTTCAACTTTTGACTTCATCAAATTCAGCATAATTAAGAGCAAAAGCAATGTCAATCATCATTACATTATATTTTTCTTTTCAACAATATCATCAACTTATAATGTTCTAGTAGGAGTCTTCTATTCATTATCAAGATATTTACAACCTGAATCACTTATAGTTCCCAAATATAACTTCATAAATCCTTGCCATGCTACAAAGTTGTCTCGATTCAACTTAAGAATTTCTCTTTTGTAAGACATCCTAATATTTAGCTTTGGTGCTCAAAACCCTCTCTGCAAGCAACAAAATCTCTAATACCAATTGTTTGAAATATAAGAGGAGTAATTAAGAGGGGAGGGGTGAATCATTTACCATTAAAATAAATCCCAGATCCGTTAGATGCTAATATAAATCAAAACTAAACTTAGTTGTATCTCGATAAACACACAAGAAAATTTTTGTAACTCAGTAAACACTAAAATACCTTGACAAATGCTTAACATGAATATCTTAATATATTATATATGATTGATCCTACTTTAACCTAGTTTCATACACATAAAAGAAATAACATGAACACAATTTACACCAAGATTTAATGTGGAAATCCAATTTGGGAAAAACTACCAATTGCAACTAGGTATTGATTTTTACTCTTTTGAGGTGAGCCCTATTAGGAACCAACCCTATTAAAGGTTACAAAACAGACTGTTAGGTGTGACCCTATTAGAGGATTGAATCACCCTATTAGGACTGACCTTGTTAGAGGGCTTTAGAGAATTCAATAGAAATGCCACCTTATTAGAGGATTTACAAATAGCTATTAAGGAAACTCTGTTAAGAGATTTAGATCATTGCTATAATGGTTAGAGAGTAACATTGAGATGACTTGATTTCTGATGCAACTAAATTTTTTATTAAAGATCTCAATTCTAGCTTGTATACTTGATCCTTCTTGATCGAATGTATCTTTGCATTTTAACAAGTATATTTTGCTTATCCTTCTAATTCACTTCCTCTAAACATCATCAAATCTTCAATTTTTTCTCCTCATTCAATCCTCAACTTGACCTCTATTTATATCTTACATTTTATTGATTCAACTTGAGTACAACTTAGAATAATTATTATTCATCTTCTTAGTTAGATAGAACCAACAAACAATTCAATTGAACTCAATATGCCAAAACAAGAAAATAATTTTTTAGCCAACTATACTCAGTAGATACTAACTCAAAGCGATATTCTTGTGTTAACCAAGCAAACTCAATTAACACTACATATTTACAAATCTCCTTTGGTAGTCAAGAGAGCTTAGTTAATAGTGGTTCCATCCAACATTTCCTTCATTAACTGAGTTAGCTCGATTAACACACAACTTTTGCAAGCTTTCCTTTGTCACCTAAGTGAACTTGGTATTCATTGTCTTCTAAACTAGACATATTCTAGAATGCTCGACAAACTCAAGAAACTATCTTCAATTCCCAAATGAGCTTGACATACACTAACTGGCAATGATATGACATATCAAAGACAATACACAATTAATCAATTATTTCCAATAATGTGTTTTATTACTTGATGGTTATATTTACTATTTAGTTTAATCATTTTACTTTCATATGCAAGTTATAAGATGTTGGAAATAACACATAACACAATAAATTTGCTACCCAAAAACCCTCCAATGAGAAGGTAAAACTAGGGTGGGGATGTCAGCCACAAATCTTCACTACTACAAATGTAAACTGTAGCTAATTAAGGTTACAATAAGTTTTGTCATAAACTATGATCTACCCTGTTAAAGGCTCACAAAGACTGTTAGGTCTCACCCTATTAAAGGATTCCAACACCTTGCTAAAAGTGTACCTTGTTAGAGGACTTAAACTTACAATAAAGAAAGTACTTGGTTAAGAGATTTACACAAGTCTATTAAGACTAGTCTATTTGGAGATTTACTCTATATCACCTATTAAAATGATTCAACACCATGATCCTTTAGTTATCACTCTATTGCTAGATGTCATATCTTCTCTTTCCTAATGAATCCTTGATCCTTTTGATCAGATATGTCTCCACTATCCTCTCTCTACTTTCCTCTATGCTTTCTAACTAATTTTGCAATTCATAACATTATCACAACCTCCATAGTCACCATGAATGTTCTTTATGCACTTAGCTTCTATCTCCTTCTGTGCATTCACTCTATAAACTCCTTAGGGTTTTCCTTCTTAAGTAAACATAGGTGGGATATGGTTTGGTAAGAATCAACTACTATGGTTGATCCATAGTGTCACTTAGAACATCCCTAAATTTGATTAGTTTCATGTGTTGCATAGGGATGTGTAATATACCTCCATACATATCTTCTAGAATAGTAAAACAATAATTATGTCAGCCCAAAAATGGTTTACATAGAAGCTTGTGTCATTACAAATAATTATGTACAAAATTGTTCACTCGACATTTGAAGGTTCTGATGCTCGATCATCACAATACTCATAATATTGTAGCTCGATTCGTAAATGACCCAACATACTCTATTTACTTGGCCCCTAAATCACTCGGCATGTATATTCTACTCAGCTCATGAGTGATTCAACACATACTAGGTATATTACTTGGCATGTATTGTCTGGAAATTCATGCTCAACATGCTTTGATCACTCAGCTTGTGCTATAATACTAATAGATAATGACTAAGAGTTTTGTAAATGCCTTATCAAAACCAATCTAAGATTAACATAAGATTGTTAATGATATACATATTGGTGCAAAATTTTGTTAAATATTGATTCACCCTCCCCCCTCCTAGTATTTTTTGTGTCTAATAGAAAGCCCACAAATGGAGCCTCAAGGTGAATCTTCACCTAAACCATAGTTAGAAGAAGAGGCCACTAGAAAGAAGATCACAAATACCCCCCAATGATAGAGACTTATAAGAGGATGTGAAGGGGGGAAATCAAAGTGATCCACCCTAACACATTATGAAGGGGGAAGACCAACATCCATCCCTTGGATTAGGTTTGATTGACTCAAAGAAAACCCTAAATAAAAAAGGGATGAATAATTTAGATTTATTCCCTCTTAACTCCACCTTTAGAGGGTTTGAGAAATAAGATAAATAATATGATACTAAAATGTAAAGCTATGAAAAAAAGATGTATATGGAATAAGAGAGATATAGATGATAAACCTTGAAGATACAAACTTGAAAAAAAGATGTCAAATGATGCATGAAACTATTGTAACCTGATATTTAAGCTAAAAAATCCAAGACAAACAAGAAAATGAAACCATTAGTTGATCTATTAGGGGAAAACCTGATGATCAAGGGTGGCTTGGTCACCATTGATGTTTCATGGGTGGCCTAGTCAAACCTAATAAAATAAGTGCAATGTTGATCCTGCTTTAACAACTCCATAAAAATATAGAAAGGGTATCCAAATATACAAGGGGGGGGGGGGAGTGGGGGGCGCAATTTCCTTAGTCAAACCCTAGTTTAGGAATTAACCATGAATTTAAATAGGAATAGAATGCTAGCATGTAGTAGTGATAGATCTAACATAAAAAAATGTAAATCTATGAATATGTCCTTGAATTTGGAATATAATCAAGTATAGAAATGTAATATATTTGACTCAACGTCAAAACTATAGAAACAATATCAAAGTGAAACAAAAACCTTTATGAATTTATGTGCTTGAAATTTTCCTTATGAATGTATGTAAATGAATGTAGATCTTGCGAGGATGAATGTAAAAGATGGAACAAAGGATCATGAATGTGTGAAGGGAGATCCTAAATGTAAAAAATGCAATAGAAGATCTAGCATTAACTCCACCAATAGCTTGAATGGATGAATCCTTGATCTTTAATGGAGAGATAACTTGAATGCTTTGAAGAATGCATTATAATTCGAGAGCTTGAACCCAAGTAGTTAAACTTGATGATGGGATATACGAGAAGTGGAGAAAATGGAAGGGTTTATACAGAGCTCAGAATTGACTAACATTATAGGCTGACCTACCTAGACACAAAACCTAAATAGAGGACCCAAAATGAAGCCCAATCAAGGGCACATTATAGCCCTGACTGGCCCTAGGTGGGCAGGGGCAGCCCTAAAAACTAGGGGCTAGAACTACTAGAGTGGGGTTGTCATTGTGCCAAAAGATTGATCTATCAATACCTAATACAACCATTCAAATTAAAGTAAAAATGAGGCTATTAAGCCCTTATTATAAATCCTGAGGGGAGTGTTGTACAAACTTCCAATAGTGTCCCACTTGACGTTACCTGAGAATCTAAGGATTTGAACTTGTGAGCAAGTTTTGATACCACTTGTTAGAGTGGGGTTGTCATTGCACCAAATATTGATACAACCACTCAACTTATAGTACATATTAGGTGGTTAATCCCTTTTCATGAATCTTGAGGGAAACACTAGAAAAATTTCCATCAAGAACCTCCAAAATTTCTTCAGAATTCCAAAATAGATTCTAGATCCAAAAAATCAAACACACAGCCCAAAATATAGGTTTTTTAGTGAGAAAAGAAGATTCCAAATGATCAATTGAAGAGTAGGGAGGACCTAGGAGGATAAATCCTACCTCAAGCTTAATGTCATGAAAATCAAAGATTTAAAGAGGATCTATTAGGTTTTACCCGAATTCCACCTAGGAGAAAGGATATAAAAAGAAAAGAAATAGGAAGGATACAAATGAATGATGACCTCACCTTAAATGGGTGCTAAATCATTATTAAATTGAGGTACATCCAATTTAAGACAATACAAAAGAAAACCTTTGAGAAAGACAAGAAGAAGCCTCCAACTCCACCGAAGGAAGAAGAATATGAATAGGAAACTAAGACAAAGAGTCTCAAATTCCCCAAGGAAGGTAAGAAACTTACATTGAAAAATATTATTGGTGATATTGAGAATAATGATGATTACAATACATTGATAAATAAATTTTCAAATTTTAATGAAGTAAACAAGAATAAAATTGTAAATGTTGTATTTATAAGTTTAAGAGTGTTTAGTACAATACCCTAAAAGGGTTAAGCACTAGTTCTCAATAAAATTTACACCATGATTAGATTATGCTCTAGCTAAAATAAGGTCTCAACTAGATGATGATGAAAGAACTAGATTGGTCGAATCTTGTAAAAAATATTTTGACATGCTAACCAATGTATCACTGATAACTATAGTTTAGAAGAAAGAAGCATTTCAAAGTGCAAGAATATTTTAGTTAAAGCTATACAACTATGAAGAAACTATCTGAAAGAAGAAGCAAGGTCCAAAACAAGAGAGAAAAGAAAAGAAGAAGGAAACAAATTATACAAAAAGGACACAAAGCCCAAAGTAGAAGACATCAAAATATCCTACAACACTAGCCAAACAAAAGACCCAGATGAGTTAAGATCTAAACATGGGATTCAAGGAAAGTGGTGGGGTTCAATAGGACCGATCCACCAAGACATGGCCAAAAGTGAAAGGAAAAATGAGAGATGATACTCATGCTGATGAAGGCAGTCCACATATTATAGATGTCATAATGATCGACATAGGTCCAAAGGATGCAAAATAAGATAAAGGTGAAAGTGTGATAGGTGCCATAAAAGACACACAAAAAGATGAAAAGGAGAGAGAAACAATTGAAGAGACAGAGATTGGAAATGTGACTAAAGGACAATAATTGCCTATGATGGAGATTCTCAAAGATATAGTAGGATAAGAAACACAAGATGAAGAAGTGGTAACAAAAACTGGGCCTTAACAAAGACAAGATGATTTTCTATCATCTCAGCAAGAAAAGACTCCTATGAAAACCAGACCATCTGGGACACCACCTAAAGGAAAAAGGAGTGTCAAAAAATTAGAAAAAGGAAATACAAAAGGAAGATATATATAGAGGAATCAAGCAATAAAAAGAGGAGTAGAGGAAGACACGAGTCCCTAGAATTGGCTGAATCATCTACATCTAAGGATGAAGGATAATTGTATGATGTAGATGTGAAAGAAGTCATAAAGATGCAAGAACATTTTGAGAGAGTAGAGATGGGTAAGGCTCTTAATCAACTAAATAGAAAATAGTTGAATAAATATACAAGGCTTATGGAAAAGTACAAGATAATGAGATTATCCTATCAAAGGCATGAAAGGAAAACTACATTGGTGAAGGCCCGAGAAATTTTCAAACAATTGGTATAGAATCCCAATACAATAAAGAAGATTATATGGTAAGTTGGACCAACTTTTTCATAGATAATCTCTAAAGGAAAGCAGATAAGATTACACAGGTTTATGAATATCAGATTCTAATGACATATTTTGAGATGCAAATAATTCTTGTGAAATACATGCAAGGAGATTTGACATCATTAAGAGATGAGATGTTAGAAGCATTGAAAGGTAATCCCTTTATTCCAAAATTCAAGATAATCACACACCTTAATAGATGATCTATAGAAAAGGAAAGGGAAATCTCAAAAGGATCTTGATGAAGCAACACATGCTTATGATCCACTTATTGGATCAGCCTCAAAGCACATTGTAAAGATCTAGGATACTATGTACCTAATACATTAGTTGAGAGTAGAGGAAGAGAAGCAAGAAATTCAATTGATGGAACTTCAATATTTCTTTCCCTTATTATCTAGGATCATTAGTGAGCATATCAAGGATGTTGATGCTCAAGTAGCCAAGCCACCCACATAAATAAAAGATGCACTTTCCAAGCAACAAGAAAAATTCAAGAGTTCAATATTGGACCTCACTCACCTGAAAGGTCCTAAGAGACTCTAGTGAATACAAAAAGGGAATGATACAAAAATATCTTTAAGAAGCTATAAGCCCTAAGAACCCCACACTCAAAGGAGAAAAATCATATAAAGGGGAAGTATATGTGATCAAAGGATAACCCTTTACACCCTTTTTCATTGATGATTAAAAAAGGGGGTGATAACTTTAGGAAGAGATGATTATAGGGGGGATAGGAAGAGATTAATGAATATAAATAAAAGTG
Source organism: Cupressus sempervirens (assembly GCA_028749045.1). Taxonomy (NCBI): domain Eukaryota; kingdom Viridiplantae; phylum Streptophyta; class Pinopsida; order Cupressales; family Cupressaceae; genus Cupressus; species Cupressus sempervirens. The sequence goes on along the minus strand of CM053789.1, from coordinate 9,388,043 downwards.
GGGATGAAGACAAAATAGTAGGGTGAGATAAATCAAGATAGCTAAATAAGAAGGAGATAACCCAAAATTGAGAATAGGGGAGAGAGTAAGAAGAAAAGAGGAAGAATATTGTGACAAAGGAAATGACAAAAGGAAAGCATACTTAAAGGGGGAGCCTACAAATAATAAGGAAAACCCATGCAACAGAAATGTTGTAAAGAATCCAAAACAAGGAGCTAAAATAAAGTCAAGGCCATATATAGGTGGAGAGGAGACTTAGAAGCAAAGAGACAGGCAAGGGTAAACTTGTGAAGATGTGTAAAATCCTTGTTAACCACATCAAATGTTATGATTGTTAAAGAGGTTTTCCATTCAATGCCAAAGTGGTAGATTGTTGGACTAAACTAGTCCCTGGCATGGTTGATCAAAAAAATGGTGAGAAGTGGACTCAAGCATTGAAGTTTGTAATTGATTGGAAATAGATTAACAAGATGAATGGAGGATTGAAAAAGAATGCAACCACTAATAGGTTGAAATACTGATTATGACAAAAGAAAAGACATGATCTGACTTATGACAAATAGATAGTTAAGGAAGTTTGATGGTCATAGTTGAGTCACCCTTGGATGTGACAAAACTAGGAGAAGGTCTGACAGTGATGTGACATGTATGTAGATAAAAGTGACAAAAGGAAGCAAGGACACACATCTATATATATACTTACAAGAGGAAAGGCACACCTCCATGTATAGGCACCTACATATATGTAGTCATGAGTATTTTGTGACTATGCTCGTTATGAATTTAAAATTTCAAACTGATATTTTGAGTGAGATAATTTTAGGGTTTCTAGATTGGATGAGTGGATTTAAGCTCACTTAGACTTCATTTTGAAGTTGTTGTTATTTCTAATTTGAAGAGATATATGTGGGAGGTAGACAAGAATAGAGAATAGAGTATACTTGTAGGCTAGTGCTCAAAGCACATGAAAGAGGTAGTGAACATAGTTTTTTCACAGATTCAAGCTAGAAGAAATGATGAATATCAGAGTATCTCTATGAAGCATCATAGTGGATCTACAAGGAAAGTGGTATCTTACCTTTAGATATAATCCTTAGTTTTATTTCTTACCATTACAACTATTGTAAGCCTTTGACATGGAAGACTTGTAAAAAGTCTTTGAAATCCTCTAACAAGGTATCTCTGAGAAAGGGATCAAAATACTCTAACAAGGTAGCTGTTATCATTTGTTTGCCTCACCAAGATTCAAATTTCAAATGTCAAACCCGTCCAACGGCTAATTCCCAAAGTTAATATTATTTTAATGCCTAATCTTTATAACATGGTTTCTATGGTCTGCAGGTTCTCCATCGTCAGATCTAAGGCAAATCGACGGTTGGCGCTATCTCACCATCAGAAGCTGCACGAGATTTATGTTCGCGACATGGCACCCTGATGACATGTGTCGATGGGTCCAATAGGTTGAGCAACATGTTTTGGTGGGTCAAAAAAATTCCATGGCACCATGGGCACTATGTCGCTATCATGTGTTGATCGAAAAATCTTCATAGCGACATAGCGCTCAACGGAAATGTCTTATGGCAGGCAGGTTGCGTCACTGGGAAATGTTCACGGTGAGCAGTCAGTTTCACAGGCCAGAGATGAGAAATGCCAGTGAGGTGCTATGTCACCATCGGGAAACTCACAAGTTTTTCGATAGCAACATAGCACCTAACAAAAAGTCATCGCAGAAAAGAACTTCAGGCAAACGAGTTGGGTCCCATTTCGTACTCTGTTTGCCCAGTTGGAAGGGTCCTCAATCCACGCTAACAAATCAGAACATGCCACATCTGCGAGAAAAGGGTACTCAATGGGTCAAGGTGGTACAGGTAGCTAGGATGATGCTACGTGGACCAGTGTGGGGTTGCTACGTGTATTATGGGACCAGGGTTTCTAATGTGATCAGTAGGATTAGGGCAAGTCTTTCGTGGCCGTAGGATCAGAGTGAATCGATGGTCAGTGCTATGTCACTTTTTAGAAGTTGCACGACAAATATGATGGTGACATAACGCCCTCCCACCATGTTTCCGATGAGCCTCAGATATTCTTTGTCAAATGTCAACGAGGATCCGTCAGACAGTTGGTACATGGCCAGTTCTTATTCATTGATGCACTGAGGGGAATGATCTATCTTGCTCGCCATCAGATTGATTCAGATCAACGACAGTCACCATCTCGCTATGGTGAAGCTACGTGGTCTTTGCCATGGCGACATAGCGCCTTAGTGACATGTGTCAGGTGGGGTCGTGTTATCTCGTAAACCTTAGGGGTGATGCCAGGTGTGCTGACGGTAGAGGAGCAAAGTGCAAAGTACGATGAGTCTTCATGATTGTTAGATTAAGATTGATCTATGATGGGCGCCATCGCGCTATGAGGAACTGCTCGAGAGATATCAACAGTGACATAGCGCCTGGGTGCCATGTGTCCTGATGGGACCATATTTTCATGTAGCCAGCGCAGTAAAGGGTTTGGGTCGCTTGTAACCACCAAATTAGTTCAGATCAATGGATGACGCCATGTCACTATGGTGAGTTGTGCGATCTTTACCATAGCGACATAACGCCCATCTTCCACGTGGATCAACAGGGCCAGGTCTCACCAAAGTTTGCCAGGTGTCATTCGAGTGTGGTGTGGTTGCTGAGGTGGCACCAGTTATGATGGGCCTGGGGTAAGCAAGCACGGAACATGATGAGTCTTCACGATCATCAAATCAAGGTAGATAAATGGAAGGCGTTGTCTCGCTATGGTGAAGTTGTATGATCTTTACCATAGCGACATAGCATCTTGCTGACATGTGTCTCGCTGGCTCGACCAAGGTTGGTAGTTAGCGACTGGCAGTTAGTATGATCATTACAGTTAATAATAACAGTTTGAAGGGTGGCACGGTTTGTTCAATAAAAGGAGATCAACCAAGGAGGACTTCCCAGGTGGCAGAACGAAAAGATGTGATTGGCCTGCGTGGCCCAGTCAGCATGTGGAATCATTTGACCTCGTTGATCCTGCTGATTCATGTACCAAGAAATGAAGGTAATCGATTTGGTTGTGCGATTTGATCTTCATGATCAATCCTGACCTACCTGGAATGAATGCAGAATGGGGAAGAACACTCCACCGTCTCAGTCGATCCATCTACTCAGTCAAAACATTGATGGAACCATTTTCAGTCCTCTCAGGACACCTGTTGCAACAAAAATCAGATTTTCTTCAGATTCCCATGATTGTCCTCCGTGGGACTTAATGGCAGGTAGCTACAGGGTCACTTCAGCAGCAAAAGATCTTAGTTATGCCTGAACTATAAAGGAAAATTTTGTAGTTTTTGTAGAGGACTCCTTTTCTGATTTCTCTGCTACTGCTTGCAAGTCTGCAATGTAAAATTCCCTTTGTCTTTGAGCCATATAACATTATGTATCATCTCCTTCAGCCATCAAGGTGTATGTGCATCCATCTTGCCTCTCGTTGGTGTATTGTTGAGATCTGTGACTTGCATACTATATCTATTTTTGGCCTATTGGATAATATATAAGTGAAATCCTTTTCCTTGTGTTATTCAGTTTGGTTTCCTGATCTGTATGTGGTTGTTGATTGACATAAGTCTGGGGGTGTATGTATTTTGAATGTTATCCTAGTTTTGTAGTGCATATATGGGCAGAAATGAGTCTGAACACTCTATTTTGGTGCATCACCTCCTTAGATTAGACTAGGTAGATTTGCTTTCATGCTCTCCTTCTCCCTTTTCCTCTCCAAGAGTAGATAGGTGCACCCTGATAGTAGGAGGAAGCTGGCCTTCTCCAGAGACTCAACCTTGCAGTTCAAGTCCCATAGCTTGGAGGTTGTTTCCATGTTTCACTAGGTTGTCCTCACGCATAGGCCTTGGACAAGGGTGCAAACCTAAGTGACAACAGTTTTTAGCATGCTCGGTGGGACACTTTTTCAAACAAATTTTAAAGTCTACTGGTGTCAAGAAGAAAGATTTTTAGAGATTAATGCTAAAGAGATAGTGCTGGCTTCAGTATCCAAGCCTTCGAGAGGCTAATTCTTCAAAGTACTTGGCGACTTTGAACATCAACAAATTTGGTTCCAGGCCAAAGTTGCAGTGATTCATGCCTAGAGCTAAAACAAGGGCATCTTCTAGAGGTAAATTTCAATATCAAGAGCTTTCTCTTTCAAATCCTAGAAGAAGGAGGACTAGAACTTCATTATCACCAGTTAGGGGTGTAATAACAGTTAATATACCTGTAAGATTTGTCTCTACTCTTCCTACTGTTCAAACTCGGCCTAGATTGCCATCAACACTCATCAATAGAACACTTGTTTACATGGCACAGCCAAGAGTCCATGCTTTTGCCACCTTTAATGGTGGAAGTCCTCTATTGTTAGCCCAAAGACATGATATACCAGTATCTGCACTAAAAAGTATACCTGATTTTACTGGTGAAACTTCCATCTCCCCTTTAGAGCATATCCAAGAAGTAGTAAATGTCTATAATATTCATGGTATCACAGAGGATGATGTTGCTGTCAGACTTCTAGCCTCATCTTTAAAAGGAAAAGCATTACAGTGGTATAAAGGCTTAGCTCATGGTTCTATAACCGATTGGGATGGACTAGGAGTAGGGTTATGCAAACATTTTGAGGATAGAAGTGACCATTTGTCACTTTTAGAGCAGCTGACTACTATAAAAAGGACCCCCCATGAATGTATGATTGATTTTAACTATAGATTTCAAAAGACATGGGATAGAATACCTACTACAGTGAAACCTACCCCTAGTAATGCCTTCTTGCATTACCTTAGAGCTTTTAACAGTGATATTGCCACCACAATCCAAACTATGGGAGGAGATACCTTGTCTAATGCTTATGAGATAGCCATAAAAGCTGAGAACATCCTAATACAAGGAGGAAAGTTGGCTCCAAGGCTCCCTATGCCTTTCTTTCCTGATATTCCCAACCACCAACCAGCAATGCCCCCTCTTCCTACAACTTCTACAACACAAACCCTTACTCCAGTTCCCCAAGCTTCCACATCCTCAAATGGGATAGATGAACTCAAAGAGGTGCTCCAAGGTCTAATGCTTAATACAGATAAGAGAGAGAAGACCCTGGATAAAAAATTGCAAGAGCAGGGGAGGGATTTGAAGGACCAAGGGAAGAGATTAGACGATAGTTTTTCTATAATACAAAAAATGAGTAACAAGGTGGTGGCCTTAGAAAGGCAGAAAGCTCAAGGTGGCAAGCCTCCCCAATTGCAATATCAAGCTCCAAATGGTGGTAGGCCTCCTAATCAGTGGAATAGCTCTTTTGATCAGGGTAGGCAAAATAGTCATGCTTCTGCTTCAAGCTCAAATCAGAACAGAGCTATAGTCCCTCAAAATAACTTGGCCCAAGATCAAGACTTCTGTCCTTCCTGCAACAATTCTTACACCTATTGCATGTGCTAGAAGGCAGAATCTTATTTGGCCCTAACTACCCAAGAACCTATAGCAAAGCAATCGTACAAGGAGGATCATTCCAATGAGGTCTCATATATTCAAGGACATGATGATTGCTCTTTCATGAATCATCAGATTGGGGAGCATTGTAATGTAAACCAGGATTCCGTTGCTCATAATACAAGAAGTAAGAAGAGAGCTATGGAACATGTTGCCCCTCTTTCTTCTAAGCAGGCCTCAACTTCAAGTGCTACACCTCATATACATGCAGCAAATGAACCAACAAGTACTTCACAATAGCAAAAGCAAGATTCTAGAAATAAAGATGCAAGTGATCCTTATGTTGCCCCATCTCAACCTCTTATAAGTGCAGCTCTCAAAGTTTCTACCAAAGTTTCTAATACACCATTTAGTGTGGTAGAGCAAATGAAGAAGACAAATGTGAATATTTCTTTGTGGGATGTTGTTGCTACGATACCAATGCAGAAGAGGATGCTACAACAAGAGTTGGAGAAGATTGAACCCAAGGATCAGCCATCTACCATGGAGAGTTCCAAAAGTCTAGTACAACCAGTAGAGGATGTGGAGACAAATAAAAAGGTTAGACCTCCTCCATTCTATGTTTCTCTGATTATAGGGGGAAAATTAGTCCACAATTGGATGATAGATTTAGGGGCTAGTAGCTCAGTAATGCCTAGGTGTGTTGCTGATGCTTTAGGAATGAAATATGAGCCCATTGTTAGGGATGTGTTACAATTAGATGGTAGTACTGTCAAAACTGTAGGTATCCTTAGGAATGTGGAGATGGCCCTACATGCATGCCCTAGTTGCACTGTGATTCAAGACATATCTGTTGCTAAAGTCAAGCCCTATTTTGCTATCTATCTTTCAAGAGACTTCACTGCTCAAATTGGTGGATTCATATCCACTGATTGGTCATATATATCTTTCAAGACCAGATATGGAGCCAATGCCTCAATTAGAGTAGAACCTCAAGCCCTTCATCACACTGAATCTTACACCCCCAATCCCATCAACATGAATTGCCCTATTCTAGAGATGGATGAAAATGACATAGTAAATGAACCTGTCACTTCCATAGCAGAGATTCCTAATTTCTTCTTGGATGAGTGGGAAGATGCATATCAATTTGAGCCTATGTCAGAGACTCTTGAGATAGGCCTTAGTACATATTGCATAATAGAGAAAGAGGCTCAAGTTTCTAAAATCGTTGGGACTAATGATGATATAAATGGAACATGGAGTATGTATTTTGATGGCTCAAGGAATAGAAATGGATTAGGGGCTGGTGTTATGTTGATCTCTCTTGCACAAATAAGATACTACTTCTCTTTTAGGCTCCAATTTAGTTGCACCAATAATGTGGCCAAGTATGAATCTTTGATTCAAGGTCTCTTACTTGCCCAAAAGAGAGGAATTCAAGCCTTGAGAGTATATGGGGATAGTGAGTTAGTAGTTAACCAAGTGAGAAACCAGAATATCACCAAAAATGGCCTGCTCAAGTCTTACAAACATAGAGTCTGGGATTTTCTTGAGGGCTTCAATGCATTTAATATTCAGAGCATTCCTAGGAAAGAAAATAGACATGCTGATAGACTTGCAGTAGTGGGTGCATCTTATGATTTACTAGGGAATCTTGAGGAAGAAAAGAAGCAACAAATAAAGCTGGTAGTGAGGCCTGCCATCCCTAACAACAACACTCATTGGCAGGTATTTGATTCTGATGAGCAAATTGTGAGTTTCTTGCAGAATGAGGCAGAATTCTCAGATAGAAACCAGTCAAGACTACAAGATCAAAATGGTGATCAGATCATTCATCTCAGTTCTAACAAGTTGCCCAAGGGTCTCATTACCTTAGAGAGTTTCTTTAATCCTGATGATCAAACAAGAGGAAAAGGAATGAATCTAGCTGCAGAAAAGGATGATCATGCCCCAGTTACAATTGCTGATGGAAAATCTCTAAATATGGGGAAGGTATGTTCTAAAACTTACCAAGAAAACTTCATTTAGTTATGTCAAGAATTTAACGATGTATTTTCTTGGACATATGATGATTTAAAAGGATTTGACCCTAGTTTGTTTCAGCATACCATAGATTTAATTGATAAGGCCAAACCAGTAAGGCAAAAATAGAGGCCAGTGAATCCTAAGATTGAACCTCTAATGAGAAAGGAGCTATCCAAGTTGATTGAGGCTAATATACTTTTTCCCATCAAGCACTCATCATGGGTAGCTAACCTTGTCCCTATAAGGAAGAAAAATGGAGAAATCAGATTGTGTGTGGACTTTAGGGATCTTAATCAGGCTTCTCTTAAAGATCACCATCCTCTCCCTTCCATGGAGAAAATTCTGTCTAGAGTCAGTGGGTCAAGGAGATTCTCTTTTCTTGATGGGTTTTCTGGTTATAACCAAGTGTTGGTTAAAGAATCTGACTAACATAAGACAACATTTACTACTAAATGGAACACCTATGCTTATTGCAAGATGCCATTTGGACTAACAAATGCAGGTGCCACATTTCAGAAGGCAATGGAGATGGCCTTCAAAAAATTAATTGACAAATTTGTCTTAGTATACCTTGATGATATAACTGTATATTCAAAAAATGTAGAAGATCATTTTGATCATCTAAGACAAATATTTCTAAGATGTAGAGAGTTTGGGGTCTCCCTTAACCCAGCCAAGTGTGTCTTTGCTACAAGCCAAGGAAAATTATTGGGACAGATTGTATCTAAGGATGGGCTAACCATTGATCCAAAAAGAACAAAGGCAATACTTGCCCTTCCTCTTCCTAAACACAAGAAGGGGTTGCAAAGTTTCCTTGGTAGAATAAATTTTGTAAGAAGGTTTATTCCTAATCTTGCTACCATGGTGAAACCTCTTACAGTTATGCTTAAGAAAGGTATGGTCTTCTCATGGACAAAGGAAGGGAAGGAGAGTTTTGAAGAGATCAAGGCAGCCGTAGCCTTAGCCCCTACTCTCATGAACCCAAATTTTGAAAAATATTTCATCCTCTACACTCTAGGTGGTGAGTCAAGTATCTCTGCTGTCTTGACTCAAACAAATGAAAAGGATGAGGAGCAGCCCATAGCCTTTTTTAGTGAAGGGCTCAAGGAATATGAAGATAGGTACAGATCTGTTGAGAAGCAGGCCCTTGCGGTCATCAGAGCCTTGAAGAAATTTAAACACCTCTTGTCCCATAATAAGATCCATTTGTTGGTGCCCCATGCTAGTGTAAAGGACTTCCTGTTAAGCAAGGATATCAGTGAAAAGAGAGCTAGATGGATCACTAAGGTAATGGAGTATGATGTTGATATTCAAATTACCAAGTTGGTAAGAGGGAGAGGATTGTGCAAGGAAATTTTATCAGGCCAGGATATCAGGCCAGGATTCAGATGAAGAGGTTGCTATGGTAATAAAAGAGTAGCAGGAGGAAGGAAACGGTAATGGCCCAAGGAGTTGGATAAATGACATGAAGAGCCTCTTATCAGGGAATGGATACCCTCAGGGATTGGACAAAGCTAAAAGGAGACAATATAGACTACAGTCCATTCCCTATGTTGTGATTGATGGTATCCTATTCAGGAAGGATTTTAATGGGACCCTGTTGAGATGCATTGAAGAGGATCAGGCTGAGAGGATGATTAAGGAACTTCATGATGGCCCTGATGGTGGTCATTTCTCTGCAAGAACAACTGCCATGAAGATCATGAGGGCTGGTTATTATTGGCCATCTTTTTTTCATGATTGTTATGGATATGTGAGAAAATGTGAGAAGTTTGCTTTCTTTTCAGGAAAACAAAGGCTTGCAGCTCTCCCCCTGTGTCCCATTCAGGTGGATCAGCCCTTTACCCAATGGGGGTTGGATTTTATAGGCCCCATTAATCCTCCGTCTAGTGCAGGTCATAAATGGATTTTGGCTGCTACTGATTATTTCACTAAGTGGACAGAGGAAGTTGCCTTGAAGGATGCCACAAAACCATCAGTTGTTGAATTCCTTGATGGAATTGTATCTAGGTTTGGTGCTCCTTCTACTATCATCTCGAAAAATGCTAGTTCTTTTATTGGAACCCAGATTTGTGCATGGGCAATGAATCACAATATTTACCTGAGCACATCATCAAATTACTATCCCCAGGGTAGTGGTTTGGCTGAGTCTTCCAACAAGAATCTAATCAGAATCATGAAGAGGACAATAGAAGACAATCAGAGGGTCTGGCATAAGAAATTAAGAACTGCTCTGTGGGCTGATAGGATAACACCCAAGAGATCTATTGGGAATTCACCTTTTGTGCTGGTATATGGTAGGGAGGCTAGACTCCCAATTTCATTAGAATTCCCATCCTTGGAATTGGCTCATCAGCTGGAATTGATTGAAGATAATGCCATGTCAGTAAGAATGGCAGAGTTGATTGAACTAGAAGAGAAGAGAAATAAAGCTATGCAAACCCTAGAGATACATCAATAGCAGATGAAGAGGAGTTTTGATAAGAAGGCTAGGGTTAAGACCTTCAGAGAAGGGGATTTAGTTCTGAAGTGGGATGCAGATAGGGAAAAACTAGGAAGACATTCCAAATTTGATGTGCTATGGAGTGGCCCCTATCTGATTGCCAGTTGCAAACAGGCTAACGCATTCCAGCTAAGTCGACCCAATGGAGAGATTTTGCCCATTCCACTCAATGGGATCTATCTGAAGCCCTGTTTTTGAAAATTTGGGAATCCATGTACATAAGTAGTTTAGTTTCTTTTCTGTTGTTTCCTGCTTTTCAAGAAGTGCACGGGCACAACCGCCTCCCTGTGAGGTAGTGGATTTTGAGGTGTCTTAGGTTGCAGAGGAAGTTTTTATTTCTAGTTGCAGTTGTAGAGCTAGGGTTTTTAATGTTTTGATCTCCTCACAGAGGAGTTAGGGTTTCACAATATGCACAGACCCTTTTTTTGACTCCATAGCCCAATGGATATATGAGGCCATTGGTCATACACATAGTAGGCTTGTGTCCCCTGTGAGTCGCCAAAAATGTTATCATTTGTTTGCCCCGCTAAGATTCAAATTTCAAATGTCCAGCCCATCCAATGGCTAATTCCCAAAGTTAATATTATTTTAATGCCTAAGCTTTATAACATGGTTTCTATGGCTCGCAAGTTCTCCATCATCAGATCTAAGGGAGATCGATGGTTGGCGCTATCTCGCCATCAGAAGCTGCACGAGATTTATGTTTGTGACATGGCACCCTGATGACACGTGTCCGGTGGGTCCAATGGGTCGTGCAACATGTTTTGGCAGGTCAAAAAAATTCCACGGCACCGTGGGCGCTATGTCGCTATCATGTGTTGATCAAAAAATCTTCATAGCAACATAGCGCCCAACGAAAATGTCTTACGGCAGGTAGGTTGCATCACCGTGAAATGTTCACAGCGAGCGGTCAGTTTTGCCGGCTGGAGATGAGAAATGTCGATGAGGTGCTATGTCGCCATCGAGAAACTCACAAGTTTTTCGATAGCGAAATAGCACCTAACGAAAAGTCATCGCAAAAAAGAACTTCAAGCAAACGAGTTGGGTCCCATTCTGTACTCTGTTTTCCTAGTTGGAAGGGTCCTCAATCCATGATAACAAATCAAAACATGCCACATCTGCGAGAAAAGGGTACTCAATGGGTCAAGGTGGTACAAGTCGCTAGGATGATGCTACGCAAACCAGTGTGGGGTCGGCACATGTGTTATGGGACCAGGGTTTCTAATGTGATCAGTAGGATCAGGGCAAGTCTTTCGTGGCTGTAGGATCAGAGCAGATCGATGGTCAGCGCTATGTTACATTTTAAAAGTTGCACGATGAATATGATGGTGACATAACGCCCTCCCACCACGTGTCCGGTGAGCCTTAGATATGCTTTGTCAAATGTCAGCGAGGATTCGTCAAACAGTTGGTACGCGGCCAGTTCCTATTCATTCATGCACTGAGGGGAATGATCTATCTTGCTCACCGTCAGATTGATTCAGATCAACGACAGGTGCCATCTCACTATGGTGAAGCTATGCAATCTTTACCATGGTGACATAGCGCCTCAGTGACACGTGTCAGGTGGGGTCGTATTATCTCGTAAACCTTAGGGGTGATGCCAGGTGGGCTGATGACAGAGGAGCAAAGTGCAAAGTACGATGAGTCTTCACGATCGTCAGATTAAGATTGATCTATGATGGGCGTCATCGCACTATGAGGAACTGCTCGAGAGATATCAATAGTGACTAGCGCCTGGGTGCCATGTGTCCTGATGGGACCATATATTCATGTAGCCAGCGCAGTAAAGGGTTTGGGTCGCTCGTAACCACCAAATTAGTTTAGATCAATGGATGACGCTATGTCACTATGGTGAAGTTGTGCGATCTTCACCATAGCGACATAACGCCCATCTGCCACGTGGATCAATAGGGCCAGGTCTCACCAAAGTTTGCCAGGTGTCATTTGAGTGTGGTGTGGTTGCTGAGGTGGCGCCAGATATGATGGGCCTGAGGTAAGCAAGCACGAAACATGACGAGTCTTCACGATCATCAAATCAGGGCAGATCAACGGAAGGCATTGTCTCGCTATGGTGAAGTTGTGCAATCTTTACCATAGCAACATAGCATCTTGCTGACACATGTCTCGCTGGCTCGGCCAAGGTTGGTAGTTAGCGGCTGGCGGTTAGTATGATCATTACAGTTAATAATAATAGTTTGAAGGGTGGCGCGGTTTGTTCAATAAAAGGAGGTCAACCAAGGAGGACTTCCCAGGTGGCAGAACGAAAAGATGTGATTGGCTTGCGTGGCCTAGTCAGCATGTGGAATCGTTTGACCTCATTGATCCTGCTGATTCATGTACCAAGAAATGAAGGTAATCAATTTGGTTGTGCGATCTGATCTTCATGATCAATCCTGACCTACCTGGAATGAATGCAAAATGGGGAAGAACACTCCACTGTCTCAGTCGATCCATCTACTCAGTCAGAACATCGATGGTGCCATTTTCAGTCCTCTCAGGACACCTGTTGCAACAAAAATCAGATTTTCTTCAGATTCCCATGATTGTCCTCCGTGGGACTTAATGGCAGGTGGCTGCAGGGTCACTTCAACAGAAAAAGATCTTAGTTATGCCTGAACTATAAAGGTGGATTTTGTAGTTTTTGTAGAGGACTCCTTTTTTGATTTCTCTGCTACTACTTGCAAGTCTGCAATGTAAAATTCCCTTTGTCTCTGAGCTGTATAACATTTTGTATCATCTCCTTCAGCCATCAATGTGTATGTGCATCCATCTTGCCTCTCGTTGGTGTATTGTTAAGATCTGTGACTTGCATATTGTATCTATTTTTGGCCTATTGGATAATATATAAGTGAAATCCTTTTCCTTGTATTATTCAGTTTGGTTTCCTGATCTGTATGTGGTTGTTGATTGACATAAGTCTGGGTGTGTATGTCTTTTGAATGTTATCTTGGTTTTGTAGTGCATATATGGGCAGAAATGAGTCTGAACACTCTATTTTGGTGCATCACCTCCTTAGATTAGACTAGGCAGATTTACTTTCGTGCTTTCCTTCTCTATTTTCCTCTCCAAGAGTAGATAGGTGCACCCTAATAGTAGGAGGAAGCCGGCCTTCTCCGGAGACTCAACCTCACAGTTCAAGTCCCACAGCTTGGACAAGGGTGCAAACCTAAGTGACAATAGTAGCCTTAACATGTTGTTGTAATCCTAATAGATTATAGCCTTTCTTAATAGGATGAGTTTTCAGAAGGAGCATGTGTAAGCCTCTAAAATGACACCCTTTTACTTACCAGAAAAGGCTAGTGGGTATATTGCCCCACTATGTTTTTCACCCTCACATTGTGGGTTTTCACATAAAATTATTTATTTCATTGATGTATGCATCGTTATGTAATCATGTATGGTTTTATTGTATTTATTGTTTTGATTACAAAAGAACTAGTAACAAGGTTTCTAAACAAGATTGTTGCATTAACTAATAGAATTGTACATATTGAATCACACCCTCTCCCCCCTCCTCTAAATACCATTTGTACCAACAAAATCATCTCCTAGTTTATTCATTTCAAAGTAAGATAACTTACCAACCCATTATTCCCTTCTCACAGTTTGAATAGTTATGATCTCCTCAATAACAACAACCTTGGTGTCAAAGAAAGATGGCAAAGATATAAGAATCTTTGACACAATTGCATCTTTTTTCCTCTAGTAGCTCTAATTCCACAAGAAAATTTTGCAATCTTATGCACATGAGATCTATTATTCTCATCTCCACTCATCCTCATAGATTATGTATTTATTTTCTAACTTTGTAACCTTACTTATAGAACAAACTTATCTCCTTCATAAATGGTTTGAAATTTCATCTTAACTTCATGAGCTCCATTTTTCATTACATCAATATACTTGGTATCAACTAGGGTACGTAGTAGGATTCCTTCATAAATTAGATTGCAATAGAATATTTTCATCTTTGCTTCATCCACTTTTTCAAGATCCAGGATATGGTAAGGATATTTTGTATTGTTCCAATGCTCTACACCCATGCAGATCATGTGCGTAATCATACTTCCTTTCAAAAGTGCATAGTTAGTTCATTCAAACTTTGGACTATCCTTCTTAAAGGCCATTGCAAATCTCCTCCAAAGATTAGAATTCAAAAAGAGGATCAAAGAGCTTCGATACAAAATTTTAGGAATAACAATGCACCACACACAACTTAGGTGGGTGGGAGAGTGGTAAATTAGTTGTGAGTGGATAGAAATATTGACTATCACTACCATTCATATCTTAAATATATATAGAAATGAAAAATAAACTCCATTACACATAACATGAATATTTTATTCTTAAGGAAAACTTGGTTAGGGAGAAAACCCCTATTGTTGAGATAATGGGTGTTGCACACATTGTGTAATATTGTTATATTGTATTGTTTTATTTTATTATATAATGTTGCACCTAGGACCACCTAGATGGATGTGCAACATGTAAAGATTCTCATCGGATATACTTGATGAGTTGTATTGTAACATTGTGATAATATTTTATGTAATTGTTTAATATCGGAGAAAAAAAATAAATTTTCAATATTAAATGTGGGGTCAATGGGTTAGGTAGCACATGTTTTATGTAATACCACTTGGTGGTCTTGTGAGACTTGTAACTATATAAGAAACCACATGAGTAGTTGTTATATGAGAAGACAAAAGGAAAAAATGGAAAGAGTCAAGAAAAAAAGACAAGGCTTAAAAGGTTAGCCAAGGGAGCATTTGTGAAGGTTGGAAGTATGGCAAGGGATATGTGGATTCATACTTGTTCCCATGGATTGATTGGTTGTGGCTATGGCATTGAAGCCTTCCATGGTTGTATTACAATGGTGTTTTTGCTTAATAATACATGGTGATGGATTCTTTTTGAGGCTAGGTTTTTCCCTCAATGAGGGTTTCCTAGGGTATATCTTGTGTCACATTTTTGTGGGTATGTTCTCTATTCTCTTACATCTGGATTTCAATTTCATATTTGTTTCAAATCTATTATGGGTTATGTGGAAATGGTTATATTATTTGTTGCAAGTTTCCTTACAAGTGGTATTAGAGATATGATTTTATTATTGTAACCCTAGATTGAATCCATGGGAATGCATGACAGGATAAAAGAAAGGGCAATATATATGAGTTGTTTATTGTAGATCTGAGAGTTTTTGGTTTATTGTTATGATGGGATATTGGCAGATTTTGAGCATGTGAAATTTTTGGACAAAAGGGTTTTTTGAATGTTTCATTTAAATGAGGTTTTAGGGGGTAGCTTGCAAAAAATGACCTTTTGGATAAAAATAGACCTCACCATTGGATCCGGGTCGACATTTCCATAAATTTTGATAGATAATATGCCCTAATTTGCCCATGTTCAGAGGAAATGAAAGAGTTTCAACTTATATTGGTTGTCAAATTTAATCTCGTTAGAATTTTCATCACAAAAAAAAAAAAAAAAAAAACATAGAAAATGCTAAAAAGACTATCTTAATAAAATGACCATAACTTTATGTCAGCATATTAGATTTTAGACTTCTTACAGGTTTTGGAAAGCTAATTTAGAGCATTACAACTTGGTGTATGTTTGGTTTTGTGATTTTGACATTTTGTTAGGTTTTAAGTGCCTGAAAGTTAGATGTTATTTATTTTGAGTATAGATTAGGGCATAAGTTAGACATATGGAATCAGATTTTGGACTTTGAGTAGTCAACAAAAAGCTCTCGCAGAGCTCTACACATTGGTTCAAATTTGGTGTAGGTTTGACATAGTTTATTTGGTGATATATTAATCTGAATAGTTTATGGTATATATTGACTATGTTAACATTGTGAGTTTATGACATTATATGTTTGGAGATTTAAGATTTGATGTCATTGTATGCTCAATTCATATTTTAGATTGGTTTCATGATGAAATGGTTATGAGTGTTCGGTTTGGATATGTATGATGACTTATTGGGTCTACAAGTTGTGTAATGTTGTAAGCAATTTATACTTACAAGTTGCATTTACTACTTGGTATATATTGACTATGGTAACATTGTCAGTATATGACATTGTATGTTTGGAGATTTAAGATTTGATGTCATTGTATACTGAATTCATATTTTAGATTGGTCTCATGATGATATGGTTATCAGTCTCTAGTTTGGATATGTATGATGACTTATTGAGTCTACAATTTGTGCAGTGTTGTAAGTGGTCTATACTTACAATTTTCATTTATGGCTTAGTTATGGGTTGTCTTTGCCCGTTGATCCTTCATTATTCATGTATATTTAGATTGGTGGCTTGGATTTGGGTTTTCTATGCCCTCAATCACATGATTTGTTGATTTTTCTTCATGTAGAAGGGATGAGATGTTGATACTAGGTACAATCATGGTGGACGATTGTGGTTGACTATTTTATGCTGACAGATTGAACACTTTGAGAGTCAGATGCTCAGTTCATGGATGTGATCATAGTGCCATGGATTTTGGCATGACATGATTATACATAGAGGTACATTCTTAATGTTCATTGGTTTGGATTCTTGATTTGGTTATGTTGGTATGTCTTCTTGGTTGAGGATCATGGTTATTTGATTTCTTTTGAGGAGCTCATGATGTACACTTTGAGTTCTTTGATAGTTTGATGCCTTGGTTGATTCTCATTGTTAGATAATGGTTTTTTCATCATGATGCCATGGATATCTTGGATACATAGTTTAGTAGGAGCTTGTGACAATGATGGGGTGATAGTGTAGGATTGGTTTCATGTTTTGGTTTGTATCTTCTTGGTTTGGAGATCTTGGTTTCACTTGGTACTGACACTTTGGTTGTGTGAGTGTAGACCTAGAGGATATTCATGTAGGAGATGGATTTATATGATTCCATGAGTGAATCAATACCGTGGTTGAGTGGGAGTTGTTGGCATTGATATATTTATTGAGTGTTTGCAGATGTTGGAGGTTTGTCTTAGATCTTATTGCTACAGAAGCACCTTTGATATTTGCATAGTGCACTTGTTATCTTCATGGTGTATGAAGATGGTTGACTCATGGGGCTCTTGGTATCTTCACGGTGTGTGGAGATGGTTTTCTTTATTGTGTATGTAGATGGTTGCATGTTGAGGACTAATGGGGTTCTTGGTAAAGGTGTGTTTATGCTTTCATTTGGCATGTTATTCTTAGTGTTAGGATGGTTTCATTATTATGTCATGATACACTCTTGATATTCATTTAGAGTTTTTGACATGTTATAGTATGGTCATATGGATCATGTTATCTATTTGGTTGAGATGGTGAGATCATGTTGTCATGTTTATGTTCCTAAAGCCATGGTTGGAACTTTGATATTGATCTTGGTTTAGTTTCTTGGTATTGAGTACATTGATCATAAGTTGGATACTTCATGATATTGCTATGTTGCATTTAGAGTTGGCATGGATTGACTAGTTATAGGTGCTCATGAATACTTAGAGATAGTGGTGATGCTGATTTCTCTTAGATTAGAGAAGTGTTTGTTGGGGCGGTTGATGGTTTTAGTAGGAAGTCTAAGGGGAATTTACCAGATACAATCTTGAGAGGATATTGTTCTTAGATGAGTCCTAGTTGGAGACTTGGATATCTTGATGAGCATTCTCTTTCCCCACTCTTTACTCGGTAATTTTCTACTTGAGAGGTATAGCCCATTATTTCTCTCAGGTGCATTATATTTATACTTTTCTTTCATGGATATGGATCTTGAGCTATGATACATGAGTTTTTTATGGAGGGTTCATTTGAGAGATGGTTTAGCATTGGTTATCTCCATTTGCATATGTTGTTATGCTAGTTGAGTTTGGGAGATGGTTTTATATTAGACATATTCCTTGGATTAGGAATAGTTTATGAGTTTGATCTTCTTATGAGAGGCTTACATTCATGATTAGTTATATGTTATGGTTTGGGTGTTATTGCGGTTTCTTGGTTGGGGTTTTATGAAGGAGATCACACTTACATAATTTATATTTAGAGGTGTGTGTAGAGGGACATTATACAGGTTATCATTTGGATGGTTTCTCTTGGTCTTGGTTATCTTCTTAGACGTTCAATTTTTCTTAAATTAGATTTGAGATTGGTTAGAGATTATATTACTGGTTTGTGTTCATGTATGTCATATGAGAGATGACATGGTTATTCTTTTATCTCTTTCCTCTATTGGTTGTCGAGAACTTGGGAGAGCATTGGAGATCTGCTATGAGAGTTGTTCTTAAAAATTATTGATTTATGTGTTGTGGATGTCCTTGAGACTATATGGATTCACTTCTTTGAGATGTTGTGAGTGGATTGGTTATAGATTTGATATTATTTTTTGTAGTGGGAGCTTCTTGGTAAATATGTGGCAGGTATTGCTTTTGAGGCTTGTGATTGTAGGTTATAGATTGGATATGTTGATGATGTGAGATTCACTTGGTATACCTTGGGAGGTATAGATAGTTAGATGGGTTTGGCACTTGTTATGGGTGTTATTTCAGCTATGGATACATTTGATTACCTTTGGATCAGGATTTTTGTGCTTGGCATTTTAGTTGGTATAGGATTTTATGATCTTCTAATGTAATAGGTTGGGTGGCCTTCTCTTTGAATGGATTCTATGTATGTATAGTAGTAGTGGCATAATAGGAGGTGGCTTCATTCATGTTTGAGATGCTAGATACTTTGATTTTGTTGTGGGTACCAAGATAGAACATATGGTGTACTTTGATGAATGATGGTATATGTCTTGGGAGGGATTGTTCCCTTATTCATTTATGTGGCTATAGATTGACCCTATGATGAAGGGTGCTTCCCTTAATACCATAGACTTATAATAGAAACAAATAAACAACAGCAAATGTGAGAAAAAAATATGGACTTCTTATTTGCACTTTAAATGCGGTATTACAAAATTCATAAGTATAATATGCTAACCCACATAGGTGCCTTCATTACAATAATCTGTAAAATAAGTTGTGAACTATCACCTAGAGTTGTCTTAGACAATGTTTGAGCTTTTCTTAAACAAGCAATTTTATGCCACTTAGGAAGGTTCTAGATGCTCAAACTTAATACCTAGGGCTGACAGACCCTAACAATATGTATAGAGTCAACTAAATACATCTTTGACAAATTATTTTAGAAATTTTGGTAGCCCATCTTTGAAAGACCATAACTCTCAAACCATTGCTCTAATTGGCTATTATAACCACTTTTCAGAAATACCAGCTCTTGATCTATAGGTTCAAAATGATATTAGCATTTTCCATCAAGTTTTTGAACCTCATCTAGGCACTCTAAGGCCTCCCATGATGAGCCTGAAGATTTTTCTGCATTTCCACCAAAAAATCCACAATAACTTCTCTTATACTTAAGCTAGAGAAATGAGATTTTTATGATAGGCTTATAATTCCAAAATGAACCTTCATGTAGAAAATGAGAATATTTTGAGCTCGTATGACAAACTTACTAAAAATAGAAAGTTCAAATTAATAGTAACCACCCTGTCTACTAGTCCTTATTAAAATAGAAAAGACTAAAATGAAAATATTTTTGGGTGATGCAAGATTGCTCTTATAGCCAGGATGTCCTACATCAAACACATGGGGTGATTTGAGAAGTGATTCTACCATGTCTCAAGTGTTTAGAGGAAATCTAAGATGGTTAACCTCCTCCCTTACTAGCCATGATGAATCTTTTACTAGCCTCCCTTTCCATTTGACCAAGTATTCCTCATAAGTTTTGTTCCTTATACTTTTTCCCACATGACTATCCAATATCTCCTCAATCTCCTTTGTAACTGAACTAGTTGCTGGAATACTCCACTGCACTTCTACAACTTCATCTCCATCACCTCCTTCACAATACTCCTGTCAAATATTAAATGTTAAATATTAGTGAAATATTCAATTTAACAGACAACTCCACTTCATACACATTTCCAGAATAATGCCTTTTCACTACCTTGCATGGTCCAAACTTCTTCATCTTCAACTTATTATATGTACCCACTAGAAAATGCTCCTTTCTCAAATGAACCATGACTTCATCTCCAATCTAAAATTCTTTATATCTCCTTTTCACATCTACCTTAGCCTTATACTATGTATTCATCTTTATGATGTGCTTCCTCACCTCCTCATGAATGTTCTTCAAATGTTCAGCAAAATCTTTTGCTTCAGCACTACTTATCTCTCCTTTATTCAATTACCTCAATTTAGAAGCATTTCTAGGAATACTTCCACATACAATCTAGAATGGTGATTTACTGATACTCCTATTGACATAATTATTATATACAAATTCTGCCTATGGTAAAATCATATCCTATCCCTTTGGTTTATCTCCAACCAAGCATCTCAACAAGTTTCCCAAACTACGATTCACAACTTCTATCTATCCATCAGTCTAGGGATGATGTGATGAACTAAACTTCAAATCTACCTTCAACTTCTTCCACAATGTACGCTAGAAATACCCAACAAATTTGGTATCTCGACCTAAAACTATATCTTAGGCAAACCATGTAGTCTCACCACTTCCATGAAAAACAACTCTGTCGCATGAACAACATCACTAGTTTACTTGTAGGGAATAAAATGTGCCATATTTGGAAAGTTATCAATCACCACAAAAATAGAATCATGCTTGCATTTTTTCCTTGGTAATCCAAGAACAAAATCCATGCTAACATCCTCCCATAGTTTCTCTAGTACAGGTAATGGTTGATATAGCCTTGTATTCTATTTCACTCATTTTGCCATCTAACATACTCTACAACTTTGTACAAACTTCTTCACATCTTGTTACAACTATGGCCAGTATTAATTCTTAGCAACCAAAGATATGGTTTTATCTCTACGAAAATGTCTAGCCAATCCTCCACTATGCTTCTCTTTGATGAGATTCTCTCTCATTAAACTTTTGGGAATGCACAACTAGCTTCCTTTGAACAACATATTATCCTAGATCATGAAATCTAGCCACTTTTTCCTATCAAGTGTAACAGGTTCTGTACAAGCCTTCCACACTTCACCAAAATCAAGATCATCTAGATACAAAGTACTAAGTTCCTTAAACCTAACCACCTCTATCTACATTCCTATTAGCAAAAGTTGTCTTGTACTAAGAGAATCTACAACTTTGTTAGCCTTCCCATTCCTATGTTTCAAAATAAATGTATAACTCTACAAAAACTTAACCCACTATAAATGCCTTTGGTTTAATTTTCCTTTACTATTCAAATATTGCAAAGCTTGATGATTAGTATACAAAACAAACTCCTTAGGAAGAAGTTAGTGTATCCACTTCCTCAGTGTTTGAACTATAGCATAAAAATCTTGATCATAAACATAATATTTTCCTTTTGCATCATTCAACTTCTCACTAAAATAAGCAACAGGTCTACCTTCTTGGCTCAAAACAACCCTTATTGTAGTACCACTAGCATTACAATCTACTTGAAACACCTTGTTCAAATTAGGAAGTGTTAATAACAGGCTGCTCAATAACTTTCTATTTCAATAGATTAAAACTTTTATCTACTCCTATAGTCCACTTAAATTCCTTCCTATCCCCTCTCATTATTTCAGTCAAGGGTCCACAAATACTATTGAAACCTCTTATGAACTTTCTATAAAAACTAGCTTGTCCATGAAAAGATCTTACCTTTGTTGCACTCCTTGGAGTAGGCCATTCAAGGATAGCCTTCACTATCTCTGGGTCCATTTTTAGACCTTCTGCTGAGCCTACAAATCCTAGGTACACCAACTCCTTCTTTACTGTTGGTAAATAGATTGTCCCTCTTCTTTTCCTCTTTTTATGTGCCCAAACTTATAATGAAGAACAACTTTACACAACAGTTGGGAAACTGTTTCTAAGAATATCTAGTTTCCCTCTAAATTGAGGTACAACTCCCTATGTAAATGATATTCAATGAATTATATTTTATCTCTAATTCCTACTGCGGGGCATGTTCTTAACCAGAGAACAACAGAGGCAAAACCAAGCTAATCCTATCCAAGACTAACTCAGGCAGATTTAGATTCTAATCCTATCCAATTTCAAAAACTCACACATCCTATGACTTCCCAACATTGGTGATGCAAGAATGTTATTTGTTATGAAAATGCAATGACATGAGATGAAAAATGAAGATTGAACATTCAAACCTTTGCAATAGGATAAGTTGACAGACTCTAATCTATCTCCCAATCACCATTTGACCAAGAATTCAAGAAAGTGCTCAAAACTGATCATAACAATGCTTCAATTGAAAGTAATTAGAAAAGTGTTGCCCAAATACTCTGATTCATAACAAAAACTTTCCTCATTTTAAACACACAGATTAAATAATCTGATCATATTTGCTTGCAGACTATAGCCAAACCTATTACAAAAATTGAACATTAATCTCAATACATGAATCAAATTACAGAAATTAAATGTGCTCTCTCCTCCACTCTAGCTCTCTGACTATATGTAGAAAAGGGAAGCACCTGGACAGTAAAGAATTGACACCAAGTGTGATTGTCTCTGCAATCTCCCTTCATATCAACAATTTTCCAACCTTTGATTAATCATTGAATTTCATAGGTATAGGATTTGAGAGATGACCATCACAATGGGAATTTCAATCAATTTATCTTCTGAATATGACAAATGGCAAGATGCCAGTTTGTCAGATTTCAAAATTTACGAAAATTTGTAACATTTACATCAGAGAACAAAAAGGGAGTGTTAAATCAATCATTTAGACTTCTTTCCCTTTTCAGTTTTTGCCTTATATATTCTAGTAGCCACTATAATTGGGATCATCTCCTCGTGACTAGGCACATGTACATTGGTGAATCTTAAGAGCCACTTTGAATGCTCCTGAGCCAACTCCTTTACTGCACCCAGTTGACTTATTAATTCTCTAGCTGCCACATGCACGCATCCACTCAGTGTCTGCAACTCTACCACTCTATTTTGACTGCTTGAAGTCATCCCAGATAGGTTACTCAAGTATGTGGAGAAGTTATTCTTCATTACTTCTATCTCAATGAGAGCCTTTCCTTGCCCACTGCTTTGTGGCTTAGTGTGTAATCCTCACATGAGCTCAAATGCTCTGTGTTGGATGTTCTTCACCTTTTCCTTTGTTTCTTCGAGTCCTTCCTTTGCCTCTTGAATCATCTCCTGCTTGAATTGTATGTTTTGAAGCCACTCGAATAGAGGCTTAGTTCCCTTCTTCAAAATCTTTGCTTCAACTACCTCTTTTTCCTTCATTTGGATGATCATATTTAGGAGAGAAATGCATTCATCACACCTTGCCTTTTCTGTGGCCAAAGTGTTGTGATTAGAAGTGATATTATCCTTCTCAATTTCTAACCGAAGGATAACATTCCCAATTCGATCAATTAAAACAACTCCATCTGTACTAAGCTTCTCAATCCATTCTTTTCCAATCTAACCAAAATGCCTATCTTTCTGGAGCTATGATATGAAGGCTTGTACCTCTTCTGCTGAAGGATTTTCAGTGGCAGGCACACCAGTGATAGTTGCCAACGAAACAACTAATTACCGGATGAACCTTCTTAACTCCTCTATTTTTCTTTCATTCTGACCTTTGATGACTTGAGATCCTCTAATTTCTCTTCTATCACCTCATTACTCAATTTCCATAGGCCTACTTTTGTATCATGTCTAGCTTCTCCAAGATCAATTGAGTGTAGAGTGAAGTCCTTTGCGTCATATCTTCAATTCTCCCTGCCTTGTTTGGTTTTGCTACCTCCATAGTTAGGTGCCTTGTTTCTGGATCTCGTCCCAATATTGACAAGGTCTTCTACTTTTTAGTTTTTACTAAGGCAGATCTTGAGTGAACCGCTTGAGATACAACATCCTTTGAAGAAAAATTTTCATCTTTTCTTTTCCTCTTCTTCTCCAAAGTATCCTCAAGCCAAGACTCTGTATTAATCACTTTGGAGGCTATTCTGAGTGATTCAATGCTGAACATTTTCGTCCTTACTAGAGTCCTTGTTGTTGTAGCTACAGAAAAGGGGGTCTTTGGATCTCGAGAAAGGATCCAAGATGAACCTAGAGCTTTCTCTTCTTCTTGAGCTTTCTTGGCAACTCCATCAAACTCAGTGGACTTGCTACTACTACTTTTATCATCTCCAATCTCTACTATTTGAATAGGAGAACCAGCAGGCTTAAGAACAGGAGTGCTTACAGATGGAGTAGGGCTACGATGGGGGGATAAGACAGGGGTAGCATGAAGAGATGGAGTCGGAGAAGCTTGAGGAGATGGGGGGAGAGTAGCATTTGGAGGTGATATTGGAGCGGGAGATCCATCTTTATGTTCCTCTACTTGTTTTTTAGCTTTAGCTTGAGCTCCAATGACTGGTAGTGATCCCTCTTGATAGGTTGGGGTTATTGGAACATTCCTCTCTGGAGGTTGATCACCTCTGCCTATAGATTGAGTTGGAGCTTGAGCAATTGTGGCAGTAGCACCAGGAATGGCACTCTGAGAGGAAGCTATGGTAGCTGTAGGTGTGGAAGCTTGAGTAGTTTTACTCCTACTCTGGCCTTTCTTAGCTACCCATTCAACCCACTTCCCAGTCCTTTTGATTATTCTTGCCATCGTGACATCAAAATCTTCTTCTATGTCAACATATGGTTTAGAACTAATGGGACTATTCCTCAACTTAATCAAATATGTATTGTTGTACATATTTTGACCATCATCTTCCAATCCCTCCATGTCTAAATTTATACCATATGTCTTTACTTGATCAATTGTAAATCTGGCAAAGTCACGATCTTGACTCTCCAGTTCATTCTTACAATTTGCCCAATAATCTTCCATGGTTGTCACATGTTTGATTATGCTTCCAACTTGGAGCACATCTCTAGCATATCCATTAGGATAAAACTGGGGCCTTACTGCTTCATACTCTTCCAATTTGTATTTACTCTCAAATGCTTTGAGTATATTCTTTGCATCTGATCTAGTTTCACAACTGTATGCTCCAACTTTTATAGGGAATTCATACCCTTTCTTCCTCAAGATGGTGCTCAACACATTCACTTGGATTGCTTGCCTCACTATCTCCACGAGCACGATCATATCATCTGGATACTTGGGCAACTTCAGTGAAAATTCGTCAAACGATGCAAGATGCAAATAAGAAAATGATGAGAACTGAATAAAATAACTGCCAAATTGATCGATGGTCACCATCGCTTCTAGATTGAATGTTCGCTCTGCACACCCTTGGAGCTCCCTACAAATCCTCATGGTGAATGCATCATTTACTCGAATGTATTCTGCATAACTATTCTGTAATTGCAAGCATGGATAAAACTCATAACTTTTTACATTATCAGGAAAATTCTCAATTCTAGGGAGTCCTGACCACAATTGAAGAGAAGCCAACATGTATATCAAGAAAGAGGACATATAAAATGAATTATAAAACTTGGCTGCACTGAGAGCCCTAGAAAGATGCTCACTGACCTCATACACCCAGTCAATATACTATGTGTCTGAGCAACTAACTTGCACCAAGAAGAAGTACCGCTCTACAAAATTAAAAGCTTCTACCTCACCTTTGAGTTGATGCAACATAACCAAAATGTCAAAAAATTTTGGTTTGAGGTCCGTGCCAAAAAGAGTTTTAGGGACTTTACTCTTAGCTCCCCTTGGCTTCTAAAACCAAGACTGCATCATCTCCCTCCTCCAAAGCATCTTCTTCAAAGAGTACTCGGACATGGATCCACTCATCGTTAAGTTTGAGAACTCCTCCCATTTTGGAATTCGCAAGCAATTCACTACTGCTTGATGATCAATTGAAATCAACACTGTTTGGTCAGGCAATAGGATCTTCTTTGTATCCGGGTTGTAATGATTGATGCATTCCAAAATTAACTCTAGGGCTTATACTGCTATGAGAAACCTAGCTGCTTCCACTAATCCACTTCCTCAAAGTTTCTCCGTTATGGGATGAACTGGCTCTGCTCTTAATCTCCTTTGAAAATCTTGCATATTGTTAGTGAATAGTTTTTCCCATGAATGTTCATATATCAAAATAGAGAAAAGATTGTAAACTAACAAATGAATTCCTATTCGAAGAACTTAGGAATTCTCTGCTTGAAATTTCTTCAATTGTGCAGCTACCCTTATTGCATTGAGAATTTTAACCAAATGAAATCAACAAAAAACTTTCCAAGAATGCAATCTGTTGGAGGTGTTAAAACAACTTATTTCATCTCATGAATATGAAACAAACTTTAATGCAAAAGAACCACTCAATTTTAATTATCAAAATGATCCACATAGCTGAATAATTAAATTATCAAGCAGGCAAATTTCATGAAATAATTTCCCACAGAATTTCCAAATTTAGAGTTCACAATTTCAAAATCAATAACAAGTGCAACTAAAAGCTTAAATAGTATCTATAGAAATACCAAAATAAGTAGACAATAGTATCCACTTACAAAGTTTTCAACCCAAAATCAAACTATAAAGTTTCATGTATCTGCTAAAGTTTTGAAATGTTACTTCTAAACTAGAAATAAAACCATAAACAAAAGTAGTTCTGTCTACCATTCTACTAGAGAAATTTGAACCCCCTAAACAATACCAATTATTACATTTATAGGCATGGGGCTGGACTTAAGCCAAAATTACCCTGCCAAGAGTTAATTGTCTTTTGGAAATAACTGATAACTGAAATTGCAAGAAAACCAAATGGCAAAGAAACTGCAGCTAAGCGGTTCTTGATCAGGTTGCACTGTCGCCACCAACCGCTCCTCTCACCAACTTGCACATTTCGTAGGCAATTGAAAAAGTGGAAATAACAGATTGATGTGGAAGACCAATGTAGGCAAGCCGTTGCTTCCAAATTTCCTTCATCTTCTTCAGTTTAGCAGCTTTTTCCTCGTGCATCTCCAAGTGCTTCAAATTGATAATCAACATAGCTTCGATGTGTGCCATGTTGGAGAAATCCTGCTTGGTTGGTGTTCTCTTGTCCTACCATTCTTGAAATTTCTTTTGGAATTCTTTGATTATTTTGTCTAATTGGGCAATGGAGTCATCTTCTCTTTCCATGAATTGTTTTACAAACCACTTAAGGTCATTCTGAATAATCTGATGTATAAGCTTAAGTTCTTGTAATGCTTCTTTGATTTTAGATACCCCCTGTGCTAGTGCTTCATTCTGCCATTCAATGCAATCTTTTATGATGTACATAGTCTTTTCATCAAGACCTGCTACAGGACATACAGCTTGAAATTTTTGCAAACCAAATTCTTGCACATCTTCTAGCGATATTACCACTTTTGCCCAATTATTCTTTTCTTTTTCATATCCATCATTACTTACCTCCACCTTTTTAGTAATTTTTGATATCTCCTTTGAGGTGTGATCTAAATGTCCAATGTGTTTTACTATGTTAAGAAAAACATCTTGTACCCATTCACTTGCTACTTTGGCTACTTCTTTGCACTTATGTAAATTCTCCAATGATTGTTGATTGGTTGTAGAGGATACGTCAACAATGGCTAACATCTCATGGATCAGCTTTGCTTCAGGATGCAAGATAGTGTTAATGTATTGCGCCATGTTCTTTATTGTCTCTTTCATTTCTTGCTTGTCTTGCCCATCTTTCCACACTCTCTCGGCAATCTAATTATTGGATACCTCAAAGAATCTCATATCAACTTCATGGTTTCCTTTTCCCAAATCAATCTTTGTTATTTGGAAATCTTGAGGCACTACAAAATCACGAGAGCTCCCATCAGGTGGTGTAGCTATCTCTGCTGCCCATTGACCTGAACTTTTGTCAAAATTGATTCTTGCTTTGGTCCTTGCTCTTTTTACTTTGGGTGCTTTACCAAGGCATTTTCTGACCAGGTCATCAATAGGCATAGATATCGGGACCATACTTCTTTTCTTCTCCATTGGTTTCTCAAGCCATTTAGGAGTAGTTTGATCCTTTGCAACAGCAGGGGAACATTTAACTAAGGGGAGGTTACTTTCTTGATTTCTTGTATCCATTGGAGAATTATGGGATTCAAGTACATTATCTGCCATAGATAGGTCTTTTGTTGTCTCCAAGTTCACCGTTATGGTGCTTTTACTTTTGAGGACTAATGCCTTCTTCATGCTTGAGCGGGTTACTCTCCTTCCTCTTGGAGTTTCTTCTTGAACTTGAACTTGAAGTGTTTTCGAAACGGCTTCAAGTTCAACTTCAAGTGGACCTGCAACAGAATCAGGGACACTTTGATTAGTTTTCTTATGAGCAGTCCTTTTACGCTTGCTTCTTGAAGGCTTCTCAAAAAAGCTTGGAGTAGCCGCTGCTTTTGATTTTATCCATTTGGCAGTTCTTACTATTACATTCTTGGTATGGGCATAGATATCATTTTCTTCCCTTTTCTCCCAATCGATTTCAGGGATAGGCATGCATTCAATCTGATCCATGTAAAATTGATCAAGCACACCTTCAGAATCATCATCCTTCAGCGCATGGGTATCTAACTCCACATCAAACATGGTGACTTGTTTAATGGTCAAGCGAGACCATAGCCTCTTCCTTACTTCAAATTCATCATGACAGTTCGCCCAAAAATCCTCTAGTTGCAGGGAATGAAAGAGAGAAGCTGCATTTTTGACATTGTTTCTAATAAAGCCGGTGTAGTCAAAATCTAACTGAGAGGTGAAAGATTTAAGAATAAGAAGGTTAAAGATTTGGATAACAATATGGCTTCTTTCAAACTGGGGCATCTATAATGTCCAATTTCAATCGGGAAGAATATTGAAGAGGATTTTTTGGAAATTTGAAAGGACTCAACAAGGGAAGCAAACTGCCAACACATTTCTGATAACACTATATAATCTGAACAATAGCATGGTAATTTCAAAGGTTCACTAGGAAAATGACCCACTCTGATATAGGTAAATCTAGGAAATTGGATGAAATAACAACCATAAATTTGCACAACTTGCATGGCCTCTTCTGACATCCTATCATTTTCTCAACCCTGTAGTTCAAAAACCAATTTCCCTAGAAAAACATCATTGACCTTCTTAAACTCTTTGCATGATATATCTTCCTGGAGATCTCTGTAATATTGATAGATAGGCATGTCATCTACCCAAGGTATATGTGGAAGATAATCCCAATATTTGGACGTGGCTAGGGTATAAATCAAGTAAGAGGACAAGAAAAATGGACCGCAATTGGTAACATCTATCAAGCCCTTATGTAAGTTCTCTGCCATCAGGTCTGACCAATCGATGAATTTGACACCTTCAACTATCTTTTGTATGAAGAAGTACATCCAAGACTCCCAATGGAAAGCATGTTCATTTCCCTTAATTCTATTTAGCAAGAATACAATATCTACAATCTCCTTGATGAAGTGTTCGATGGTCAATGGTTTAGGCAACCTAGAACCTCCCTCTGCAGGCTTCAAGAGCCAGGACTGAGCAATCTTGGTGTCATAGCTGGTTTTGTTTGCAGCATACAGGTGTTCAGCTTCTTCGAACATCCATGGCTCATAGGGTTCTTTATGAGGAATCCTGAGGGTGGAATTGACAGTGGTCCTATTAATTTTGACAACTACTTCCCCTGAGGTTTTCTTAATGCATCTTGAAATAGGGTCATAATGGTTTGCACATTCAAGGATGAGCTCTGGGCATGGGATTGCAGCGAGAAAAGCGAAAGCTTCTAATAAACCACTATCAACTAGCCTCTGGTAAATGGGACTTGACAGAGTAGTTTTGGTTCTTTCAACAACTTTAGATAAATTTCTATTAACCAAAAATGTATCACGGATTTCAGGCAAGGAATTGAGTAATGGCAGCTTCTCTAATTTGGGCATTTTTCGCTGAAAAAGCGTCATGATTATTATGACAACAATTCTATAGGACCAAGTTTTCAAATACTTTCAAAATGAAGTAAAGCACAACCAAAATGCAAAGGGGAATGGAGATGCACTTACAATTTGACAAAGACGCAGCCCAAAATTTGCCTTTCTTACCTAGAAGTGTCGAGATTTTTTTGGAGAAAATGAAATGGGTGGGAAAGGATAATTGCATGCATTTAAGGAATGAGATGGACAGAGAATCATGGGACAGATTTAGCTAGTAAAAATCATCATTACTCATTCATGTGACATTCATCAAAAAATGTGCCGCAGGTGTTCTTATTTTAAATACCCTGTCAAATCCGCACGTACCTTCCCATAACAAGTAATCATGGAATGACATTGTTAATACTCCATTAAGTATTGCCCAAACTGAATACGTGCTGCCTTAAATTTCTTTGCATATGACTTTAAGTGCTTTTTGAAAATATTAAGCTAGGACCCACCTTGGAATGACTCGGCAAACTTTAATCTGCATACAAAAATCGTTAGCAGACAAAATCAACACTGAAATTGAAGTTGAAGTTTTGAATGATCGGGCTTCAACATCAACTTGGACTTCAAGTTTACAAGGGTCGACTCGATAAAACTAGTGTGCTTATCACATGGCAGACCAACGAGACTTTGAACCTGAAGTTGAAGTAAATTACGACTTCAAGTTCAACTTCAGTGGAAGACTTGGGTCCAAAACCTATTAGGGTGCGACCAAGGTTACAAGCTCTAACAATCAGCTCCTTTTGGGGAATGAGACTGAAAGGATCATGAATGAACCCAGTGACTAAGGACCACAGACGGACTCAAAGAGGACGACACAACACACAAAACAAAACAAGGAAGGAAAGGAAAGCCAAAAGGGGGTGGTATTTACAATGAGACTAGGAAAAGGCTCAAAAATGGTACAGCTTGAGATCATGTCCATTGAAGGATAGGGGAAGTTCATCTCCATTAAGATACTATAGCTTGAAGACATTGGAACCTAGTTCTTCAGATATTACAAACGGACCCTTCCATAAACTTTCAAATTTAGAATGAGCTCCTTTGGGTTCCATCCTCTTATCCCATAACAGTACTTGATCTCCTTTCATGAATTTCTGAGGCCTTGCCTTTTGATCGAAGATCTTTTTAACTCTTGCCTAATGGTTGGTGATTTGGTCAACTAACTCCCTTCTTTCTTCCTCAATTCTTTGAAGATACAATATTCTCTTTTTGATGGAAGATTGAAACACTTCATCTTCAATTGCCTTTTGCAAATTCAATGTTGCCAACTCTAAGGGTAAGGACAACTGTGCCTCAACTCCATATACCAACTCGAAAGGTGTCATACCTATGGCTCTCTTGGGAGAAGTTCTTTTGGCCCACACAGCCTCATACAACCTCTTGTGCCAATCCCTTCATCTTTCATCCACCAATTTTTTCATAATATTAACCAAGTTTTTATTTGTGGATTCTGCCTGCCCATTGCCTTGAGGGAAGTAGTTTGAAGAGTGAGACAAGTGTACACCATGATCGTAACAATATAATTGAATCTCCCTGGATGAAAAGTTCTGTGCATTATCTGTCACTATTTTACTTGGAGTACCAAACCAGGTCAAAATATTTTCTATCAAGAATCGGCACACTTCTTGCGAGGTTGTCACTTTAACAGGAACTGCTTCTACCCATTTAGTATAATTATCTGTAGCAGTGAGTATGTGTGTATGTCCTGCACTTGAAGCTGGATTAATGGGTCCTATAAAATCCAACCCCCACTGTTGAAATGGTTCTTCTATTATTACTAGTTTCAAAGGCAAGGCATCTAACTGTGGTTTCCCAGTAAACAATTGACACTTTTCACAATTTCTAACCCAATGGTAAGTAGCCTTAAACATACCAGGCCAACAGTAACCACTTCTCAGGATTTTAAATGTTGTCACTATTGATGAAAAGTGACCTCCACAAGCTCCATCATGGAAGGTTCTCAATAACTTATCCTGTTGATCGGTATCAGTGCATCTCAAAAACATACCATATAGGCCCCTGTTGTACAAGATATCATCAATTATGACAAACTTAGATGCTCTGAGTTGGAGCATTCACCGATCTTTTCCTTTGAGGTGATCAGGACATCTTTCGTAAGTTAGGAAATAAGTGATATCTAAATACCATTCATCTTGGAGACCTACAAACAAGCAAGAGGGATTTGACTCTTCTTTTTCACCTTCTACAATAAGCTTACACAGGCCTTGCCCTCTAATTAATTTAGTCGGTCAGAGGTCTAAGTCAAATTCTTGAACTTTTTCCACCCACGTTGTGCGATTATTGACTACCACATCTTGTTGCATGAGAATACTCTTGACAGCCATGGATGGTACATACACTATAGATTGAGAGTGCACAATTTAGTACCTGAAGTATTTTGCTGCTTTTACAGCAACAAAAGCTTGTTTTTCAGATAGAGAATAGTTGAGCTCGTGTTTTTTTAGAGGTACACCCATAAAAGAGATAGGCATCTCTTCTCCTTGGTCATTCTTTTGAAGCAGTATGCCTGACATGGTATGCTCAGATGCATAGCAATACATTATGAAGTCTTTTTTGAAATCAGGATGGAACAAGGATGGAGCTTTAGCAATAGCTTCTTTTACCTCTTTGAATGCTTTGGACGTTGGTTCATCCCATTTGAAATTTTTCTTTTCACTGAGTAACTTAGCCATAGGTTTGACAACTTCTGCAAAATTCAGCATGAATTTTCTCAGAAAATTGATCTGTCCGAAGAAGGATTTTACACCATTTCTATTGACAGGGAGGCATAATTGCTGAATGGCTTTCACTCTTTCTGGGTCAATTTTGATTCCTTCTTTTGAGACCATGTGTCCAAGTAACTTCCCTTTAGTCACAAAAAAAATTGATTTCTTGGGATTTAATGAGATTCTATGATCTCTGCATTTCTGGAGCACTTTCCTCAAGTCCTTCAAATGTTTCTTCTGTCTCCTAGAAAACATTGTCATATCATCAAGGTATACTGTGATACATCTGTCCAATAAATTACCAAAGGTTGAACTCATAACTCGTTGGAAAGTGGCACCAGCATGTATTAAGCCAAAAGGCATCCTTTTGTAAAACACAAGCAAGAGGGATTTGACTCTTCTTTTTCACCTTCTGCAATAAGCTTACACAGGCCTTGCCCTCTAATTAATTTAGTCGATCAGATGTCTAAGTTGAATTCTTGAACTTTTGCCACCCACGTTGCGCGATTGTTGACTGCCACATCTTGTTGCATGAGAATACTCTTGACAAATGTGGATGGTACATACACTATAGAATGAGAGTGCACAATATAGTACCTGAAGTATTTTACTGCTTTTACAACAGTAAAAGCTTATTTTTCAGACAAAGAATAGTTGAGCTCATGTTTTTTTAGAGGTACACTCATAAAAGAGATAGGCATCTCTTCTCCTTGGTCATTCTTTTGAAGCAGTATGCCTAACATGGTATGCTCAGATGCATAGCAATACACTATGAAGTCTTTTTTAAAATCAGGATGGAACAAGGATGGAGCTTTAGCAATAGCTTCTTTCACCTCTTTGAATGCTATTGACACTGGTTCATCCCATTTGAAATTTTTATTTTCACTGAGTAACTTAGCCATAGGTTTGACAACTTTCACAAAATTTGGCACGAATTTTCTCAGAAAATTGATCTGTCCGAAGAAGGATTTTGCACCATTTCTATTGACAGGGAGGCATAATTGCTGAATGGATTTCACTCTTTCTGGGTTGATTTTGATTCCTTCTTTTGAGACCATGTGTCCAAGTAACTTCCCTGCAGTCACAAAAAAAATTGATTTCTTGGGATTTAATGAGATTCCATGATCTCTGCATTTTTGGAGCACTTTCCTCAAGTCCTTCAGATTTTTCTTCCATCTCCTAGAAAACACTATCATATCATCAAGGTATACTGTGATACATCTATCTAGTAAATTACCAAAGGTTGAACTCATAGCTCGTTGGAAAGTGGCACCAGCATGTATTAAGCCGAAAGGCATCCTTTTGTAAGCAAAGGTTCCCCATGGTGTTGAAAACATTGTTTTGTGTTGATCTTCTTCAACAACTTCTATCTGGTTATAACCTAAGAAGCCATCTAGGAAAGACATCATTTCTGAGCCAGCAACTGTTTGAAGAATTTGATCCATTATTGGTAAAGTGAAGTTATCTTTCAAACTGGCTTGATTAAGATTTTTGAAATCAACACAAATCCTTATTTCTCCGTTTTTCTTTCTAATCGGCACTATGTTTGCCACCCATGTGGAATGGTGAATTGGAAAAATAATTCGAGCTTTAAGCATTTTATCTATTTCTCTGAATATTGCATCAGAAACCTTTGGATTATACATTCTCAATTTTTTCCTAAAAGGAGAAGTTCCTAGTTTCAGAGTAATATGGTGTTTGTATTTACCATTTCTAAAAGTTTTCAAATCATCATAAGACCAAGAAAAGATGTCTATATATTCTGATAGGAGCTTTATGAATCTAGCTTTCTCTCCTTCATCACAACAGGTTCCCAGATTAATGATTTTGGGGTTATGCTTATCACCTAGATTCACCTTTTCATAATCAGCATTTGGATCTTCTCTAGGTGTTAAATCCTGAGCTAGGAAGGTATCTTTCCTATCGAAAAGATTTTCAAGTTCGACTAAGCCTTTAGTTATAACATTCCCTTTTAATTGCAACACGTCACCTTCTTCAGGTGGATCAGGACAAAACTCTGTGCATTCCACTTCTGAACCTTCAAAATAGTTCATAGAGAACTTCTCAACATTCTACAAGAAAGAATTAATATGAGCATTATCTTTAAACACTTTCCATGAATTATTATTATTAGGGACACTTGGTCTGTGAATGATTTCCACTGAATACTTCTTGTTCATGAAATCAAGATGGGGGATCAACAAAGAAGCTGATACTGCTAAAGAGTCTGCTTTATCATTTAGCTCCCGGGGAATTGCTTCAATTCCAAAAGCATCCAAATCTTCGATTTCATCCCATACTCGATTTCTATAATGCTTGAGCCATGGGTTTTTGACTGAAAATATGCCTTTAACTTGTTTCACTATCAACTTGGCATCTCCTCTTGCCTTTAATAGCTTGATGTTCATTCTTTTTGCCTCCTCTATACCTAGAAGTAGGGCCTCATACTCAGCTGTATTGTTAGTATTTTCAAAGGCAAGCTTATAAGAAAAAGGGAATTTTTGATCATCAGGGGATATGAGAACTATACCAGCTCTAGATCCATTCGAACAACAACTTCCATCAAATCGAGAGTCCATAGCAGATCTTTGCCTAATGGCTTCTCATCTATTTTCTCATCTTCATACAGGATTAAATAGTTAGCAAAATCTATCTCTTGATAAAGGATTTGAGATTTGGGGTCATCGGATGGGAAAACGGTATATTTAGATTTTGCTTTGAGTAATAGGGTTACTTTCTCTTTCCCAATAGGTACCACAGCTTGAGACCAATCCATCTTAATTTCCCCTCCTAGGTCTCGATAGAAAGTTTGACTAAGAAGCATGCCATAGCTTGTGGGGATATCTGCTACTAGAATGGTGAGTTTAATCCTTTTCTCTGGGTAAGCAGCTAATGCCACTTGGGCATCTTTGATTTGACCCACCAATGGTACCTGTTTGGAATCCATGGAATAAAATTTTCCAAATGTCTTGGTTAAAGGAAGATCTAGAGCTTTTGCTACTGCTGCTGGCATTATATTATTAGGAGCCCCTAAATCTATGATGCAATTACTCAACTTAAAGCCATGTAGGAAGAGAGAAACATAAAATGGATCAAGCTTGTGATTATAAGAGGGTTCAAGACTGATTGGGTCTGGTTGGGCTATCTCTTCCTGAATATGAGATTTTTGTGTCTCTGTTTTCTTTCCTTTCGAGGATTCCTTCTTTTGTTGAGAAACTATTTCGTTGCTTTCTGATACTTTAACTTCATGGATCTATTTGGCTGCCTTGTCAAGAGAAGACTGATTGAAATATTCAATCAACTTATTAAGTTCACTTGGATTCATTCTTAGATATTCTGCAGGAGAAATTTGTATCCTGGATGTCTTACAAAACTCAACAATGTCAAATGTGGAATCCGAATCAGCAACCTTCCTAAGGATTTGAGGAACAGTAGTTACAACAGGTGATGACTTACTTTCACTTTCTCTTTTCTCCCTTTGATCCTTGGCCAGTGTTGGATTTGACTTGTTCTTATCCTGAGTTTCAGCTGCTCCAGTCATTTGCCCTTGAATTAAGACTGAACAGGAAGCTTCTTCTAAGGTTAAAAAGATGTCATTACCTCTCTGTCAGAATTAGATTCATACTCAAGGTAATAATTTACAGAGTCGCCAGGTTCCTCAGAAGATTCTTCTTCTATTATTACATTGGTGGAAGCCACCTTTTCTGCTTCAAGCTGCTGATATCTAATATTTTTAGGATAGGAAGTTCCCTCGTGATCATTTGTAAGACGAAAAACACACATGTTATTCTTGCTAGGTGGGGCTTCAATCTGTAATCTCTGTTGACTTGAGGGTAAAGTAAGTTGTTTTCCCTAAAAACTACTTTGGCTTGGATATTTTCTTGGGATATCTTGGTATGGGGTATTCATTTTAGGAAGTTGTTTCTTGAGAGTCATCACATCATTGATTAACTTTTGAACTAATGGGTCTGACTTTTCTAAGGAAGGTGATTGAGTTTTAGAACTTTGCATTTCCTTCTTCCATTTTCCTACAGCTAAAAGATCATCTTCTAGTTCAACAGCTAGTCTTTGAGCTGCCTCAACATCTGCTACTCTGTTTCTCCTCAAATGAAAACTGATGTCCGGAGGCATTGCATTAACAAAGAATCCTTTACGGTTTTCATCATTGGGTCTCTTGGTAGCAATAATTTTATGAATTATCTTATTAAATTTTGCTACAAAATCTCTCATTGGTTCCTATACCTCCTTTTTCAATTGAGTTAGCTGAAGTAGCAAGGTGTGTTCATCTTCAGAGGATTTAAATCTATCTTCGAAAGTAGTACGCATATCATTCTAGTCAGTAATAGAACCTTGAGGTAGATGATGAAACTAGTTTGCCGCATCATCAATCAGAGTCTGCACAAATAATCTCACAGCTACATCTTCATGAGCCACAACAAGGATAACACACGAGGTATTAAAGGCATTAAGGTGCTCATCAGTTGATTTCTTTCCATCACCATAAAATTTAGGCAATACATCTTTCGCACCTTTAGGAAGTGGATGTAAGGTACCTCCAAGGGCTAAGGGGCCCACTTGCACGCCCCAAGGGTCAGCAACCATCGTAGGGAAAATGAGGTTCAAAGGCTGGATGTTTAAATGAGAAGGTATTAATGTCCCTAGTAGAATTAATGCTTGAAGGTTTACAGCTACAGGAGTAGATTTCCTAGGAGAAGTTGGCCTACTTTTACTCTTGACAAAATTCTTTCACTTTTGGGAGAGATCAGGGGCAAAATTGAGGCTTTTTACAAACTCATAAGACTCATCAATGAATCCCTTCCTTTCTTCACTTCGAGTATACCTTTTGCTAGCTAGCTTATCACTATACAGATTAATATGCAATACTCAGAATAGCCTTGGGATCAGTCTATCCACTATTGCTTCCTCATTAGCAATAGGTACACCCCTAATGAGTTTGGCCCTTTCTTCTTCCCTTTCAAGCACTCGATTAACTTCTGTATTTTGTTCTACGCTTGTTCTGAGTTTCTAGGCTAGTGCACTTAAGTCAGAAATGATATCTTCTTGCATGTTATCAAACCCTAAGCCTGGTTGAAGTACTGGGAAAACTTTACTAAAAACTTTCGAGAAATATAAAAGAGGCTTTGTGAGCAAAAAATGGGGCCCGCTTAGTAACTTTACTTCTCTATTTGGGCCTTTGCAAAAAAATTAACTCTTGGTTCAAAATCCGCCAAAGTAGAAGCTACTTCTGAATTTTCTCTCGATGCTTATCCTGCTCATCCTAATGAGCTCTGAGTAATTTCTGCTATGAAAACTCGATGATATTTGAATGATCTAACCATTATGCAGCTTACATATCCTTGTTTCAACCTACAAGCAGCAGCTATGGATCTCTGTGAAGTTTTACCTTTTGGGTGCGAAAACCCACAATGGAGAAGAAGAAACTTGTTTTTCTGCCAATACTCATTGTTTTACTTCCTCTTCCTTATTCACTTTATTTTAAGCCTCTGGAAAACACCAAACTGACTTCGAAAGTGAGGGGTGGGGCCCATTTTCTTTCTCATTTCCTATACATATGCCTCTTCAGAAAACTAATTACTGACTTCTAAGTCCACCACGGAGAAGCTCTTTTCTGGTTTTCCATCGATGCTTATCCCGATCATTTTCCAAGCTTTAAAATGGTTCTCACTGTGAGATCATGACATCACTTGAATGATCTTTTCTTAGCATGATTCACTTTACTTCGATGAAGCTCACAAATAGCATTTGCTAGTCTTTGCGAAAATTTGCCTTTGGGGTGCGAAAACCCGTCGAGGAGAAGCCGAAACTTGATTTTTTGTCGATTCAATTTTCTTTAACTCCAGATCAAATGAGCTGCATGGAAATCAAAAGATGTAGCACAAATCGAGAATCTCCATCGAGGATGGCTCTAAACTACCCCTAAGACTCATGACAATCAAGAAATACCCACCTGGGCTATATGTAATATGGGAGAAGGGAAAAAATGAAAATCTGATGGAGAAACTCAGCACCTAAAGAAGAAAGACCTATTGACCCCACTTGACAGAACATGACACTAGTTCACTCTCCACTTTGCAAAATTTGTATATGGTGAAAAGTGGGGCAACAGCTGGCTCTGTCTTGGGACTTGGGTAGAGTATGCCCAAGCAAAGGGACTTAGAATCTCTAGTTTTGCAGAAGAAAAATAAAAGGTGGTGACACAAAAAACACAAAAATAAACAAGAAAGGAAAGGAAAAGAAAAACCAGAAAGGGAAGGCTAACTAAGACACAAACGACACTAAGTCTAAGTATGGTACATTACAGGGGTTACCTATTTTCAATTTGAAACTTGGTAGAGCTTGAGATCCTAACCATTATAAGTCAGGGGTAGTACTTCACCATCTTCATATGCTAGTTTGAAAGAGTTGTTCTCGAATGCTTGTTTAATTTTGAATGGGCCTTTCCATAGAGCATCAAACTTTTTATACATTCCTTTCGGGGGCTTTCTTTTGTCCCAAAGTAGCACACTATCTCCTTCCATGAATTTCCTCAGTCTTGTTCTTTTATCAAATAGTTATTTTACTCGCATTTGGTGTTGTGTGATATGATCAAAAATTTCCATCCTTTCTTCTTTCAGTTTACTTAGATACATGATTCTCTTTTCTAGACCATCCTTATAGACATCATCTTCAATTACTGTTCTGAGTTTGCTTGTGGCCAATTGCAATGGCAAAGGTAGATTAGCTTCAGTTCCATAAACCAGCTCAAAAGGAGATATCCCAATTGCCCTCTTAGGTGTCACTCTATCTGCCCAGAGTGCCTCATGAATCTTTTTGTGCCAATTCTTCTGGTTATCTAACACTAGTTTCTTTACAATATTGATCAAGTTCTTATTGCTAGATTTTTCCTAGCCATTCCCTTGAGGGAAATAATCAGATGAATGATTGACGGTGATCCCATACTCAAAATAGAAATTAGTAATTTAAATTGAAGAAAAATAGGATGCATTATCCATCGCTAACTTAATGGGAACGCCAAATCTGACCAAAATGTTTTCTTTAATGAATTCACATACCACCTCAAAAGTAGTCTTCTTTGTAGCCTTAGCTTCTACCCACTTGGTGAAGTAGTTGGTTGCAGTTATGATATATTGATGGCTAGCAGTGGATGCAGGAGTGATTGGACCAATGAAATCAAGGCCCCATTGCTGAAAGGGTCCTTCAATGATAATAGGTCTTAGTGGTAGTGTTGCTAGTTGAGGGCATCCAGAAAACATTTTACACTTTTCACAATTCGCTACCCATGCATATGCATCTTTGAACATCCCACGCCAGTAATAGCATTGCCTTAGTATTTTGAAAGTTGTAACTAAAGAAGAGAAGTGTCCTCCACAGGCCTCATCATGAAATTCTTTCAATAGCTTTTCTTGCTATGGCTTATCTACGCACCTCAGGAATGTACCATCAATAGCCTTTTTGAAAAGCTTGCCATCCCAAATCACATACTTGGCCACTTTTAATCTAGGATCTCTTCTTTGTTTTATATTCAAACCTTCTAGACATTCACCATATGTTAAAAGGTAAGAAAATTTTTCGAACCATGAATCATAGAGACCTACTGCTAGCACCAGTTGCTTCTCATTCAATTCTTCTAATTCTCTAGTAGTTTTGTTTTCTGTAATTGCTCCGCATAGAGCATTTCCTCTTATCAGCTTGGTAGGTTTAATCTCAATATCATATTTGAAATGTCCCTTTTCTGATTTTATATGATATTTCATGCCTCTAATAAGATTTTCAAAACCAAACAACTAATATCACAAAGATCCACCAATTTCTCAAGAAACTCCAAATCGGGTATGCCAGAAATAGTGCCAAAAGCTTCACAGCTTCACCTATTATTAATAAATCTGAAAGTGGAAATTTTTACAGAAATTTGAGCAGCATAACAGCCTATAAAATGACATTTCCAGATCTGTATAACATGCACACAATAGCTCCCAAACGAAGGACAAAAACAATGCTCATCGGGCTCCCGAAAATAGCACAAAATAGCCCAGAATCACAGAAGTATAATCATATCCAAATACATATTTTCATATCACATCCAAATACATCACAGAAGTATAATCATATCCAAATACATATTTTCAGCTCTATTTTAACATTTAAAAGTCTGATATATAGCAGTAACCCAAACTGATATGAAATACTCAACCGGAAACACCAAACTCTTACAAAAAATACACCCGAAAACTCACAAATCTGCACTGTTCAGCACAAAGGCAAACTCTGCATGAGCATGCACATGGAATGGATTCAAACTCCCATCCTTAGCCTTCCTAGAAACCTGCAAACTCTTGTTCTTGGGTCTCCCTGGAAACCTGCAAACTCCCATTCTTGGGTCTCCTTCTCCACAGGTTTGGCAGCCTCCGAAGAATAACAAAGAAATGAGCAAAAATCAAGTTCTGGAATGAGCTCAAAATGCCTCCAAACCCCTTAAAATAAGGCATAAACCTAACTCACGTCCAAGAGGGGTTAATAAAACATATTTTAATAATAATTTTCATTTATTATTCCATTCACTTCCAAAGATTATCCCCTTTTGCTGAAACTTCACTTTTTTGGGCATGCCTGCCTTAGCAAAGATTATTATTTTTAATTATTTGAAAAGGGGACATGACAAGTCCTCCCCTCCCAAATATTGCTTGTCCTCAAGCAATGGCTAAACAATAAACCAATCAATCCACCTGGATCCCAAATGTAGTCATGAACTATACTACTGCCAATTAACACAGGCTCCTGCAATATCCTCTGCAATATGACCAAGAGGAATCCATAATCAAACTGACAATTACAGCTCAACCAAACTTCAAAATCACCACTGCCACAGTCAGAAACCCAGGAGACACAAACTCTTAGAACATCAAAACCCAAGTAAAGTGGACAAATCAAACTACCAACACAGTAAATACCATCAACGCATCCCACTGGCCTATACAGAATGTACAATCCAACTCTGCAACAATGGTGAACGCTCTCGAATGAAACTGTACCAAGTATGAAGAATCCACACACTGTACAACTCCTGCAGTCAACACAACTCTGCAAATCACCGGCCACTATCTCATAACCATAACTCCCATGCACTACTGATGGTGAAAAGACATTACAAGATAAAGAGTAAGGAATGGAACCCAAACCAAATTTGCAATGAACAAGTGATATAGCCCACTGTGACTGACTACCAGCTAAGCTAGGAGATGTCATAGCCAAAGGAGTAGAATTAGTAACAACAACTACTGAAGCATCACTCCCAAACTCCTACTCTAAGTCATGTATTATCAAGTTGTCAATTGTAGAATCTATCACCATGTCATGCCCATCACAACTCTCATCCCGAGGTGTCAAACTATCCCATAACTGATGACAAGCACTAGGAACCAAAGTAAATCTTTGTATCATCATCTCATCAACATGGTCATCAAAGGTAAATTGATGAGCGTACCTCACAGTGTAATGCCGATAGAATGCGCCAATCTCAGTTAGTGGCTCAGACTGTAATCCAGATGAAACTAACTGCAATTGATCATTAACCATGTTGGAACTGACTACTACCTCCGAAGATATCACCAAGGGAGTAGTATTACTAGCAGGAACCATGCCAACTACCGACTCACCAACATCATACATGATCTTTGATACATCTCTAGTCTCTGTGCCATCAGTACTAGAGGCCACCACCATGTCAGGCATACCACAACAATCTGCTGCAGCACCCACCTCAACTAAACCTGACTCTAGTGGGGATGAACTTGATATGCCAATGTTAGTATCAAGGATGGATGCATCCCCATCTCCACTATCTTTGAAAATCTTGACCATGGACATCCTCGGATCATTACACACCACTGCTTGTGACTGTATAGAATCTGGTAAAGATTGTAGTTGCTCTAACTCCATGGTCACCTTAGCCAAATGAAATTGTGACTCCTTGAAAGCCAACTGTGTACTCTCAAGAATCTCAAAATTCACCTCAAGCTGCTGAGTAAGCTCACTCACCTCATCTTCCTTGGCCAAAAATGCATCGTATGCTGTACTGCCCCACTCCATAAGATAATCTCTATCAGCTACCAACTACATATAATCCTGTCTCA
This sequence comes from Cupressus sempervirens, assembly GCA_028749045.1. Taxonomy (NCBI): domain Eukaryota; kingdom Viridiplantae; phylum Streptophyta; class Pinopsida; order Cupressales; family Cupressaceae; genus Cupressus; species Cupressus sempervirens. Next base: position 9,345,222 of record CM053789.1, on the reverse strand, counting down.
AAATTTGGATAGCCTCCCATAAAGAGTGGAACTCTATCAAGGAAAGATAATTGCCTCCCTGCTCATCACTAGTAAGAGAACCCCATCCATAAACTGATAACAACTGACGAGCAGCATCGAAATGTTGGCAAGTGATAGCAATGTCTCGGTCACTAACTCTCAACTGATTAGACACATGATGGCACTGGCTTGACTGTCTCCTACAAACCTCCTCTGATGCATTGTCTAAAGGAGTATCCTCAAAGTTACTAGTCTCTAGAGTATTACCATCCATATCCTGTGAATCAACTCTAAAGCTCATATCAACATACGGAGTATCAAAAACTATAGCACTACTGTCCAACTCCTCTGTACCCAAGGAAACTAAGTCTTCAAAATTGCCCACTGCATCCTCCTGGATGTCATCAATACCAATATGATCCTGGGACTCATCTGTACACACTTCCAAATATGAAAGATCATCAACACATTCCAGCAAGTATGGTCGACTGGATATATGAACAAAGCCCAACACCGATGTATAAAAACTAATACCAACATCGGATAAGCTCTTGGCACAAGAAAAGAAAACATCGTGCAATCTGCTAATCAAATCCATGATAGCACCCAAATAATCACTGCTACCAAAAAGTGTTAAAGATTTACAGTCAACTAAATCCCAAATGCCAATATAACAATCTCGAGTCCATATCTGTAAACTAGAATCAACTGGTAACTCAAACAAAATCCTCACTTGAGTAATATGACCAATACCAACTAACTCCACATACCTGTCATGATGAGATAATGTAGTCACAATACTATCTTCACTCACCTTCAGCTGGTGGGATAAATCATGTGAAGTACTACTAACCTCAACCTCATGTGACGAAGCATCTAACTGTGCCTGGTACTCTTTCTCAGAAAAGTCATGAATGCTCAATGTATGCCCATCTCTATCAGGTATCTCACCATCATGCACAAAAACATCCTCATAATCATCATCTAAACCCACTACCTCCTATGGCAGAGTAGAATCTGAGACCTATGCCTGGCTATAAGCTAGTTTCTCAAACTCCTCATGCAAGTTCTTAGTAATTGTGTCATATGCCCTATGAGAAAATCTGCCAAATAGAAATCCAGTCAACTTATCCACCTTAGCTGGGTCAGACAACATGTCATTCATTATACGATGGTGCTCAACCAACTGTTCAGACATGTCATGGCTTATTTTCCTAAGTTTATCTTGAATGTCTAAATAACCATCCTTTCTACAATTTTGACTTTGGATATCAATTGTCCAAGATTGTGTCCTCTAAGACTCTGTACTATACCTGTCCATTCTGGATAAAGTAGAGTGTAACCCCAATAGGTTATAACTTCTTCAGACACCAAGAACTAACATGCAATTGATTAGAAGTAGGATGCAACCATAGATTTTGACATGCAGCTGATTAGAAGCAACATGAAACCATAAATAATGACATGCAAGATCTGGGTAGTTGTCAAAACTGACATGCAAGATCTGGGTAGTTGTCAAAATTGACATGCAAGATCTGGGTAGTTGTCAAAACTGACATGCAAGATCAGGGTAGCTGTCAAAATTGACATGCAAACTTCTACAAACCCTCAGGCTGGCAAGATCATGGCTCTGATACCACTAAAATGTCCCTTGTCTGATTTTATATGATATTTCATGCCTCTGATCAGATTTTCAAAACCAAACAACTAATATCACAAAGATCCACCAATTTCTCAAGAAACCCCAAATCGGGTATGCCAGAAATAGTGCCAAAAGCTTCACGGCTTCACCTATTATTAATAAATCTGAAAGTGGACATTTTTACAAAAATTTGAGCAGAATAACAGCCTATAAAATGACATTTCCAAATCTGTATAACATGCACACAATAGCTCCCAAACAGAGGACAAAAACAATGCTCATCGGGCTCCCGAAAATAGCACAAAATAGCCCGGAATCACCACAAAAACTTAATAATCTATCACAGAAGTATAATCATATCCAAATACATATTTTCAGCTCTATTTTAACATTTAAAAGTCTGATATACAGCAGCAACCCAAACTGATATGAAATACTCAACAGGAAACACCAAACTCTTACAAAAAATACACCCGAAAACTCACAAATCTGCATTGTTCAGCACAAAGGCAAACTCTGCATGAGCATGCACATGGAATGGCTTCAAACTCCCATCCTTAGCCTTCCTAGAAACCTGCAAACTCCCGTTCTTGGGTCTCCCTGGAAACCTGTAAACTCTCATTCTTGGGTCTCCTTCTCCACAGGTTTGGCAGCCTCTGAAGAATAACAAAGAAATGAGCAAAAATCAAGTTATGAAATGAGCCCAAAATGCCTCCAAACCCCTTAAAGAGGGCATAACCCTAACTCACGTCCAAGAGGGGTTAATAAAACATATTTTAATAATAATTTTCATTTATTAGTCCATTCGCTTCCAAAGATTATCCCCTTTTGCTAAAACTTCACCTTTTTGGGCCTGCCTGCCTTAGCAAAGATTATTATTTTTAATTATTTGAAAAGGGGACATGAAAATATTCCTGTATCTTCACCACCCACGCTCCTTTGACATTGCAACCTAATTCTTGTTGCGTTAGTACACTTTTTATTGTTGTGTCTGGGACGAAGACAATAGAGTGTGAATGTAAGATATAGAAACAAAAAATTCTTAAGTGCTCTGACTACTGCATAAGCATGCTTTTCAATTTGTGAATATTTCAGTTCATGATTTTTCAAAGGTATGCTCATAAAATCAATGGGAGCTTGTATTCCTTCATCATTCTCCTGCACAAGAATAGCTGATAATGTATGTTCTGAAGCATAGCAATAAATAATAAAATCTTGCTTGTAATTTGGATGACATAGCATAGGGGCATTAGCAACAGCAGTTTTTATACTTTGAAAAGCTCACTTTCCTTCCTCACTCCATTTGAAACTTGAATTTCCCTTCATCATATCTATTATATGCTTAGTAGTTTCTACAAAATCGGGAACAAACCTTCTAAGGAAATTCACCTAGCCAAAGAAAGATTTAACTCTTGTTTTGTTTATAGGCAGGCTTAGTCATTGGATGGCCTCTACTCTGTCAGGATCAATTTTAATGCCTTCCTGTGACACTATATGTCCAAGTAGTTTTCCTTCAGTTGCATAGAAAACTGATTTTTTTGGGTTGAGAGAAATCCCATGCTCTCTGCATCTTTGTAACACTCTTCTCAAATCCTCCATATGGTCTTTCCTTTTTTTGGAGAACACGATGAGATCAACCAGGTATATGACTATTATTCGATCTTTCATATCAATGAAGGTCTCACTCATACATCTTTGGAACGTAGCCCCAGTGTTGATCAATTCGAAAGGCATCCTATGATATGCAAATGTACCCCAAGGAGTTGTGAATGTTGTTTTATGTTGATCTTTCTTTTCTACTTCGACCTGGTTATATCCTGAAAAACCATCGAGCATAGACATCATCTCAGATCCTACAACTATTTGTAACAAATGGTCCATGTTTGGGAGAGCAAAATTATCTTTGAGAGATGCCTGATTCAAATTATGAAAATCTACACAAATCCTTATCTCTCTGTTCTTCTTCCTGACAAGTACTATGTTGGCTATCTAGGTAGAGTGATGGATAGGATAAATGATTCTTGCTTTTAACATTTTATCAACTACTCAGAAAATGGCATCTGTGACCTTCAGATTATAGTTTCTTTGCTTTTACCGAAAAGGTACTGCATCTGGCTTGAGAGGAATCTGATGTTTCACCTCTTCTCCTTTGTAACCCTCTAGGTCTTCATAGCTCCAAGTGAAGACATCTCTATATTCTTTGAATAATTTCTTTGCAGTTTCTCTCTCTTTGGGAGTACAACATTTTCCAATATTAATCATTTTGGGACCATGGATATCTCCAATGTTCAATCCCTCATATTCACCCATGGTAGGTCCCTTTTTTGTTCTGTTCTGCTTAGCATAAGCATCATGTCTGTTAAATAACCTTTCTAGAGCTACAAAATATGGGGGAATAATATTGCTTTTTAGTTGGACCTTGATAGACCAACACTGGGGCAAATAATAACAAAAATATTAACAATTTTATAATGAAGTTTGGCTAGTCTATACATGTCAATCCAAGCGCGTAAGATTGCAAAAGGTGTCCGAGCAATATGCTATCAAGGGATGCAGCTTGTGATATGAGCAATTATGGATGCATCTACGACACACAAAATTGAATCTATGAAAAAGCCAAATAAATCCTAGTGACAGGAACTGTCACTTCCTGGCGACAGGAACAACAGAAACAGAGATAAAGATTAATCTACAAAAATAATAATAAAATAAATAACAGTAACATTAATATTTATACAAATATAAATATCAACTCTAAATAAACTTATCTAAAAATCTAAATCAACTAATCTAGAAACATGAATGTTGAATACACCAAATAGACTAATTAAGAAGTAAAAATCTAAAAATCACACACTAATGAAATACATCACCGCGTTTCACCATGGAGTGGGGCCTTACTCCTGGCTTGCACAACGGATAGAGAATAATCGAGTTCTACACTGCTACAACCATGCACAAACTGATGTTTTTATTTATTTCAAAATAGTGTAGTCCAGAGCTGCGTACAATAATCTTTTTCTACATAATGGTGTGTATTACCAATCTTGAGATTTGACCATATATATAGGTCATTTCTTATCAAAAATAGACTTAACAAAATATTTATTAGATATCTACATAGATGGCTTACGACCAAGAAGATATAACAGAATAAGACCACATGAATCATATTTGTAATTGCACGTAAAGATAGGAAACTGAATACTAATAAAGTTTCCCACATGAGTATGTGCAACAGAATTTTGTCGTGGTTATTTTCTATTGTTTCCCTTGCATGGCTAGAGGTCATCGTGTGATGGAAACAAAGGTAGATATTAAGTGGTTTAAACTCCATATAGATTGTAATACATGTGTCCAACCAACATATATTATCAAATGAGATTGCACTGTAACTAGTATGCGACAGGAAGTTGCAATCCCGACTGGCAAGCGACAGGAAGTTGCAGTCCCAACTGGCAGGCGACAGGAAGTTGCAGTCTCGATTGGCAGGAAGATCTATGCCACAAATAAACATGCTGCAATAATAAAGATTAGTAAAATGAAATCAACAATGAATTTTCCATATTTTAATCCCAAAACAATATTAAACATTACTTATTTATATTAAACTATATGCAACATTATAATGGTAAAATGGAATGAAATAGGATGGAAATGGAATGAAGAAGTAAGTAGGAAAGTGTGTAAGATGGATTAGAATAGGGCATTAAATAAGTTATAATTGGCTCTCATCATTCCCCCTAACTTAGCTTATTGCACGTCCTCGTGCAATCATTATGATCAGAATTTATATTTTTGGCTTTGTCTCCACCCCGAACCATGATAACTCATAAGCACAAATCCCTTTCTTTTGCTTTACATAACAAGCTTTGTTATGTTTCTTCTTCAATAGGGATATCACTTTTGACTTCTCATAATGTTTCTTTTCTTTTCTTTTCTTTTTCATTTTTTTTTTATAGCATCATGGTTCAAAGGTTTCATATAAGAGAATTTTATTTTCAGTTGGACAAGAGGAGTTTAAATGGGCGAAATAGGAGAGATGAAAGACAAAACAAAGGCTATTATACAATGGATAGGGTGGGATTATTAAGTGTGATGGATGGAAGATAAAAGGATGACAATCCTCCCCCCAACTTAAGGGTTGATCGTCCACGGGAAACAAGGAGAGGATAGGGTGTTGCATAATGATCAAATATAATAAGTAATACAAATAAAGTTAAGAGATAAAATAAGGAAAAACAAAATTGATTGTTTTACCAACATGCATGTGCAAAGAGACCAAAGCTGGAACAGAGAGTAACTCAGCAACTTGCACCACCAAAAGCGATGAATCATCAAATAAGGAATCAAGAGGGGCATCCAAAATTGCAACACCACAAAATACCACCATCTGACTAAAAGCATCAAAGAGAAGACCCTTGGAAGGAACTAGAAAACTAGGAGAGTGACTGCAATTGGAGGGGCCGCCATCATCAACTGAACTAGTATAGATCATATAAAAATAGCATACTCCACTGAAAACACCTCAACTGAATAGGCAACTCAGACTATCAGGGATCAAAGATTTGATGATCACACTAAAGAAGAGCAGAGTTGTAGGAGTGAGCAACAGGAGGTGCCAAAAAGAAAAGAAGCATTGAAACCAATGAGTGTTCCTGAAAAGAAGGATTAGCAAAAAAACTAGGAACACCAATTATTGCATTGTTTTCAATTTTTTCTTTTTTCTTTCTTTCTTGTTCACATTTTGATAACAACAAGTGACCGTTGGCAAGCCAATTTTCAATCACTCACCACTTAATGGTGCTGTAAGAACAATTTTCACCACTAAGAATTTATTTTGCAGTTAACATCCGCTAGAAACTGGTTTTCAGATATTAACTGGCCAACAACGCCCGAAGGTTTTCATTGTTGGATCTTTTATTTTTCTTTTTCTTTTTTTTTTCTTTTTTTCCTTTCTTCAATTTTTCAATAACTGCATAGAATGACCAAAGAAATGAAATGATGACATGGATGATGAAAAATGATACCATCCAAAGCTTAATTTTTGGCCATGACTTTAAAAAAGGCATTGATTGTGTAATGAACTTGGAATGATCACCAAGAATAACCTCATCAGAACTGGAATCACAAACTACTACACTTGAAACATTTTTGATCTATGTATCTCTTCACCACTGAATCTGAAATATGCTTGGAGAACTTGGGAACATACTAGCACACTTGGATGAAAGAACTACTCACAAGGATGATGATTCTCATATTTCTCTATGCTGACTGAACAAGAAGACATCTCTTGAAGATATGAAACCCTATTCTTGTGAAGCTTGTGAAATATCCATTGTAGGAAAATGTAAAGTTTTGAGTAGCACACCTTCATTACCAAATACATGAGTATGGAGTGAAAACCAATAGTAGTCACCAATGTGTCCATAGAACTCTAGAGAAACACAACTCAAGGAAGTAGTCTAGTAGCTGACACTTATGCCACAATCTTCTTGTGATGTCCAATAGTAAAGCACAAGCAAAACTGATATGCACCAGATAGCTAGCAAGCCCACACAATGTGAACAAAGTCAACAAAGTGTATTATGAAATGCTTGTATAGAAAAGCATCATCAACTGACATTGGTTCTAAGATTATCACACCACAATGAGATACCTGTAATCATATTCTCAAAACCAAGCATATCAAGTGTAGTAAAGAAATTTTATCCAACTGATAACCCTACCATTAAATGCATTTATAAAAATGGTAGGTAGAGTCAATAATATAAGCACTTGATAAAAATAAAAGAATGTGATTATAATGAGTATACCAATGTCAATCAACATAAGAATGCATACTTTGAATTGTTGAGATGTCATATGGTGAAGTTGGCTAAAAACACCAATAAAACAATCAATGAATCTTTATTGAAATCTTCCAAGAACCACAAGATTGGAGAGATTCTCCCCAACTTAACTTCATGCTACAAGGTCATGAAATCATTAGGATAACCAAAGAAATTAGGTAACCCGAAGAGAGTAACACATCTTTAGAATTTTGTGAGTCTTATTGAATCAAATATTTCAATAATTCAATGGATGAATTCCTAAATTAACTATAGGTTATAAAAACATAGGGAATTTGAATCATGCAAGGAATTAAGAAATCAACACGTGTAATCAATGAATGATCATCTGAAGATAAGAACCAAGAATGCAAAATACATGGATAGTAATACCTTGGTCCTTGCTAAATAAATGAATTGTCCATAGTGTATTTGGTCATCTTGGGACAATGGAAAGATTTAACAATGACAAATAATACTCATCCAATTATAATAGTTGTTATTTGGTCATTAATGCATAGAATCCCATATGGTCGTGCTTAATCAATTATTAGTCCTAAATCAACAAGTGTGTGAGGGATGCATATTTTAACCACAGGCCTCCAAATATCAATATGTGTAAGTAAAAAAGTAATAGAATATAGATCTTGGAGGATCTGGCAACACATTTGTGGAATATGGAATACATATGGTTTAATATTACTTAGTGCATGGTTGATATTAACACACCTACTCATGAGTCCTTTAATTAAAATTGATGCAATTTGAAGTATGGGCTCATTTGTAGGTATTTGGAATTCACTAAGTAGAAAAGAAGAACAAAGTTGATTATATTTCAATAAATAATAATATTGTTCTTCTAATTTAATTAAACCAAAATCCCATTCCTTAAGTACATCGATATATTCCAATGTTGATTTATCAATTTCAAGCACATCATTATATGGTAAAGGGATCTATGAAAGTTTATAGGTACTATTAACCACCTTATTATGAAGTGGTATATGAGACAACATAGTTGCCTTTGGTGGATATGGTGGAGTGGGTAGAATATGATGTGAATGACATAATGAATATGGTAAGAAATGTGAAGGAGATAAAGTTGATGGTAATAAGTATGACGGGTGGAATAAAGACGATAAGGATGGATATGGTGGTTGTTGCGAGTATGCATGATTACATTCGTTGTGCGTGCAAGGTGGAGAAGTACATTTTGAAGAAATGTGTTGGCTTTGTAATGAATTTGAGTAATAATATATGTCACCAACATAATGCATACCTTGATCTTCTTGGGTTGGTATTTGACATGGAGTACTAGGTATAAGGAAGAATTGTTCACTTTCATCCTTATCATGGTAAGGATCATAAAAATCTTGTACCTCATTCACCATTTGCTTTTGATTGTTAAGGCATATGCACTGGTCTTCTTTCCTGTAGCAAAGAGAACAATAGGTGGTTAAATTTTCATCATCAAAATCACATTGCTCTAAGAATTCATCAATGATTTGTTGGTGTTCAAACATAGGGATAGAATTCTTGCATACCTCTGATAAGGGAAGATCAAGATCAGAAAAGATGCATTCATTAGGTAGAGAGGGTATTAAAATATCACCTTTGATCTGCACATTTTCCCCACCAAGTTCTTCTTTTGTTTTTAAATTTGAAGGTGGGGGTCTGGGGGCAGCAGCCACCAGTGGGGTCAAGGAGCAACGCCCCTTGCGGGGTCCTGGGGCAGTGCCCAAGGTGTGCTCCCTATCACAGTATAGGGCGGGGTCGAGGGGCAGCGCCCCTGACACCAAGCACATTTTGCCTCTTGTGTTTCCTTCAAATTTTGCATTTTTTACGCAATTTTCAACCAAAATTGATGGACTTGAACAACCTTTAAAATGCATCATTTTAAACATTTTTTCTTCAAAATCTCCTTGTCTTTACCAATAACTCACAACAACATATGATAATATAAAATATAATTAACTTCTAAAGAAACTAATGTATCTAATTTCTAAGCCTACTTGCAAACTCTAAAGCAATGCATCTATATGATTTAACCAACGCAAATTAAGATTAATTACTTAAGCAAGGCTAGCAGTTGCAAAAGCTTTCATCCTAACGCATTGTTCCTAACTCAAATCAACAAACTAACATGCCTTTGACACCTTTCCTCGGCAACAGTGCCAAAATGATAGGCCAACACTGGGACAAATAATAACAAAAATATTAACAATTTTATAATGAAGTTCAATTGGTCTATAGGTATCAATCCGAGAGCGTAAGCTTGTGAAAGGTGTCCGAGCAATATGCTATCAAAGGGTGCAGCTTGTGATATGAGAAATTATGAATGCATCTACGACATGGAAAATTGAATTTATGAAAAAGCCAAATAAATCCCAGCGACAGGAACTGTCACTTCCTGGCAACAGGAACAACAGAAATAGAGATAAAGATTAATCTACAAAAATAATAATAAAAGAAACAATTTATAAAATAAATAATAGTAACATTAATATTTATACAAATATAAATACCAACTCTAAATAAACTTATCTAAAAATCTAAATTAACTAATCTAGAAACATGAATGTTGAATACACCAAATAGACTAATTAAGAAGTAAAAATCTAAAAATCACACACTAATGAAATACATCACCGTGTTTCACCATGGAGCGGGCCCTTACTCCTGGCTTGCACAGTGGATAGAGAATAATCAAGTTCTACACTGCTACAACCATGCACAAACTAATGTTTTTATTTATTTCAAAATAGTGCAGTCCAGAGCTGCATACAATAATCTTTTTTTGCAGAATGGTGTGTATTACCAATCTTGAGATTTGACCATATATATAGGTCATTGCTTATAAAAAATAGACTTAACAAAATATTTATTAGATATCTACATAGATGGCTTACGACCAAGAAGATATAACAGAATAAGGCCACAAGAATCATATTTGTAACTGCACGTAAAGATAGGAAACTAAATACTAATAAAGTTTCCCACATGAGTATGTGCAAAAGAATTTTGCCTTGGTTATTTGATATTATTTCCCTTGCATGGCTGGAGGTCATCGTGTGATGGAAACAAAGGTAGATATTAAGTGGTTTAAACTCCATATAGATTGTACTACATGTGTCCAACCAACATATATTCTCAAATGAGATTGCATCAGTAGATATTTTATTCTAGAAGAATAATAGTTCACATCCAAATGTGACAGGAAGTTACAGTGCCAACTAGCAGGCGACAGGAAGTTGCAGTCCCGACTGGCAGGTGACAGGAAGTTGCAGTCCCAACTGGCAGGTGACAGGAAGCTGCAGTCTCGATTGGCAGGAAGATCTATGCCACAAATAAACATGCTGCAATAATAAAGATTAGTAAAATGCAATCAACAATGATTTTTCCATATTTTAATCCCAAAACAATATTAAACATTACTTATTTATATTGAACTATATGCAACATTATAATGGTAAAATGGAATGAAATAGGATGGAAATGGAATGAAGAAGTAAGTAGGAAAGTGTGTAACATGGATTAGAATAGGGCATTAAATAAGTTATAATTGGCTCTCATCAGACCTCACCACTCTTGTTATATTCATTGTCCTCGCGAGACTCAGATTCAAAGCTGACTTTATCATTTTCATGAAACAGCTACAAACTCTTATCATCATTAAAAACTTGCCAGGATTCTACATTATCTAGGACAGCAGGTCAATATATAATTTCAATTTGATATTTCTTATCCTTAAAATCTGGATGTGGGAGTAACAAAGAAGCAAAGACTGCAAGTGAGTCAGTCTTTGTATTCATTTCTCTTGGCACCGCTTTAATGGAGAAGGCGTCCAAACCTTCTATCTCATCCCACACCCTATTCCTGTAATTCTTCAGTTTATGATTCTTCACTGAGTGCTGTCCTTTAATTTGTCTCACAATAAGCTCTACATCACCTTGTTCCTTTAAGACTATTATCCCTCTTTCTTTTGCTACGACTATCCTCAATATTAAAGCTTTGTATTATGCTGTATTATTTGTGTTACCAAATTCTAATTTGAAAGCTAAGGGTTCAGCTTCGCCTTCTAGGGATATCAATATTGCACCAGCTCCAGACCCTGAGAAAGCACAACTTCCATCAAATTCAAGTGTCCATATGCTTGGTACATCTCTGTTTTCATTGGGGATTTAATCATCTTGATTTTCATCTATTTGCTTCATCGAGTCTTCTTCAGTAAATAACATATAATTACCGAACTCCAATTCCTGATATAAAATTTGAGCTTTGGGATCATCTGATTTCAAGACTGTGAATTTTTCTTTTTCCTCAGGTTCTAACTTGACCTTTTTATTACCAATAGGTATCACAGCTTGGGACCAGTCCAACTTAATTTCTCCTCCTAAGTCTCAGCAGAAACATCTACTTAAAAGGAGTCCATAACTAGCAAGAATATTAGCTACTAGAATAGTTAGCAGGAGTTTATTTTCTGGAAATGAGGCTAGAGCTACTTGTGCATCTTTAATTTGTCCAAGCAAAGGGACTTGTTTGGCATCCATAGAATAACATCTCCCATGCACTGTAGTAAGATTCAACCCCAAGGCTTTAGCTACGGAGTATGGCATAACATTATCTGATGCACCTGAATCTATTATGCAATTACTAAGTTTACATCCATTAATATACAATGATATATAAAAAGGTTCAGGTTTCTATCTAGGGAAGGTTGCTAAAATAGTAGAATCTTCTTGATTAAACAAGCTAGATGTTAAGGTTTCATCTTCAATTTCAATAGTCACATTATGATTCAGGTCTGAGGTACCTCCTTTACATTTATCCACTAATCTCTTTAGCTCAAAAGGATGTGACTTTAAATAATCAATAGTGGAAATTTGAACCTTTGACTCTTCACAAAATTGAATGAAATCAAAAGATGTATGGTCCTTACCCGTTTGTGGAGTAGATGTTTCCTGACCAGTATGTGCTTTACTCGTAGAAGGACTGGAGCCATCTTTGTGAGTATGACTAGAGGTTTGATTCTTCAATCTTTGTCCACAAGTAAGTACTGTGTATGAGGTTCCATCAATAGTTGCGTAACACTCACCTTTTGATTCAGAATCTGATTCATATTCTAAAAATAAATTTTTAGAGTTGCCATTTGATTAGGAATCAGGTTCTGAACACGAAGCTGAAATATTTAATTCATTAGTATATAGCAATCGCATCATATGAATAGTCTCCGGACAATTCTCACTATCATGATCTTAAATGAAAGATGCACATATTCCCCTTTTTCGGTGCTGCTTTGATTTGCAACCTAGGTTGTGAACTTGTAAGCTGCGAAAATCTACTTTCATTGCTTCTACCTGGTGAGTTTTGGTAATTCTATTGATAAGAATTATTGAATTCGGGAAACTGCTTTTTCATTGCTACTAACTCATTAGACAACTTCTGGATCATTTCTTTTGATGATGTGGTATTACTAGAACTCCCTTTAGTTTGAAGTTATCATTTCCATTTTCTCGCAAAAATTAGGTCATCTTCACATTCAATAGCTTTCTTCTGTGCGTCAGCTAGATGAGTAGGACGTGCTCTTCTTAGATCATAATTGATGTCTGGAGGCATAGCACTAATAAAGAAAGTTTTAAAATTGTCAGGCATGGGTCTATCAGCAGTAGGAATTCTGCTATTAATCTTATTGAAGTTGGCAACGAAATCCCTCATGCTCATAGTTGGTTGCTTCTTAATTGAAGTCGACTATGTTAGCAAGGCATGTTCATCTTCCGCAGTCTTGAATTTGGCTTCAAATTCAGTTCTCATAGTGTCCCATTCTATTATTGAACCATTAGCTAAATGATAAAACCAATCTGCTGCATTATCTGTAAGGATCTCTACAAATAATCTTACAGCGATATCTTCATGTCCCACCCCCAATATATGGGTAGCCGCAAAGAATGCTTTAATGTGTTCATCTGTTGTGATTTTCCCATCACCTAAGAATTTAGGAAAGTTCTTCCTTGAACCAATTGGAAGTGGATGATAAGCATTTAGTGCTAGCGGCCCTGTTGCCGCGACCCATGGAGCAGCCATGATTGTTCTAGCAGTATATGGCAGAAAGTTAACAACTGGAGGTGTGGTAACTCTGTGAAGTGCTAACACCTGACAAGTGGAATGTGAAGTGTTGGCATCTTGACTTCTAATAGGGGAAGGGGGTCTACTCTGACTTTTACCTTCACCTTTCCATTTTGGAACTTCTAAGATAGGAAAACCGAGCTCTGTTAATTTATCAAAAGTGGAATCTTGCCCACCCTATTTCTTGGTACTTCTGAGGAACCTAAATTGTTCTAGGATGCTAGGTCTGATTTAACTCTAAGCTATCTTAATAGTCTGTCTGCTCTTCGGATATCTCTCCTTTGAATAGCTCTTTCAAAAGCTTCAGCTCTTCTTTCTCCTTCCTCTAATATCTGGCTAGCATTTCGATAATGTTCAGTGTTCCTTCTGTGCTTCCAATCTTGAACTTCACTAAGCATTGCTCATTGACCATGACCTTGTGGTCATCTTGCATCCAAGCAATATGGTATGGATGTGGGTGTTTCTGCCTCTTTAGCTTTAACTTTCTGCCTCTTTAGCTTTAACTTGGTGACCATCATTTCTGACAATAGATTGTCAGTACTTCTACTATGAATGATCACATCAAAACACTTATCTTCACATCTACACCTTGTGTGAAAGAACCTCCTTCTTTGATCAGGTTCATTCTCACAACTCAGCGGGACTCATTTGTTAACTAGGACTTCTCCTCTTTCAACATCTTTAGATTGTCCCCTAGATCTTCCACCATGACCTCTTCCACTATTCTTGTTATCAAAATTCTTGCTTAGTTTTACCTCAACCCTTAGGGAAAACTAGTATGCCTCCTCAACATTGGTCACTCAAACAAGACTCATCTCATTCTGAATGCTTGGTCATAACCCATTAAGATAACAAGAAAATTTCTCCTTATTAGCTTCTACATGGTCGGTTCTAATGAGAACTCGGTAGAACTCTTTAGTATACTCTTGAACAAATTTTCTTGCTTGCTTCAACCCTTGCATTTTCTTCAATAGATCAAGCTCATAATCCATGGGAATGAATTATTGCTTTAATTTAGCTATCATCTAATCCCATCTGGTGATTTTATCCTTTCCCTTTCTATTTTGCTCCAACTAAACCTCCTACCACTAGATGTCCCTTCAATTTCACCTTTGCAAACCTCACCCTACCAGGATCATCAATATCTTCATACTCAAAGTACTCCTCTAGTTCATTGATCCTATTAATCAACTCCTCTAGGTTAAGATTTTCTAAAAATGTGGGAACTTCAAACTTAGGTCATTTTCCAATCTTGGAGATGGCCTTAAAAAGCCTTTCTTCCTCTAGATTTAGAATTGCCTCTACTTCAGCATTTTTGTCTACTTGTCCTCATCCTCGCTTTCATCTCTTATAGGAAGATTTATTTCTCTATGCATTTCTTCATCCAATGCTTGCATTTGTCTTTGGAGGGCTAAAAAACCCTCAGGTGTAACACCCACAACTCTTCCACCACACTCTCTTCATGGAGGCATTTTCACACTTCTATTGAAACCCTAGTACAAATTGCCTCACAATCGGCAATCGATCTACACACTTAGCCCAAAACATGGTCTTGGCATGAACTGCCTCACAATCGATGATCTGTCTACACACTCAAGAACTCTAGCTCTAATACCACTTGATGAAGGGTGCTCCCCTTAATACCATAAACTCATAACAAAAATAAAAAAACAACAAAAAATGCAAGAACAAAATATGGACTTCTTATTTGCACTACACATGTGGTATTACAAAATTCACAAGTACAATATGCTAACCCACATGGGCACTTTCATTATAATAATCTGTAAGACAAGCTGCGAACTATCACCCAAAGTTCTCCTAGATAATGTTTGGGCCTTCCTTAAATAGGCAATTTTATGCCGCCTGGGAAGGTTCTAGATGTTCTAACTTAATACCTAGGGTTGACAAACCCTAACAATAAATATAGAGAGTTAAATACATCTCTGACAAATTATTTTAGAAATTTCAATAGCCCAACTTCGGAAGGCAATAACTCTCAAACTGTTGCTCTGATTGGCTATTATAACCAATTTTTAGAAATGCTAGCTCCTGATCTACATGCTTGGAATGGCATTAGTGCCCTTTCATTGAGATTGTAGACCTCATCCAGGCACTCTAAGGCCTCCAACAGTGAGCCTAAAGATTTTTCTGCAATTTTTTCCACCAAAAATCTGTAATAACTTCTCTAATACTTAAGCTAGAGCAATGAGATTTTTATGGTAGGCTTGTAATTCCAAATGAACCTTCATGTAGAAAATGAGAACATTCCAAGCTCGTGTGGCAAACTTACTAAAAATAGCAAGTTCCCATAAATAGTAACCACCCTGTCTACTAGTCCTTATTAAAATATAAAAGACTGAAACGAAAATATTTTTGGGTGATGCAAGATTGCTCTTACACCCATGATGCTCCTACATCACCCTATGTAGTATATACAAAAAATGGGAGATTGTTGGGATAATTGTTGTTGCACACATTGCATAATATTGTTATATTGTATTATTTTATTTTATTATGTAATGTTGCACCTAGGACCACCTAGATGGGCATGCAACATGTAAAGGTTCCCATGGGATATACTTGATGAGTTGTATTGTAACATTGTGATAATATTTGATGTAATTATTTAATATTTGGAAAAAGATTAAATTTTCAATATTAAATGTGGATTCAATGGGTTAGGTAGCACATTGTTTATGTAATACCACTTGATGGTTTTGTGGGACTTGCTACTATATAACCAGCCACAAGGGTAGTTGTTGTATGTGAAGATAGAAGGCAAAAAGGGAAAGAGTTAAGCAAGACTAGGCTTGACAGGTTAGCCAAGGGAGCATTTGTGAAGGTTGGAAGCATGGCATGGGATGTGTGGATTCATGCTTGTTCATATGGATTTCTTGGTTCTGGCTATAGCATTGAAGGCTTCCATAGTTGTATTGTAATGGTATTGTTGCTAAATAATACATGGTGATGGATGCTTTTGGAGGCTGGGTTTTTCCCTCAATGAGGGTTTCCCAGGGTATATCTTGGGTCACATTTTTGTGGGTATGTTGTCTATTCTCTTGCATGTGGATTTCAATTCCATATTTGTTTTATATCTATTATGGGTTATGTGGAAATTGTTATATTATTTTTTGCAAGTTTCCTTACACTTGTGGGAATCAAACCCTCAAGATGATCTACTAGCATGTATAAAACCTTGCTAAAGGTATGATTTGGAATGAAAATGTTAGAGTGGTGTTGTTGTTGTACCAAAATATTGATTTGTTAGTGACCAATAAAACCATTCAACTTATAGTACACAAGAGGTAGTTAAATCCTTGTCATGGATCCCAAGGGGAGTGCTAAATATTTTTCTAACAATCTCCCCCTTAACATTATCCAATGGTATGAGGATTTGAACCTGCGACCAAGATCTGATGCCACTTGTTAGAATGGGGTTATCATTGCACCAAAAGAATGTTTTGTCAGTGCCAGATACAACCATTTAGCTTATAGTACATAGAAGGTAGTTAAACCCTTTTCATGAATCATGGGAGAGTTCTAAACATTTTTCCAACAAAAAATGTATCTAGGCACTTACTTGGAGCTCATTTCTGTAATACAAAAATGATAACAACCCAAAGAGTGAAGAACAATTTACTATGAGCAATAATCCAATAAAATAAATAGCCCAAAAGCATAAACTATGTCAATACAGTTCCTTTAAAGAACAACATTAGGTTTGACTCATATCTCTTCTTTGATCAAGCCTTGCATCCATAAACTCTCATCCAACAACAAACATCCCAATTTAAAAAATGAATTCATTTACATATACAAGTCTCAAGCATATATTAGGTTGACTCAATATAATACCTAATAGAAACATGAACTATACAAAGCAATGTAATCGCATATGTGATAGTTAAAACACATGTTAAATCCTTACAATAATAATCAACACACTAACAATCCAATAGATAATCCAAAAATTTAATGCAATGGGTTTCTTGACCTGTAAGAATTTGATATAGCTCTGATACCATGTAAGAATTTGCCTAAGGCAAGAATGAAATGCCAAGATCTAGAAGCTCAAGAGATAGCACAAGAGAGACAAGATATGATCAAATGAGAATGGATTAATTAGATGAATACATCATAGAAGAGCCTTGTATATAAAGGCAATCAAGATGACTAGGAGTCATGCAAAGAGATAAGCATACCAATCAAGAACATGTCCACCAAGAGTGGATTATCCTCCATTGTGCATGAATGTACATAAAACAATGTGAGGATAAGAATATAAAGATGTATCCCATAAAGAGATGTAGTAGACAACATGTGCTCAATTGGAGTGCAAACTATTGTGTTGTCTACATGAAAAATCATATGAATATGCAAACTCCTAGATGTTTGCATGACAACTAATATGAATATGCATTATCCTAAGTAAAGTGTAAATAGTAAATACTTATTTACACCAACACCCCCCCCCCCCCCCCCCCCCTTCAATGCAACTTAGGGAAATGTACTTAACCTCACAAAATATAGATAATAATGCAAGATGGGTCCTAGCTAGTAGGCCATGTTAGGTACCCATGTACATGATGCAAGTGCAAAAGATTGATGCAATGCAATCTCTCATAAAGAGGAGAAAGAGGGAAAACTACAGGGGAAACCCCCCCCCCCCCCCCCCCCTCCAAAAATAGAGATAAGTACAATAAAAGAAAATAAGAGAGAGAAAGACCTCATGTGAGGAAAAGATCCCCCCCATAAGAGAGAAGAAGTGAAAGAGAGACCAAGTAACCCCCCCTTAATGTAGAATGTAGAAATTTAGTAGATGCTTCAAACTTGATGTAGAAACTGCTCCATGAGTGTAGAACAACATTCCTCCCCTTACGAAGAAACAAAACCAAAGGTGTATCAAAGAAGCCTCCCCCTTGTGTAGGAAGAAACCTCAAAATGTATGGAATCTTTGAAACCTGCTCAAGTGTCCCCATGTCAATACTAAAAAGTGCCTCATCCAAATCATGTGTACTATGCCACTCTGCTAAAAAATAAAAATTAGGATCAACTGAGGATGAATGTAGAACATGTATCAAAGACTCAAGTGTCCACTTTGAAGGGAAAGTGACCTCCTCCAATTGTTCTATCAAAGGATCTACCATCATATCAACCTCGAAAGATTGATCAAGTAGAGAATGAAGATGAGGGTCAACATGCTCCCTCGCAATAACTAAAGTAATCTTCACCAAAGAGAAGATGAATGTCATCCACAGTGTCTCCCAAATCTACAATGTAGGACTCCACAAATAAACTAGAAATATCTGCCAAGTAGTCATCCCATGGAACTGAGTCTGGAAGACAATGAATATCCTGTTGCACTGAATCACTTGAACCCATGGCTATTTGAATACAATCATCATCAAGAGAAACAATAGATGCAATATTAGTAGGACAATTAGTAGATACAACTAGAGTCTTTGGATCATCAAGACTCTCAATATCATTAAAAGTTTGAATCTTCCATAAGGTATGCTCATCATAGGGAATGTTATCAACATCATCAAGTGGAAGGAGACAATCTACAACTAGATCTTATGTTGATGGAGGAACACGAGGATCTCCAAATTGTTTCCAAATAATAATCCAACATGTGTGTAGGCACTTAATACCTTCTAGCTTACTATCAACTTCAGAGAAGAAAGATGGACCAAGGCTATGAGCAATTAATCCCCTTATACACATATTCCTATCACACCAAGCTAACTTTTTGAACTTTCACTTGGGCTTAGGAATAAGTCCATAAAGATTAGGCAAGAGTTTTATCCATTTACAATATGTAATTATTCCCTTTGCCCATGATGCATAATTATCCCTAGTAAAAAATACAACTGCAGGATGGATTCTCAATTCCATGACTTTACCCATGATGTGCTTATCTTAAGAAAAAAAATCAATGCACTCTGCAAAATGCGAAAAAAGAAAGAAACTCTGCAAAATAGATGCTTTGACACTTTATACTTAGTGCATGTATAATTACCACTTGTCAAAATGAACCAAAGTAGACTTCTGATTTTGATAGTTACAACAACAAATATGAAGCTATATACGACTCAACAAGATAAGACACGAGACCTCTCAAGGATTTAATTAATTACAAGTGCCAAAATAGGCCAAAAATGTCCAAATGTTGAAAGTATTATGTCTACTCAAAATTTCTCCAATTTGATACCAGATCTAGAAAGTAGACACAAAATCATGTACTTTCAAAAAAATAGCACCTAAATATGTGTCCATATGAGCTCAAACGAAGCCTTTGAAGTTACAAAAATTGGGATTTGCAATTTTTAGAAAAATTCAGGAACAAAGATTGCAAACAACCTACAACAATGTGTAGATCAAAAAATTCTACCCCAAAACAAAAAAAACTTGCTCGAAAAACTGAGTCCGTATGAGGGAGATATAGTTGTTTGAAAATCACCTATACAATTATTTTTCCTGAATCACTGTTGTCACACCTCTAAAAATCAAATGTCTATGGATTTTTCCTCAAATGTCTGATTTTGATGAAACAAAAGTTGATTTAGGGGTTTTTGACCTTCTAAATGTGATGCCAATATCTAATTTGCACTAGCAAGCTCCAATCTTGACCTGGAAATTTTTTTCTCTCCAATGACTATGCAATGAACACTCCTTTGGCTCTAATACCATGTAAGAATTTGTTATAGCTCTGATACCATGTAAGAATTTGCCTAAGGAATGAATGAAATGCCAAGATCTAGAAGCTCAAGAGATAGCACAAGAGAGACAAGATATGATCAAATGAGAATGGATTAATCAGATAATTGGATGAATACATCATAGAAGAACCTTGTATATAAAAGCAATTAAGATGACTAGGATTCATGCAAAGAGATAAGCATACCAATTGAGCACATGTCCACCAAGAGTGGATTATCCTCCATTGTGCATGAATGTATGCAACAATGTGAGGATAAGAATAGAAAGGTGTATCCCATAAAGAGATGTAGTAAACAACATGTGCTCAATTGGAGTGCAAACTACTATGTTGTCTACATGAAAAAACATGTGAATATGCAAGCTCCTAGTTAGAACATGACAACTAATATGAATATACATTATCTGAAGTAAACTTAAGTAAAGTGTAAATAGTAAATACTTATTTACACCAATAGACCAAGCTGACCAGGAAATAAATTCCCTTTCTATGTCTAATGATTAGACTGACTTCCACACAAATAATCCTTGAGAAAATTTATAGAAATATAAGAGTATATGTCTCCATGAAGAATGTCAAATCACATATCGCAAACTGACACCACCAAAACTTTTCTAACAAAAAATTGGGCCATTATCAAAGACAATTCACTAGTAAATACTGATGATAACTAGTATGCATCAAATCCACTATAACTCAAACAAAATAATTCAACACCATATGTGATGGAAAACATAGAGTTTCTACATGATAACCATCACCCCATTACAATTACAAGAATAGGGAAAACAAACTATATCACCAACAAACCAATCTCTATATTCTATATGATAAACATATATATTGACATCAATGACAAACCATGGATGCCAAACATAATGAGCAATAATTGCACTCTCAAACCATCTTTGAAAAATAGAATCTCTAATAATCTCCAACATGAACTTAGCAAGATAATTCTATCCAATTATGTAGGAGGGTTTTAATAAGGAATTATTGTGGAGCTTAGAAATAGTAGTAGAGACTATGGATGAAAATGTGATGATCTCATACCAAGAAAACTACTTCATAGCAATAAGAAAAAGATGAGGATTGAAACTCTAGTGAGTATGTTGTGAAGTGTCCCTTATTGTACTACAAGATACTAATGCCTTTGAGAAGATGAAACATGACATAATCATAAATATTGATTTCCTCTTAAAGTGGTTCCAGATGAAGGATGCTCCTAGAAATGAATGGTGGGTAGAATATCTTCTAGCAAAGGGATTTAAATCTGTTGAGACCTTGCTAAACGTGGAATGAGTTCAAGTATTATCACTGGTGGTGATAAGGGAAAGCAAGAATTAGGAAAATATAAGGATGAAAGACAAAACATGACCCCTCCCCAATAAAATAAAATTAAAAATTAAAAAATTAAAAACCATGTCCATCTTCATCTGCCACTGTAAATATGGAGTGTGAATACATTAACCAAATCCTTTAAGAAGAATGAATTAAGTTTTATAGTGGGTGTTAGGTTTGGTAATTTAAGGATTAAGTAATTACTACCTTAGGTAAGATTGGCATAATTTTCCTATCCAAGGGTTAAGTCAAGTGTATGCTTTTTAATTTTTAAGATAGATAAGAAAATTGTATATGTAGAAGATAAAGATATGGACATAATACATAGGTTATAATTTTATCTTGAATAAGAGTTACAAGGGCAAGTAATACAAATACCTAATTTTGAATCTTGATACTATGGAATATACTTCTCAGAATATTATAGTTATGAAGCAAAATGTTTAAATTGACAAATGTACAATGAATACATATTGTGTTATAAGTAGATACTTTCAAGTGTTTATTTCTCTATCTCTTACAATTTAATATGGAATACACAACAATATTTTGAAGATTTTTGATATTAATAGAATGGAGGTATGAAAATGGATTTGTAGCAATGTTTGATGAATGTTTCAGTATTTATGTGAATATAAGGGTTTTCTTAATAGGCATTGGTAATCTAGGGTTATGGATAAACTATTCCATAAAGGATATGTCCTTTGTCTTTTTTAATTTGGTAGAAAATACTACTTTCTCTTTTACAAGTTGGTGGACTATGATTTAGAGCTTTAAATATGAAATTGAGATTTGTTTCGATTACAGTTAGAGATAGGGGTTTTCCAAAATTTTATGATAAAACCACTACATGCTTTGACTAAAGTATTATTTTGACATAGAGGACGATATTAGGATAGCCTAGATTAACTTTGCTAACCTAACAAAAAAAAAATTGTGATGCATAACTTAATTCCTTACAATCTTCATAATAACTCAACTTTATTAAAAACTTGAAAAAAATCTTATTTCAAAAAAAGCATAGACAAAAATCTCAACTAAGAGAGAATCTTATGACCAAGGGATGTCACTAGAGAAGACAAAAAGATATTTGACAAAAATCTTCATAATAATTTTGATTTATAATAGAATTTTAACTTTTTCGTGATGTATAGTTAAATTTTATATGATACTTCATTTTACGAAAAAAAATCTTATCGTAAGAGAAGATAGAAAAAAATTTACACACAAAGATAATATCTTATGACTGAGGGATGCCACTAGAGGAAAAAAAAACATTATTTGACAAATACCTTCATCATTGTCTAATTTATTATAAAATTTCATCTTTTTTTTCTAATCATGAGTGATAACTTAATTTGTCATATAAAAAGTAAGATTTATAATATTTTTTATTTTATAGATTTTTTTATTATCTATAAATAATAAACTAAACATCTATACCTTAATTCTATATAACACTCAATGTATTATAAAATTTTAACTTTATCTATGATTTGATTTTATATGACACTTAACATTAAAAAGAAAATATTGTCATGATCTATAGCTCATTTTTGTAAGATAAAATATTAAAACATCTAGAACTTGATTTTATATAACACTTAATTTATTATATTTTTTATAACTTTGTTGCAAACTTAATTTCATATGACCTAAGCTAAGAAAATTTGAGGTCACAAATGAGAGACCTCATTCCCATTTGAGCATTCAACAATAACACCACAATAGGTTTGGGTTTTGAACCTTCATGACATGAACAACATCACGACTACTTAGCTATCACAAACTTCTAATGTTGCTTACAACTTAATCTAATATGGTGTAAAAAAGAACACACGCTTTAAACTAAAAACTCAAATTGCATAATTTAACATAACTAGAACATAAAGTTAAAACCATGAGCTCAAACTATATAATTCAGCATTAGCAGAGCTTAAAGTTTAATCCATTTGCTCAAACTAAACAATTCAACATAATCGAAACAATTGAATTTAAATCATAAGCCCAAATGGAAATGGTTATGCAATGAACCAATTTTACTCGATGGGCCAATTGTTTGATATTTATTAATTGAATTGAAAAGCAAACATAATTGTTTCATCAATTTTAGTTCAATTAATAAATATCATAAAATTGTCTCATTAGATAGAACTAATCGACTTCATAGTCATTTCCAACTCAAAATTACATAATTCAACATTATCCAAAAATGGAAAAAAATAGCTTATTGAAAAAGAGTATACCCAAATATCCCTATTAAGATAGATAGAATCTTATGACCAAGGAATTGTGGTCATAGAGCCACTTGAAATGATGGCCACATTGAAGTGACCCCAAAACAAGTAGAAGAGCCAAAGATTCATGTTTGCTACACCAGCCCAAAAGGAGGTAGGCTTTTGGTATTTGCCCTAGTTGTTGGATTATTTGATTGATTGTACTCTTTTATCTTTAAATTCCTACCATATCTTTGGCCCTAGAAATCATATTGTTGGGAACATATGTACACAAGGATGTGGCCTTTGGAATGAGTTTTGGGACAAGGTGGGAAAGGAAAAAGGGACCAATAAAAAGTATGGGGGATCAAATCAGTGCAAGGGTACACAAACACTAAACCCCTCCCCCCGTATCCACCCAATCCCCGTAGTGCTTTTTATCCTTCTCATAAGTGTGTCCTACACCGCTTTCCGACACGTGTCACTACATCATTCGTTCTTCTCCCAACAAATGGACTTTTATAGCATATCCAATCCGATTTATTCCGCAACCCCCCAAAAAAAGCGAAGCAACCAAAAAGGGTATCACGTGGCCCAGACGCTCCTCAATCGACACTTGTATACTTCATAGGTTAGACTGTCAGCCACCCCTGCCACGTGTCTCTTCATGGCATGAAAGTCCATTAAGACGTCCAGATTTGGAAATGACACGCGTCGCACGGAGAGAAGTTCCCCGCAGTCCCTACTCCCGAGCGGCCGTTGCGAAGTATTGAGAACGCAAGATGTCGTTTTCGCGGCGAGAATTGTGGTCGCTGGGACCCACCGACAGCTGTGCAGCTCATCCTGATGTTGACGTCTGGAGAACGCATGAAGAATTGACACGTGGGACAAGGTGACGTACGGATTACGATGGACACGGCAGTCTCGTTTTCGTGCGTTAATTTTAACGGTGGAAATAAAATTAAATTGAGAGAGATTTTTCAGTCTCTGATCCATTGGCTGGAATTTGACGGCTTCGCTTAAAAGTCTGCAAAGTTTTGGCTTCTTTATCTATCGTTTCATTAGGAAAAAGTAATCTTTTATTTTAAGAAAATTTGAGAATATATTTTTTTCTTAAAAATAATTTGAAATGTTTAAATAGATTTTTATCTTAATTTTTTTTGTGGAGGGAAAATCCAAAATCAATGTTTAAATAGAATTTTTTAAGAATTAAAATATTCATAGCTTTAATTTTTTCAAGTATTATTAATTAGAATAATTAGTAAGTGCGACATAGTGGCATGTACTTGTTGTTTAGTCATAGTAGATAGTTTAGAAAAGAAATCGATATAGTTTTATTTCAATTTTAAAATAGTAAAAATTTGTGTATAAACGATATAATGATAAAATATAATAGACATAAATGGTTAATAAAAAAATTAACTTATATTATTTATTTCAGTTAATCCATTAAAATAGTAATTTAGTAAAATTATATATGTATGTGAGATTAACTTTTTATATAAATATAATATATAGTTTTGTGATGATTTTTAAAAAATATGTAATAGATTTAATAATAATATTAGTCTTTGTATTAATCTATCTCCTAAAATTGTGCCGAGAAAATGAATTATGGTCCTAACCTCCAAAAAAGGGGTCCTATAACACAAAAGTAAATCAACCAATCAAATTGATAAAAAATAATTATTAGAATATATGAAATTGATAAGTAAATTAAAAAACTTTAGAAATATCTCAATTGTCCATAAATAATTGTTGGTGATTGGTGTAAATTAATCAAAGAAATTGAATACAATAGTACTATTAGTACTATTGCTTATGGCAAGTAAATAAAATATGGGCTTAAGAACTAGTAACATATTTTTTTAATGAAGGGAAATCTAAAGGAATCCTTTTATTGAGATTTTTTTTAATATCTTCGAATCTAAGAGAAATCTTATAATATTTTTTATGTTGTGATGGTTAAGTTGTTGCGTTGTTATCCTTGCCATCCAGGTTCAAATCTCATGGGGATGAGGTCCCCCGTTTGTGGCCTCACTGGTTCATAGCTCCAGGTCAAAGCGTTGGTGGTACCGGTGGGCGTGTCGCGCTAGCGCTACCGGTCACGTTAAAAAGTTTACCAGGCGCATTTTGAAAAAAAAAAAAAAAGAAAAGAAAAGAAAATAATTCAAAATATATTTTTATTCAGAAAAATAAATGTAATATGATGTTTTAGGTTTCCAACTTCATTTGTGTTATTTTCTAGTGATGTTTCTAGGGAAGAGAGCCATCAAGACATAGGTTTAAGAATTAGTGACATGTTTTAAATTAAAACAATCTTCTATTTTTTTCAATATCTTTTGACATAGACTAATGTCATATTTGACTTACTAATACAATAATCAAAAGTTAAGTTATCAAAACATTAGGTTTAACTAAATATCTAAGCTTTAAAATTCTTTGTATATTATTCAAATTTAGCTACATAATTTTAGAGCTAGACCTCTCACAAACTTGAGTTCCAACTAATAAATTTGAACTAGCAAAATATGGATTGTTCAAATTCTCTCATCTTGATTTTCAATGTCTGAATGTGTGTGGAAAATTAGTGTTAAGAAACATTTAAGAGAATGTATTGAATTGTAAATATCATTCACAAACAATTCATTGATGGTTTGAAAAGGAATGAATGAATGTTAATAAATACAATAGCCTAACACATAAGTTACCGCAAACATACAAAACAACATTAAAACAATATCTATTACTCAATAGAAAAAAGATATTAAAAAATAAATTGGCCAAAAATGACTCTCTGTAGAAGAGATACATTAAAAAAGACTATACCAACAAAAGACTTTCAATATTACTCACAGAAGAGGGACATTAAAAAATAGGTTTAATAATTTTATTTATTCTATTGACACAAGTAGTCATTTTAGTTCAAACAATGCAATTTATCATTGACATTTTATGATTGCACTCAAAATTAGATCTTTTATAAAATAAAACTTCTATAGCAAATTATAAAATTATCTTTTACTCGAAATAATTTCTAAAAATCTAGAAAAATAAATAAAATATCGTTTATGTGTTTGTCGATTCAATTGTGTATGATTATTATCAAGTCATGAAAGAGAGTTTTTAAAAAATAAGTTTGAAAATAAGTGACATTTTTATGACCACTTTAGAAGGTTACAAAGCTTTGTCTTTTTGTCTTATCTTTTTATTATTTTTTAATTATGGAAACATCTAAACACAATCTTTTGTTAAGATTTTTTTTTAAATATATTTTATTTTAAGAAAATTCTTACAACATTTTCTTATCTTGAAAATAACTTGAACTATCTTTTGTTTATAGAAATTAATAAAATATACTATATAGTGTATAAATTTTTAAAATATTTTTAATGATGTTCCTTGCTACAAATAAATTGTTCATTTTCAAATGTGTGTGAAAATTGATAGTGTTTAAGAACATCTTTTGAGAACATATTGAATTGTAATGGCATTCTCAATAAATTTCTTATGATTTCCAAAGGAATGAATGAATGTTTCTAAATACAATAGCATAACACAAATAAGCACAAGCATACACAACACAATCTAAAAGTAGTATCTATGTTACAACATGGAGTGTGGGAAAAACGCACCAATCAAATGGCCTCACTTGGATTAACACCCAGCGATATCTATTGTCTGATATCTCTTTTCTCTCAGCTTCAGGTTGCTACTGAAAAAAATTTGGAACTGGATTTTTCAGATTCAATGAATTAAGGCTCAAGATTAATCAACTTCTTGGCAAGAAAGAGATCAACCTCGGGCGTCACATGGTTGCATTATTACGGGATTGAATTTGGCATACAGTTGGTCCTTTTGTTCCAGCTATGGCTTCTTTTGTACTAGTTCTGCTACAACAACGTTATTTCCTGTTTTTGTGTATCTTGCTGATTTTCTTGCAGTCTTAGCTGCAATTTTGTAATTCACATTTTTTCAAATATTAAAAAAAACAAAAAAAAAACACTTAATCTGCCAAAATTATTCGCTTAAGACTCAAGATTTTACAAATTATGGTACATTCAATAAAATCGTTAACCTTGAGAAACTTGCCTAAAAACCTATGTTTCCTTAGACTCGAGTTTTCTAAAGGAAACATCAAATAAATCACTAAAAAATCTATATAAAAATTTTTCAGTTAAGTAATATGAGATTACAATATGATTAAAAAAAAATTCTATTTTAATTTTTAGTTGTCAGTAATATATAATTTTTCCAATAAAAATAATAAAAATTCCCTTAAATTTAGTGAAAACTAATTTATAGGTTATGTAAAAATACGGCAACCCAAGAGTACGGCTGTTCAAAAGTTTATATATTATAAACAGACGAGTACCACGGCCGTCAAATTCCAGGCTGGCTGAAAACCCCTCGATAAATTAAAACAAAAGCATCTGACGTGTCAACACTGGGCAACGGGGACGGCTCGCTTTACTCATGGGCTCCACCAACTGCATCGGGAGATGTGCAATACAGTTCAGCATCTTACACGTGCCGAATATTTTGGTATACGTAGGGCCTGCATACCAGATTTTATCCACGTGGCAGATAAGAGTGGTGGCAGGGTCCACGACTTAGGTTTGACTACGAAATTGACACTATCCGAAAAACATCGCTAAATTTGGAGAAGGCCCGTGTTTTTAGCGATCTTGTTAAATTTGGCGTGCATTTAGCAATATACTTCAATTTTATTTATTTATCATTGCCCTAGCAAATGTTACTGTAGTGGGAGTTGGAATTGGGAATTTTCTATTAAGGCGACATAATTCTGCATGTAAATCTAAGACAAAAATGTGTGTCAAGCCGGTCGCTGTTTGAAAAAGGAAAGGAGGAAGAAATGGATTGGCACGTTGGTGGATTTGAGCTTAAGATATCAGAGCTGTCAGTGGGAGAGAAGGCCTTTTTTGTGCTGTTGTCCTCCGTCTTCTCCACATGGCGGGCGAGAGATTAAAGTTGGGGTAATGTAATTTGATGTGAGCTCATTGGGTGCAAGGATTGGTGGGTGGTTTTGGAAGGTGACTTTTGGTTTGGTAGTAAAGGTGGTTTTCGTGGTCTCTGTGGGTGTATCAGATCATGTGTTTTTATGTGAGATTTGTATTTGGTTTTGAATTGGGGGGAAAAAGTTATTTAGGGTGGTGAGATTTGTTTTCTGAATCATCGTTGTTTGGAGAAATTGGAACTAGTGAAGCAATCATTAGGACAGGGGATCCATGTTTTTGTTCTGTTACAGGAACGATTATTTGTGTTTTTTTCGCGGGTTTCTAATGGTGAATGCGAGTTTTTTCTGATTCATGCTTTCGTTTATGGTTATTCGGAGAAATTGGAACAAGTGATTAGTGGGATTGGGAATCAGTATTTCTTCTGTTATAGAAGGACTGCTTTTTTTATAATGGCGGAATCATGCATTCTGGGAGCTTCAGTAATGTTGGTTTTCTAGAAATGTAGCAGGGGCATATTTGGGCGGGGTTTAGAAACTTGTGGTAGCGATGGCGAGTGCAATGGAGTGTGAAACAATGAATAATGACTTTTTATTGAAAAAGGATGAGGAATTGGAGTTGAGCTTGGATTTGTCCTTGGGAGGAACCATGGGGAAGTCGAAGGATAAGAAGAAGGAAAATCCATGTCTGAAGAAATATCCCTCTGGAAACATGCAGCCTTGCTTGAGAAAATTCGCATCTGGGAGCTTTGATGAGTTTGGGGAGGATTCCAAAAGAAATATTGCGGGGATTGATATGGATTCAGGAAGAAGGGAGATCTGGAAAAAATTGCATGTTGACAAGCCCTCTGCAGCCGCTGGTCCTCTTCCTCTATCAAGATCTCTGAGCGGTGCAGTTACCTTTGAAGAAATGAAACCATTTGTGCTTTCCAACGGGTCTAGCGGAAAACCAGCTTGGCCTCATCATTTCGTGAATACAAGCGCACCCAATAACAACACCATGGTTCAGAATGGAACAGGGCATCCGAAGATCCTCAGGACTTGCAGTGTTGGAGCTCTGGGAGCAGCTTTCATGGCGCCTTCACCGTCTTCCGTTCTTCATAGACAGCCAAGTATTGATGTGCTAATGCCTGACCGGAACCAAGAGGGCGTTCAATCCACAAGGCAAAAAGAGGCTCTGGAGCAGCAGAGGAAACGGGAAATGCATGCCATGAGGAGACAAGAGGCCAGGAAGAAAAGAGAAGAGAAAAAGGCTAGAAGAGATGAAGGTAAGTCCTTGGTCTCTGCTTCTTTTCCTGTTAGTTCTGGTGCAATTCTTTCGGGCAACAAATGGATGTTGAATCCTGAGCAATCGACCACCACTCAAACAAGCCAAAACGAGATGGATCGCAAAGAAAGAAACTCAAAATCAAAATCTAAGTCTCTCCTTGAAACTCAGAGATCTTTGAAGAGAGAGAGAGATATGGCCTCCAAAGAGATTGAGCCATGGATTGAAAGGGAGAAAATGGTGAAGAGGAAAAAAAGTGGGAATGGTGGTTCCATGGATTCCTTTCCCTCTGATTTTGATATGGAGACCAAAGTTGGAGTTGCTGATCGGACTGAAAGTAGCAAGTTAATTGGTGCTAACATGAATGGAAATTGCTCTACAAGGAATACCAATAGCCCAGGGAGAGGAAACTCTGGAACTGAAGAGAAAAACTCCAATAATCTCCATGAGAATGGGCATAAGAGCTCAAGCTCCAATATCGAGGATTGTGAAAGTGCGGTATCTAGAAGCCATGCTACTAATTGTGAAGCTTCAGGAGCCTCACCTTCAGCCTCAACCTCAGCTTCAGCACCCTACACTAGTCTTTCATTTCCCGTGCTACCAATTACTTATCCATATCCAATGGCTGGTGCAAATGGTCAGTGCATGTCTCTGCCCATTGGGTTCACTTTCCCGTATATGATGCCTTACTGGACACATGCAATTCAGCCTACAGGATCCGAGCCTCCCAAATCTAATGTCCCTCAAATGCCTAATGTTTCTTCCTTTGGTATTCCACCTTCCCAAATACCTATTCATGGGACTCTGCCAAGTTGGCTATCGGTGCCACAAGCCAAGGGAACGTCAGCATCAGTGCAAAACTCCCATTCTTCTGGAGGATCGTTGGCCAGGAGCTCTTCGATTCCAGATCAAGATAGAAAATCTTCTGAAGGTAAGAATCTTTAGTTAGGTTAATAATAAGATGATGAAATGTTTGTTCTTTTCAAGCATAAAACATTAATTTGATCTAGGTTTAGTACGTGCCTTTAAGATCTGGAAAAAAATCTGTGATATTTGGTTGACATCTCTACGTTTAGATCTGGAAAAACTTGTTTGACAATGACGAAGTAGTTAACATATGAGTTAGCATGAGAAATTGTAACAAAGGACTCTCAGATAACTCTAATGAATCTACATGGGTGTGCTAGGCAAATTGAATTCCCTCAGTTATACTAGTGAGAAACAAAGTCACTCTCTCATCCTGAAGATGGATCATAGAGTATGATCCAAAACGGCGATGGTTGAAAATTTGCACACAATCCCATCCCCCAAACCCAACTGAGCAAATGGATTGTGGAAATCTTCTATCCATAAATGTTGTATTTGCGATTGACTTAGAAAATTTAGAAGTGTTAATATTTACAAAGAAACCCTAAGAAAATTCAAATTCAAATGAAGTTTTTTTTCATTCCATAACAAATCATCCTTGTAGTTGTAAAAATAGAAAAAATAAAGTTTTTTTACGTTCCATAACAAATTATTTTTGTAGTTGTAAAAATAGACAAGAACCCTCTGTAAATTATGTCATTTGTTCACCATTGCTGTTGTGCTCAAGTATATCCCGTTAGCAGATGCTTTGACATGGAAAAAATCAAACTGAAGATTTTTTTTGTTGCTTTTTAAAAAAATTCCTTTATACCTCGAGGGGCTTAGTATTACTTTCAAACTACCCAAACTTTAGAGAACTTCACAATCTCTTCCCAATCTAGTGAACTTGATCGGGTAAATTTGAGGGTGTGCATATTACTGTGTTCTTTTCTGTCCTCGATCATCTTGGGAAGATCCCAGTGATAGGGTTTGAAATTTTATTCTCTATTAAATTACATTGCATTCCTGTTAAACATAGAATGTTCCAAGAGGCTATTTGAGATGGCTATGAAAGAAAATGATCTGTTTGGTGAATTCTTTCCTCTTCATTTATCTTACGGGCCTGATATATTTTCATTGCTTTGAATATTTACAGGATCAAGTAGTGTTGAGACAAAGAGTCAATCAATTAAATCAGAGAAGGGTTTTCAATCTTTAACTAGATTTCCATCTGTGAGCAAGGCCGAAGGTCAGAATTTGTCCAACTCGGAAGTTAGTGCATCTCATAAAACAGAGCACACGCAATTAAGAGATCCAGTAGCGAAAATCCCTTGCAGTTCATCTCAATCAGATTTCGAGATCCCATCCTCCAAAACCTCACAGGAGAAGACACTCGATGCACGAAGCAAGAAACCCACACATTTTGTTTATGCTTCAAATGAGAAGAAACAAAATTCTTCAAATGACCACATTTCAGAGGAAGGAGAAACCAAGCAAACACAAAATTGTAAAAATGAAACACAAGATCAAGACAATAACTCCGATTCGAAGCCAGCAAGGAGTTCTCAATTAGACAATGGCATGTTACAAGCTTTCCACAGAGTCACAACAACAGGAGTAGGGCCAAAGGGGACAACAATCAGTGGGATCTTATCATACAGCAGTAATCAAGTTAGAATAGTCTGTATATGCCATGGAACTCAAATGTCGCCTACTGAATTCGTGCAACATGCAGGTAGCACAGACATTTCAAATCCTGAAAGAAATATAGTTGTTACTCCAACCCCTTTTTTAATTCCTGCAACTTCAGCACGAGGTTAACAAAAAGACCATAAAAAATGCTCAGGGTGAGCAAGATTTTTGAAGTGTGCCAGAGCATGGAACTAGCAAAGGGCCTTTTTGTATGGGAAAAAGCATTGGTACTTTTTGTACGAACTTTATTGAAGCTCAACTTTTGTGTTTTAAGGGTTTTTGGGAGTTTCACATTCATGATGTAAACAAGAAGGAAATATGTTGTCATCCTTTACTCAAAAATCGATGAAACATGTGAGAGAGATTCTACAGGGTCCTGAATTTCTAATCTTCTTCCCTTTTGATGGAGATAGTGCAGGAAGGTGTGTTTTAAGTTTTGGGGGGAAGAGAGAGAGTAGTGAGTAATTGGTAAAGAAATATTTGTTGTAGTTTGTATAAAATGTTTCTCTAAGAATATATTGCAGGCAAAGTCTGCTTTGTTACATTTTTGGACAAGTCACAATAGTATGTTGCTTTGTTGAAGACAATTTTTAAATGATATGGTGCAAAATTTCAGTAGAATCTTTAGCAGATACTTGTATAAATCTATCAGATTTCCACAATTCATGTTAATTGTATAAATTTCTTTTGGGATCGATTGCGTGACCGATTTTAACATCAACCTTTCTGATCATACTACATGATCCATTATCAGGATTCTTTTTTCCTTTGTTCTCCTACATCCTGATGATGAATCATGTAGTATGATCTGAAACATTGATGCTAAAACTGTCACACAATCAATCCCAGAAGAAATTTATACATAGATACTTGTATCGTCAAATTTCAGAATGCTCTTCAGAGAAAAAGGTTTAGTTATTTAGTTGGGTAGATTCTTCTCTTATCAATGAAACAACAAGTGTAGCATCAATCAAAAATGGTGGACAAGATTTCCCAATGTCAAAATTTGTTTTTTTAACAAATGCACGATAAACTTTTTAACATGAAGGTCATTCTGGGACGACATGTTTTCTATCTGTGTTTTGATTTGAAGAAAGAAATCGCATTAACTGATAAACTAGTACATGTTCAGACCTTCTCGCTTCCTTTCTACGTTTTAACGTGTAGAATTGGTCATAAAGGGGAGTCTTATGTGCCAACTTGATATCCCTCTGGCAGAAGATTCCTGAAACATGAATGCTTCAAAACTCTTAAATTAATATGATCTAACCACTCAATTGGAATAACGTGCCCGTAACAGCTTAATTTTTTAAATAATATGTTCCAACAACTTGATTCATGGTGGTGGCAGTTAAAAGGTGTTGGACAGAACCAGTAATGAATACGGGAAGGATTTAAACATGTGCAAGTGGACGTCCTGGGATATTAAAATAGAATTGTATTGTCCACAATTCTACCTCAACACTAGTCCCTGATGATAGAGACAAATTAAAATAGCATTGGGTGGGCTTTTATTCATTGTTAGGATGACAAATAGAGAGGCAAATGCTGTCCCATTATAACATAACCTTCAGAGTTGCAGCATACATATTTTTTAATAATATATAGATTCACGATAAATACAAGGCAACAACAAGATACGATATACCATATATTGAAAAAATTCAATAGTGGAAGAAAGCTTTTAAACCCTGTCCATGACACTTTCCTTTTACTGGCCAAGGGCCTGGCTGGTAGCTTGATTTGTAGAATCCTTAAGATGACATTTTCATTTCATTAAGATTGGTTCTATTATGAAAATTGCAAACCCATTTGATTTTTCTTTTAGGATCCATGCGCTACTGTTGTATACTGTTGTCATCTATACAGTGGATATAGTTGTAAAATGGTATATTTATTGTAATTGTTAAAAAAATGTTTTTGAAATAAAAAGCGACAAAAAACAAGGGGGTCAGCCCTTACAACCAAAAAGCTGGTAACCAGCACATTACCAGCAGAGACAAAAGTTCCACTTAACCACAGTAATACTTATGCATGTTATCAACCAGCATAATACTATGAACAAAAATATCTACACTATAGTAGCAGTCAATTAAGTCTATCAAACTACGAGAGTTCATCATAAAAACTGTTGACATAACCATGCCAACCCAAATCTGATCAACAGTTGGAAACCAGCAAAACCAGAAACAACATATAAACATAAAAACTTGGATCCGAGGATCCTCACAAACTAAAAAAACTTAATTCACAGTTTTCTCCTTTCCCTTCGCAGCCAACAGAATCCGAGCCTAGTAATCAGCAAGGAATTTAAAGAGGAGTTTATGCTCCTCCATATCCATTCTAGTGTCTTCCTCCTCCTGAGCCAGCAGTTAGAGGGTAGTGGCAGCAACGTGGGTGACCTCAAGGGCAAATTTAGAGAAGGGGAAGAACCCTTATTCTAAGGTTTTAACCCTCTTTTCCAATCTGGCATACACCCCCAATTGCTCCTTAGTCTCTTCCTTATTCTCTGCATCCACCTTTTTAACTTCCTCTTTAGCATTTTGTGTTTGGTTATCATCTTGCAACACCTGTGGGTTAGTAAAAACCTTAAGTTTTTCTTTGGCCGAGGAGGAGATAGTGATGGGGGAAGTGTCCACTTTGCTGCTATCCTCACAGAAGGTAATGGGCTGAAGGGTAAAGCTGGCAGAAACATGGGTAGTCTCCATGGTTGCAGCATTGCCAGTTGACACTTGAGTATTATCAGCATACAACTAGGCATTGTCAATAGAATTGTCCACCGAGTTAACACTTTTTTCTACCTCCTCATTTCCTTCTTCTCCTTTGGAATCCTCCTCCTCCCCTTCTTCTTCATTATTTTTTGTGCTCTCTTCTTCTGCCTCCTCAACTCTGAACCTATTGGTTTTTTGTTTGTGCCTTGCCTAGGATTGGGCAATTCTCTCAGACCTTCTCCTAGCCTTTCCCTTAGCCTCCTCCTTCGAGTCCTCCTCTTCCACCACCACAGGTTTTTCCATTTTAATTTTTTACTAACCTTGTGTTCCCCAAATGTATCAGGTTTTTTCTTTTTCTTATTTTCATGGCTAGGGGAGGGTCACAGGGTATGAATTTTAGTTCCAGTACTGGTGCTCGGGGGTGAATTCTGACGGTGGCACTGGTTGTCAACCACCACCATCCTAGGGGAGCAAAGGGCAAGATGGAATTGGTACAGGCAAAAGATAAGGCCTTGGTGGATAATGGTAAAAATTTTCCATTTATTTCTCTTCTCCCTAACATCACTAACCATATCTTCAAGAGAATGCAACAGAAAAACAGGATAGAAATAAAATCCCTAATCCTAAAATGATTCAACAAAGGGAAATGATAGTAGTAGCAAACACCGAACCTGCCCTCCAGCGTCAGATATTTCATAAGAACCAGGCACACATCGTCCCATGGAGTTGGCAGTTTGTCCCTCTTAAATCCTCCTCTATAGCGCATTGGTTCCTCACCGTCCGCCAAAAAACCATTCATACTAGCCTCGTCCACAGTTTTAGTGACCTTCCATTTCTTCCCTCTCATTGAAAGACCAGTAGCCATGGCTATTACCTCTTCATTTACTTGAAAAGTGATTCCATTAATGGTGACCTTGTGGTCGTTCCACCCATTGACAAACTGAAGGGCACAATTCTCATCATACCCCGCCATCGATTGCATGTAGGGCAGAAAGCCCCCCTCCTTCAACAAAAACCAGGTGGCCATCCTATCTTTGAAGTTCTCCATTTTCGTGGGCTCCAGCCTATTCAAGTCCCCACCCATATCTATCCCACCAATTTCTCATTCCCCCACTTCAGTGATGCGCATTTGAACCTCCTTGTCTACGAAAGCACTGCACCTACAATTGACCCTGAGTCTTTCAACAATGAACATAAAGGTTTTACAGTCCTATGCTTGATAAGCTTCAAAATCCCATGTGAATTCATTATGGGATTCGTGATTGTATAGTATCATAATTTTAACACCTCAAAAATCTCTGAATATTTGATAAATGATATCATTCATACTTTTAAATGGGGAGAAATTTGAATTCCACAATGGTTTACCATAATGATGAAGTGACATTCCTCTTAATTTGCATACACTCATATTTCTGTTTGTACGACCACATCTCCTTATTTCCCTTAAACCTTTCTTAATTTTAGCACACTTCGACTCACACTTGCCAAAATTGGTCCCAGCATTAAATATTATATACATTATTACATGATACTCCCTCTACTATCCTTACTTATCAAGGACTTAATGTCTTCGTTAAGATTCTCCATATTCCTCCAACACGTGACTGTCGTAGATTTAAACCCCATGGCAGCCACCACGTCGGCCACCTTATTTCCTTCCCTATAGATGTGTTGCAGGTGGACTATTTCCATCCCATCTAAAATATGCCTGATATCCATAATGATAGTCTGGATATTCTATCCTGGTTGGGACACCCCATTAGCCAGATCAATGATTAATTTGGAGTCCCCTTCTATTGTTATTTCCTTAAGTTGCATTTCACTAATTAGCTACAACCCCTAGAACAAAGCCATTGCCTTAGCTAGATTATTACTTCCATTTCCCACCTTGCCAACATAGACTAACAATGCATCGCCCTTCCTATCTCACAGCACTCCACCCACTGCTCCAATACCTTCTCTAGCAGCACCATCGAAGTTTAGTTTAAATTGTGTAAGGGTAGGTGGTTTCCATCTCATTTGTTGTCTGCTCAACATTTTTGAGTTGTCAAAAAGGAAAAAATCCTCATGAGAACCCCATTTTTCTACAATTTGTCCTTCTTGCCTACTTGGTTCTTCCTTCGGCTTTTTACATTTGGCAACCCTTATATTTTCCTTCAGCAATTTCTCCATTATTTCAAAAACTACCTTCACAGGTTTTTCCTCCTCCCTAAATATTATGTTTTTTTTTATTTCCATATATGCCAGCAAATATATGGTGGAACAATTTTCCATAGGAAGATCAATCTTGGGTGATAGAAAGGACAACACCAGTTCACCACGAATTGACCCATATTGTCTTTCATAACCCAGTTTAGACCAAATCTCTCCCAGACCTTAGCCCATATCCACATAGCATATTGGCATTCAAGGAATAGGTGAGAAATGCTCTCCTCCTTTTCCTTGCAAAGATAGCAACGGTTTGTTATATAAAATCCCCTTCGTTTCAAATTGTCTAAGCTTAAAATTTTGCCATGCTGAACCATCCACCAAAAAAAGTTGATTTTAGGAAGAAGGTTACAAATCAAAACCTTACTCCAACATGGTGGACGGGAGTCCTTGCTAAAAAGGTGTTTGTAAGCCAATTTGACTGTGAACCTACCACTTGAAGTTGAGTCCCAAAGAGTAGTGTCCTCCTGGAACAGAATTGGGGGTCTTTGTGTTCCCAACAACTCTTCCAACTCCTTTAGAAGCTGAATATCCTCCTGAGAATAAGTATCTTTATAAAGTTTCTTTCACTTCCTCCCCTGATCAATATAGTCTTCTACTTTCCTTCCCATGTCTTCTTTAAGTAACTCTATTACTCTTTTGAATTTGCTAAAGACCAGCGGTTTCCCTCCCATCCAATTCTCTTCCCAAAATCTGATGCTATGACCATTCCACACTATCCACCTTGTCCCTTCTCTCAATAATCCTCTACTCCTAATAATATTCATCTAGATTTTAGAGCCTCCTAGGAGGTCATTATTGAATAGGTTCCAATTGAAGGGGGAATTCGACAGATATTTAGCTTTCATTATATTACCCCAATCAGTGTTGTCTTCACCCAATCTCCAGTCAATCTTTGTAAGAAGAGCCTTGTTAAGGTCACGAATTATTTTTACTCCCAACCCCCTCTTTTCCTTTGGCTTGCACACCTCTTCCTAATTGACCAGACTCAATTTATTTTTCTCTTCTATTCCTGACTAGAGGAAATTCCTTTGTATTCTCTCAATCCTTTCTGCCATATTTTGGTTAATTTTGAAAAGGGACAGGAAGTAAATGGGAATGCCCTCGAGAGCTGCCAAGAGTAGTTGCAATTTTCCAGCATTGCTTAAGATCTTCCCTTTCCATCCTACAAGCTTCCTTTGAATTCTATCCACTATAATATTCCAGAATTCATTAGTCACTTCTTTAGTAGTTAATGGTAATCCTAGATAGGTATCTAGGAGGTTTGCAGACTGACAACCCAAAATATTCTTTATCCTCCTTTGTAATGGGGCATCAATGTTAAAGAAATAAATCTTACTCTTGTGGTAGTTCACTTGCTGCCCTGAACTTTCTTCATAATTGTGCAAAATAGTCTTCCAAGCTTTAGCCTCCATAATTGAGGATTTTCCACATAGGAATGTGTCATCTACAAATTGTTGT
Source organism: Cupressus sempervirens (assembly GCA_028749045.1). Classification (NCBI taxonomy): domain Eukaryota; kingdom Viridiplantae; phylum Streptophyta; class Pinopsida; order Cupressales; family Cupressaceae; genus Cupressus; species Cupressus sempervirens. Next base: position 9,306,179 of record CM053789.1, on the reverse strand, counting down.
AGAACTTCGGTTTTAGTAGTAGTAGCAGGCTTCACCCCTTTGACACAACCATTATTCACTAGTTTAGAGAAGGACCTCCCTAATACTTCCACAACCATGATGAAAAGGTAAGGGGAAAGTGGGTCACCCTATCTTAGACCTTTCTTCGCTCCAAAATTTCCCCAGGGAGAGCCATTTAGGAGAATAGAATATTGAACTGATCCTACCATCATCTTAATTAGATTTATAACTCTATGATTAAACCCCACTCTTTCAAGCACATCATAGAGAAAATCCCATTTGACCTTATCATAGGCCTTGGAGATATCCAATTTGAATGCCATACCCCGTTGTTTGTTTTTCTCCATTGAGTGAATAACCTCATGTGTAGTTATTGCCACATCGAGGATTTGTTTCCCTGGGACAAATCCTTTCTGTGGACTGCCAATTATTTTTTCCAAGAAAGGCTTTATTCTGTTTACCAAGACTTTAGCAAATATCTTATAAATAGTACTACATAAACTTATAGGCCTAAAATCTAGCAGACTCAACGGTGTGGTAATTTTAGGAACTAGAGCAATAAAAGTCTTAGTAATCCTCTTTAGCATCTTCCCAATTCTGAAAAAATCCCAGTAGCCCAAACTAGTTCAGGTTTAACTACCTCCCAGAAATGCTGGAAAAACATAGGGGGAAACCCATCCGAACCTAGAGCTTTATAAGCTTTCATAGAGAACACAACGCATTTCACCTCCTCCTCTGTAATGTTTCCTAGAATGTAATTGTTTTCCGCCATAGCCAGCACCTGTGATATCATATTAATCAAGCTTCTTCTGATCACTGGGCTTTCAACCTTATTGTCCTTAACATAAGCCTTGCAAAAGTATTCCACCACATGTCTTCCCATTTCTTCCTAATCCTTATAAATCCTTCCTCCTTCACCATCTAGCCTGTTGATTGTATTTCTCCTTTTATGGTTAGAGGCAGACCTGTGAAAGAAAGTAGTGTTTTTATCCCCCACCGTAAGCCATTGTATTCTTCATCTTTGTTTCTAGAAAATCTCCTCCCTCAACAGAATATCCTTCCACTTTTTTCTATATTTCTCTTCCTCCTAAGTTGCACTTTCTAGGTTGATACCTTCAACAATTTCCCTTGGAGTTTTTAATTTTTTTTCCTCCACCTCACCTTTGATTTTAAACAAATCACCAAATGAGTCCTTAGCCTAGCCCATAACATTTCTCCTTATATTATCTAGTTTTTGGGTCAATCTGTACATTGCCATACCTTATATCCTTATATTCCACCATTCTTGTACTCTCTATTTGAATTCTAGGTGAGCTTACCACATTATTTCATATTTGAAAGGTTTTGGCCCTCTATTAAAACCATTCTCCCACTGAAAGATTAAGGGAGAATGATCCGAAGCAGTTCTAGTGAGATTCTCCAGATGAGAATTACCGAGTTGATTCCAGTTCCCTGTCACCATTAACTTGTCTAGTCTAACCTAGATAAGGTCCTTCCCCTTTCTATTATTAGTTCAAGTATATGGGTTCCCTCTCAGTTCCACATCTATAAAGTCCATTATGCTCATAAAAACATTTAGATCTTGCAAGCTTTTTGGGTAGTCCCTATTACCACCCAATTTCTCTGAGTGGTACAGGGGAGTATTAAAGTTTCCCATACACATCAATTGCTTATCCTTATAGTTTCTGTAATCCTAGCCAATTTATCATATGTTTCCTTCCTCCCTAGCTTGTTATTAGAGGCATAGATATTGATTAGTCCCCAACAGTGAATACTAGATTGGAAATCAGTTATTATGAAATTTCTATCCTTCCAAACATCAATTCCCATCATAGAGTTCGAGGTCCACATATTAGCAATACCCCCAAAGTTCCATTAGCCTCCATATGCATGTACACAACACCAAGCCAAACATGACTAACAATTTTATCAAAATTGGCACTAGACATTTTAGTTTCTTGTATCAAAACACAGTCAACTTTTTCCTAGAAAATACATTGTTTCAAAGCATATTGCTTCTGGGGGTTATTCAACCCCCTTAAATTCTAAGAGAGGAATTTCATTTCTTACCTCTAGTAACAGTCTCCAGTGTAAGTTGCTTACCACTGGCCACATCCCTTGCAGCTTGTTTTGTCCTGGTTGCTCTGTTAGACGGCCTTCTAGCAGTCCTACAGGCTCCCACATCTGGCTTTTCCCCCCCTCCTTTTCTTTTTCTAAACCTCTCATTCCCCATTATCCTCCTCTTGTGGTGAGGTAGGGCTTCGCTTCTTATCAACCTTGTCAATGCTTGCCATTACTTTAGCTGTAATCTCCACTGGGGAGGCTTTAAACAATTTTTAAGGGTGTGCAAACTTTTACTTGAGTATCACATTCTATGGCCATAAGACCCTGTAGGCTATTACCTCCCAAAATTGTTGGTGAGCCAGGAAGAGGGTGGTAGACCTCTATTTCACCTTCCTCCAACAACTCTCCTTCCTTAAGTCCCCCATGGGTGAACTCAATAGTTCCTCTAATTCCCTTCTAAAGGGATATTCCTCCAATTTCTTCTTGTACTCCAAGGCTTCCCCTTCCCTAGTAGCATTAAGCTCTTTTTCCTGGGGTGGAATGCACGGGGTGAACCTCCATAGTTTGTGGATCGGCATTCTCCACCGCCTGTCTTTGGGCCTCTGAAGGTTCACCCATAGTTTCCACTACAATCCCTGGAATACCCTCCTTCTGTTTGTCCTTTCGCATTTGGGCCTTGCAGTCCACAATAAGGTGTCCAAACAGGCCACATTTCTGGCAAAACAAGCCCGCATTCTCATATTCAATGGGCTGGACTTTCTCTCCCCATTTGGTCTTAAGTGTAACCATAGTTGGGAGTGCACGATTCAATGCTACATTCACACAGAACCTGGCATAAACAAGATGTGATTTTTGCATAGTTACCTTGTCCACTGTGACAAAATGACCAAAAGAATTCCCCATGCATCTTAGGATCTTTTCATCCCAAAATTCAAGGGGCAGTCTAGGTAATCTAACCCAGATTGGGGCTAATTTATTTAGCTCTGCATTAGCATCAAAACTTGGATGCCACTTTGTCAAAGCAAGAAAATGTTTCCCATAATACTAGGTACTAGAGAGAATAAGATTGGTATCTTCCTCTGATGTAAATTTGAAACAAAAGAGGCCACTGGGCATTGCAGAAACTCCCACACTACCTCTAACTTTCCATTTCTGACTCACCCATTTTCGAACCATCTCGATTGTGGGTTTGAAAGCAACAAATCTGCCAACAACACTAAATTTGAGGCTAGAAGTCACACTGTCCATCAAATTATCAAGGAGGGAGATCACCAGACCATCTAAACCATAGGCAATCTTGGGATCCTTCAAATGGGAATTAGTCCCCTCCGAATGGACATTAGTCCCTGAGGTTCCCACAAGAACATTTTTCCAACCCATTAGGGCCCCATTAGCCATCATCTGACCACCCTCTGGAGGACAACCAATAGGGCCACCACTGCCCAAGACAACAGTGTTGGTAGAAGTCATCCCAACATCCCCCTTGGACCCACAACCATCCCTCGTGTCCTCCAAGTCCCTGCATAACGCAAGCACCATTTGCAAATCTGGACAAGGAGGTGAATCCAGAGGTTCAGGACCTGCCATAGTTTCAAAATTCAAATTCAAAGTTGAGCAGAAAGTTGTAGAGCAGCAATGGTTGTTGTATATGATAAAAAAATGTTAATGCACAATAAGGCTTCCCCTTTTTACATTTTTTATGATTGCTTGTTTGATTTTTATCAATCATCAGTATTGTGTCTTTTTTAGAACAATACCTTTTTAGTGTTCTCACTCTTATTGTGTTGATTTATCAATTTTATTTTTATCATTTTGTGTACTTATCTACTTGAGCAACATCAAATTAGAGAAGAAAGACAAAACATCACAACATGTCAAAAGAATGCTTGGTTTGATTTGTTTCATGTTTTAATGTATTTCATTTTGATGGCATTGATGGGATGATTAGAAATAGTTTCCATAGTTTTATAGCTTTGATGATCGCTTTGATCATGTATGTTACTAAATCCCAATTTCATAGTCAACATTCTAGTGAACCCAACATGAACACATTAAATCTGATAAATTTCTAATTTGTGTTTGCATGTATGTTTTTAATGTTGATTTGTTGTTGCATTCAGAAATTTGGAGTCCAACTTGTGATTTATGCAGGGCTTCTTGGTTTCGACATGCAATGAATCACAACTTCTAATTCATTTCTTTCAATCAATAGTTTAAAAGGGGTTTAAAAAGAACAACTTGCATCTAGCATAATTAGGAGGATAAATGAGCTACAAATCACATATAGTTTAGTTACGTGGATTGATGAACCCAACAATTTTTATTTAGATGTAAATAAAGGCATAAAGTGAACCCTACAACCTTAACATAGTTTAATTGAAAAGGGAAAGAAAATAATTTATTCTATTTTGACCACATATATTTCTTTCATATGTTAATGAGCAACAATTTTCACATAGTTTTAATTGGGAAGGCAAATAACAACAATTCGTGCCATTTTGATCACATTTCCTTTCTAATTGGTAAATTAAACATGTTTTCCTATATTATCTTGTGTGCTTGCACATTGTAGCATGGACCCATTGCTATTAGATGTATCCTCTCCCCCTTGCCTTCAAGATCATGGGTGTAAGAGGAAAGTGATAGTGACACCCAACTTTTTAATGTGTAGATTAAGGGTTTGCTTTAGTGGGAAAGGAGGCACTAACTGTTGGATACAATTATTTAATTGTGTGTTGTCTTTGATGTCACACAAATGTCATATTAGTCATCAGACAATGTTTACCAAGCTCAGAAGGTTAGCAAGGCAAAGGACAGTGTTTACCGAGCTCAGAAGGTCAGCAAGGCAAAGGATAGAGTTTACCGAGCTTAGAAGGTCAGTGAGGCAAAAGGACAGAATCTACCGAGCTTAGAAGGTTAGTAAAGAAAACTTGCAGTATCTATCGAGTAAACAGTTCTTACTGAGCTCACTTGGTCATCAAAGGAAATGTGGCAGAAGCAATTCTTACCAAGCTCACTTGGTCATCAAAGGAAATGTGGCAGAAACAGTTCTTACCGAGCTCACTCGGTCATCAAAGGAAATATGACAGAAGCAGTTCTTACCGAGCTCTCATGAAGGAATTCAGTTCTTACCGAGTAAACTTGGCAGCCAAAGGATTTTACAGATATTGCAATGTTAACCGAGTCAAGAAGGTTAACTTAGGAAATTTCTGGAAGCAGTATTTACCGAGCAGGGTTGGCCAGTAAAGGATTTCATTGTTTTATGGAATAACGTTTATTTCTTTAGAATAATATTTGTAGCCGACTGATGTATGGTTTATTGGTAAATTATGTAACATGTGAATGAGCCGACTTGACAATCTAAATGGTATAATTAAGAGGTCAAGTTGCGAATTCTAAGCGTGTGAGACGAAAGTGTGTGGAATTAATGAGATATGAGGACTGCTTATTCTGGAAGCAAATTTGAATGATGATCAAAGATTATTGAGGAGCAGTAGAGCCATATTTGATCAAGGAGGATCTAATGATGTTGAACAGAGACCTGTAGTCAACAAATTCAGTTGCATCTTGTTCAGGTCAATTCATTGTTGCTTTCTAACCATTGTAGCAGCAATTTCAAAATCTCTTAATAGAGTTGGTTTAACAGCCATTTTGTAAATCCTCTAACAAGGTGACAATTCAGTTAAATTGTTCTAAAGACCTCTAGCAAGGCCACTCCTAACAAGGTGATTAAATCCTCTAACAGGGTCACACCTAATAGTGTGTATTGTAACCTTTAACAGGGTTGGCTCCTAATAGGGCTCACTTCAGAAGAGTGAAAATTGGTGACTAGTTACTTGGTGGTTTTTCCCATATTGGGTTTCCACGTTAAATCTGGTGTCTCTTGTGTTCATTTTGTTTTCAATTACATGCATGAATGCTTGAAAATAAGTAATAGTTTAATTTACCGAGTTACAACATTTGTTTAAAGAGTATCAGCAGTAACTAGATCTTTAAGACATCTAAGGGATCTCTGGATTAATTTTTGTTAGTAACTGATTCAACCCCCCTTCTCAATTACTCTATCTTTAATCCCAACACTAACCCCAAGGCATAACCTTGAGTTACACTTCTTCAATTCTCTATATGAATGTTATTTTACATGATTAAGTGTTCCCCAATATCTCCCTAGTACCCACATTCGTGTGAGGTATATTAAAACCATCTTTCTTATTGGAAAATTGTTATAATATTTAGAATAAATGAGAGGGGGAGTGAATCAGTTATCCTCAGGTCCTGATATACCAATTGAACTTTTAACCACTTCAAATACTTTATTAACTAACTTGGTCTCCATAGCAAACAATCAGTAACATAAACTTGGAAGTCCACTGCCCCAATAGTAACAAACTTGCAGAGTGTAAAACATTAATAATAAAACATCTCAGGTAACATCTACACAAGGATTTAACATGAAAACCCAATTTGGGAAAAACCACCAATAACATGTCACCAATTTTTCACTCTTATGAAGTGAGCTCTGTTAGGAGCCAACCTTGTTAAAACATACAAAACACACTGTTAATGTGACATTGTTAAAGGATTTAATCACCCTATTAAGAGTGGCCTTGTTAGAGGGCTTAAAAACATTCCATTAGAATGCCATAATGATTAAAGGATTTCAATACTGAAACAATGGTTAGAAAGTAACACTGGGTTGATTTGACAAATACAAATCACTTTTCAAATACATATAAGAGTTCAGTTCATATGCTGATCCATTGACTGACCATCATTGTCATCTCTATCTCAAATTCACTTGGCAACCCTTCAAGCAATCCCTCTTCTCCTCTTCACTTCATTGTTCAACCTCCTTCTCAAGTTCGCCAATCAATAACATCAACAACTGGTCCAACCTCAATTAGGTTAGCCCTTGAAACAAAACCAGTCATCAAATGCAACAAATCAGCAAACAATTGTTACAACAGAATTGGTTCCACCATGAGGAGATAAATGATAAAGTAATTTTGTTGCAAAGATACAAGCAAGCACCAAAATTTGTCTTTTTTGTGATAGCAACAACTTTTTTCCTTTTGTAAAACTTTTTGTTCTAAGGACAACTGTCCTTTTCCCTCTATGCCCATAGCTTGTTGCATCTCACACTACATAAGTAAGTTCCCAAGGCTAGAGGATGGTTTGAATTCTATATTTTTTTAGTATTATACTATTTTACAGTTGGTCCGGAGAGTCTCTGTGTCAGCTTTATGATATATTCATTTTTTTAATCTGAGAATGCAAGTTAATCTTGAATGACAATTTGTCATATCTTGAGTTATCTTTGAGTTTTATACTAGTAATGTATGGTTTTCAAGGAAGATTAATAAAAATGAATGTTCTGCAATATCTGTATCTCTGATTTTGTCTCCTTTTTCATGTTTGAGATTTTGGGATTGAAATGAACAAAGTTTTTTCATTTTAATGCAACTTGGATAGGTTGTATATCTTTTCATTGATTGCTTTTAATTCAAGGAGTTAAGTAAATGCTTTCATGAATTGATAGGGTTTCTAGGTGTGTGGAAGGGATATTATAAGAATGAAATTTAGGGGCAGTTGTTGATAAATTTTATTGCAAAGCAATCAAATAGGTCAAGTCTTTATTGGCGTGACTCTATTTAACAATGGATAAGGCACTGATCATCAATTTAGATGCAAATTGATAAGTTCATATGGTTGCACAAAGCACAATTTAAATCAAATCAATCTTTAGTTTTATGTATGAAGAATCAAACTGTTGGTCATTGCTTATTTGTAATAGTCTCCCTCTGAATTATAGTTAGCTGTTGTAATAAAAGATTCATTATAAATCTAAGAAGAATTGTGACCATTTTCTGCTATAGGGGATAGATCTGAAGAAGAAAGTGCAAGTGAGTGAGTTCTGAAGTAGTCATTTCATCCCTAAGGTGTACTCGCCTTGACTATGCAAAACCTAAAGTGTAGAGTCCTTTTGATTTTGTTAAAGTTGATCTTGTCTTAACAATGAGATTACAAGTTCCCTATGGTATAAAATGAGAATTATTCTCAAAATCAAATTATGCAAATTATGTTTGAAATGATTGATATAAAATGCTAGATTCAAGTTCGAGGTAATGGTTACACCTAGAGAACCAAATTATGCGCTAACACAACACACCAATAGGATAGAAGTGAATTGAATGAACCGTTCAAGAGTCAAGTATATATGGGCGATTGATGTGGACTAAGGCAAAGGGTGGCCCATGAAAACATGGGGGTCATATCAAGCCAGCAAATACTTTGTATAATATAGACAAAAATTCCCTCCCCCGCATACAGCCAATAGCCGTAGTACTTATTATCTCCATGACTACCAATGCATAGCCGACAAATGTCAGCACCACATTTATAGTTTTTTTCACTGCAACTTGCACCAATCGGATTTCTAAATATTACTTTCATCGACACAACTTGCAGAAAGGATCGTACGGATGTTTGGCACGACATTGCTTCGCAGTATTATATTACTGACACGTGTCATTGCGTTCAGGACAAACAAAATCGACACGTGTGGCACAGGAATTAATGTGTCACTTTACACTCAGTGGGACCAATAAAAGTTTTACAGGTCATCTTCGATGTGAACGTCTTCTAGATAACTTTGGGCACGTGTTGCAATATGGCGTTCAGCTTTGTTGGGTAGTGACACGCTCAGTGCAGTTTATGTAAATAAAAAATCTAAATTTAGGTAGTGTGGTTATATATACATATCATTAAACAATCTATTTAATAAATAATATTATTTTCAATATTAAAAAAATTCTTTTGATAATACTTTTTATATCACACAAAGAGAGTCGCTCTCTTTCATTTAACCCTTCAATCATCTAAAAGATTGTATTAGGAAAAAAGTATATAGATAAATAAGGACAATTATATATAGATACATATACAAAATAAAAATAAAAATTCAAGGGATATGTATTTAATGTGTGTAATAAAAATTTCAATGAAATAATAGAAAATTATATTATAAAAAAATACACTTTCATATCTATATTCAAAAATATTATATTATAAAAAATTGTTTTCAGTCATAGGATCGTTTAAGGTTTAGTTAGATCTTGGGTTTGAGTGGCGACATAGTGAAATGTTGTTGATCAAATGTTCGCAAGAGGTAATAAATAATCATGGGTTAGAGTCGTGATGATGCAGCTACCCACCACATGGCAGGATGGACTCTTGATGTAGAGCAGAGTTAGACCTTTCAACGGTTGACATGTGGCAGGTAGGGCCATTTTCGAAGGCAATTTAAGATTGATGCAGCGCAAGGTAGGAGAATCCCCAAAGGCGATGTCCTAGCCCCCAACAAATAACCACATAATGGAAGATAAACAACAATGCAAGATTTGAAGCCAAATCACAATAGTTTAGTCATAGATACAATTGATTAGATGCAATGTGTCGGACTGTAAGGCCTTCTCAATTACAACCAAATACAAAGCAAGTAATAGTTCTGCAAGATCCCTCAAGATCCAATCCAAACCCTAGCTAGTCCAGATCCACACTCTAGTAGAAACCACCAAGATCTCAACTTGTGCTCGCAAGCCACCAAGCAATCTCCTTGTTTCCCAAGCCTTAGCTACTAGCTATCTTCAAAATTCACTCCTCTACTACCTCCTCTTCTTCAAGATGAATGAATCATGACTAAAGACTTCACCACAACCCCTACTTCTACCAATCTAAGCCACAAGTCAACCTAGTATGTTAAAAACTAAATATCCCTTACATTAACTACTTGAAGAGCCACAAGTCAACCTCCAATAGGAATTAAATACTAAATGCCTTTAAAGGCTTACAATAATTATTAAATATATCAAAATTAACTACCCAAGATCCAAATAGGTCCACTCAACCCCACCAAAATCCCTTAATCATGTAGGATAGCCAACTACCCCAAGATGCTCCTGTATCAAACTCCCCAAGTGCAAAAAGATGTTCTTAGTAGTTGGAAGAACATCTTCTAGGAATCAACACATAAATCCCAAACTAGTTCCTCACATACATGTCCTCCAAGTCTTCAACTTGTACACTCTTTCCTTTGCTCTTCTTCTGCTTTTCCATCCTTGGTGTTCCATAGGTTTTTTGTCCACACTGATCGCTAACCCTTTCAGAATTTGCCAACTCAACTCAGCTGTCGATACTTAGGTTCCTTCTATTGACCTCTTCATTCTGTAAAGGAATTAGGGAATGCTTCTTGCCACTTTTCTCAATTGTAAATACATCCTTAACACAATCATGCATAGCCTTACAATCATATTGCCAAGTTCTACCAAGCAACACATGATAATTATTCATGTCCACAATATCACACAACAATTGATCCTTATACTGCCCAATTTGGAAATCAACAAGGCACTGTTTCCTCACTTCCAAAGCATGCTCACCTTGCAACCAGCCAATCCTATAAGGATAAGGATGTCTCATTCTCTTCAAACCAAGTTTCTGAACCATCTCCTCAGCAATAAGGTTATCCGTACTACCACCATCCACAATCACATTGCAAACCTTACCACCAGAATTAGAACAAGTCTAGAACAAATTACTCCTCTGAAAAGATTCCAGTGTCCTCTGACCAACCAATACTCACTGAGCTAATAAACTCTCCCCTTGCTTAGGTTTACTGTCCAAGACTACAACCTCATTCACAACAACAATTTTCCTTCTAATCAAACATTTAAAAGATCTATGCCTTTCTTGACCACACCTAAGACAATTATCTTTGAACTCGCCTCCACCTATCCTTGTTTTCTGTTCAACAAGTTTTGGTTCATCTTCTGTATTTGGTTTAGCTTGTGCCAAACTATCCTACTTCTCCTTCCCCGGGGAACTACCTTGATTCTTCCTCTTCAGCTTCTCCTTTTCTCTCAAAGCATACTGATAAGCATCCTTGACCGAAGAAATATTTAGCATACCAAACTCATCCTGAATATTGAATCTGAAACCATTAACTGTTAGAGGCCTCATTATGACATTAAAGGTTATGTCTTGTCAAAAGTACACAAAAGAATTGAAAGGTTGGTTGTACATGTCGTTTCTTTTTACTTTTTTAGATTTTGAGGTTTCTTACACACATTGACATTAAGAAACATAAATGTCCCTCTGTTGCACTCCCTCTAGTAATAAGTTGATATAACAAAATTTTGAGGTACAATATTTTGCATAGTTTTAGAGATTAGAGTTTGAATGCCAAGAATTTGTAGAGTTTTTCAGTATCTCCAGAGTGAGTACTGAAAAAGATTGTTCTAAAAAATTTAGTTGCAGAGATCATGGCATAGGAAGAAGGAAAGATAATAGCTCAAATTGATGTGGAAGAGTCTTCATAGGCCACATAATAGGAAAAGCCAAAATTGGCCATTTTATATGCAGAAGAGTGGTTGTATTTTCTCCTAGAGTCTTCTCACGTTCAAAATTTGAATGCCCATGTTTTCAAAGATGTATACTCCTATAGGGATGCCATTGTACTTGAGACCAACATGAATGAGTTATTTTGGTATTTTTATTAGAATGGGTATGTGAAATCACCAATTTGTAACCTGTGGGTCAGAAAAATGGAAAAGTTGATAGTGCTAGAGGTGATAGTTGATGTTGATCTGGTGAAGGCATTAATCAAATGTTACAATCTGAAAACCAAGGCCTTCCACAAAAAGGATATGAGTATCCTGTGCATATTGGATAGTGAGACTTTTGTTCAAGTCTTTAACCTAGGAGGACCTCTCACAAAGAAAATTGAGAAAGAAAGAATGAAACTTTCAAGAATTCCAAGAGTTTCTTCACTGGGAATGTCATGAGGAGGCACATTCCCAAATTCATAAAGGAAAAGGGTGAATTGCCTAAGAAGGTAGGAGAAATAATGCCACCCGAGTTTTTCTACAAATATGTCAGATATACCATCCACGGGTTGAAAAGGTGGTGGGAGTTGATGGCACCATGAATGCCCTAGGCTATATATATCATGGCATTGGATATCTAGGACCCAAATCATAATGTTTGTTATGACTTTGTGGAACACATAATTGAAAGGATGCATGAAGAAACTGAGGCAGCTCAAAAGGGAGAAATGGGAAACTTCAAGTTTTTCCATTAATCATTGTTCATGCACATTATCCTTTTCAAGAATATAGGGCACATTAGTCCAGATTTTATTGAGGCCACTGAGGAGAATGGAGAAACCCTACCTATGCAATTGTGGACTCGCTTCTGGAAAATGTTTTATCCCTATGCTAGTACTATTTCTTTCTACAATGATTTTGTATTTCCAATCATGAATATGTTAATGTATATAGATGAGATAATACCTAGGGGAGTAAGGATGTTAATTAGACCATCTGCTTTCCCAAATGGGGATAAGGTACTTAGCCATGACTGGGCTAGTTTGCTTTTATTTGATAATTTTTTAATTATAATGGTCTTTGGGTGTCCCCAAGATCCCCATGTATTGCCTAGATATGTCCCTGAGAGATTAGGCCAGTTAGAATTTTTCTAGCAATTGCTAATGATTAAAAAAGAGTATTTAGGCCATGTTGTTAGGAAAGGCTCTTTTGTAGCCAAAAATACAAAGATAGGTGATTTTCTAATAGGGAAGGATGCCATATAAGAAATAGATTAGTGTTTGCCTGAATTTAAACTTCCCTCTACCCCAGCTAGAACCTATGATCCAAATTATTTGATGAGGAATGCCCTTAAACAAATGAGGAAGTACACTCTTCCTAGCAACAAGCCAATTTGGGAAGAAGATTGCATCATGAATAGTTTGCAAACAGAGGTGTGTAGGGAAAGGACCCAAAATTGGAGTAAGATAATGAAGATAGAAGAAGTCATGAGAGTAGCAAACCCATCATTCAAGGGTTTTCACCATGATGCATCTTATCTTGATGGATACAATAGGTGCCTAGACAATTTTGATGAATTGATGACATAGGTGCCTACAAAGTTTAGAGATAGAGAAGAACTCCAACCTCCTTAGCAGGAGGATGTTATAACTGTAGAGGTTGAGGATGATTAATCAGAGAGTTCTTCATGGGCTAAAGGAAAGAGGAAAAAAAGATGATTCAGATCCATGGCAAGGTCAGAGGAAAGGCATTGCAAATTATGCCTCAGGGATCAAAGTTCTTTGATACCATTAGACACAACTTTTTAATCAAACAAGTAGGAGAGCATGAAAAGATCCACAATAGGACTGAATTGTAGATTCAAATGTTGGATGAAAGAATAATTCAAGTAGAGGAATTCAATCCAGGTAGAGGAATTCATAAAGGATGAAAAATTCATAAATTCTGATGAATTTAAGTCATTCCTTTATAAGGTGAAATAGAATGAACTTGCCCTACAATTGTAGCCTAGATATCCACTTGAGAATATTGTAGAATTAGTGCACAGGTTGCAGGACTATGATCCAAACAGTGTGATTCTCATAGTTGAGGAAGCAAGAGAATTGGTAATGAGAAGTGGAATGTTGTTTTTTCCTAGTTGGGAACTTAGTTCCTCTTTCATGTTGGATCATATCAAAAAGCAAGAAAGATTAGTCTCTTTTGAAGAGACTAATATCATTGGTGAGTTGCAAGGCTTTGGATTTAATATAGATAGCAAAATATTGGAAATATGGAGCATGGCTCCAAATGACAATAAGCTAACTCTCATGGAGATAAAAGAATCCCCTAGGGAAATGTAATTTTTTGGAATGTCTCCACTCTATCTAGTGACCAAATCCACAATCTAGTGAATACCACATCATTGATGGGGAAGAGCAAGATGGATATGTTGGAAATATTAGATAGGAAAGGTTACTAGGAGGGGAGGGGTGAATCAAGAACCAATAAAAATTTTACTTATTTCAGCACTTAGTCCTTTATTAATATTCTAATCTAATTGCATGCATGAAAGAATGAAAGAAAATAAACATTCATAGCAATTTGACACAAGATATGATGACCCAGAAACCTTCCAAATAGAAAGTAAAACAAGAGGGGGGATGATACCCACAAGCTTTAGTAGTGCAATATAAATTTGGCTGATTAAGGCTTACAATTGATCACTTCTAATGATCTACCCTATTAGGAGCAATAAGGATTGCTAGGTCCACCTCATTAAAGGATTTACAAACATACAATGAAGTATGCACTCGGTAAAGAGATTTTACAAAGACTGTTAGGTCTACCTTGTTAAAGGATTTAGCTGATACACCTATTAGGATGAACCAATGGCTAATCTTTGATCTGCAACTCTAATTTGTTGGTTGAGATTCCTTTGAAATGTGAAGATCACCTTGATATGATAGATAAATCTTTGTTGTCCCTTTTACTACTTGTAGCCTTCTTAATTCACACTTCTACTCATTATATTTTCTTCATACATACTTGTTTGGATATGATATAGTACATTACATATATATATCAATCCAAAACATAATTCATCAAAGTCGGCTACAACATAGATTTCCATTAAGATCACAAAGTTGGCCCAACTGCTGGCACTTAGGTTCTGAAGAAAAACTTGGTGAAGTTTTGATACTCAGCAACCATTGTCAACACTCAGCATTGTCATGCACTCGGTAGAATCACTTCTGAGTAACTTGAACTCGATCAACACTTGTATGACTTGGTGAACACTATGAAACTCGGCATATAAACTGAATCACTTGGTTGACACTCCTTGGTTCGGTCAACACTAGATTCACATCACTGACACTGTGAACTTAGTTGACACTATGCAACTCAGTTGATACTGTGAAGTTTGGTTAGCATTGTCATTGTTCAACTCGGTAGATACTGCTCAACGTGAACTGAATGTAGATTGTGAAACTCAATAGCAACTGTAGAACTCGATAACAACTATATTACTTGGTAGTAACTAGAGCACTCGGTTAACACTGCAAATTGAAAGATAAGCTCGGTAGCAACTGTAGAGCTCGGTAGCAATTTAACTAATTGACTAAGTGTGAGTCACTAATAAACAAACTTGACCTTAATGTCAACAATCCCCCCCTTTGGCATTAGTGACAAAAACACTTATCAAACCAAAATTGAATACTCAAAATTTTTAGGTCCAAAACATTCTTTTATCTTTTTTTTGTGTCTACAACTCAGTAACATACTCTAATTTTGAGATGTTTCAAAATTGCTTTTGTAAAAGATGTTTTCTAATTATCAATACATGTATTTGTATAATATTGTGCTGCTCCCCTGTACATATATCACATATTATACTTCTCCCCCTTTTGACATAAATGCCAAAGGTGTATACTACATGGTGATACCAAAATGTGACACGAAATCAGAATGTACCTTCAAAATCAATGTCATTGTCTTGTCCCAATTTTCCTATAACTCCTTGCTTGCATGCAATGCAATCTGCACTTCTGTTGATAACTCCATCATATGATCAGCAATGGAGAAGTAACTGTCATGGATGAGTGTCTTGGCATGTGCAATATGTTTCTACAATGAATCCATGTTTGGAAGAATCATGCCTTGGATGTCTGTAAGTGTGGCCTTTATCCTGGTTTCTTCCCTTAATAATTATACTTCAAATTTGTCAAATATTTGATCTTTGAATAGTGAGCAAAACTATAGCTTGGGTCAAGTGATAATTGGTGTGCACTTCCCTTCAAGTCTTCATCTATCTTAGATAATTTTTCTTTGATTCCCTGGGTGAAGATAGATGTATCACACAAATTATTAAATAATGAAGTTACATTATTTGCATATGTCTCTAATGAAATAAGAATAGTAGATGATTCTACTTGATGGATTGCATTTTTTCATACCACTTGTTCCAATACCTTGTTTTCAAATTCCTTTTCTTCTCTTAGTAGCAACTTATCTTGTCCATTCAAATCTTCATTTAATTTCTGGATAATTTCTGTTAATTGAGTCAAAATAGGTTGTGAATTATCTACCTCAATACTTAGTGCATCTACAAATATGTCCTTTACATGTTCAAAAGCACTTGGTTTTCCCTGCTCTTCTCTTCTCTAAGCTTCTGTTGCTTAACTCTCTTTTGTTATAATTCACCCATGATCTTCATTTGATTATTATTCAAAGTAGAGATATCCCAATTTGGGATAACTATATCCTCATCTAGGTCAATATCTTATTCTTTACCTTTATCCTTATTTGAAACTTTAGTTCTCAGTTGAGACTTGTTCTCAACTGTCCTTGTACTTGCTATAGTCACACTTGGAATAGTAACAATAGTAGAGATAGAGGGGCTAGCAACAAAAGTAGATATTTTATTGACAGTAGAAATACCTTGTTGTTGATTATCAAATTTGATGATGGTGGTACTTGTTGCTCGGTAGATGAAGTGTTGATCACTTCAGTCTATATGGTGCTGAATTGAACAGGTGCAAAGATTGGTTTGGTGCTTAGTGTTACAGTGGTTGCCACAACCAACTTGGCAAAAGCTTTCTTAGAGCTTGATGGCATTAAAGCTTTGCTTGGAGAATGAGGAAATGAGGCCATCTTTGCTGCTACAATATTTTATGGGTTAGTTTCCTCAATACTCTAAATCTCAGGGAGATGCTCCTCTATAGATTCCTATTCTTCCTTCTCGTCATCCAGATTTACATCTTCTTCATCATCATTTTCATCATCTTTCTTTTCATCTTTATCATCCTTATCACTAACTTGAACAACAAAATTACTCAGTTGATGAAGGTTGTAAATGTTCTTCCATGTGGTAGAGGCAGATTTTACCACAGATTCTATGTATTTCATTAGCACAAGACATGTATTGAATTTAAGAGTGAACTTTTCTTCATTTTTCTTCATGGATTCTTTCACCTCTTTATCATTGAGGCTCGACATGAGTTGCCTTAGAGCTCGTTCAAATATATATTTTGCAGTCTTCTTAGCATGCTCTCATCTGGGTTTAATTGCTTGCATAAGCTCATTAGGAATTTGTTGTACAAGTTGATTAAGAGAGTATTTCCATTTACACAATTTTGTTATCATCATGTCTTCAACTTGCTTTTTCTCATCTACATTCCTGGTTTCATATTTGAGAGATTTGAAGTTTTCCATTCCAGCTCCTCCTTCTATTTCCTTTATTTTTTCTTGAAATGTAGGTGGAGACCTTTTGAAAATAATTTCCTCAGCATCCTCCTCACCTAACTTCAATTTCTTCCTTAATCTTGATGTTCTCCTTGTGAATACTATAGTGGATGACTTAGTAGGTTTGGTTATGATAACCTTACCTTTCTTCCTTATACGCTCTTCTTCCTTAGACTTGGTTTCTTCTACTTCACCCTCGACTTCATCTTCTTCCAAATCATCTCCTTTTCCTTCAATGAATAAGAGAATAGAACTTTTTTTCTTTAGTTTTTCTATCCTCTTCTTTCCTTTATTAACTACTTGAGGAAGTTTAATTTCAATTCTATCCTCACCTTGGATTCTTCATAAGTACCAAAATATGGTGCCTTGGGATACACATGTTCATTCACCAGTGCCTCAATGATATCCTTGGTGTCATCAATGTTAACATCATAGTTTAGAGGCTTATCCCACACCACTCTAGGTCTGACTGCTTGAATGTACACTTTTTTCATAGTCTACCATGAACAAATATTATCCTTGTAGTCTTCTACAAGTTTCTTTTGTATTATATAGATCTATTATTCATCTTTTACTTTTAATGAATAATAATAGTTGTCCATGATACTAACAAAGTTTTCACCCATCTCTGCTATATATTCATTAATCTGATATAAAACTGGTACATCTTTTCTCCATTCGACTAAGCCTTTAGAGGGGAAGAATTTTTGCACATAGAAGAATAAACAAGTTAAGAGTGAACCAAACTTTACAGATTTTTTTTTGAAGTTCTAATGCTCTCCATGTTCTTGTTGAACTAATTTAGTATTAACTCGACAAGGTTGAAAGACATGTTGTTCTTCACTACCTTGAGAGCCAGATCAACTGCCTCACACAACACACTGTTGAGATGACTAGAGTTGTAGATCTTGTGAGAGATCACATGAATTCCAAATTTCAATTCCATGTCAGTGACATTGTTGATCTTCATTCCTCTTCCATCGCACTTGGCAAGAGTCTTGTTTTCCAGTTCTACCTGACTTAGGGTTTTGGTAGTCTTGGCTTTGTTCAACATTAGGAGCCCGACGATTCTATGAATCATTTTCTTTGTGATTTAAATAGGCTACTCCAACCATAATTTCCCATTGTGTACATAGCTGATGATAAACCTTATCCATTTTATTTGAAAGTCTTGGGGCATATGCAGAATGTGCGTTAAACCCTTGGTCTCCAAATGTTAATGCTCGGGATTCAACAAACCATTCACACAACTTTTCCATAGTATCATCCATCTCTAGGGTTCCAAGTTCTTATATCAAATATAAAAAATGTGAATGAATATTGTTAATGAGTAATACCTTGGGCAGAATCTCTGTTTGAGCTCTAGTTGGGTCAAGTGCTTCTGTAATTTCTGAACTCAGCTTGAAGTCTAGTGCCTTGTAGTCAATTCCTTGAACCAACATCTTAGATCCTTTCTCAATATTGCTACTAGGAGATGCCATGCTCAGTAGAGTTTATGAAAACACAAAAATCCTCAACAAAAAATACACAGATCTCTTGAAAGCACAGAAATTGCCCTTTGCAAATAGCTCTAAAAAATTCACGATGAAAAATGAATTTGATTTCCTTCCTTTTAATAAGTTTTCATTTTTCAAATTCCATAAATGCTCGGTACATTTTCTCATTTGGTGATAGACTATCTTCCACTTGGTTCAACCTTAATGCTGGACAAAGTCATTCATGGCTTGGTGGTCACTTCATCACTTGGTGTCCACACAATGTTTCAATGTATCTTGACCTTGCTTCGCAGGGTCTTGTAACCCAACCTAGCTCTGTAAGGTATTGAATTTCCTCTATCACTTGATGATCCCTTTGCATCTTGAATGCTGATATAGATCTCTTCTTCTTGTTTGTTGGAACTGACGTGAGATGTCCACTTCAGAGTCTCAGTTCCAATTATTCCAATGGGAATTCAAGCTGAAATGCTTGAGTCACCCAACTCTTGAGTTCTTAGAAGATTTTGGAATCCATTGTTGTTTCATCTTCTTTATGATATTATCAACTCTAGCTTTCTTTTCATCTTCAATTCTTCCAGTATTCATACAGTTCTTACCAAGGTGTCCAAGTTCTATACAAATGAAACATCTTTTAGTGGTGTCTCTTTCCCTCATGTGACGTTTCACACAATTTGCTCCAATGTGCCCAAATTCTTCATAGTAGTGCCATCTACACCATGTATTGTAGTCCCATCCAAATATAGCTTTTACAATTTGTTTAGCTAGATTCAATATCTTGGTTTTGCATTCAAAAGATTTGTGTCCTTGTTTCTTGCACTTGTGATATTTACCTTCAAACTTAGGCTTCTCCTTGCATTCACTTTCTCTATGACCATGCTTATTGCAATTGTAGCACTTTTCGTTGAATTTTGCTTTACCATTACTACAATTTTTTATAAAATGTATGGCCTAACTTACCACAATGATTGTAAGTAGGCCTTTAATTCTTTTGAGCTCCTTGCTTGGATGATTCACCTTTATCTGTGTATCTTATTCCAACTTTTCTTTTTTGTCTGTACTGACTTTTCTCATTCAACTAATTCATAGCTACTTGAGATTTTAACATTCTTTCATTGGTTTGTTTTTCAATGTTTAGATTATTCTACAATATTTCATTCTTTTATTTTAGATTCATGATTTCTTCATTTGCATTAGTAAGCTGATCAATGAAGTCTACTTGTTAAAGGGATAGATGCCAAATTTCATTGTTCTTTTCTTCTATTTCTTCTTTGGCTTTGTCTTTTTCTTCCATGACCTCACATAGTCTTACTGACTAGATTTCATGTTCTCTTTTCATCTTTCTAACTTCTTCTTGAAGATTGGAATTCTTTTCTAATAGGTCTTTGATTGCTTCATCAACTTCACCTAAATTTCATTTCGAATAGATATCTTCAATTCTTTCTTCAGTGTAGAGATTCTCATTCATTTGTACTACAAAATCTTTCCTTCTTTTCAATGATTGAGAGAGTTGCTCCTTTTTCTTTAGTTGACCAATGACTAGTTCAAGATCCAACTTTTCATTATTAATAGCCTTATCTAGCCTATATACCTCCATTGCCTCTGATCTTTGCTCAAGCTGCTAAACTTCTTTTCTGAGAACCACAAATCTCTGATACCAATTATTGGAAATATTAGATAGGCAAGGTTACTGAGAGGGGGGGGTGAATCAGGAACCAATAATTTTTTTACTCATTTCACCACTTAGTCCTTCATTAATATTCTGATCTAATTGCATGCATGAAAGGATGAAAGCAAATAAAAATTCATAGCAATTTGACACAAGATATGGTGACCCAAAAACCTTCCAAATAGAAAGTAAAACTAGGGTGAGGATGATACCCATAAGCTTTAGTATTTTAGTATAAATTTGGTTGGTTAAGGCTTACAATTGATCACTTCTGATGATCTACCCTATTAGGAGCAATAAGGACTGCTAGGTCCACCTTGCTAAAGGATTTACAAAACATACAATGAAGTATGCACTTGGTAAAGAGATTTTACAAAGACTATTAAGTCTACCCTGTTAAAAGATTTAGCTGATACACCTATTTGGATAAACCAGTGGCTAATCTCTGATATACAACTCTGATTTGCTGGTTGAGATTCCTTTGAAATATGAAGATCACCTTGTTGTGATAGATAAATCTTTGTTTTCTCTTATACTACTTGTAGCCTTCTCAATTCGCACTTTTGCTCATTATATTTTCTTCATACATACTTGTTTGGATATGATACAATACATTACATATATGTCAATCCAAAACATAATTCATCAAAGTCAGCTACAACATAGATTTCCATTAAGATCACAAAGTTGGCCCAATTGCTAACACTCGAGTTTTGAAGACAAACTCGATGAGGTTCTGATACTTAGCAACCATTTTCAACACTTGGTAGGCATAGAAACTCAGTTCATACTAATCACTTCTGAGTAGCTTGAACTTGGTCAACACTTGTATGACTCAATGATCACTATGAAATTTGGCATATAAACTGAACCACTTGGTTGACACTTCATGGCTCGGTCAACACTAACACTGGGAGCTCAGTATAAAATGAATTACTTGGTTGACACTCCTTGGCTTGGCTCCTTGGCTTGGTAAATACTAGATTCACATCACTGACACTGTTAGCTCGGTAGACACTGGAGAACACGGTTGACATTTTGCAACTCAGTTAATACTGTGAAGCTCGGTTAGCATTGTCATTGATCAAGTTGGTAGATATTGCTCGACATGAACTAAATGTAAATTGTGAAACTTGGTAGCAATTGTAGAACTTGGTAACAACTATATTACTCAGTAGTAACTATAGCACTTAGTTAACACTGCAAATTGAAAGATAAGCTCGATAGAAACTATAGAGCTTGATAGTAGTTTAACCAATTGACTAAGTATGAGTCACTAATAAAAAAACTTGACCTTAATGTTAATAAGATACATTGCAAGAGAATTTGTACACAAATTATAGCATATCCATTGAGGGTAGTCAAAAATATGAGGAAGAGTTGAAGAGGACTTATGTCCTAGAGAAAAAGATTGTTAAGATGGAGGAAGAAATAAGGAGCCTAAGGGTTGTGACCAGATCTTTTATTGAGGTAAAGGACCATGAGGCTCAGATTGAAGCTAACATTGCAATTGTGGGAGGATCCCAACACATGGATATTGATCAGTGGGATGGTGCTAAGGAGGTGGAGATTAAGACAATTCTAAAATTCCTTATGAACAAAATGTGGTGCCTTATAGATTATTTCACAAATTGTGCATAGCATTTACATTAGCCTACAAGGAGATTAATACAAGTGCTCAGAGGCATTAGACCTTTTATCCCCTCTATTCATAACTTGGGGGCCTTATGCTCAATTTTTTTGATAATTTGATCCCTCTGCTACCCTAGAAAAAGGATTTACCCAAGGTTGTAATCATTAATACCAGAAAAATGACACATAGAGTACATGAGTTATATGGTTTTTTTTGCAGCAAAGTTGCAATTGATCAAAGGGAAAATGAAAACAATTATTGTAGGGATACCAAATTTAATTCCTAGTGTTATAGATAGTAATGGTAATTTTAAGGAATGGTAGAAATGGTCTTCTTCATTTGAAGATATTTTGAGACATCCGAGGTTTTTGGCCTATTGTAATAACAAGGTAGATGTGAGTGTTGTCAATGATTTGATTGATTTTCTTCAAGGATAGAATCATACATGAGTAAAGTCTTAGGAGAAGTAAAGGCTATTATTGATTCTAAGTGGAATAAATGTACAGAGGAATTGAATGCAGTTAGGGATGATAGTTGGCCCGAGCAAGACACATATGTGGTCATATGGGAATTAATAGAAGAAATTAAAGCTCCACCATCCTAGGAAGATGATTAGACAAAGACAACAAGAAGGCTGCTATGAGAAGATAGAATGAGATGAAAGAGGACAAAAGATTTCTTCCATAAATGACATCTGCTTTTTGCACCCACTTTCCTGTCTACTTTTCAACTGCAAAGGAATGTATTAATGTAATCTTTCAAAGGTTTTTCCTTTTTTTTTTACCAATAAGTTTTTGACACGTTCCCTCCCATCTAAATCATTTTGCAATCCTCTATATAAGGATTCCCAAGATGTGGAGTGGTGGTTGGAAGTCTATAGAATTTTTATTGTTTTACGTCTTTTACGGTCCATCCAATTTTGTAGTTATATGAATGTAATCAGTTTCATACACTTGAGAATACAGTTAATACCAAGTATCAGTTGTCAATTTTTGAGTTGTACTTTGAGTTTTATTAGTATCATATTCATTTTCAAAGGAAATAAACACAAAAATAAAATATTGCATATCTGTGTCTTTTAGTTTTGTCTTCTTCCTTATATATCTATGATCTTGAGATTGAAGTGAACAAGGTTATTTTAGTTAAATACAATTTAGATAAATTTTATGTCTCTTATGGATTGCTATTAATTCAAAGAATTAAATAATTTCTTTCTGCAAGTGATAGGGTTTAGGGTTTATGAGAAGGATATGGTAACAATGAAATTGAGAGTTCACTGCTGACAAGTTTAATCACAAGTTGATTAAAGAGGTCTGAGTTACTGGTTTTGACTCTATATAACAATGGATAAGACACTAGTCACTTAATTTTAGTTGCAAGTTGATGATTCATATAGTTGCATAACACACCTAAAAATCAAATAATCAATTTACCATTTTAAGTAATGAAGAACTAGAATTGTTGGTCATTATTGTTAGAAACAATAGTCCACCATGATAACTGAGAGTGGGGGGGGGGGTGAATCAGTTATCCAATAATTAAAACATTATCAACCTTAATTAATCTTAACCATTCAACCAAAGTAAAAAAAAAACATAACAAGATGCACATAGACAATTGCACTAGATATGTTAACTAGGGAAACCCTTGATCAAAGGGAAAACCCTAGTGGGAATGATGCCCACAAGATGATGTACTAATATAAATATTTCTTGTTAGAGGATGGACCCTGTTAGGAGTCTACTAAAACATTTAGTACATATGAGTCCCTATTAGAAGACTTTGAATTCCTATTAGGAGATTCCAACCTTGTTAGGAGTTGTGCCAATCCTGTTAGGAGTTGTGGAAGATAGAAGGACCCACTGTCCAAACAGCTTCTGGGGAAAGACTACTAAATTCAATATCCAACTAATCTCTCAACTTTTCCTTGCAGAATAATTGATTGTATTGAACTTCAACTTCTTTCCTTAGTTCTATCAACTAGACCAATCATTGTTAGACCTTGCAGACTAGGTCATGAAACTCAAATCCAAGTATCAAACTTTGGATCACATAATAAAACCTCAACAAAAAATTTTCCTTCACTTCTCCTCTACTTTTCTTAACTTCACAATCTACTGTTGTGTTGCTTACAATCATTCACATCATCCATACATGATAAGGGAAAATGTCCTTCCTTTATATTGAATCCATAAAAAAATTCCCTAAGTCAGTTGTTACACCTTCTCAATTAATTATTATAAAACCACATTAAGAACACATTACCTTAGCGATAACATTAATATTTTGCCTTGTAACTTGAATAAATTTTCGTACGTGTAATATTATGATGAGAGAGCTTAGCCACATCATCTCCAACATGTCTTCTTCGTGTCTTTATCTTTAGCTTCTCAGAATAATAAATTTTCTAAGAGATATAACAAGTTTACCAAAACATGCCTCTGTATACTCTATCTCAAAACAATCTTCACCAAAACTTGCATAACTTCTTCCAAACTTAATATCTTATGCTTTCGACGTTAGCTG
Source organism: Cupressus sempervirens (assembly GCA_028749045.1). Lineage (NCBI taxonomy): Eukaryota > Viridiplantae > Streptophyta > Pinopsida > Cupressales > Cupressaceae > Cupressus > Cupressus sempervirens. Next base: position 9,281,690 of record CM053789.1, on the reverse strand, counting down.
CATATACTAGACACATAGTATAATCTCCCTTTAACCTCACTAGTGAAATTCTTAATGATCTGTTCGTACCAACTTGATCTTTATTGCTATTCTTCTGTCAAATACCACAAAAAATTGCTATGTTGACATCAATGAAAAACACAATCATGAATGTAACATATCGTCATGACAATGATCTAATCATGTTTCTACAACACTCCCCCATAGGAATATCATCAACATTCATGGTTTCAACAATCTCCCCCTTTGGCATTAATGGCAACAAAGATAAAAAACATCTAGTTCCAAAAATACCAACTGCAAAATATTGTTAACCTTTCTTTTCAAATCCTCTTCATCAATCATTCTCCCCCATTGATATACCTCAATGTGATTTACACCAAACAATTTTTCCATGTTGGACTTCTTCCTAACTATTTTTTATGTTGCACTTGTTTTTCATGTTGTACTTCTCCCCCATTGACATCAATGTCAAAGGTTTCAGCAACCATCAAACTCTGCAACAACTCTTTTTGACTTGCTCAAGTGTCCAAAGACATTGTTCAAAAATAACATCCAAAAAGAATCCTAGATGGCTCTATCCATCACAAATACTCCCCCATATAGGAAGCATCAACATTTAGTCCAGACAAATAATAATGCTCTGTTACACTAGACTGATGCACTCCTGCATCATCTATTCTGATGTAGGAAGGGGCATAACCCCTAGCATGCCTCACAAATACTCAAAAGTCTCTTTGGGAAGAGGCTTAGTGAAAATGTTTGCAATTTTTTCTTTGGTGTTTACATATTCCAATATAATTTCCTTTTCTGCAACTTTCTCTCTCAAAATGTGATACTTGATAGAAATGTGCTTAGTCTTAGAATAAAGATTGGATTCTTAGACATATTTATTGTGCTTGTGTTTTCACAATGTATGACAATAGGTTCACTAAATTTTATCCTTATATCCTTCAGTGTCTGCTTCATCCAAATAACTTGATTATAATTGTTTGCTGCTACAACATGACTGCTCCCATTGTACTTTGTGGGATATAATCCTGCTTCTTGCTTAGCTAGGAATATAATCTTCCTCCAAGAAAGAAGGCTCCACCACTGGTGTTCTTTCTGTCATCCATACTACCTGCCCAATCAACATTAGTAAAATCATATAAAGTCAAATAATTAGATCTATCATACCACAATCTAAACTCTAGTGTTCCTTTTAGGTATCTAAAAATATTCTTTTGCCTACTGCATATGTTAAGAACAACCTTACTACTTTTACTCTTTCCATAGGAGCATAGGTTTCATCATAATCTATTCCTTCTTGCTATGAGCAACCTTTACATACCGATCTTGCCTTGTTCCTTACAACTTCACCTTGTTCATTCATCTTGTTTCTAAATACCCATTCTGTTCCTATCACATTCTTGTCTGTTGGTTTGGGAACCAATTCCCATGTCTTATTCTTTACTATCTGATCCAATTCTTCTTTCATATCTTGCTTCCAATAGTCATCTTTACATGCTTCATATGCATTCTTTGGTTCAACTTGAGATATTGAACATATTTTTTCATCGATTCTGCTTCTTGTCATTACAATTTTATCTCTGCTTCCGATGATCTACTCAAGTGGATGATTGTTTGTCATCTTTTTACTCAAAGTAGGAGTTGTTATCTCAACTCTAAACTCCATTGAAGGTTCCAAGCTTTGTTCCTGCTATAGCTCTCCTTCATTCTGAAAATCATTGTTAGTCTCAAAGAGTATTTCATCATTCCTTGGTTAGTAACAACATCGTCATCTGAATTCGAATCAACTACTCTTTCTTGTATCTTGAGTTTCTCATCAACTCTTACATTTGCACTCTCAACAATAGTCTTAGTTATTAGATTATAACATCTATAAGCCTTTCTTTTCAATGAATAACCAAGAAACATACCTTCATCACTTCTAGCATCAAATTTACCAATATCATCATCTCTTTTGATATAACACTTACTACCAAAAATTATAAAATACTTAACTATACGTGAGTGACCAAACCACAGTTCATAAAGGGTCTTTTTGTGTCTTTTTTGAGATTGTACTCTATTCATAATGTAGACTGCTTTATTCACAACTTCTCTCCAAAATACCTTGGATACATCATTCTCAGCTAACATAGCTCTTGTTGCTTTTGTTACTGACCTGTTTCTTCTCTCTGCTATGCCATTCTATTCAAGGGTTCTCAGACCTAATAACTATTTTTTGATTCCATTAGCTTCACAAAAGATGTTAACCTCATTTGAAGTAAACTCTCCTCCTCTTTTTGATCTTAAACATTTAATCTTCATACCTAATTCATCCTCAACTCTATTCTTGAATATCTTGAACTTGTCAAATGGCTCAGATTTCTCTTTAAGAAATGCAACCCACATCATTCTAAAAAAATCATCAACTAAAATCATGAAATACCTTTCACCATAGAATCCTTTAGTCTTGATAGGACCACTAAGATCTATATGTAAAATCTCCAATTTTTCTATAGTAGTAAACTTCTTGCTAGGAAATGAAGTTCTATTATGCTTTGCCAATACACACTCCTTGCAAATTAAGTTAGTATGCTTAACAATCTTAGACAAATCTCTAACTACAAACATACTACTAGTCTTCACAATGCTATCAAATTTTATATGAAAAAATCTCTTATGCTATAACCAACTATCATCTACCTTTGCAACCAAGCATGTCATTTACGTAGGATTCAGCTGAAATACATTACCTCTAGATTTGGTTCCTATTCCAATAACTTTTCCATCTTTGTCTCTAATCTCACATGTCTTCTTTGTGAACTATAACTGATAGCCTTTATCCAGTAGTTATCCAACACTCAAAACATTGTTCTTCAAACCATCAACAAAATATTGATCCTAAGTGTTAGTTTTTGATACTACTAGGGATTACTAAGAAGGGGGGGGGGGGGGGGTGGGTGGTGGGTGCGTGGATTACTAAGAGAGAGGCGGGGGGTGTGAATAATAATCTACAAACTTTAGTCACCAACTAGATATTATTACCTACTTTAAACCATGCATAACAAAGCAATAAAGTAATGTTGAAGAGTAATAGTTGTATGCATGAATTTGTGGGCCTCTAAACCTCACACACACTTCAACATAGTCATTACTTGCAGAATCGTCCTGGAATAAACATGGAGTTGTTTATCCAAGACAACCGATAGTATGACCCATTTCCTTCTATCTAGAAGGATTTATGCAAAAGATGGATGTGCAAGTAATATATATGAAATGCAATCTATTTTATTGAACAAAAAAAGAAAACTAAATTAAATGTATGTACTGTTTAATCTAAATGATACTAAGATATTAAGAAAAAGCACATATAAAACTATGAAAGTGGGTATTCAATCCGATATTAATTCCATAGCATAAAAATTTGACCTCTGTAATGAGGAATTGAGAGTCTCTTAAATAGAATTCCTAGAATCCATCAATGGTTGAGATCAACTCAGATCGATGGTCAAGATTGAAGCCAAGATTTAGTAAAAATGGAAGATTCCCAATATAGATGTAGTTAATTGACTCAGATCTTGAGTGTAGGAAATAGTTAACTCATATTCACTTTAGTGTGAGAGTAAGTGAATTAAGTTACTTTTAATCTGATGAGTAGTTAACTGAGAATTTCCATTTTGAACTGAGAAATAGAATTTGGTAAAGATATTCAATTTAATAAAATGAGATATGACCGTATAAATGCCTTTTCTATTTAATTGAATAATTACATTCAATTAATTAAAATAAACATAGTAACTAAATTAAATATTTTTAATTCCTTAGTACATTAGCCTTAGGAGATAATTTAATTCAATTAAAGTATAAATACTTTGAGTTAAATTAAATCTTAATCAAGTAGGTTTAATGTGACTAATTTTAATCAATACTTAGGGATTAAATAGGTAGTCTGATAAATGCAAATTTAGGATTTTCTGCATTTGACACTTAGGTCAAGTAGCAAAAATTAGAACTAGAATTACCTAGTGACATAGGACTTAGGATTTACTGAAATAGACCAGAATTGGTGATCATGGCAATGAGCCAATTTTGGGGTATTACATTTTGCCCCTCTTTGAATGAATGTGCAAGTAGCACATTCAATTCAAAGAAAATCAAAAAGTGTGACGGATAGATCAAGAAATAAGATTGGTTCCAAAGTTGATGTTACAGAGACCAATTGATAAGCTTTTAAGGAGCATCTCTAGAATGGAGCTTAATCCTAAGGAATCCAAGCAAAGCACCTAGATACTTGAATTGATAAGCATTTTAAAGGTTTCCTTCATAACAAAGTTAAACCTTTAAGGATCCAGACAAAACATCTAGATACCCGAGATTGATAGCATTTGAAAGGTTTTCTTTAAAACAAAGTTTAACCTTTAAGGATCCAAACATAACATCTAGATACTTAAGATTGATAGCATTTTAAAGGTTTTCTTCAGAATGAAGTTTAACCTTTAAGGATCCAAATAGAACATCTAGATACCCAAGATTGATAAATAAGCTTTTAAGATTATCCCTAGAATAGAGCTTAACCTTAAGGGATCTAGGTAGAACACCTAGATACCTAGATTGATAAATAACAAGGTTCAATCATGAGTCATAGAATCATCCTCAAAATAGGGCTTGATCCTCAGAAGTCAAGATTTAGATTGTCCCAATACTTATCTACCGAACTCTGATAAGAACTGTTATAAAGTGTGATCAACTGATGACAAGATGAAATAGATGACAAAGATGTCAGATAGAGGGGAACAAGATGCCCCTAGTGATGAGATGCCCCTAGCAATGAAGATGCAGATTGAATCGAAATTTAGATTCAATGATGTAATCATCTTGCCCCTTTGGGAGTGAAATCAAAATATGACACACCAGAAATATGATGTAAAGTCGTATAGAGAGAGATACATAAGAACATAAAGAGTCAGTAGAATAAAGAAGAGATCAGAATAGTCAGAAGAAAATTCAAAGTCAATTCAGCGTGATTTGAAGGTCTAGAAGACCAAGTTTGACCAAAAGTTGACCAAAAGTTGACCATAGTTGACTTTTCTAGATTTGAGATGAAATTTGAAGAAATTTGAGTTGAAAAGATTTGAAGATTCACCAAGTATCAGAAAAATTTGGACTGCACAAGCATTTGATCATGTCGGTCCCAAAATTTCAAAACTCGTTTTTTGGCTATTTAGGTGTGTTGGATTTCGAATTTGATCCAAAAAATGAATTTAGGATGGTCAAATTAGCCAAGGGGGTGATTTTTGTGAAAATCGAAGCACTTTGAAAAATTAGACCAAAACCTATATAAGGGCCCATAGGGTCATTTTCAAATCATTTGTACATTTTGTCTTTAGTGAATAGTAGAGTTCTGAGAGGAAGATGGCAATTTCTGTGAGATTTCATTGTTTTGAGTGCTTTCGACGACACAGCCGACCAGCGGACTATGGACCTCCGGTGAGTAGTCGACAAACTCGCTTTGTACTTGATTTTTTATGCATTTCAAGGTAGTTTTTAGCATTTTTTTAGCATGTATTAGGTTGAGTCAATCAGTTCTCGTGCAGGACTATCCTTCCTTGCACGAAGCCAGTCTTTTCTCATGTGAAGATCTACCATCCTAGTGTTTCTTCATGCGCGATAGTGGGAAATCTTGCTCAGGAGATACCCACATCTCACGTGAGAAGTGCGAGATTTTGAGTGAACTTCGCTCGTATCTTATTGTTTCTCGCACGAGAATGTATTTCTTCACACGAGGACTTGATTTCTCGCACGAAGATGCAAAATCTCACTTGAAGAAATGAATTCTCACACGAGGAAATGCATTCTTGCATGAAAATTTGGCATTGCGCACGAATTTAAACTTGTAGTTTTGATGTTTTAGCTTCCAACTTGTGTTCATTTTGTCATTGTTTTAACTTTTTGAGTGAGTATTAATCATTTGTGTGTTGTTGTTTCTCGTGTGTGTAGGATGTCTTCGCTGATGTCGCATTTAGGTCTCACTATCTACCATATGGATCTCTAATGCAGAGCCTTGATGATGCAGATATGGCACATATTGATAGACTGGGTCTCACCTGTCTATGTCGGATCCCAACAGTGCTAGTGAATCATGACCTCTTGGCAGCACTGGTGGAGCATTTCCATTCGGAAACAAACACATTCCATTTCCCATAGGGGGAGATGACGATCACCCTAGAGGATATTTATAGGATACTCTACATACCATTCCACGGACAATGGGTGGTCTATGATATAGTGCCCCGAGTAGGGACAGAGGCACTGCAGGCCATATTTTAGAGAGAGTTAGTGATAGGGTGAGCCATCACATGGGATGAGCTCATCCACACATATGGTATGACTCATAGGCTAGCCTCAATTTTGGCTATTTTTATTAGTTGCTTCCTTGTACTAGACAGGGGACAGCATGGACTGGAGTGTGGGTGGGGGGTAATGCTATAGAGGATGCTCAACACTCCCAAGCAGTTTGGATGGGGCCAGTGCATGGTTGCCCACATGTTTTATGAGATGCATGAGATATTTTACCATGGGTGAAAGACCATGGCCGCCGGTGTGTATGTACTTTAGATCTAGTCCTGGGAGCATCTTCCCGTGTGTAGACCAATTTTTGAGGATAGTCGAGAGCCCATGGAGCCCTATATATGTAGATATAGAGGGCATCTTACCTAGGCAGGTCTGTGTAAGACTGAGCATTAGAGGGCTCATCTTGATGACCTAGTCTCCATCGTGTGGCAGCCCTAAAGAGAGACTGACGATTGGGATGACACTCTGAGGGAGCTAAGCTAGATGTTCTCCTCATGGTCACTGTTAGGCCAAGCCACACATATCATTGAGAGATTCCCCATCACATGTGCGTGGAGACAATATGACCACTAGCAGGATATATCTCAAGAGTACTGCACATACGCCAAATTGGCACGGGACTTGGGAGTTGGGTTGGTTGGTGAGATTAGATCTAGGGTGATCCATGATTGATGTATGCAACCTAGTTGTGGCACAATGGGATTACCTCCCTGATGTCTCAGATGTAAGGATGACACCAACATATTAGGCATATTTCATTAACCACCCCTTCCCGCACTTCATAGATCCCTTGGGGATAGTAGCACAAGCTCCTTAGTAGGCACCACAGCATCAGGCACCCTAGTAGTAGGCACCCCAGGGTCCACTACCACAGGTGTGATAGAGGGTTAGATAGGTGCAAATTCCCCCATGTTAGATGGGGTCAGATCTAGGTGCAGGTGGTAGCGGCGGGGAGCAAAGTCAGTGACAGAGGCCACAAGTGGAGGAGCAGGCACCTGAGCAACAACCTAAGATGCTCGATGAGGAGATTTAGGAGCAACTTGCTACAGGACCTCAGGATTCCTTGAGGAGGGCGAGGGAGAGGATTAGACACACCTCCCAATAGTTGGGAGAGTTGCAAATTTAGGTGGTGGTTAGGGATGCATGGATTGTAGAGAGGGATCATGAGATGCATAGGCTGCAGGAGAAGGTATAGGTAGCCAAGTGGAGGGAAGAGATACTTCAGGATAAGGTGAGACTGCAGTTGGCTCAAGTGACTTACTACTTTGTAGCTTATTCGACAGTGTTGCTCGATGAGGCTCAGCAGGTGCCTCGCTTTTCATAGAATGCATGAGACTCCGGAGGTGCATGCCCACTGGCTAGACCAAGACATGATGCCCCCTCCCCCTCCTCCTCCAAGAGGTGATGGTGCAGACCAGAGTTAGATATATGATGTTCTTACCTCCGATTTTGATTCTAAATATGTACTGATTGGTGTGCCAGCACCATTTTGTATCATTTTTTATCGATAATGCTCAAGTAGCACTCATTTTTTTGTACTAACACATCTTTCAAGATATATATGAGATTTTGAGCTAAGTATCATTGTGTTCATGTCATTGTCAGTGTTTGTGTTTTTACTTTGATGTACATGAGATGTTTGTGTTATGATTATGAGATGCAAATGTGACGTTGATGTATGAATGCATGTTTGAGTTAAGTTGATTATGTAATGAGATGGATTTATGAATGTATGAATGAAATGCATAGGTAAATGGATTAACATCTCATGTAGTGTTCAATGTTTTTGCTTGACAGTGATAAGTATCTCAACAAGGAGTGTGAGGGGAAGAACCAAAGGATCAAATGCTTGTGCACCCACGGAGAATCATGATACGTTGGAGAAACTAAGAATCCCTCATCACAGAAGATAAAAGTAGATTTTCCATTGAATCATATGTCGAACCAAGGAATGCAATCTTATGCTATATGCAACCCTAAACTAGATGAAACCCTAGGTCTAGTTACCAAGTCTCGACAATTTATCATCACTATGTAGAGGACAAAATCTCATATGTCATACAAATCTCATTAACATTGCAATCATGGAAATATGAATATGAAATATGTTAAGTCTTTTTGGATGAAATGTAAGCATTCAAGGCACAAGAAGCCACAATGACCATAACATTTATCCCTTTTGATATAGCAAGTTAACATAAGTATCAGAGTATAAACATTAGGATGACCAGAATGTTTCTTGTGTGAAGACACATCAGACACATGGGAGATCCAACCTATGCTAAGTAATTAGTAAGTATTCTGTCTGCAATGACCCTTGTGTTCGTAAATTGAGACAGAAGTGTGCTAGATATACTTGCAGTGAGCCATACGTTCATGTAGCAGGACGAGTATCGGTATTTACTATAGCATGAAGAGTTCACTCCAACAAGCAAGGAGAAGAACCAATTTTATTGATGTATCCATATAAAAGGAGTTGAGGTACACCTGACCATCCAATACGAGATGGAGGCTCTTATGGTGGACACCTCTTTTATATGAATGTTTCAAATAATTGGAACTAAACCGCAAATAGAAAGCAAAGAAAAGATCATGCCCCTAGTCATTAATTCTCTAGCTAGAATGACATCATCAAGTCATTCGAGGAGACATGATGAAAGCAAAAGCGAAACAAATAAAGAAAATGCTCAGCATATCCCAACAAGTATGTCATTTTCATTTTAATGTTTGTCATAAGATTGATGTCAAGTGTCAGTGTCTAGAACATGGATGAAAGAAATCTCTTGAGTAGGTTGACAATAGTAGACAGACGTAGTCAACATGACCGGTGACTGAGGTCAAGGAGGAATCTTTGAGGTGAAGAACTTGAGAGGACCAATTGACAATAGAAATATACAGCCAGAATGACTAGTGATTGACGCAAGAGAGATCTTCCATAAAGGAAACTCAAAATGTGACCCGAGCAACAGTAGGAAGACACAGCTAAAACAACTGATGACTATTGCAAAAGAGATTCTATGAGGAGAATCTTGAAAAGAGTGACACTGGCGACAGTAGGCAGACACAACCGGAATGATTGGTGACTGTCGAGAAAGAGATTCTATGAGGAGAATCTCGAAAAGTGTGATAGTAGGTAGACATATCCAGAACGACTAGTGACTATTGCGAAAGAGATTCTATGACACTGAAGGGGAATGCCCCTAAGTTGTGACAAGACTCAATCCATATTGGATACATGAGTGGAAAGTGGAAAAAGAAGTAAAGAAACTATATAGATAGCTAGAAGATGCACTGCAAGATGGAGCATTGGGAACAAGAGGTGCTCGTTTACCAGGTTTTCACCTTCTTGGTAGAGTTTTCATTTTCTTTTGCTACCATGATGCCTGTTTCCAGGTTTTCACCAATGGCACCTTTTTTTGTTTTTCAATTTTTTTGTATTTTTCTCTTTTTTGATTTCCAATTTTTTTGGTATTACCAAGGCGCCTATTGCTAGGTTTTCACTAGGGTAACAATTTTTTTTTTCAGGACTTTTTCTAATTTTTAGGATTTTATTTAGGACATATAGATATGTACAAAGAACTTCTTAGATCAGATCAGCTGTAAAATTTCTTTAGGTGGAGAGTGTTGACAGGTTCTTTGACCACTTCTCCCTCAACTATAGAAAGCTGGTAAGCACTAGATCCATACACTGCAGTGATGATTTAAGGACCAAGCCAGTTTGGTTCAAACTTCCCTTTTTGGATTCATTTTTGTTGATTCTTAGGGTTCTCTCTTAGAACATAGAGATTCTCACAGTAGGAATCTGGACCTCTATTGGAAGCACAACATCTACTCCATAAACCAAGGCAAAGGGCACTGTACCCGTTGGAGTCCTGATGCTTGTCCTATATGCCCAAAAGGCCAGATTAATCTGGAGGTGCTAGTTCCTCCCAAATTTACTGACTGTATGATGGAGGATCTTGAAGATCGCCTTACTAGATGCCTCAGCCTAGCCATTACTCTAGGGGTAATAGATAGAAGACCAATGTTGTGTGATTTTAAATCACTTGCACAGTTCCTTGAGGTCTTTATTTTTGAACTGCCCTCCATTGTTAGTAATGATGGAGGATGGTACACTATACCTACAAATGATATAGTTTGTGATAAATAGAGCTAAAGTTTTTCCATTTTCTATTGTGAGAGGTACTGCCTCTACCCACTTTATGAAGTAGTCTATAGCTATAATAATGAACATATGTCCATTAGAAGAGGTTGGGTAAATCTGACCCACCAAGTTGAAGGCTCATTGTTGAAATGGCCACATTATAGTAGATGGAATCAGCTCCTTGGTTGGAGCATGAATCAGATTCCCATAGAGCTGGTACTGCTTGTAGGATTTAGCATACTTGATTGCATCTTTCTCCATTTTAGGCTAATAGTAACCAGCTCTCATGAGTTTGTGAGCTAGTGTCAAACCATTTGAGTGGGATCCACAAATGCCCTCGTGAATGTCAATTTATGCATGTTTGGACTCTTCTGGTTTTAAACAACTAAGGAGTGTTCCATCAAGACCTCTCCTAAACAGATTGTCAGCAATAATAACAAACCGTGAAGCATTACAGATTAGGTAACGTTTCTCATTCTGGGTCAGACCTTCCAGAATTGTTTGGTTATGGAGACAAGAATAGATGTGATGGTAGCAAGATGATTCTTGTCCTACAATAGAACAAATCATCCTAGAATCAGGGGTATCATAGGATGGGTAGTGTAACACTTCCACCAAGAACTCATGTCGGAGATCATTTTCAGGCATCTATAACAAGGAGGCCAAAGTAGCCATAGCATCAACTGCTTTATTATCTACTCAAGGAATTTTCTGGAAGGTGATCTGTGCAAAATACTTCTTCAAGTCATCAACCATGCATTTGTAAGGAATTGATTTCTCATCCTTTTTTTGATACACACCATTAACCTAGTTGATTACGAGCAGCGATTCTCCAAAGACATCTAACTAATCCACTCTCCATTCAGCCACAATCTTCATGCCATTAATCAAAGTCTCATATTCAGTAATGTTGTTTGTACAAGGCAACAAAATCATGTACGCTTTGGGCAATAAATATCTCTATGGAATTATGAAGAGTAATCTAGCACTAGATCCCTGTTATGTAAAGGACCCATCAAAGAACATGATCCACGTTTGGTGTGTGAGTGTTAGAATGGACTCATTAGGGAAATCAATGTTCATCAAGAGAAGACTCTGCATAGGTGCATCAACTAGCTAATCTACAATTGCTTGTCCCTTGATAGCCTTTTGTTCAACATACTGAATGTCAAACTCACTGAGTATCATAACCCACTTAGCCAATTGTCTTGTGAGAGTTGCCTTACTAAGCAAGTACTTCAGTGGATCTATTTTAGCCACAAGCTGCATAGTGTAAGCAAGCATGTAGTGTCTCAACTTCTGGGAAGCAAAGACGACTGCCAAGAAAGCTTTCTCAATGATGTTGTAGTTCCTTTCATAAGAGATCAGTGTGCGACTCAAGTAGTAAATAGCTCTCTCCTTGTTATCATTTTCCTCTTGAGCTAATAGGATTCCCAGAGATTTTTTAGTTGCTAAGATGTACAAAAGCAAGGGCTTCCCATAGATAGGAGGCATGAAGATTGGTGGATTAGCAAGATATTGTTTTATCTGCGTTAAGCTTTGCTCAAAATCCTGACTCTAGTTGAATTTCACACCCTTATGTAAAGTCTTTGTCAAGGGTTGTGATCTATCCGCCAATTGTGAGTTGAACCTATGAATAGATTGGAGTCTTCCTTGTAGACCTCTCATCTGGTTGATGTTTCAAGGTAGAGGCATATCCATAATTGCTTGAACTTTCTCTAGATCCACCTTAATTCCTTTTGCAAACATGATGTATCCTAGAAACTTTCCTGATTTGACACCAAATGCGCATTTCCTAGTATTGAGCCTAAGACTGAATTTTTCCATGCAATCTAGGATGTGTCCCAAATCTTGGAAATGAGTATTGTGTTTTGTGATTTTGACCAAGGTATCATCCACATAGTCCTCCATGGTCTTATGCATCATGTCATGGAAAATTGTAGTTACTGCTCTCTGATAGGTTGCACCAGCATTTTTCAAGCCAAATGGCATTACGTTCTAGCAGAAGGTTCCCCATGCACATGTAAAAGTAGTCTTCTCTTGATCTTCTGGTGTAATTTGTATCTGATTATAACTAGAAAACCCATTCATGAGAGAGTACATCTCATAGCCTGTTGTCATGTCCACTATTGTATCAATGTTGGGAAGTGGAAAATCATCCTTAGGACATGCTAAGTTGAGATCATGAAAGTTAGTACAAACTCTAATAGATTTATCATGCTTGGAAACTGGGACAATGTTGGATATCCATTTAGCATAATCAATTGCACGGATGAATCCTACTTTCAAAAGTTTCTCCAGTTCTACTTTGACAAGCAATGCAACATGAGGATGCATTTTCTAAAGTTTCTGTTTGACTAGATTGATGATTGGTGCGATTGAAAAATGATGCATGATAAGATCAGGATCCAATCCTGGCATGTCAGAATATGTCCAAGAAAAATTTATCTTCTTCTCTCAGAAGAAGGTGATGAATTCCTTGCTTTCTTTAGGAGACAGTGACTATGCTACATGTATCATATGGGGATGTTCTTCCATGCCCAAGTTAATCGGCTATGTTAGCTCTATCAACACTGACGATCTCTCTTAAAAGTGACTTGGAAGTGCATCAAATATCTCATCCGCGGGTGCCTTAAAGAGGTTTTCACCCTTGGATACATCTTTTGTTTTTACCTTTTTTAGGTTCCGACACTGCCACAATGTAGTTTTCACCATCAAACCTTTTGCATTTTTTCTTTTTGATTGTATGACTGAGATAATTGATGTCAACTTCAGTCATGTTGATGCTCTACTCACTAGTGGAAGATGTTATAGGTTCAATAGTTTTTAGGTAGTAGGCAAGAGCATAGTCATTCTGGAACGTGGGGACTTCACTAGATGCATTAGGGTTCTAGTCTATAAGCTCAAGATGTGTGAGTGAAAGAGTAGTGAAAAGTTCGATTGTGTCCATGGTATATTCATTAAATGCTTGGACCAGCAATTTGAGACCTATAGTGGCTTCGTCCACAAGTGTGTTTGAATGCCTTTGAGTACTAATGCCAGTAATTGACGACTTTAGGAAACTAGTTAGATCATACCCATCCGACCTAACCCTAGACGTTTCACCCACTTCGAGTTGGTTTTCATAGACATGAACTTGGTCAATGCATTTATTAGTAGTCGCTTCTAAAAGAGAGTCAAACTCATATTCCTTAGAATAAGTGTTGTATGGTGAGAGGCTATAGAATTCCCTGACAGTGATAGGGACATACTCACCTTCATAATCTAGGTTCTTACACAAGTACTCAATATTCAATGACTAACTAGACTCTCCCTATCTGAATGAGCTCTAGGTGGATCAATATTGTCCTCAGAAGAATCATTGGTATCATCCATAGTGTTGACACGTAGCACAAAGTCATCAAGATCAATAAATAATTTAGCAAGATCATGACGAATAGGATGAGGATAAGGGTCCTCATCGTCCAATTGGTCCTTTTGAGTATCTAACTCAGCTTGTGACTCATTTCCAGATGAACTGTCAAGTTCTGGTATGAATTTGTTAGCTCCCAAATGGAAGGGAACCTTCTTAAAGCCTAGACCAGATGTATCTCTATTCCTTCAAGCTATTGCCTTGATAGGATCAACTAGGCCATTGTTATTTCAACAAATGGGGCCAGTTCCCTTGTAGCCAAAACGTTTCATGAGTCTAAAATCAGGCCCATATTTTTTAGGAGTGATCTCTTGAGCTTGCTCTATTAGATCTACTGGAGTCTTTTCTCTGTAAAGCCATGCAATATTGGCTTTATTTTCACTTTCATCCTCTAGGGGAACTATAGCCTTGACAAAAGTGCCATTGTACTTGGTTTGAGGTGTCAGTACAAATGACTTCTTTTCCTCTAAGGGTCTCTCATAATGATGAGGAGATTCAGGAAGAGATGTTAATGACAACACTAGTTCAATATGGTACTCTCCCATGCTAGTTTCTTTTAGTTTGAATGACTGCTCGATTTGTTTTAGCTTGTTGTCGTGATAATCAGCGGATTCCCTGTTAGTGGGGACAGAATTTTCAGTAGCTTTGAGCATATTGCAAGTATAGTTAGTAGTGGCAGGAATAGTAACTTTAGAGCCATGAAACATGAATTTGATGCATTGGTGATACGTGGATGGCACATCACCAATCTCATGTATCCATGGCCATCCTAGCAGAATGTTATAGGACAAGGGAATGTCAAGCACTTGATAGGTGACATCCCCTTCCACAGGACTGATGCGAATGGGCAAGACCACAAGACCTAGAGAATTTCATTCAACTTTGTCATACACTTTGATAGTGATCTTGCGATGAGGATCAATAGAGTCTTCAGAATAATTCAATTTTCTAAGCAAAGAAAAAGAGACAATGTTCAACCCAACACCATTATCAATGAGTACCTGACAAACACGTGTCTGATGTATCATGACCTCAATGTGTAGAGGTTGATTATGTGGGTGACTCAATGAATTTTCATCCTCCTCAGAGAAAGACATAAAGTAAGGTGAGGTTAGGTGACCTACCATGGATTGGAATTGCTCAAGATCTAGATCTTGAGGAATGTTTGCCTCAATGAGGGCTTTGTCTAGAATCTGCCTGTGAGTAGGCAAGATTTTAAGTAGCTCAAAGCTGGAGATTTGAGCATTAGTTCATTTCAATTGATCGAGAACACTATAACTGGTTGTTTTTGAATTTTTTGTGAGTTTTTCATCTTTTCCAGGTGGACCAACAAGGGTTTTGTCTTTATGTTGTTCAGCATCGAGAGTAGAAGGTGCAGGGCCTTTGAGCACCAACTTGGCGTGAGAGCATGTAACAATGTTAGCATAGTGTTGCAAAGGTGTGTTGTCTATTGTGTTGGAAGTAGGGCCCCTCAAGACAAATGGTGTCTTGGGTTTATCATTATCTTGCTTGCCCTTAATGGTAATGACATCACAATATTCAAAATCCACAGGTTCAACCATGTTTATCACATTGTCATCATTGGGGTATGCATAGTTGACCTTGTTGTTAGGTTTTGGTTTTGAACTTTCTCCCTTTTCATAGGCTGGAAAGGGCTCTTTGAAGGCCTTGTGATCATAGTTCTTGTTATGTCCATCTACTACAATGTCACTAGCATCAATCATGTCTTGGAATTTGTGATGCAAATTTATGCAATTGCTTGTTTTGTGTCCCTTATTTTGGTGGTACTCACAAAATGCGATTTCATTCCACCATGGTGGGCATGGTTGCAGATCATAAGGGTGAGAGTTGTCCAATGGTGAAATAAGCTTGTTTTGTAACAAGGTTTTGTAAATCACATTCAAAGGTTCACCCAAGGGTGTATACTCTAGCTTAGGGCATGTGGCCCATGAGTTTCTCATTTTTTTCCCAAATGTCTTGTTGTTAGGAGGAGGTTTCTTAGCAATTTTGGTCACATTGAGACCATCTATGAGATTAAAGGCTACCTTAGTAGGTTTAGGAGTGACATTGTCAACAACCCCATAATGTACAATTTCTCGGTTCTTGTTGACATACTTAGTTTTGTCCTTGTTGGAGGTGGAGCCTTGTTTTGTGTCCTTTTGAAGAGTGAGTTTACCCTTCTCGACCATAAATTCCTCTACACAGATGGCCTATGTGATCATGTCTTCAAAGGTACATAGACCTTCAAGTTGGACTCTATACCTGAAATCGGGTAGGAGATTGTTAGTGAAGATGTCAAGCTTTTTCGTCTCTGGAATCTTGCATGAATATTTAGTGTATAGTTGTCTCCACCTCTGGAGGAATGTGAGGAAGGGCTCCCCATTTTTCTTAAGGTTAAATAAATCTTGAATATTGATAGTGTGTTGAATGTTATGAGAATACTACTGGATGAACAAGTTAGCAATTTCATCAAATATTTTGATACCAGGAGGCAAATGTGAGAACCACTCCAAGGCCTGACCACCTAGACTTCTGGGGAATAAACACATGAGGTATGTCTAGTTATGAATAAATTCCATAGACAATGCACCAAATTCCCGCAAGTGATCTTGGAGATTGGTGGTTCCAAAGTATTTTTCATACTTAGGTAGTTCTACTCCTCATGGGAAAGGAGGCATGTTTATGCTCTTGTCAAATGGAAATGAATAAAGAGCGTCTAAGGTGTATGTTTTTGCAAGTTTTTCCTTCTCCTACATCATTTGAGCTAGTTGGTCTTGCATAATTTTTAGTTGTTTTTGGAGTTTGGAAGTCTCAGTTTCCTCTTCAGGCATGATGATGGTTTGCACATTGAAATGAGAGGGTACCTTAGCTCCCTCTTGGGCAAGTTTGAGAAAATACTTTTCTTTCTCTTTGTTGAGTAGGATTTCCATGACCTTTTGAAAGTTTTTATCTTTTTAGCACTTTGCTATGTGTTCAGGAAATATTTCCACCTCTTCATATTCCTCATTTGTGTCATGGTCTTTCTCTTTGTCATTCCTAAGTGGTTCTTAATGTCTATTGTGACTACCATGTTCAGGTTCGCAATTAGTCATTTAGGAATGTGTTCAGTTTCAGTATGTTGTGATTCAAAAGGTCCTTTGAAAATGAAGTTAGAAATTTTTTTTTGAGATACATGACCTTTACTAGTCTTAGGATCCTCTTGATATAGAGCGTTCCTGGTTTGTCGCAAGTTTATGGAGAATGTTCGTTGGACTCGAGGTGACCTGACGAGTGAGGGAGACTGTGAGGATGCCTCACTGGAAAAATTGGATGTAGACTGTGTAACAAAAGGAAGGTGACCTCTACCATGATTATGACCCCTAGCATGACCTTGCCTTAGTCTAAGAGGATAGAACACATTGTCGCTTCTTGTTACGATAGTCACAGACAAGGACAAGAAGTAGGAACTTGGACAAGGACCACACTAGAACTTAGTCTCAATAGGAAAATATAAGAGTGCTATATACTAAGGCATGGATAGTCTAATTTGAAGGCTATAACAACCAAAGATTATGACTATTGTAACGTAGAGTATGACAAGCACTAAAGAACGAGAATCAAGGCAACTAAAAGATGAGACTAGTCAAAGTACGAATCACAAATCTTTAGCTAAGTAGAATGTCACTATTTGGGACTGTTTATAGATAGAGAAATAGTAAACTAATGTAAGAAATAGACCTGAAGATCATTTGGGAGGCATGCGAGAAAGGATGCAAGGCCATGCAAAGACTTAGAATAGCATAAAAAATTTGCATGAGGATGTGCTCCAGGCCATGCGAAGAAGTGCAAAGTTTAAAAACAAAATAAGGAAACTAAGGCAAGATCTCATGTAGAGATGTACAACTATTCACACGAGAACCTAAACAAAGTTGCGCGAAGAAGTGACATCACAAAAGGGTCTCACGCGAAGTCTTGCAGAGTTGTGCATGAAATTCAAGACCAGACTGACAACAGAGTTGTATTTTGACGAAATTTTCAACAATTTTGGACGTTTTCAAAAAAATTGTAGGTTTGTTTGACTAATAATAGACAAATTGTTGGGTTGATTTTAGTGATGTTGGGTTTCAAACAAGACAAAGTGTTTTCAACAGGACACAAGAAGCAAGCAATAGTCAAATACAATCCAACTGAGGGCAAAGCAACTCAGAGGAATAGGGGAGTCTTGACTTTTAGTTTGTTTAAGTAGGTTTGGACATGTTTAGGACTTGATAACAAACACACTTTATCCCTAGAAATAGAAAATGGTAGAGAAGGCAAAACCTTTGTCCCATAACTTATGCGCATGTGTGCACCTCACACAACCCTATCACCCCCTAGAGGGCGCCCGTATTTTTGGTGTAATCAAAGGGCTCAATAACATATACACTAAGTGAACACCCTTGTGGTAGGGATCAAGTGTGTATACCACCTTCCAACACCCAATAACATGCCTATGGTGAGTTCTATAGGAGAGATTCTTTACCCTCCTTACACAAAGATTATGCCTCCTTTCAGAGGTGAACTGGGTAGCTTCTAACTAAAAGGTTTTTACTTGGCTTCCATTCATATTAATCTCTAGTGGCTCTACAAGCAAAGTTAAGACTAGTAGCCCACACCAGCATATTAGAGTGCACACACCTGGTTAGCAAGACTGGGGTCGACGCTGGCCAATGCAGTAGACATAGCTTCCCCTTGATAAGCGATATGAAGAATCAAGGGAAAGAAATTAATTTGGCTTTGGATTCTTCTGCTCTACAAAGCATCTTGATTATAGTGAGTTGGAATCATCGACAAAAGGAGTGTGCTCACTTGGGTTGTTCTTGGAGTTTGGATCACTCTGACAGGCCCTCTAAAGGATTGACTCAAATTGGTGGTTCGAACATAAGGGTCCAAGTTTTTGATTTCCCTAAGGGGAAATAGCATACTCCTCTACCTTAGTTTTCACCTAAACACATAGAACACATTAATTACTAACTTAGCTTAATCAATCTAAACTCATCCTTCCTAAAGATTTTGATCCCCTTGAAAGGAAACCATCATCTCATCATAGAAAAGGATTAGCACTAGAGAACCACTAAGCTACTTGCCTCCTCAGAATGTTGTCTTTTAGAAGCATCTAGGTTTCTTATTCACCCTTCATAATGACCTCCAAGTGGTGAAGAGCATAATCTCCTATTCTTCTATCTTGCATCCTAAGAAGTTCACAAGCCCTAATTAGACTATGTTTAGAAAGTAGGAAAGAAGACACATTGTTTAATGGGTTTTAATGTTGTTCTTCGACAAATGTATCTTTGATAGTCATCCTGCAAACAAACAATCAGTTCATGTTTGGAGAGTTTGTATAAGGAATCTTCGTCAAACATCCTGCAGACAACCATTAAGCTACAGAGAACCAAAAAATAGAATAATGATGCTTTAGAGAAAAAAAAACGTTAGTAAAAATTAATGAGCAACATCCTGAAAAATGACAAACTAATTATGTCGTTTCAAAACTTCGCGCAAAATCCTGCACAGGTCCACGCAAGATCTTTCACCAACCTGCGCAAGAAAATGAGGTGCCATGTGAAGAATTGCACAATAGGGAACTTTTTCACACAAGAAAGCTTACAGACACATGCAAAACCCTTCAAATCTTCACGCAAAAATTGAGTTTCTTACATTAGAATCTGGAAAACTGTACGGGTCAGTACGACAGAATGATGAAAATGACAAAAAACAATGTAGATGAGGCCAGAAAAATTATTTTTCTCAGCCCCATGGTGGGCGCCAGAAATGTATGCATGAATTCGTGGGCCTTTGAACCTCACACACACTTCAACATAGTCATTACTTGCGGAATCATCCTCAAATAAACATGGAGTTGTTTATCCAAGACACCCGACAGTATGACCCGTTGCCTTCTATCTAGAAGGATTTTGCCTATGAGCTCTCAGAGTGAGATGTAGGCAACCAAACCTTTCTAGAATGAAGGATTTATGCAAAAGATGGATGTGAAAGTAATCTATATGAAATACAATCTATTCTATTGAACAACAAAAGAAAACTAAATTAAATGTATGCATTGTTTAATCTAAATGATACTAAGATATTAAGCAAAAGCACATATAAAACTATGAAAGTGGGTATTCAATCCAACAACAATTCAATAGCATAAAAATTCAACCTCTGTAATGAGGAATTGAGAGTCTCTTAAATAGAATTCCTAGAATCCATAAACAGTTGAGATCAACTCAGATCGACAGTCGGGATTGAAGCCAAGATTCTGTCAAAGTGGAAGATTCCCAATACAGATTTAGTTAACTAACTCAGATCTTGAGTGCAAGAAATAGTTAACTCAGATTCACTTTAGTGTGAAAGTAAGTGAATTAAGTTACTTCTAATCTAATGAGTAGTTAATTGAGAATTTCAATTTTGAACTAAGAAATAGAATTGGGGAAAGATATTCAATTTAATAAAATGAGATATGACCTCATAAATGCCTTTTCTATTTAATTGAATAATTACATTCAATTAATTAAAATAAGCATAGTTATTAAATTAAACATTTTTAATTCCTTAGTACATTAGCCTTAGGAGATAATTTAATTCAATTAAAGTCTAAATACTTCGAGTTAAATTAAATCTTAATCAAGTAGGTTTAATATGACTAATTCAAATCAATACTTAGGAATTAAATAGGTAGTATGATTGATGCAAATTTAGGGTTTTCTGCATTTGACACTTAGGTCAAGTAGAAAAAATTAGAATTAGAATTGCCTAGTGACATAGGACTTAGGATTGACTAAAATAGACCAGAATTGGTGATCATGGCAATGAGCCAATTTTGGGGTATTACATTTTGCCCCTCTTTGAATGAATGTGCGAGCAACACATTCAATTCAAAGAAAATTAGAAAGTGTGATGCATAGGTCAGGAAATAAGATTGGTTCCAAAGTTGATGTTACAGAGACCAATTGATAAGCTTTTAAGGACCATCTCCAAAACAGAGCTTAATCCTAAGGAATCCAAGTAGAGCACCTAGATACTTGAATTGATAAGCATTTTAAAGGTTTCCTTCAGAACAAAGTTTAACCTTTAAGGATCCAACAAAAAAATCTAGATACCTGAGATTGATAGCATTTTAAAGGTTTTCTATAGAATGAAGTTTAACCTTTAAGGATCCAGATAGAATATCTAGATACTCGAGATTGATAACATTTTAAAGGTTTTCTTCAGAATGAAGTTTAACCTTTATGGATCCAGATAGAACATCTAGATACTCGAGATTGATAAATAATATTTTAAAGATTATCCCTAGAATGGAGCTTAACCTTAAGGGATCCAGGTAGAACACCTAGATACCTAGATTGATAAATAACAAGATTTAATCATGAGTCATAGAATCATCTTTAGAATGGGGCTTGATCCTCAAGAGTTAGGATTTAGACTGTCCCAATACCTATCTACCGAACTCTGATAAGAACTACTATAAAGTGTGACTAACTGATGACAAGATGAAATAGATGACAAAGATGTTAGATAGAGGGGAACAAGATGCCCCTAGTGATGAGATGCCCCTAGCAATGAAGATTTAGATTGAGTCAAAATTTAGATTCAATGATGTAATCATCTTGCAAATGTATGAGTGAATTTGTGGACCTTTGAACCCTACACACACTTCAACGTAGTCATTACCTATGGAATCATCCTGGAATAAACATGGAGTTGTTTATCCAAGACACCCGACAGTGCGATCTGTTGCCTTCTATCTAGAAGGATTTTTCCTATGAGCTCTTAGAGTGAGATGCAGGCAACCAGACCTTTCTAGAATGAAGGATTTATGCAAAAGATGGATGTGCAAGTAATCTATATGAAATGTAATCTATTCTATTGAACAACAAAAGAAAACTAAATTAAATGTATGCATTGTTTAATCTAAATGATACTAAGATATTAAGCGAAAGCACATATAAAACTATAAAAGTGGGTATTCAATCTGACAGCAATTCAATAGCATAAAAATTCAACCTCTGTAATGAGGAATTGAGAGTCTCTTAAATAGAATTCCTGAAATCCATCAACAATTGAGATCAACTCATATTGACATTCAGGATTGAAGCCAAGATTTAGTCAAAGTGGAAGATTCCCAATACAGATGCAGTTAACTGACTTAGATCTTGAGTGCAAGAAATAGTTAACTTAGATTCACTTTAGTGTGAGAGTAAGTGAATTAGATTACTTCTAATCCGATGAGTAGTTAACTAAGAATTTCCATTTTGAACTAAGAAATAGAATTGGGGAAAGATATTCAATTTAATAAAATTAGATATGACCTCATAAATGCCTTTTCTATTTAATTGAATAATCACATTCAATTAATTAAAATAAGCATAGGTATTACATTAAAAAAAATTAATTCCTTAGTACATTAGCCTTAGGAGATAATTTAATTCAATTAAAGTCTAAATACTTCGAGTTAAATTAAATCTTAATCAATTAGGTTTAATGTGACTAATTCAAATCAAGACTTAGGAATTAAATAGGTAGTCTGATTAATGTAGATTTAGGGTTTTCTACTTCTGACACTTAGGTCAAGTAGCAAAAATCAGAACTAGAATTGCCTAGTGACCTAGGACTTAGGATTGACTGAAATAAACTAGAATTTTTGATCATGGTAATGGGGCAATTTTGGGGTATTACAATAGTAACAATGCACAAAGATAACTCATAACACCATATTTTGTTAACTAGGGAAACCCTAGCCAAGGGAAAACCCCGGTGGGGATGATACCCACTAGATAATATACTAATATATAAGTTTCTTGTTAGAGGATGGACCTTGTTAGGATTCAATGAGAAAATTTAGTATAAGCAGTCCCTATTAGGAGACTTTGAATCCCTGTTAGGAGATTCCAACCCTATTAGGAGTTGTGATATAATGTATGTAGAAAAATCCCACTGCCCAAACATGCCATTTCAACTACAAGAAGAGCTCACTACTCAAACAAGTAATTTATTTTTATTTTTATTTCTTGTTTGATCTCTGATCTTCAACTCGATCTCGAATCACTTTCACAAAAGTTTGCTCACTTTGCATTCTTACAGGATAACACTTTGCTTACTCAATACACACAAGCACACACCCTTCTTATCACAACAAGTCCTTTGCATAAATACCATACCTTTACAAATTATTGCTAGGTCAGCTAAGATGACAATTCACTTTTCCTAGTTAGATTAAACATCTAGGATGTCGGCCGTAATTGGACAAGTTTTTTTCCTTCAATTCTGTTGTCATGCTTCATCAAAACACGATTAACTCTGTTCCATATAGTCTGTACAAATTTCTAAGGCTATACACGTCATCACCAACATGTATACTATCTCCATGTAACTTTGCTTGTCATAATATGATGTTTGCAACATGTTATTAACAAAGCAATACACTGCTATAAACCAAATTCTATACTTAGATGATTTTCTAATTACCAAACACTAAATATCTTTATTTTCAAGGTTTACTATCAACATATACATCATGTGTTTCCATAAATGACAAAAATTACATATCACTAATAGCCAATTGTCAACAATCTCCCCCTTTGGCATTGATGCCAACAAAATGGGGAAAATTGGCTAAGTGACAAAAACAAACACAAATAACATATAAACTTTACATCTATTACAACTTGTTAAACTTTACATATATTCTCCCCCTTACAATATACTTCATACTTTTAGAATCTCCACATGTATCTCTCCCAACAATCTCATGTACACAATTTTCACATGAATCTCTCCCCCTTTGAAATTAATGACAAAGTTCAAAATGTCAAGATTCTATACAAAAACTATTGTCCTTTCTTATGCAGAGAAAAAGAGAGAGAGATGGTTCTATTTTAATGCATTAGTTTTTTTAAGCCACTCTCTTCTCCATAATTTATAAAGAAGTTAATGGTTGCTAAGTCTGAAAGATGGAACCTGAATATTTGGTTTAACATAACATATTTTATCATATTTTTTATTAACATGTCTCTCTAATCAATTTTAAATTGGTGAAATCCCTTAACCAAATTTTACCATTCTAATTCTTTACTTCAAGAATACTAATTTGGGTTTTATCGGTACTGAATAACTTTCAAAGAAAAGAAAACCCCAAAATGAATTCCAACTCGGTATGAATTCCAAAATTGAAAATTTAATAATATGCTAAATTGCTCATTGACTTAATGTATATTCATGAAACTCACAATTCTTGGTCCTCTTAATCTTTTCAAGGTTTTCCAAGAGTTGCATCCTTAGTATTTCACTCAGATTTACTTTCTCTTTATCATCTTATATGCTACATATATAAATCCTATTGAAAGTTCATCTATCTTAGAACTTGCACAAACTAAATAAGCAATAATTCTACTAAGAAATCTCACATAATCTTGCTTAGTGTAACTTTCCACTTTCTTCTGAACCATCTTCTCTCCGATGGGTACATTGCCTTGTTTGCTAAGACTAGTTACCTCATGAATCAGGTTTGTAGAAATGTCAACTACATTATCTTGCATCCACAATTTTCCATCATGTATCCTACTTAGTATAATTTGAGTCCATTCATCTGTATCTAATTCACAGTGGAAGTGATACTTTAAACAAGTCTAATTCCTTTATATATTCAAATCTGGGCTTCACTGTCATGTCATGATTAAAGACTAGTTCCACATCCTTATTCATATATTCACTACCAATTGACTCAAACTTTCAATTCAAATAACTTTCTACATCTTCAAGGTAAACTGCATTTTTTCAAAGTAATAGACAACGCAGAGTTAGGGTTTCCTTCATTAGGTTTTACAGAAATTATCTTAAACTTAGGTCTATCCTCATTCTCAACACTATGAACAACTGACATAGCCATGATTCTTATCAACAATATCTTTTATTGAACAAATTTGCAAAAAAATGATAAAATAACTCTTTTCAAAAATAGGGTTTGCTACAAAATCGCTCTGACAAGTCGCTTCTGAATGCTCTTCACTTCAAATGTGTTTGTAATGAAGTAAGAAATCAATTATGTACTCCATTTATCCATCAAATTGAACTTTCATTAATTGCGTACTTCACAAATATGAAAAAGTTGTTTTTTGTGTTTTGTAATCAAGTAACTGCTCAAACTTATCTATCCAATATTTAGATGTCACCCGAGGTTTACTATAGCCTCCTTCCATCATGACAAACATCTTGAAGACTTCAAATCAAAAAATTCTCTACAAAAAATATACCTTTCATCTTTTTTTGTACAATTAACCTTTACTATAATACTAGTAACTCTGAATTTCATCTTCCATCATGCAAACCTAAGATACTACCTTTTCCATAGAAGTGGGCTCTATGTTAGAATATACAGTCCATTGATATAACTGAGAGGTGGGGGGGGGGGGGGGTGAATAAGCTATACAACTATTCTCATAATTATTAATCTTAAACAAACTTAACCATATGAGAAATATAAACTAAAACCACAACAAGATACTCATACACAATAAAACTAGATATGTTAACTAGGAAAACCCTTGATTAGAGGGAAAACCTCATGGGGATGATAACCACAAGATAATGTCCTAATATAAATGGTCATTGTTAGAAGATAGACTCTATTAGGATTCTATGAATATATTTAGTACATATGAGTTCCTGTTAGGAAACTTTGAATCTCTGTTAAGAGTTGTGGAAGACAACTAGACCCACTACCTAAACAACTTCAAGGCAGGACCAATGAACCTACTATCCAAATGATCTGTGTATTATTCCTTGCAGAATAATAGATGTGAAATATACTTCCTTCCTCTATCTCTATTTCTATCCTTCCAATTGGACTTCTGCTTCTTCTAATGTTGTTAACTGGGCTTTTGCTTCTTCTGATCTTGTTACTAGGTCATGAACTTTGCATCCAATAATCCCTTGGATCACTTATACACATTTACCTAACACTCTACTCCTTCTCCCACTTTGCAAATACAATTCAATGGATACTTCATTCACCTTAAAAACAAGGAAAACATCTTTCCTTTATACCATATCTTCATAATAATTCCTTGAGTCAGCCTTGAGGCTTTCCCAATTAATTACAATAAGATAATTAATTAATTCACGATTACAATGGCACTTTTGGCTTACAGTATATGCAAAACTTCACATGCACAACTTCAAGGCTTGCACACTCACTGACATCACCAATTGACTATCCTCTATCACTAGTTGACTACACAACTCTTCATTTCGTCTCTACTAATAGATATAATGCAGTCATTAGAAATTGCTCTAACAGATACTCTATTTCTATGCTACTGTATGTAAATCAATAATAATTTCCATACAACTTCATTTTAGACTCTATGCACTTAACCACATCATTAGGAAATATTCTGGAACATGTCCTTAACTATGCATCACCAGAAAATAAAACCATTATCTGTACCATCAAGATCTCAATATTTTATTCTATCAATCTTCATAGACTTACTACTGTATTGACATCAATGACAAACACAATCATGAATGCAACATGCCAATGCTTCTCCAATGCTAAGGATACTCCCCCAATGTAGTATCTGTTGAAATTTCAATCATGTTTGTTATTAGTGACATACACTTATTCATATTGTAAGTATCTACCGAGCATATTGTATAGTTAATAGTGTTAACCAAGCATTTCAGATGATACCATGTTTTATAGTTACTACCGAGTACCTTTAACATTATTTAGTTTACATCGAGCAATTACTAAAAAGTTATTAATTAGTAGTGTAAACTGAGCATTGCAATGTCTACTGAGTTTATCAGTGCAAATCGAGTTGTATAGTGCTTACCGAGTTTGCAATTGATGTGATGTGATTCTAGTATTAACCAAGCTAATCAATGTTAACCAAGTGACTTAGTTTATACTTAGCTCGTAGTGCTAACATTGACCGAACTATGCAGTATGAATCAAGTGATTCAGTTTATATGCTGAGTTACACAGTATTCACCAAGTCACCAGTGCAAACTGAGTTCAAGACTACTTGGAAGTGATCAGTGTGGACCAAGCTTCTACATCTACCAAGTGCATGAAGATTCTAAGCATTGACAGTGGATGCCAAGTACCAGAACTTCACCAAGCTAGTCTTCAAAACCAGAGTTTCTTCATTTGGGCTGACTTTGTGTATTTTGAGTAAACTTGTATTTGGTTGACTTTGTAATTTGTAAATTAGATTGGTATATATGTAGCATATTGTATCACATTCGATATGATGAGAAGATGTAATGTAACAAGAAGATAAGAGAGAAGAGTTAATTACAAAGGCTATAGTAGTATAAGGAGCAACAAAGATTTATCCATCACATCAAGGTGATTTCTACACTTAGAAGAATCTCATTCATCAACTACTTCATCCTAATAGGAAGATCAGTCAAATCCTTTAACAAGGTAGACTTGAAAGTCTTTTGCAAATCTCTTTACTAAGTGCATAATTCATTATATGTTTGTAAATCCTTTTGCCAGGTGGACCTAGCAGTCCTTATTGTTCCTAATAGGGTAGATCATCAGAAGTGATCATTGTAATCCTTAACTAGCCAACTTTATATTTCAGTACTAAAGCTTGTGGGTATCATCCCTACCCCAATTTTACTTTCTATTTGGAAGGTTTTTGGGTCACCAAATTGTGTGTTAAAAGTGTTCTGTATGCTTTAATGTTTTCAGTTTCTCATGCATACAATTAGATCAAAATATACATGAAGGATTAATTTCTAATTAAGGAATAACCATAGTGATTCACCCCTTCCCTCTCAATAACTTGGCCTATCATAATATTTCCAATAGTATCATCAAAATTCATGCTAACAATCTCCCCCTCTAGCATTGGTGTAAACATATATGAAAAACACCTAAGTTCCAAGAATACCAAACTGTACTCTATTGTTGTTGCTATTCTCATCTTCTTCTTTAGGATTGACATTAGTTGTTCACAATAAAAAAAACTCACAATATTTCTCCCCCATTTAGGTACAATTCTTCTCTCCATAGCTCAGGAGATTTTTTTCATGCATATTCTCTCCCCCATTGACATCAATGTCAAAGGTCTCACAATATACCACTAGATCAATTGTACCAATTGTTAAATACCAATTGTCAATATGTTGCTCCAATTCCTCAACCAACTCGAGTGTCCAAAGACACTATTCAAGATAAAATACCAAGAGTCCTCAATTACTCTATCCATCACAGATACTCCCCCATACAGGAAGCATCAACATTCAGTCCAATCTAACAATAGTGATCTATACCACTAGACTGATGCACTCTCTACATCATCTACTCAATTATAGGCAAAGGCATAACCCCAAGCATACCTCTCAGGTACTCAAATGTATCTTTAGGTAAAGTCTTTGTAAAGATATCTACAATCTAATATTTTGTACTCACATATTCCAATCTGATCTCTTTTTTTGTTGCTTTCTCTCTTAGCACATGATACTTAATAGATATATGCTTAGTCATAGAATGCAATATTGGATTCTTAGACATACTCAATGTACTTGTGTTGTCATAGTAAATGATAATAGGTTCTTCAAACTCAACCTTGATATCCTTCAACATTTTCTTCATCCACATAACTTGGTTAGAATTATTTGTTGCTGCAACATACTCTACCTTAGCTGTACTTTGAGAAATGCAATATTGTTTCTTGCTTAGCCAAGAAACCAATCTTCCTCCAAGAAAGAATGCTCCACAACTTGTACTCTTTCTATCATCCATACTACCTTCCCAATTAGCATCAATGAAATCACTCAATCTATCATACCATATTCCATAGTCAGATGTTCCTTTCAAATATCTGAATATCCTCTTTACTACTACACAATGATACTCCTTAGGATCTGCTTGAAATCTCACTACAATCCCAACTACATTTGCTATATCTGGTCTAATTTGAGTCAATTATTGAAATCCTCCAATTATAGATATGTAATTCTTCTGCTCAATTGTAGGTGTCTCATCTTTGCTAGATAATTTGTGACCATTTATCATAGGTGTACCAGTAGGTTTACAACTTTCCAATCCAAACCTTTTCAACAAGTCTTTTAGATACTTAGCTTGTGAAATGAAAATACCATCACTATTTTGTACAATCTGCAATCCTAGGAAAAACTTCATTTCTCCTATCATGCTCATTTCAAACTCATTCTTCATCTCATTATCAAACTTATCACTTGCTTCATCATCACCTCCAAATATGATGTCATCAAAAAATACAATTAGTATCAACAAACCATTCTCAATTTATTTTAAATACAAATTACCATCTATTGTACCTTTTACAAATCCAAGTTTTTCCAAATGCTTATCCAACCTTGCATACCAAGTTCTAGGTGCTTGCTTCATACCATTTAGAGATTTCTTCAATTTGCATACCATATCATTTTCTTCTATCAAAGGAAATCCTTCAGGCTACTCAATATAGACTTCTTCTTCAAGTTCTCCATTTAGAAAAGCTTACTTAACATCCATTTGATATACTTTGAACTTCTTGTTTGCTGCATATGCCAAGAACTTTCTTACTACTTCCATTCTGGCAATAGGGGCATATGTTTCTTCATGATCTACTCCTTCTTGCTATGAATAACCTTTGCAAACAAGTCTGGCCTTGTTTCTCACAACTTCTCCTTGCTCATTCATTTTATTTCTAAATACCTATTTGGTTACTATCACATTCTTATGTTTAGGTCTAGGAACTAATTCCCATGTCTCATTCTTCAAAATCTAATCCAATGATTATGCTTCATGTGCACTTTTTAGGCTCAACTTGAGAAATTAGGCATAATTCCTCATTTACTCTATTCCTTGTCATCACACCTTTGTCTTTGCTTACAATTATTTTCTCTAGTGGGTGATTCTTTGTCATACTTCTGTTAGGAGTTGTCAACTCAACTCTTTCTTCTGCTCTAGGATCAAATCTCTACTCTTCAATCTGATTTCCATTCTATAACTCATTGTTAGTCTCAAAAAAAACTTCCACATTTTCTCTAAAAATCACAACATTATCTTCTTCTTCATAATCATCAATAATAGTTACCAAGGATATCTCTTCCAATACTTCCTCTTTCTTAACCAGTTTAAGCTCATTATCCTTATCATCACAATCATTCAAGAATCTTTCCATGCTTTCTTTAAATTCTTCATCTTCATCAAAAAGTGAACTCTTTCTATATTTTCTTGCTCTCTTAGGATAGCTAAATGAGAAATGACCAAACTCTTTACATGTCCAACAAGAAAAAAATTCCATACCTTCTAGCTCTCTTTTCATAAGTAGATCAATACCTTCCTTGATCTTAATGATTTCTCCAGATCTTTTACTTATGCCTCTGTTCTTTTTTATGCAACTAAAGGATTCTAGATCTAGAAACTCAATGTTCAAATCTGTACACAATTCTGATATCTCACCAAGAAGCTTCATCTTCTAGGTTTCAAAATTTCCTCCATCAGACTTAGGACTATCTTTTCTCACCAAAATCTCTCGAAGTTGTTAAGCTTTCTCTTCAAGGACCTGATGCTTTGATACCAATTGTTAGAATATATAGTCCATTGATATAACTAAGAGGAGGGATAAAACTATTATTATCAACCTTAAACAAACTTAACCATATGAGCAATATAAACTGAAACCACAACAAGATACTAACACTAGATATGTTAACTAGGGAAACCCTTGATTAGAGGGAAAACCCTAGTGGGGATGATACCCACAAGATGATGTACTAAAATAAATGTTCCTTGTTAGAGGATGGACCTTGTTAGGAGTCTATGAATATATTTAGTACATATGAGTCCATGTTAGCAAACTTTGAATCCCTGTTAGGAGATTCCAACCCTATTAGGAGTTATGCTAACCCTATTTGGAGTTGTGGAAGACAATTAGACCCATTGCCCAAACAGCTTCAAGGCAAGACCAATGAACCCATTTTCCAAATGATCTATGTATTATTCCTTGAATAATAATAGATGTGAAATATATTTCCTTCCTCTATCTTTGTTTCTATCCTATCAACAAGACTTTTGCTTCTTCTGATTTTGTTACTAGATCATGAACTTCGTATCTAATAATCTCTTGGATCGCTTACATGCATTTACCAAACACTCTACTCCTTCTCACACTTCACAAATACAATTTGATGGATACTTCATTCACCTTATGAACAAGGAAAATTTCTTTTCTTTATACCATATCTTCATAATAATTCCTTGAGTCTGCGTTCAGGCTTTCCCAATTAATTATAATAAGATAATTAATTAATCCATGATTACAATAGCACTATCGGCTCACAGTCTATGCAAAAATTCACACGTGTTACTTTAGTGCTTGCACACTTGCTAACATCACCATTTGACTATCCTCTATCACTAGTTCACTGTGTAACTCTTCATTTCATCTCTGCTAATAGATATAATGTAATCGTTAGAAACCGCTCTAAAAAAAATATATTTCTACACTGCTCTCTGTAAATCAATAATAACTTCCATACGAATTCGATTCAAACTCTATGCACTTATCGACATCATTAGGACATAGTCTCAAACATGTCCTTAACTACACAGCACCATACAATCAAACCATTGTTTGTACCATCAAGATCTCTGTCTGATATTCTGTCAATGTTTACAGACTTACCACTATGCTGACATCAATGATGAACACAGTCATGAACACAACATGCCAATGCTTAGAATACTCCCCCAATTTAGTATCATCAACATTCATGCTAACACTCTATGTCAAGAAGGCTATCAAACAAATTGAAGAAATGAGTGTCAAGAAAGATCAAGACAAAGGTTCATCCATACCCTTTGAAAATTCCATCCCTCCATCTCAAGAACAACATATCCCTCCATTTCCTATGTCGTTTCCATCTCCCAAACAAGATCAAGATATCACTTCCATTGAGCTTACTGAAACTTAGATAAAAGTACTTTGTTTATTTAAATATCCTTGTCAACATCAAATTATCCCCTCCTTCCCTTGTAGTACTTCTTCATATCCACCTCATTAATCCCCCATTATTCCTAATCCCTTACATAAGATGAAATACCCTCAAGCTTTTGTCAATGGCATTTCTCTTGTTAAATCTATTTGTAAGTATATTAGTAGTCTTGAAAATCTTGCTCACTCTAAAATTTTTGATATTGCTATTCATTATCCCTTTTTCATCTTTTAAGTCCATCTTTTGTATTTATCCATCAAAACTAACTCCTTCAAATCTTCCATCCATTTTTAACCTACATTCCTCCATCAAAGTTAAAGCCATCAAACCTTCCATCTATATTGGGTCCTTATATTTCCCATCTCTTATACCTTTCACTCCTATCTCTCCATCAGCTTTTCCTATCATACCACAAGATCAACAAAGGCATTCATCCTTGACAAGTTTCCACCCATCCATCTATCCAAATTCACCATATCAACCTTATTAATCCACAAACCCCAAGTCTTTTGGAAGTAATTGGATATACAACATAAGAATAAACACAATAATCTATTTACAAATAAAGATCACTGTATCCTATCTAATTGGCAAGAGACCACAAATATCCACTAAACAAGGAGAAAAGTGAAAACAATTATGGGTTCTTAAATCCATCATTGAAGAAATGTTTCCTAAAGCATCTAAAGGAAAGAAAAAACAAAATTTATATGTACTCCCAAGTCTCTTTTGTAATACTTGGCTATTGCAAAAAAATCAAAGTTGACATTCAAGCTTCCAAAGGCTTCCACTCCCTTTTCTTCCTAACATATTCCTCAAATGCTTCCAAATCCTTCCACTCCATATTCTTCCAAAAGTATCATATTATCTTATATATCAAAACTCAAGCTCTTTCATTCATGATGTCTCCATCATTTTACCACCCTTCAAAGTGTGTGTCAATTTTGATATTTCCCACTTTTCCATTTACCCTTGCACAATCCTTGCAACATGCTATTTACTATCCCACACTTACCTTCTACCCTTTCCATTCACTATTCTTCTACCTACTATCCATCCTCCTTCTATCCATCCAAAGAATAAACCATTATCATCCATATACATTTTCTATCAACTCCCTTCCATCACCATATCAACATCTTTGAGGATAATTTTCAATGGCCCTGGCCTATCATAACATGTCCTCTCAACAGGAGCATTATAAAGAGAAAAATGCTTGAATTCTTTCCAAAAAAGATAATAATAAAAACTTTTCTCAAAATATGTATTGAAGAAACTATTGAGGTTTTTTAGTACAAAATCTTTGAGCTCAATTTTGAAGGGCTAAATGACTCCAGAATAAGGTCAAACCCTGGTTAACTCTTCTTGCATTGTTAGGGCATTGTAGATCAAGAGTTGTCATGAGCTATCATTTCTTTAAAAAGCACGTATAATAGCTAATTGGAGTTTATTTGCAAAAGTTATGGCCTTAAGAAATTGGGATACCAAAAATTAGAATTTTTGATTTTTTTGAGCCAAACCTATGTAATAAATATAAAAATAATAGTTATTTGGGGTTCAATTGGCCTCAAGGGTTAGGGCTAAATGTCTAGAACCTTCCTAAGGAAGTGGAAAATTGCCTATATAACGAAGGTTCATAGTGTTGTCTAGGGAAATTATGGGTGGTAGTTTGTAGCTTTTTCTTGAAGAATAATGTAAATAAAGTTCCCATTTGGCTTTTCATATTGTATTTTGAAAATTTTTAATTCCATACTTATGGAGATAATAAGAAGCCCATTTTATGTTCTTGCAAAATTTTTGTTGTTCCTCTATTTTTTTTTGTGTGTTTGTGTTATTAAGGGGAGCACCCTTCATCAATAATAAACTACAAATATTTGAATAACAAACATAAGAAGCACAAGAATCATAGATTATAATACTAGACAAGTAAATTTGTATCCTCAGATGCTAGTACGTTATGAGGATTTTAATGTGTTGTGATATGTTCTTTAAGATCAAGACCTCGAAAGATGTGAGAATTCTCACAAAATGAAATATTACATTTCTTGCACCTTTTCTACACCTACACACATAGGGATGGGAAATGGTATTAGTTTTTTATACCTAGGTTTTGATAAGTCAAACCCCCACTTTAGTATTTTCACCTACACAGGCAATTAGATACGATTGAATAAAAGACATGTAATAGAAACAGTCCCCTTGATGGAGGAAAACCCCTATTACAAAAAATAAAACACTAAACAAGGTAAGATAAATGGGATCAAATTATACATGCAAGAGAGCATTTCAAACAATTTTGGTTCCCCTCTTCAAATAATAGAGATATTTGGAAGATGGAAATGAATCTTGGTTGATGATATGAAAGTCAAGAGATTAACTAATTTTGGAAGAGGTTTTTTATGAGATGGAAAGAGATGAAGAAAAGATGGGAGATAATGAGGATGTATTATTGAAAGAGAAAGAGATGAAGACAAGATAAGAAAAAAATTAAGGTTTTTAATTAAACAAGAAAGAATATAATTTTTATTTCTTGGAATGGGTGGGAGGAATTATACAAACATGTTTGTATGCTAGGGCATGCATCAATGTTTTTTGTAGGGAATGTGTCTATTTGAATCTCATAATTTATTAGGAAAGTCAAGTGGCATGTATACATATACATGTTGCGCTACTTTAATTTCATCTCAAATTCCAACCATAGACTACTAGTGTTACATCCTTTCCATCCATGAAGTTAGAATTGTGAAATCTTGATCATGAGTTTTATTATAAATGCACTAGGTATAATGCATGAGATTTAAATTAGCACAAGGCAAAAAATTCAACATTGTATTATGCCCCCACTTTAGAGAGTTGATTGTCTAAAAGATGCTAAATATTAAGTACATAAAAGTGTATTAATTTCCTCCAAAAATGATGGTGTATAGAAAGATCAACTAGGTGAGCACAAGCAATTCTTCTGGTGCTTAGAAAAAATCACAATATAAAGAATGAAGATATAGGTACTACAAAATTAAAAATTTATTATCCCCAAAATGAAAATAAATTGCTTCAAAGATAATAATGCTTAAGAAAGTGCCCACAACTCAAAATGAAAAACTTGATAAAGGTTTGTGCACCAATTTTAGCTTGTGCAAACAATACTATTGATTTTCCATACTAATTTGAGGTCATATAGATCCCTACCTAGAAACATGATCATCCATAACCAAAACTCTTAGATGTGGAATAGAGTGATGAGGGCAATGACGATGATGAACTCCCTTGCCCTCTAGGTATTTATTTTGTATCCCATGGATAGGTGTTTATACTACTAGTATGCAATATGCCTATATTATGTATTCCCTTCAAATTCTCCTTAAGGAGATACACGAGATTAGGGATAAGATGAGCCTAGTGATGGCCAAGGGTATCCTCACTAGAAATAGTCTCGTTTATTTTTTTGATTTCATATTCAATTGCCTAGATAGAC
This sequence comes from Cupressus sempervirens, assembly GCA_028749045.1. NCBI lineage: Eukaryota > Viridiplantae > Streptophyta > Pinopsida > Cupressales > Cupressaceae > Cupressus > Cupressus sempervirens. Next base: position 9,246,317 of record CM053789.1, on the reverse strand, counting down.
ATACACCCATCTACTAGTTAATTAAGGGCACCAAAAACCTATAGGATACCCCCATCTACAACCATAGGTATAATAGGGGCCTAATATAGTAGGGTTTCCATAGTAGAGATTGGATAGAGAAAATAAATTTAGGCCCAAACCTAAGTGCTTTAAGCATCATAAGAATAAAGAGTCATTCAATACAATCATAAGCCTTTGAAAAAATAATTTTAACAAAAAGGGCATTTTTTTAGCATGAAAAGTTCATCCCATACCTTCCTAGACAATAATAATGTTTTGAGGATAAATTGTGACTTGATAAATTCAGTCTTCTCAGGAAAAAAAGTGTGAGGAAGAATATGTGTAATTTTTAGAGACAAGACTTTGATCTTGTAAGAGATATTGGGCCTCTAAAAATAGATGTCCTTTGGACCCCCTTCCTTAGGGGTGAACTTAATATTTTTTTTGTTGATAATTGTTCCAAAGATTGAACATGTAAGGCCTCAACATAGACCTTATGAAGTTTGTGACCAATACAAGAGCATAAGGCTTTGTAAAATTTGCAAGGAAAGCCATCACAACTAGCAGCCTTATCATTAACCAAAGAAATAAAAAACTTTTTGAGATCATTGAGGGTTAGCATCTAATCCTATAAGATTATTTGACAATCTAAAAGACAAGAAGAAATAGGTACAAGGAAATTAATGTAAATAGCATAAATGGAGTAAACCAATCAGTGGGATATATTTTTATCCATTCAAAATTCATAAAATAATTTCATTATATCGAGGAATCTCAAGAGGCAAAACGAAGCACTTTCCAACACAAAAACATCAACCCTTCTCCATTTGCATATTTTGATTACTATACCTTATTCCAATAATCATAACTTCTTTTCTAAAAATCTTCTTGCAAAACCCTCTTGTAGTTTTTTTCCAAATTATACCTATTAAAACATATGCAAAGCCGAGTCAAAAATAATAAATCCTTTACACATTATAGTCTCTGCATGTAGACCCATTTTCTCTGTCATAAATCAAAAGTAAAACTAGTAACCCTACCTAGGGCATCTAATAACTTCCTTTAAAAAAATCCAAATAAAACCAAACCAATTATCAATAAACCTTATATGAGTCTAGTTTCTGAATCTATAATCCATTAATTTTTCTAATTCATAAATCATTCTACAAGCACAAATCATTGTTTGCAACCTCAACAAAGATCCTTAAAAAATTGTCTTCATTAAAATGGACATAACTTACACATGTCTAAATTAAAATAACTCAAACCAATTGGAAATGAAAGCTAGTTCATATACCCTCCCAATGAATATAACTAGATTTGTGTCTATACCAAACATTTAAATCCGACTGTAGTTGGGCATCCTCAAATCTGAAAATTACCACTTTTACCAAAACTAGCATAACTTCTTCAAAACTTAACAAAATTTCTCCAAACCAAAAAGATAAAGAATATTATTCATCCTAATATTTAAATGTATAGAATATAAATGGGTTCCAGGCCATAAATGGTCATACAAGACCTAGAACCAACACAAAAATAATTAACACCAATCAAAGTGACAAGTTCATAAGAACCCAATTGTTTCAAAATGATCTCCTCTTCTTCTCATTCATTCCTTTCTATTTGGAATGACTAATAAAATGATTTTAAATTGGTTGTGGTGGTATAAAACTTCCCAACCTCCTTTTAAACCAACCCATAATATTCTTTTAACCGTTGTACATTTTTCTTCTTTAAGCACTCCCATTACAATGCAAATCTATTTTTTCTAGTTTTTAATACATCATAATACAAAGTTAATCATTTTAACCATTTCTTTAACATGGTTATAGGAAATTCTAAATGACTTAAATATTACAATATTATGAAATTCATCATAATTTCTGAAGGGTCAAGATGCTCCGGCATCATACTCCCAGGCTTAAAAGATTTCCATGTCCCATGGAAATGTGTAGTTGAGAGTTCTGCAAACAAATCATTTTCTTCCTTGTGTTTATCATTGGGTCCATACTTCTATTACGTACTCTATCTTTTTCAAATGACTCCCATCAATGGAGTGAAGACTGGCTGCTAGCTATCATGCTTCATGCTGCATTCTTCATACCACCAACCTACTATTGTCTTAATCATACAAGATGCTAGAAGATGTTTCCCATCCTTCTCTTAGTAGTTTCTCTCATGCACCTTCTACCCAGGTACAACTTGATGGAGATAGTATCAAGATCTTGGCTTGATATCTTCACATACAAAATCACTATTGCATCCTTCTTGTAGCTATGATGGATCCACATACCACTAGTTATATCTCTACCCACAAAAATACCAGATATTTCATTGGCTCTGATACCAATATGATGTAAATAGCATCAATGGAGTAAATCAATCATTGGGATACATTTTTATCCCTTCAAAATTCATAAAATAATTTCATTATGTCGAGGAATCTCATGAGGCAAAATAAAGCACTTCCCAACACAAAAACATCAACCCTTCTCCATTTGCATATCCTAATTACTATATTTGATTCCATTAATCATAATTTATTTTCTAAAAATCTTCTTGCAAAAAAATCTAGTGGAATTTTTCTAAATTATTCCTATTAAAACATATCTAAAGCTAAGCCAAAAATAATAAATCCATTACACGTTATAGTCTCTACATGTAAACCCATTTTCTCTATCATAAAATAGAAATAAAACCAGTAACCCTGCCTAGGGTGTCTAGTAAATTTCTCAAAATGAATCCAAATGAAACCAAACCAATTATAAATCAACCTTATATGAGTCTAGTTTCTGAATCTATAAGCCATTAATTTTTCCAATTCATAAATCGTTCTACAAGCACAAATCATTGTCTGCAACTTCAACATAGATCCTTAAAACTAGTCTTCATTGAAATGAACATAACATACACATATCTAAATTAAAATGACTCAAACAAATTGGAAATGAAAGCTAGTTAATATACCCTTCCAATGAATATAGCTAGATTTTCTATTTCATCCAAATGTGTCTATATCAAACATTTAAATCTGGCTATACTTGGGCATCCTTAAATATGAAAATAACCACTTTTACCAAAACTAGCATAACTTCTTCAAAACTTAACAAAATTGGTCCAAACTAAAAAGAGAAAGAATTTTATTTGTCCTATTATTCAAATGTATAAATATACATGGGTTCCAAGCTATAAATTTTTCGTACAAGACCTGGAACCAACACAATTGAGTAAATAACATCAATGGAGTAAACCAATCAATGGGATACATGTTTATCCCTACAAAATTCATAAAATAATTTCATTATATTGAGGAATCTCATGAGGCAAAACAAAGCACTTTCCAACACAAAAACATCAACCCTTCTCCATTTGCATATCTTGATTACTATATCTGATTCCATTAATCATAATTTCTTTTCTAAAACTCTTCATGATAAACCATCTAGTGGAATTTTTGTAAATTATACCTATTAAAACCTATCCAAATATGAGCCAAAAATAATAAAATCCATTACATGTTATATTCTCTGCATGTAGACCCATTTTCTCTATCATAAATCAGAAGTAAAACCAATAACCCTACCTAGGGCATCTAATAACTTCCTCAAAATGACTCCAAATGAAACCAAACCAATTATCAATCAACCTTATATAATTCTAGTTTCTAAATTGATAAGCCATTAATTTTTCCATTTCATAAATCATTCTACAAGAACAAATCATTTTCTGCAAGTTCAACAGAGATCCTTAAAAACTAGTCTTCATTAAAATGAACATAACTTACACATATCTAAATGAAAATGACTCAAACAAATTGGAAATGAAATCTAGTTCATATACCCTTATAGTGAATATAACTATATTTTTCATTTCATCCAAATGTTTCCATACCAAACATTAAATCTGACTATAGTTGGGCATCCTCAAATTTGAAAATAACCACTTTTACCAAAACTAACATAACTTCTTCAAAGCTTAACACAATTGCTCCAAACCAAAAAGAGAAAGAATATTATTCATCCTAATATTCAAATGTACAAAATATACATGGGTTATAGGCTGTAAATGGTCATACAAGACCTAGAACCAACACAAAATAGTTGGTCATACAAGACCTGGAACCAACACAAAAATAGTTAACACCGATCAAAATGACAAGTTCTTAAGAACCAAATAGTTTCAAAATGATCTCCTCTTCTTACCATTCATTACTTTCTATTTGGAATGAACAATATATGATTTGAAAGTGGTTGTGGTGGTTTACAACTTCCTAACCATCTTTTAAACCAACCCATTACATTCTTTTAACCCTTGTACATTTTTCAATGCTTCTTTAAGAAAAGAACCAAGATTTGTAGCCGGCATAGTTGAATTCTTGAAGTAATCAAAATGTGTTGATGATAGGGATTGATGAGCTAGATTATTTAATGAATAGAAAGTATTAGTTGAGTGATCAAAGGCTAAGATTTGAGGAGATGCCTAAATTCATTGAATTTGTTGAATCTAATCGCAACCCTAAGATCTATGGTTATGTTTAAAAGAAAAAAGGTCAAAAACTACCTATTTAAAGAGGCATATGAGATGTTTTCAGTTGTTGTTGGACTGGAAGTTGTGAAGAGAAGTGGAGAACATACTTGTGAAGGAGAAGTGTGAAGTTTGTGATATGGGAGATTGCTTGAAGAGTTTCAAAGCATATTTGTGTTGTTGAGAGAGACGGAGTCTAGTCAATGTACCAGTATTGAGCTAAATGGATTTCTAAATTTGTAAAGTGAGTTGTATGTTATTAGATCAAACCTAGCTATTACTTTCTAATTATTGTGGCAATAGTAAAATTCTTTTGATTAAGGTTGACCTAATAGACACTTGTAAATCCTTTAACAAGGTGACATTCTAAGGAAATTTTCTAAAGACCTTTGACAAGGCTACTCCTAATAGGGTGATTAAATCCTTTAACAAGGTCACACCTAACAGTATATTTTGTAACCTTTAACAGGATTGGCTCCTAACAGAGCTCACTTTAGAAGATTGAAAATTGGTAGCATGTTACTTGGTGGTTTTTTTCCAAATTGGATTTCCACATTAAATACTAGTGTCAAACATTTGTGTGGATTTTTGTTATGTGTGTATGCTACTTACTATTTTAAGTTTGAAGTTTATTAATAATTGTGATATTATTTTTCTAGTTGACACTTACTAAACAAAAAGAAGGATAGAATGAATAAATAAGTTGAATGGTGATGATCAATTTTATTTGATATGTTATTCATGACTTTGATTGAGTTTTTTAGAGTTGTAAAAGTTGATTTTATACATCTAGACCTGAGGATAAGTGATTCACCCCCCCACCCCGCTCTCAGTTATTCTAAATATTCTAACAATTGGTATCAGATCATTGGTGCTTGTGAAATTTTTTGAAGAACTTAAAGGTAAAGATCAAAATGTGTAAGAGAGAGGTACCCAAGTTGAACAAGGAGAACTTCTTAGCATGAAAAAGGTTGATGAAGCTACATCTGTCTGGTATTGGAGATTCTACACTTTACTATATAGAGAATGAGTACATTGAGGTTCCTATACCTATTACAGTTAAAACATTGAAAGAGAAGCAGGAGCGTAACCAAATGATGATTGAACTCGCATCCTCCTTGAGCTATTCTGAATTTGAAGAACTAAAAGAATGTGAAAATGTAAACAAGTGTGGGATAAGTTGGCATTGATCCATGGAGGAGACAAAAATGTGTTGAAAGCCAAGGCATAAAGTTTAAGAGAAAATTTTATGTGATATCCCCATTTTGGCATATAAATTAAATAAGTATTATACATAGTATAATATTAATTTGATAATTTATGTAAAATATTATTATACTAAGATACAAATATAATTTGTTATATAATTATAAATATTAATTGTGTGTGTGTGTGTGTGTGTGTGTGTGTGTGTGTGTGTGTGTGTGTGTGTGTGTATGTATATGTATATGTATATATGTATATGTATATATATGTATACATATATATGTATATATATATATATGTATATATATATATGTATATATATATACATACATATATATATATATATATGTATACATATACATATATATATATACATATATATATATGTATATGTATATATATATGTATATGTATATATATATGTATATGTATAGATATATCATATATATATGTATACATATACATATAGATATATATACATATATGTATATATATATATGTATATATATATATGTGTGTGTATATGTATACATATATATATGATATATATACATATACATATATGTATATGTATATATATCATTTATATATGTATACATATACATATATGTATATGTATACATATACATATATGTATATGTATATATATATCATATATATATATATATATACATATATATATGTATATTTATATATGTATATGTATATATATATATGTACATATATATATATACATATACATATATATATATATATATACATATATATATGTATATATATATATGATATATGTATGTATGTATATATATATATATGATATATGTATGTATATATATATGTATATATATGTATATGTATGTATATATATATACATACATATGTATATATATATATATATATGATATATATACATATATATAATTAGATATTTATATGTCATAGATAATTAATACATATTTGTATGACAATAGTCTATGATATTATATCTTGTTATGATTCATATATAATCATATATAATATAATAATATATAATCATATATTATTATAAATCATATATAATTAATATTAATATATATTATTAATTTATAATCATATATAATTAATATAATATAATATAATAGAACTACCTTATTAAATTTAATGAAAAGACACATCCTTATGAAATGCTAAATATATAGGATTATCAAAGTTGAAGAGGATATCATAGAAAATATTATAAAATTGATTCAGATAAGAGGAAAACCTGAAGATGTCCTGAAATAGGACATTACAAGTGGTATCAGAGCATGATTCTGCTATCTTGTAGAATAATGATGAATAACTAAGAAGAATGGAATAACAAAGACAACGAAAGGGATCTGCAGGAAAACAAACTTCATTGTGGCTACAAGAATGAACGAAGAAAAAGTATAGTACATAGCCATTTGCCAAATATATTTCAGTAAAAGGAATATAATGATTGACTCAACTAACAAGACTTACATCGACATCTATTGTTGAGCATCCACGCCATTGAAAAGAATTGGGCCTACTATCATTTGAAGACTTGTTCTATAGATCAGTTTTGATTCTTGTTTCCCATAATTAAATACATAGTGTAGGAAATAAGATTGGATGTAGCAATTATGAAGGAACTGATTGTAATTATTAAAGCATCCAATATTATTTGAGGTTAGGCACGGACTCTCAGTCAGTGATAGTACATTAAAGGCACATGCTAAACATTGAATCTGAACCATATCTAGTCACCAACAGAGGAGCAAATGGTTTGTGATTGTTGCAGGAGTGGGGATCCAATACACAAGCGGATCATCATACACGTTTGGTCTCTACTTAGAGACCATTAAATCCAATCTTAACTATGATTAGTCTACTTTGGACACCATCAGCTAGTGCAAAGACATTGGCGCAATATCAGGTTTTGTTTATGGAATATCATATCCATGGGTTGTGCTCTTAGCAGGAGTGTTGCAGAATTGTGTGGGTTATGGTATGATATGGCTCTTTGTCACTCATAGAATTCACCACCCTTATTCACCACCCTTAGCTCTGGTCAAGAATGCTTACCCATAATTCAAGTCCCATTTCAACATTCCCAATGTCATTGAGTGTTTGACTATTCCATTGCACAATGTTACGTGTTCAGCTTTCATATCCATGATTTAATATGACTATAACGTGCCCTAAATATAGTTGAAGAGAATATCATAGAAAATATTATAAAATTGATTTAGATAAGAGGAAAACCTGAAGATGTCCTGAAATAGGACATTACAAGTGGTATCAGAGCATGATTCTAAGAGTAACTGACTCCAAATTCAAGTCCCATTTCAACATTCCCAATGTCATTGAGTGTTTGACTATTCCATTGCACAATGTTACGTGTTCAGCTTTCATATCCATGATTTAATATGACTATAACGTGCCCTAAATATAGTTGAAGAGAATATCATAGAAAATATTATAAAATTGATTTAGATAAGAGGAAAACCTGAAGATGTCCTGAAACAGGACATTACAAGTGGTATCAGAGCATGATTCTACTATCTTGTAGAATAATGATGAATAACTAAGAAGAATGGAATAACAAAGACAACGAAAGGGATCTGCAGGAAAACAAACTTCATTGTGGCTACAAGAATGAACGAAGAAAAAGTATAGTACATAACCATTTGCCAAATATATTTCAGTAAAAGGAATATAATGATTGACTCAACTAACAAGACTTACATCAACATCTATTGTTGAGCATCCACGCCATTGAAAAGAATCGGGCCCACTATCATTTGAAGACTTGTTCTATAGATCAGTTTTGATTCTTGTTTCCCATAATTAAATACATAGTGTAGGAAATAAGATTGGATGTAATAATTATGAAGGAACTGATTGTAATTATTAAAGCATCCAATATTATTTGAGGTTAGGCACAGACTCTCAGTCAGTGATAGTACATTAAAGGCACACGCTAAACATTGAATCTGAACCATATCTAGTCACCAACAGAGGAGCAAATGGTTTGTGATTGTTGCAGGAGTGGGGATCCAATACACAAGCAGATTGTCATACACATTTGGTCTCTACTTAGAGACTGTTAAATCCAATCTTAACTATGATTAGTCTACTTTGGACACCATCAGCTAGTGCAAAGACATTGGCGCAATATCAGGTTCTGTTTATGGAATATCATACCCATGGGTTGTGCTCTTAGCAGGAGTGTTGCAGAATTGTGTGGGTTATGGTATGATATGGCTCTTTGTTACTCATAGAATTCACCACCCTTAGCTCTGGTCAAGAATGATTACCCATAATCAAATAATATAAAGGATTGAGAGTAACTAGCTCCAAATTCAAGTCTCATTTCAACATTCACAATGTCATTCAGTGTTTGACCATTCCATTGCACAATGTTATGTGTTCAACTTTCATATCCATGATTTAATACGACTATAACGTGCCCTGAATATTCCAAGAGTTTTTAAAACACAAAGGTGAAACATACACTTTCATCTCAAGCGTTGTTGTTTAAAGTCTCTATGAACCACTTTCTCTTTCATTTAAACACCATGCAAAGATGAAAGGAATATCACACTTCATTTATATCACATACTCCTCCTAACATCAATACATAAGGGATGATATAAGGAAAATATTGGATTTGGAACTTGTCTGCAAACATCCAATTCAAGTGGTAATGTTTGGACAGAACAAATAAGCAATTGATTATCTGCTCCATACTCACTAGTATGTGACTTGATAACAAGAGGTTACTTCTCAATAATTATTGAATGAAGGAGGAAAACCAATTAAGAAATGAAGTTTAAAAAAAAAAAGCCATTCCCACCTCCGTTGGTTCGTACACCATACTGGTATGAAGGATCCCACTTTCGATTAGATGAAAGAAGCATATTCAAGATAATGATGGAAATATGCCTAAAGTCCAACATATTTCAATTTTTAATGCACTCCATGTGATAATGTTACATCAACATTGGAATATTATTTCATACTCCTAAATCACCACTTCAACACCTAAAGGTAATGAGGTAAATTATATATTTTCTTCGTATATTTTATTAAGAAATAATTGTTGAGTGTCCTTATTATTGACACATCTTGTGATTATGAAGAATATTGAATAGTCTATCAATGATTCTAGTTACAATTAAATGAAATTGATTTTTAAGTTGATAGGTAATAATCAAAGAATAGTGTTAAGTAAAATCAATAATATTATCTAAGGTCATCATCTTCCAATGATGAGATAAGGCCTGCGGTGGAATGGGTTGGGTGACACCACTCAAAGGTACTGGATAAATCCTATGGGTACCAGGTAAGGCCTATGGTGGAGTGAATATCCCAAGGTACATCATACAAAGGCACCATCTTGGGAATGATGATTGGAGAGAGGTAACGATAATGAGGGAGAAAGGTGAGGCCCACTAATTTGGGTAACAGGGCACCCCATTATGGTTTCTCCTCCTATAATTGAATGATAAGATTAAGTATTTGATATTTAAAAAATTATGCTTTAAAAGACTTCTTATTGAAAAATAGTTGATAGAATCACCTTAAGGTCAAATCTCTTTGTGTTTAAGTAAAAATTACGAGTATAAATACCTTATTAGGAGTCTATTATAGGGAGATCTAATAATGGTAATTGATATTAATTTCTCTATCAAAGGGAATGTATTAGAATAGTAATTGAATAAAACTTAAATAAGATCATAATTCTCCAAAGATGAGATAAGGCCTGCGGTGGAATGGGCTAGGTGACACCGCTTGAGGTACTGGATAAAGCCTACGGGTACCGAGTAAGGCCTACGATGGAGCGAATATCCCAAGGTACATCATACAAATGCACCATCTTAGGAATAATGATTGGAGAGAGGTAACGATAATAAGGGAGAATGGTGAGGCCCATGATTGGGTAACAGGGCACCCTATTATAGTTTCTCCTCTCGTACATAGGAATTAATGAGTTAATAATGAACAGATACTTTTGATTGACAAGTTAGTAAATTAAGACTATAAACACCTTGTCAGGAGATTGATTTATATATAATGTGTACTAATGATTTTTTTTTGTTGCAGGTTCACAATTAAAGAAACTCATAACGTGTGTATTGTGTGTTTGCATCATGTTTGCTCTGTGTCTTCATCTGTCTACATCATGTTTGCTTTGTGTCTTCATCTGTTTGCTTCATGTTTTCATTCGTTAAGATGTATATTTCATAAATCTTTTAAGGCTTTTATATGCAATTATGTTTTGTATCTATGAAGGAGTTTGTGTATGAATGATTTTGCTTGAGGACAAGCAAATTCGAGAGGGAAGGACTGTGATATCCCCATTTTGGCATATAATTAAATAAGTATTATACATAGTATAATATTAATAATTGATAATTTATGTAAAATATTATTATACTAAGATACAAATATAATTTTTTATATAATTATAAATATTAATTATACATACATACATACATACATGTGTGTGTGTGTGTGTGTGTGTGTGTGTGTGTGTGTGTGTGTGTGTGTGTGTGAATATTTATATATAATTAGATATTTATATGTCATAGATAATTAATACATATCTATATGACAATAGTCTATGATATTATATCTTGTTATGATTCATATATAATCATATATTATTATAAATCATATATAATTAATATTATTATATATTATTAATTTATAATCATATATAATTAATATAATATAATAAAATAGAACTTCCTTATTAAATTTAATGAAAAGACACATCCTTATGAAAAGCTAAATATATAAGATGATCAAAGTTGAAGAGGATATCATAGAAAATATTATAAAATTGATTCAGATAAGAGGAAAACTTGAAGATGTCCTGAAACGGGACATTACATTTTATCACATGAAGATGAAGGAAGGTGAGAATGTGGCACAATATATTGGAAGAGTCAAAGATGTAGGGAATGAAATCAGGAGTACTGGTGGTATCATATTTGAGGAAACAATGATCAACAAGGTATTGAGAACTTTACTTCCTATCTATGCTATTATAGTTTTTGCAATACAAGAACTTAGTGTTGGAAATGTAATGCAAGCTGGGGGGAATCAAGAACCACTTAAAACTCCATTCACTTAATCCACTTTGTAATTGTTATCTAATCTACTTTCATGCATAGAAAATAAAGCAATAAAGTAACAACATCATAACACAATATTTGATAACCTAGAAACCCTCTAGGTAGAAGGTAAAACTAGGGTGGGGATGACACCCATAATGCTTCACTATTGTAGTAATAAAGTTGGCCTATTAAGGCTTACAATTGATCACTTCTGGTGATGTACTTAGTTAAGAGAAATAAGGACTGCTAGGTCCACCTTGTGAAATGATTTATACAATACAATTAAGTATGTACTCTATTAGGAGTTTCTACAAAGGACTAGCAGGTCCACCCTATTCAAGGATTTAGGATTGATGCACCTGTTAGGATGAATCAGTGGATTGATCTCTAGTATGCAACTTTGTTTGTTGATGAAGATCATTTAAAGTAAACCAATCACTTGACTGTGATAGATGAGTCTCTGCCTTTCCTTATGCTACTTTTAGCCTTCTAAGTACTCTGCTCTTTCATATTTGCTTGTACGTCATGTTCTATGTTTTGGTTACACTCTTGGACAATCAAAATACCTTATACTTATATCCATCCAAATAATTATATTACAAGTTGGCTGCAACTTCAATAGTTCCAAAAATAATTACCAAGTCGGCTAAGTGTTGTAACTTGGGTCCAATGGCTTACTTTGGTGATACTACATACACTTGAGCAACACTGTCACCTTGGCTAACTTTGGCACTCGGTTGATACTGGATGCTCAGTTGATACTAATCACTTGAAAAATATTGTTGGCTCAGTTCACACTACTCTACCTGATAAACAAGAATACTTTGCTGACTTGGTTTACACTAGAGGTCGATAGATAGTGTCAACTCAGTTGACACTAAACTCGGTTAACATTGCAACTTGGTTTACACTTCTTTCTGCATGCTTGTATGTTGTTAGCTTGGTTCATTCATGAGCTTGGTTAACACTTCTATCTAGTAGCTCGATCACTAAAGACTTCTCATAATGACTAATTGTTTTGGCACTAATTAACAATATGTCTTTCCATGAGGTTAACAATCTCCCCCTTTGGCATTAGTGACAAAAACACTTATTGTGCACAAGATCTAAAATCAAAATTCTTCAGTCAAAGTCCCTCTTAGAGTGTGCTCTATTCTATAGCTTGGTTTTTACTGAGGACTCTGCAACTCAGTTTGAACTGAAAGCTTCTTTTTTTTATTTTCCAAAATTTTTTTTGTTTATCTTCTTTTTACATATCTTTTTTTTATTTTGATTAGTAGAATCATTTTACATCAAAATCATGGATTTACTCTCTCTCTCTCTCTCTCTCTCTCTCTCTCTCTCTCTCCCACACACACACACACACACACACACACACACACACACAGGGAAGAGTGACCAACTTCCTTGATCATACTTGATGTAGTTATGCTTGGAGTCCTTGGAGTCCTTCTTGCCTTTATGTTTTTTTCTTTTCTTCTCATCCTTGATTTCCTTATTTGGACACCTAGTAGCAATGTGACCAAATTCTTCACAAGAAAAGAAGATCAAAGGAACTTCACCTTTGTACTTTCCTTTGCCTTTGGAATACTTCTTTGCAAGCATCACTTCAACAACTTAAATATCACTGTCTAAAATTTCTTTTCATGTTCCATCTTCTTCACCTCCTGATTGATTAGATTTAGACTTTTTTCCCTTTTCTTTGAATGTGATTTTTCCTTTAAATGCATATTCAATATTTTTTTAAGCAGGAATATAGTTATCATAGTTATCTAATTCAAAAATTGTCAATATTCCAACTAGAGCATCCAAGCCTAATTTGTTATTTGGATCACACCTCTTTTCTTGAATAGTAGACAATCTAATTTTGCATAAATAGGAAGAAGAGTTTTGAGCACTTCACTTACAATAGTTTCCTCCTTAATGTCTCATTCAGATGCTTTGATTGCACTTACACTAGCCTTGATTCTATCCACATATTTTACAATGTTTTCATCTCCTCTCATTCTTATTTGATTAAATTGTCCTCTAAGGCTTTCTACTTTGGCTCTTCTTACATTGTCATCTCCTCCATAGATATCTTTCAGTTTGTTTCACATTTCAAAAGTAGTTTTGAAATCCTTTACCTCATCAAATTTAGCATAACTGGAGCAGATGCAATGCTAATCATCATGATATTATGATTCTTCTTTTCAGCAATATCTTAAATTGATAATGTTCTAGTGGGAATTTTGTATTTAACATCAAGATATTTGCAACCTAAATCACTAGTGGTAGCTAGATGTAACCTCATTAGTCCTTGCCATGCTGGTTAATTGTCTTTGTTCATCTTGGGAATCTCTCTTTTGTAAGACATCCTAATCTTTAGATTAGGTCCTCGAAACCTTCTCTGCAAGCACCAAAATCTCTGATACTAATTGTTGGAAATATAAGAGGAGTAACTGAGAGGGGAGGGGTGAATCAGTTACTACAAAAATAAATCACAGATCCCTTAGATGTCAGTACAAAATGCAAACAAATAACTAAATACTGTTAAAGCTCAGTAAACACACAGAATGTTGTAACTCGGTAATAACTGGATTAGTTCAGTAAATGATTAACAAACAAGCCTTTAGATGTTATCTGTTATTACTATTACTTTAACTTAGTTGAAAACACATAAAAGAAAATAGCATGAACACATTTGATACCAGGATTTAATGTGGAAACCCAATTTGGAAAAAACCACCAATTACAACTAGTTACTGTTTTCACTCTTCTGAAGTGAACCCTATTAGGAGCCAATTTTGTTAAAGGTTACAAAACAAACTATTTTGTGTGACCTTGTTAAAGTATTTAGTCATGCTTTAGGAGTGGCCTTGTTAGAGGTATTGAGAGCAATTCAATGGAATTGCCACCTTATTAGAGTATTTTAAAATAGTTGTTACACCAACTCTCTTACGAGATTTAGATCACTACTACAATGGTTAGAGAGGAACAATGAGATAACCTGATTTGAGTGCAACTAAATTGCTGATTTTAGATCTCTGTTTTGGCTTACACTTGATCCTTCCTGATTGAATATAGCTTTTCTGCTCCACAAGGATATTATGCTTATCCTTCAAATTCGCTTCCTCTACTCATCATTAAATCTTCAATCACATCTTCATGAATTACACACTTTGAAATCACAACTTGACCTTATACTTATATCTTTCACTTTGTCAAGTTGGCTTAAACACAACTTAGAATATTAAATATTCATCACCTTAGTTGGCTGGAATCAATAGATAAATCAATTAAGGTTAATATGCCAAAATAAGAAAATCATTCATTAGCCAACACAACTCAGTAGAAACTAACTCAAAAATGATTTCTTTTGTTAACAAATAGAAGCTTGGTTAACACTGCAAACTTGCGAAAATCATTTGGGAACAGAGTTAGCTCAGTTAGCACTGGTTCCATCTAACTTTCCTTCATTAACCAAGTGAGCTCGGTTAACACTCACTTTTTGCTTTTTACTTTGACACCTGAGATAACTTGGTAGACACTACCTTCTAAACTAGGCAAACATAGGAACGCTCGGCAAACACTAAGAATTGTCTTCACTACCTGAGTGAGCTCAGCATATACTAACTTATAATGATATGACATTTGTGTAACATCAAAGACAACACATAATTAATTAATTGTATCCAACAAGAGGGATGATTCATTCATTTGGAAGAGGAGTGAGTGTGGAGAGTAGTTGAAGAGCAAGTTTTTCCTGAATTTGTGGACAAATTGCCAAATTTGAGGTAGTTTATAGCAGGATTATGATGGAGTTGTGAGTGTATGGATATAAAACCGAAAGTGAGGTAGTTTACACTTGGGTCTTGGATAATGTTGGAGCCGAGCTAGTAGCTATGACTTGAAAAACAAGGAGATTGCTTAGTGGGCTTGTGAGCACAAGTTTGGATCTTCCTTGGAGATTTCTACCAAAGTGTGATCTAGACTAGCTAGAGTTTGGATTGGATCTTGAGGGATCTTACAGTGTTGTTATTGTAATTTCTTTGTATTTGGTTGTAACCGGTAAGGCCTTACAACCCTACACATTACATGTAATCAATTATATCTACGAATAAATTATTATGATTTGGGATCATATGTTGCTTCTTGTTATTTTGTTTCTACTATGTGGTTATTTTTTGGGGGCTAGGACATCTCCTTTGGGGATTCTTCGACCTTGCACTGTGTCAGGTGGTATGAAAGCGAAGGTTGTTCCTAAGCATTTAGACCAAATTCGTAGATCTGGAATAGAGTGATGAGGGCAATGACGATGATGAACTCCCTCACCCTCTAGGTATTTATTTTGTATCCCATGGATAGGTGTTTATACTACTGGTATGCAATATGCCTAGATTTTTTAGTCCCTTCAAATTCTCCTTAAGGAGATACACGAGATTAAGGATAAGATGAGCCTAGTGATGGCTAAGGGTATCCTCACTAGAAATAGTCTCATTTATTTTCTTGGATTTCATATTCAATTTGCCTATATAGGCATACACCCATCTACTAGTTAATTAAGGACACCAAAAACCTATAGGATACCCCCGTCTACAACCATAGGTATAATAGGAGCCTAATATAGTAGCGTTGTCATAGTAGAGATTGGAAAAAGAAAATAAATCTAGGCCCAAACCCAAGTGCTTTAAGCATCATAAGAATAAAGGGTCATTCAATAAAATCATAAGCCTTTTAAAAAATAATTTTAACAAAAAGGGCATTTTTTTAGCATGAAAAGTTCATCCCATATCCTCCTAGACAATAATAATGTTTCGAGGATGAATTGTGACTTGATAAATTCAGTCTTCTTAGGTCAAAAAGTGTGAGGAAGAATATGTTTGACTTTTAGAGACAAGACTTTGATCTTGTAAGAGATATTGGGCCTCTAACAATAGATGTCCTTTAGACCCCCTTCCTTAGGGGTGAACTTAATATTTCCTTTCTTGATAATTGTTCCAAAGACTGAACATGTAAGGCCTCAACATAGACCTTATGAAGTTTGAGACCAACACAAGAGCATAAGGCTTTGTAAAATTCACAAGGAAAGCCATCAAAACTAGGAGTCTTATCATTAGCCAAAGAAATAACAAATGTTTTGACATCATTAAGGGTTAGCATCTAATCCTACAAGATTATTTAACAATCTAAAAGACAGGAATAAATAGGTATAAGGAAATTGATGTAAATAGCATCAATGGAGTAAACGACTCAGTGTGATACATGTTTATCCATTCAAAATTCATAAAATAATTTCATTATATCTAGGAATCTCATGAGGAAAAACAAAGCACTTTCCAACACAAAAACATCAACCCTTCTCCATTTGCATATCCTGATTACTATATCTGATTCCATTAATCATAACTTCTTTTCTAAAACTCTTCTTGCAAAACCCTCTAGTGGAATTTTTCAAAATTATATCTATTAAAACATATCCAAAGCTGAGCCAAAAATAATAAATTATTTACAGGTTATAGTCTTTTCATGTAGACCCGTTTTCTCTGTCATAAATCAAAAGTAAAACCAGTAACCCTGCCCAGGGCATCTAATAACTTCCTTAAAAAAATCAAAATGAAACCAAACAAATTATCAAGAAACCTTATATGATTCTAGTTTTTGAATTTATAATCCATTAATTTTTCTAATTCATAAATCATTCTATAAGCACAAATCATTGTCTGCAACTTCAATAGAGATCCTTAAAAACTAGTCTTCATTAAAATGAACATAACTTACACATATCTAAATAAAAATGACTCAAACAAATTGAAAATGAAATATAGTTCATATACCCTTCTAGTGAATATGACTAGATTTTTATTTTTTATCTAAATCTGTCCATACCAAACATTTAAATCCGACCATAGTTGGGCATCCTCAAATATGAAAATAACCACTTTTACCAAAACTAGCATAACTTCTTCAAAACTTAACAAAATTGCTCCAAACCAAAAAGAGAAAGAATATTATTCATCCTAATATTCAAATGTTTAGAATATACATGGGTTCTAGGATGTAAATGGCCATACGAGACCTATAACCAACACAAAAATAGTTAACACCAATCAAAATGACAAGTTCTTAAGAACCCAATTGTTCCAAAATGATCTCCTCTTCTTCTCATTCATTCCTTTCTATTTGGAATGATAAATAAAATTATTTTAAAATGGTTGTGGTTGTTTACAACTTCCCGACCGCATTTTAAACCAACCCAGAATATTCTTTTAACCCTTGTACATTTTTCAATGCTTCCTTAAGGACTCCCATTACAATGCAAAATTATTTTTTCTAGTTTTTAATACATCATAATGCAAAGTTAAGCATTTTAATCATTTCTTTAACATGGCTTATATGAAATTCTAAATGACTTAAATATTAAAATATTATGAAATTCATCATAATGTCTGAAGGGTTCAGATGCTCCTGCATCATACTCCTTGGCTTAAAAAATTTCCATGTCCCATGGAAATGTGTAGAGGAGAGTTCTACAAAAAAAATCTTTCACTTCCTTGTGTTTACCATTGGTTCCATGCTTCTATTGTGTACTCTATCTTTTTCAAATGACTCCCATCAATGGAGTGAAGACTAGCTGCTAGCCATCATGCTTCATGCTATATTCTTCATTACACAACCTTATTATCATCTTAACCATACAAGATGCTAGAAGATGCTTCCCACCCTTCTCTTAGTGGTTGCTCTCATGCACCTTCTAACTAGCTACAACTTAATGGAGATAGTATCAAGATCCCGACTTGAGATCTTCACATATGCAATCGCAACTACGTCCTTCTTGCAACTGTGATGAATTCACATCCCACTAGTTATATCTCTACCCACAAAAACACCAGATGTTTCACTGGCTCTGATACCAATCTGATGTAAATGGCATCAATTTAGTAAACCAATTAGCGGGATACATTTTTATCCCTTAAAAATTCATAAAATAATTTCATTATATCGAGGAATCTCATGAGGCAAAATAAAACACTTTCCAACACAAAACATCAACCCTATTCCATTTGCATATCCTGATTACCATATCTGATTCCATTAATCATAACTTCTTTTCTAAAACTCTTCTTGCAAAACACCTCTAATGGAATTTTTCCAAATTATGCCTATTAAAAAATATCCAAAGCTGAGCCAAAAATAATAAATCCATTACACTTATAGTCTTTGCATATAGACCCATTTTCTCTGTGATAAATCAAAAGTAAAACCAGTAACCCTGCTTAGGGCATCTAGTAAATTCCTCAAAATGACTCCAAATGAAACTAAACTAATTATCAATCAACCTTATATGATTCTAGTTTTTGAATCTATAAGCCATTAATTTTTCAAAGTCATAAATCATTCTATAAGCATAAATCATTGTCTGCAACTTCAACAAAGATCCTTAAAAACCTATCTTCATTAAAATGAACATAACTTACACATATCTAAATGAAAATGACTCAAAAAAATTGGAAATGAAAGCTAGTTCATACACCATTCCAATGAATATAGCTAGATTTTTTGTTTCATCCAAATGTGTCTGTACCAAACATTTCAATCCGTTTGTAGTTGGGCATCCTTAAATCTGAAAATAACCACTTTTACCAAAACTAGCATAACTTCTTCAAAACTTAACAAAATTGCTCCAAACTAAAAAGAGAAAGAATATTATTCATCCTACTATTCAAATGTATAGAATATACATGGGTTCCAGGCTGTAAATGGTCATACAAGACCTGGAACCAACACAATGGAGTAAATAGCATCAATGGAGTAAACCAATTAGTGGGATACATGTTTATTCCTTCAAAATTCAAAAAATATTTTCATTATATCGAGGAATCTCATGAGGCAAAAAAAATCACTTTCCAACACAAAAACATCAACCCTTCTCCATTTGCATATCCTGATTACTATATCTGATAACGTTAATCATAACTTCTTTTCTAAAACTCTTCTTGCAAAACCCTCTAGTGGAATTTTTATAAATTATACTTATTAAAACATATCCAAAGATGAACCAAAAATAATAAATCCATTACACGTTATAGTCTCTGCATGTAGACCCATTTTCTCTGTCATAGATTAGAAGTAAAACTAGTAACCCTGCCTAGGGCATCTAATAACTTCCTCAAAACGATTCCAAATGAAACCAAACTAATTATCAATAAACCTTATATGAGTATTTTTTTTGAATCTATAAGCCATTAATTTTTCCAATTCATAAATCATTCTACAAGCACAAATCATTGTTTGCAAATTCAACAGAGATCCTTAAAAATCAATCTTCTTTAAAATGAACATAACTTACACATATCTAAATGAAAATGACTCAAACCAATTGGAAATGAAAGCTAGTTCATATACCCTTCCAATGAATATAGCTATATTTTTTGTTTCATCCAAATGTGTCCATACCAAACATTTAAATCTGAGTAAGTTGGGCATTCTCAAATCTTAAAATAACCACTTTTACCAAAACTAGCATAACTTCTTCAAAACTTAACAAAATTGCTCCAAACCAAAAAGAGAAAGAATTTTATTCATCCTACTATTCAAATGTATAGAATATACATGGGTTCTAGGCTAAAAATTTTTGTTCAAGGCCTGGAACCAACACAAAAATAGTTAACACCAATCAAAATGACAAGTTCTTAAAAACCAAATTGTTTCAAAATGATCTCCTCTTCTGCTTATTCATTCCTTTCCATTTGGAATGAACAATACAATGATTTAAAAGTGGTTGTGGTGGTTTACCACTTTCCAACCATGTTTTAAACCAACCCATTACATTCTTTTAACCCTTGTACATTTTTCAATGCTTCTTTAAGAAAAGAACCAAGATTTGTAGCTGACACAGTTGAATTCTTGAAGTAATCAAAATGTGTTGATGATAGGGATTGATGAGCTACATTATTTAATAAATAGAAAGTATTAGTTGAGTTATCAAAGGCTAAGATTTGAGGAGATGGCTAAATTCATTGAATTTTTTGAATCTAATCGCAACCCTAAGATCTATGGTTATGTTTAAAAGAAAAAAGGTCAAAGCTACCTATATAAGGAGGCATATGAGATGTTTTCAGTTGTTGTTGGATTGGAATTTGTGAAGAGCAGCGGAGAATATACTTGTGAAGGAGAAGTGTGAAGTTTGTGATGTGGGAGATTGCTTGAAGAGTTTCAAAGCATATCTGAGTTGTTGAGAGAGACAGAGTCCAATCTATGGACTAGTATTGAGCTAAATGGAGATCTAAATTTGCAAAGTGAGTTGTATATTATTAGATCAAACCTAGCTATTACTTTTGAATTACTGTGGCAATAGTAAAATTCTTTTGATTAAGGTTGACCTAACAAACACTTGTAAATCCTTTAACAAGGTGACATTCTAAGGAAATTTTCTAAAGACCTCTAACAAGGCTACTCCTAATAGGGTGATTAAATCCTTTAACAAGGTCACACCTAATAGTATATTTTGTAACCTTTAACAAGATTGGATCCTAATAGAGCTCACTTTAGAAGAGTGAAAATTTGTAGCATGTTACTAGGTGGTTTTTTTCCAAATTGGGTTTCCACATTAAATACTGGTGTCAAACATTTGTGTGAATACTTGTTATGTGTGTATGCTACTTACTATTTTAAGTTGGAAGCTTATTATTAATTGTGATATTATTTTTCTATTCGACACTTACTAAACAAAAAGAAGGACAAAATGAATAAATAAGTTGAATGGTGATGAACAATTTTATTTGATATGTTATTCATGACTTTGATTGAGTTTTTTAGAGTTGTAAAAGTTGATTTTATGCATCTAGACCTGGGGTAACTGATAAATATTTTAAAAATTGCTATTAGAACATTGGTGCTTGTGAGAAAGTTTGAAGAACTTAAAGGTAAAGATCAAAATGTTTAAGAGAGAGGTACCCAAGTTGAGCAAGGAGAACTTCTTAGCATGTAAAAGGCTAATGAAGTTGCATCTATCTAGTAGTGGAGACTCTACACTTTACTATCTAGAGAATGAGTACATTGAGGTTCCTATATCTATTACAGTTGAGACATTGAAAGAGAAGCAAGAGCGTAACCAAATGATGGTTGAACTCGCATCCTCCTTGAGCTATTCTAAATTTGAAGAACTAAAAGAATGTGAAAATGTAAACAAGTGTGGGATAAGTTGGCATTGATCCATGGAGGAGACACAAATGTGTTGAGAGCCAAGGCATAAAGTTTAAGAGGAAATTTTATGACATGAAGATGAAGGAAGGTGAGAATGTGGCACAATATATTGGAAGAGTCAAAGATGTAGGGAATAAAATCAGGAGTGTTGGTGGTATCATATCTGAGGAAACAATGATCAACAAGGTATTGATAACTTTACTTCCTATCTATGCTATTAGAGTTTCTGCAATACAAGAACTTAGTGTTGGAAATGTAATGCAAGCTGGGGGGAATCAAGAACCACTTAAAACTCCATTCACTTAATCCACTTTGTTATTGTTGTCTAATCTACTTTCATGCATAGAACATAAAGCAACAAAGTAACAACATCATAACACAATATTTGTTAACCTAGAAACCCTCCAGGTAGAAGGTAAAACTAGGGTGGGGATGACACCCATAATGCTTCACTACTTTAGTAATAAAGTTGGTCTATTAAGGCTTACAATTGATCACTTCTGGTGATGTATTTAGTTAAGAGTAATAAAGACTGCTAGGTCCACCTTGTGAAATGATTTATACAATACAATTATGTATTCTATTAGGAGTTGCTATAAAGGACTACTAGGTTTGCCCTGTTCAAGGATTTAGGATTGATGCACCTGTTAGGATGAATCAGTGGATTGATCTCTAGTATGCAACTTTGTTTGTTGATGAAGATCATTTGAAGTAAACCGATCACCTAACTATGATAGATGAGTCTCTACCTTTCCTTATGCTACTTTTAGCCTTCTATGTACTCTGCTCTTTCATACTGGCTTGTACATAATGTTATTCTATGTTTTGGTTACATTCTTGGACAATCAAAATACCTTATACTTATATCCATCCAAATAATTACATTATAGGTCAGCTACAACTTCAATAGTTCCAAAAACAATTACCACATCAACTAAGTGCTATAACTTGGGTCCAATGGCTTACTCGGGTGATATTATAAACACTCGGGCAACATTGTCACCTTGGCTAACTGTAGCACTTGGTTGATACTAATCACTCAAAAAACACTGTTGGCTCGGTTCACACTACTCTGCCTGATAAACAAGAATACTTTGCTGACTCGGTTTACACTGGAGCTCGATAGATATTATCAACTCTATTGACACTATAACTCGGTTGACACTTCTTTCTGCATGCTTCGGTGTTGTTAGCTTGGTTCATTCATGAGCTTGGTTAACACTTCTGTCTAGTAGCTCGATCACTACAGACTTCTCATTACTTCCCATAATGACTAATTGTTTTGGCACTAATTGACAATATGTCTTTCCATGAGGTTAACAATCTCCCCCTTTGACATTAGTGACAAAAACACTTATCGTGCACAAGATCTAAAATCAAAATTCTTCAGTCAAACTCCCCCTTAGAGTGTGCTCTATTATGTAGCTAGGTTTGTACTGAGGACTCTACAACTTAGTTTGAACTGAAAGCTTTATTTTTTATTTTCCAAAATTGTTTTTGTTTATCTTCTTTTTACATATCTTTTTGTAGTACACATTTTCTTGTTCCTATACATATCTTATGCTCTAAGAATTCACAACTATAACAAGTATTGGGTAATTTCAAATAAAACATATTCTAGGTGAAGTGTTCACCACCCGCCTAAATATCAGTTGTCTCCATGAGATCTTGAGATAAATCAACGTAAAAAAAAAAACCGTCTTTTGGGAAGAGCATGAAATAAATGGTTCGATTCCATGCAACCCACCCTACCAAGGCTTTAAGCAACATTTTGCAGGAACAACCAATAAGGCAAAGGAAGATCTAGAATCTCTATTGAAATGAGGACCTTAAGCCTTTTTTCATCTGAGATAGTGAAGTCTCGTGACATGGCTGGAAAACAAACAAGGATGACCTAACAAACTAGGGTCACAAAGAAACCCTTGGTGATATAATTTTGGATGACATCAAGCCAAATCCAATGAGGGGTCCAAGCTTTGGCCACTTTCTTATGAAGCATGCTTTCAAGTAGAACCCTCCCCACAAAATATGCAATCAAAGAAAATTTCTCAAGCCAATCCTAAGCATCATAAAAATCTTGTAAATGAGCATCAACTTTCAGGAAAAGTCATACCTTATGAAACACCTTCAAATTAAACTTGTGAGGCTACTTGTTTAGAGGAGCCATGATTGTTCATTGCTAAACTCCAACACCAACATCGATTGCCATGCCAAATTTGGTCAAAGACATATTAAAACTTGAAATCTTGCTATAAATGTGAAATGAAGACACATAGGCTCAAGGATTTAGAGCAATAGTACAATAGACAATAAAACCCTATGAAAGCTCATTCCCACAATTTCATATAACCATCATTTTGAGTATTTTGGTCTTGAAGAATCTCACCAAAAAATGAGTAATATTATAAGTATATCTTAAACTATAATTTTTTAATTTTTAATTTTCATTTTGACTATAGAAAGTTAATAATACAAATTTATTTTCATCTCACTTTTTAAATTATATTTATCTTAATTTAATATAATTGGTCCAATAAATACCATTCATTTCGTATGACATATTTAAATAAATTTGAAATAGTGAAATAGAGAAAATATGAGATTGGCTAAAAGAATGAATATTTGCATATTTTTGTTTTGCGGGGAGGAATAATAATGCATCTAATACATTCAATTTCCTTTATTAGTCTATTAATAAGCATATAGAATTAAAAATAAAAGAGCAACAAATGATAAATACGAGATATAATATCTCACAAGTCAAGTTATTATATCACTATTAGGCTATAACTATGTAATTTTGAGTCATACTCGTTAAACCATACAAAAAAGCCAAAGACAAATGCTTCACTTGTATGAACATTAAATAAATAGAAGAAAACTAAATGTGAGAAAATGAATTTTGTTTGAAAGAATTTTAAGTGAATGAGTCTGACTTACATAATAGGCATAACAATATTACAATTAAGCAACAATAGCATATTTTATATTTTTTAAATTGAAATAATAATAATGATAATGAATACCATTTCACCAAGGTCTTACATGTCATTATCTCATATATGAGAGGTGCCTTAGTTTAATGACTTTCTTTTTACATATTAAGGAAAAAAATTGATTGTCAATTGTTTTTTAGTTTTAAAATAATTAACAAATTATTTTAATTTACATTTTTAAAAATTAAATTCCTGCCTGATTTCACTTTTTCTTTTTATTGCTCTTACTTTGTTTTTTTTTCAAATTTTTTTATTGAAATAAGAATCTAAGAATTAGAAAGCGATTACAATTAGCGTATCATTACCTCATAAATCCAACGTCATCTGACGACATGTGCCGAATAAAATCTGCAAAATGTCGTAAAATCAAAGATTTCTATTTCTCTCCCTAACCGTGCACGTGTCAACCATTCAGCGATCTCTTTTTCAATTGTCCGTATCATACTTTTTGACAAGTTGCCTTGATGATGATTTTCAGAAATCCGATCTGGTCAAGTTGCATGGAAAGTAGCGAATTATCTGGTGACACTTGTCAGAAAAATGTTCGATTAAGAAGCACTTCATCCTTTCGGTTGTTCAAGGCAACGTGTATGCCGCATCTAAGATGTAACGTTAAAAATTATTATTAGCTAATTAAAAATTAAAATACAATGAATATACTCTTTTTAATTATTTTATTAGAAAATAAATTTTAAAATTTAAAGGAAAAAATTAAAATGAGTTGTTTTTAAAATTGAAAGTATATACTTTTACATTATATTTTCATTTGATATTTATAAGATATTTGTCTTCCATCAAATTTTATAAATATTTAAATGTAATAATGTTTGGAATAAAAAAAAATACTTTCAAATAATATCATATAATATGAAAAGATTATTTTTAATTTAGAAAGAGACATAATTGATATATTATATTTTTCTTTTATTTAGAAAGAGACATAATTAATCTATAACAAGTTTTCACATCAATGACCACACTTAACTCATATTTGTTTTTAAAAAATACTGAAAAAGAAATGAGGTGAAGAATGAAGAGAGAACACCGGAAAAAATTGTCTTCAATGTGATGGCATGGAGTGTGATGGAGTTAAAATTATCTTATAGGTAGAGGCAATAGAAGATGATTAAGTCCACAAGGTAGAGATGAGATTATAATATGGGTTGATTGGTGAAGATTGTCTCTAATTAGAAGGCAGAACAAAATTATTCAAGAGGCAAGATTTAGATTTTTTACTAACTATTACATCTATTAATTATCATTTATTTTAATGATATTACTAAAAAAATGTCAAATATAAATCTCTTAAAAAACTAATTTTAATAAAAATTATATATATATATATATATATGACATAAAATAACCTTTCCCTTACCAATTGTGGATTTTGGGGATTTTTATTTTTTACTTAGGAACATATTATTATGATAAAGCAAAATTCATTACTTATAACTTCAATTATTAAGGAATGGTGTTTTATTAAAAAAAAAAAATCTAGATGTTAGGTAAATAGATAAATTTAAGTTATTTAATTAATTATTATTAGATTAGTATAATATAGGCTTAATTGATAAGTGATTATTTGCTAGTCAAGTTGAGACATTAATAATTTAATAATAAGATTAGTATGAATCTTATGTCTTTCATGTACTCAATTTTATTTGACTTAGGGAAAATTAGGTTTATGATATATAAATAAGTTAAATTAAAATTCAAGTATTAAAGTGTATTTAAATTTAAATTTCTATTAAATCGAATTTGAATTTAGAGTTGCATCTTGGCCTTATTATATTGACCATATTAGTGAATTCCTTGTGATACAACCTCACATTAGATAGTTTAAAGATTTTCTATTAATTAATTCATAATGAGATATGCTCAACTGAAATGCTTTGTAACTTGAGATGAAAATAGACAAATTATATAATATTTCTACCTTGTTAAAAATGAAAATAAATGAATCAATAATACACAATCCTACACAATTTGAAAATTTGATACACATTACAAATAGCATATATACCTTAAAAATAAAATAAAACTTGAAAAACTCAAATCCTAAAGATACTATTTAAAATCTAATAAAAACCGACAGCCTGCCGACACATGTCGTGAGCTAATTCGTATCTGCATTGCAACTCCCAGAAATTTGGCTCTGAATATCAACTCGAATAAAAATTCGTACGGAGACTACCACGTGGAACGTTTAAAATTATATTCGGGAACATGTCAGCAGAAGGTCTCGTGGGTATATTAAAATATCAATCGATAATGTTATAAATTCAATACTCATGAAGAAATGTAGAGAGAGCGTACAAACAAAACAAAACATGTAAATTAGTCTATGGAAAAATTAATGTTTTCTATTTTATAATAATTATAATATAATAATTATAACAAGAGACGCAATGCGTCATAGTTTCTGCCTAATGCATAATGGTTGTAGTTGTAGATGAGTGAGGATCTAAATTAAGATTATGAATGCATTAATTTTTGCGTAGAAATGCACTTGTGATCTGATAGGATTGCTCATATTTTATAGTCAAAATAAAATCATGGTTATAGTAAAAAATTAAAATATATTATATTTTAATTAATGAAACTAAGAATTTAATTTTTATATTAAAACTCACATTTCTATAAGAAAAAATGAAATGTATTTAAATATAAAAATATTTTATAAGTAAAACTAATTGTTTAATTTTACACAATTAGAGAAAGTTTACTATTTAATATTTTGAATTTCTAAATTTTTCATAAAATTAAGTAATTTTTAATTATGAAATAATATCTATATAATTTAATATGTACATTTGTAAATAATAAATAGATGTAATACATATAAATTTGATGTTGATGAATAAATATGATGTAATAAATAGAAAATAAAATATAACTATTTAATTTTAATACATAGTTTATAAAAACCTAATAATAATTTATATATCTTTTAAAATTGAATTATTTCTATTTTGTGGTTATTTCTTTAGTATATTTTTTGATATAGAATATAATTATTAATTTAATATTAAAATATATATTTAAGTTTTAAATGTATTTAAACTAAATAAATGATAAATTGTTTAAATAAACAATATTAATAATAATAAATAATATAATTTAAAAATTGTAACAATTATCAATTATACATATTACAAATACTATTATAAAATATAATTAAAAAATAATATTGTTTGATTTATTTTTATAAAAGTAAAATAATAGTAATAATTTAACTACTTTTGTTAAAAAAGAAAAGATTTAAAAAAATAAGAAATTCAAATACAAAGATATAACATATTGAAATTATATTAAAAAGACACACACACACACACACACACACACACACACACACACACACACACACACACACACACACACACACACACAAATATATATAACTTATGTATTATATGAAGTTTTAGGAACAAGTTATATCAAATAGTCAAAAATAAACATCAATGTAAAACTAATACTTAATATATTTAAAATAAGAAATTAAAAATATTTAACAGATTGTGATAATCAATATTGATTAGACATATTGTGTGAGGTGGAAGATAAAATGATTGAAAAAATAAAATCTTATCAACTTGTCACAAATGTGGAAAAGATAAAGTTATAATTAATACATTCATTAATGCAAGATGAAGTTTTTTTTATTGAATAATGCAAAAAAAATAATATACAGAAAGTCAATCAAAAGTTCATAAAGTGGACAACATGATCAGCAACTAATCGGCTCTAAAGAGCTACAACCAATCAGCAACTAACCGGCTCTAAAGAGCTATGACCAAACAAAGAACATTACAGCTGAATGTTAACACAACCAGCTCAAAAGAGCTACAACCGAACAACGAACATTACAGCTTGAATGTTAACATTCGTTGAAGCTCCTTTGAGCAAAAGGCATCTCTTTTAAAAAGCTGTAGCAGCTGGTATTCAATCCTGTCAAGCTGGTTACTAATCTTCAACTGGGCCTTGGGTCCTCCCTGCAAAAGTTTACACAAAAAAATTATTTGGAAAATGATGTCAGAGTAAAATTGAAAAATTTCTCCTTCAAGATGCGTTGTAGAATTAGAAAATACAGCCCTACATCTGCACTTCCAAATGTTAAGTAAAATGATCTGCCACAAAGAGTCGCCCACAATATTACTTTTAAGATTAATACCAAAAATAGCTTCCTTCCAACTTAAAGAATGTTCGAAGATCGCTGGAAGAAAGGTGAAGACAGCACTCCACTTTTTCTTAGCCCATATACAATCCCAAAAGAGATGTTTCATATCTTCCTCTCGCAAACAAAATGGGCATTTAGCAGGTTGGGTCAGCAAACATCTCAGCCTACTACCAACTGGCAATTTGAAATGTAAAACTTTTCAGGCCAAGAGTTGAGCATTAGCCTCAGCTTTAGACAGCAAGTTCTGGGCACTCAAATTACTCCAAGTGGTTTCATTGAATTTGCAATTCCATTTATTATTAAGTCGTGGATTTAAAGGCATTGGCGGCACAAGATTTAAATAGATTTTCCTGAGGGGGAGGTGGCCAAATTGATGAGTAGACAGCCATAACCAGTCCTTTGAAAAGTTGCATTCCAATGGAGTGCAGATTTTCATGGCAAGCTCAATAGGGACTAGTGATTTAACAAATATAATAAAGTCTTTGAACCTGCTGTGCAAAAGAAAACTATGTTTAATGGTTGTCCAAGACGCCCAATCAAGAGAATTGAAGTCCCACAAATATTTGAACTTACGAACTCCTTTCTTAAAAAGATAATGAGCATGTTTATGAAAAGCTACAGCAAGAGGTTGTTTATGATATTGAACCAATTTGTTCCACCAAATAGAAGAATCGCTGAAATTGAAACCATGCTGTAAGGAATGATTTCTCCAATTCAAAAACTTGCAAACTGACTGCCAAGCTTTCCAGATAGACTGCAAAGGAAGGGAAGCTTTAATTTGAAAGAAAGGGGCCAATAGAATTTTATCCACCCATCTAACTGATTGCCATCTATTATAAGAAAATGCTTGAGAAATACGGAACTGAACCAACTTCTTCCAAGGTTCCTCCCCATCAATAATTCTAATTATCCACTTGGCAGCTAGGCAAACCCCTTGAGTTTGAGGGTCCAATAAGCCCAAGCCACCCTTAGATTTAGGTTGAATACAATGCAACCATGAGGTAACTGTATAACCAGCATTACCACTCCATTTAGACCATAGAAAGCCTCGAATAAGTTTAGTAAGATCATTATAGCATTTTTTGGATGGCATCTAGCATGAAGAATAATAGACATGAGAAGCCAAAAAAATACGATTAACCACTTGGATCTTGCCAGCTAGAGATAAGTACTTATTTTCCCACACATACAACTTGGCCAATCTCTCGTTATTTGGGCATTCCCTTTGGACTGGGCGTCTCTTTGGCTGATATGTGGAAATGGTTTCTTAATGCAAGATGAAGTTGTTAGAAAATATTTGTATTTTTGGTTGAAGAAAATTAATTTTCTCCCCCACCAAAAATAGTATGGACCAATAGAATGGATGAAAAATCTGATTTATAAAATAATAAAAAATTAGAAAAAGATATAAACATTTGAAATCTCATATAATCTTTTAAATTCTTAGATTTGATTGGTTAGTGTTAATGTCATATTTGGATTGATATGAAAGCATAAGTATTTCTGCCTTGGCAGTAACTAATTATAATAACAAATGTAGTTTGTTGAAAAAATCAACTTAAGAGATCTGAAATGTTCCACAAAATATTCACTCAATCAAATTCGGAATGAAAATCTAATTTTAAAACCTTTTTAAAATTTCCTTTATACACATAATTTATCCAACTGGGAAGTAAATGCAATGGTACATTTTGTACAAACTTTTCTGAAACATAAACTTTTTAGGAGATGACTATATACTTCCCAAGAAAAAGAGAAAAAGAAAAATAACAATGGTGAATCGGTGATATTATCTCGTGACACTTGTCAAACAATGTTGGAGTTGCGGAGATTTGGGGGAATCGGGATGGATGTTTTTTCTTTCTGTTGTTGAAGCCAAATCAACCAATATAACTTTTATAATTTACAAAATAAAACATATTTAAAAACTTTTAAAAAGGAAAGAATTGAAGAAATAAATGTTAAAATTGAAAATATCAGTTCTTACATTATATTTTCATTGGACATTCATAAAAAAATATTTAAATATTTGTGTTGCATTCAATCATATAAAAATCTCATTTAAATGTAATAATGTTTTGGAAAAAGGATATTTTAAATAATATCATATAATATTAAAAGATTATGAAAAATTAGTTCATTTAAGCTTTGTGAAGAATATGAAGTGGAATGGAGGAAACGGGGAGCAGATGGCATTTTCAGCATGTAACAACCAAATGTTGAGCCAGGGCATCTAAGCCCTACCTTGTTCTTGACTTCTCTGTGTGTGCGAGGGGGGGGGGGGGGGGTTGATTGATCAATTTCGTGGGGGGTGTTTTTTGCTGCAGCTGCTTTCTAATGCCCTGGCCTCCTCACGATTGGCCTCTTTTCTACGGGTGAGGACCTCTTCTAATTAGTGGTGACTAGGGCCAGTTTTTCCTTGCAGGGTCTTGGGACTTTGGATGACTATGTCTCAAGGCGAGCCATCTAGGGCTATGTCCGCCATGGATTTTCGTGTTGTAGTAGGCTTGAAATCATCAAGACAAGATGTGAGGTTTTTTGAAAATGCCCTCTTTTCTCTAAATATAGGATCTATGGAATCGAATTCATCTAGTGGATCTCAGATCTCAAAGATTAATGGCTACGTTGAGCATTGCAAAGAGAGACCTGAACTGGTAATCCTGTTTGAGATGATTGCTAAGGATATTGAATATTATTCAAAGCACTCTCTGTATTACAAATTTTTGGGACTGAGAGTGTCTCTTCAACTTTTGGAAACTTGGGATTGGAGGATTTGGATGGAGGTCACGCTGCTTGCAAATAATTTTTTCATGGTCACATTTATCTACTTGGTTGATTGCAATAAGTTTTTTTTTTTTTTTTGGGGGGGGGGGGGGGGGGGGGGTGGGGGGCTATTTTCACAACCAAGTTAGGTTGTTCGTCAAGCCATGGCATACAGCCTTTAATCCCTCTGAGGAGCTTCCAAATCATGTTCCAGTGTGGGTTCGATTACCTAGATTTCCAATTGAATGCTGTCGTGAGAATCTTCTGCACATGCTTGCTTCGATGCTTGGAAAGCAGTGGGGTCTTTTACACAAACCCTAGGTAAGAAAGGAATGACTTTTGCTCGAATTTGTGTGGAACTTTATTTGAGCAAACCTTTGCCAAATGTTGTGGATATGTGTACAGGCTCACATTCTTGGGTGCAACAATTGGATTACGAGACCCTTCCTTTTCAGTGTCACCTCTGTCATGAATATGGTCACCTGTTGTAAATTCCCAAAGGCTAAGACTATGGAGCCATAGCCTCTGCTTCCTCCTTATAACACTCATGGTGCTAATAAAGGGAAGAATCCTATTTTTGGTGAGGGAAAGGATGCTGAGGGTTTTGTTCTAGTTAGGGCTCGTAACCAAAATAGAGGTCATAAGAGAACTTTAATAGAGAGACAAGATGAGGATACTTTTAATAGGTTTGAGGTCCTAGATGACTTGGGTCAGCAAGAAGTTAATCCAAGATTATTTAGTGTGGCTTTGAGTGTGGTGGGTTATGGCCTGGAGCATAACACTCCCATTACTCCTTCTGCTCCACAAGAGGAATCTGCCATGCCTATGGTCACGGATGTGCAAACTAGGGCCTAGATGATGTCAGGTCCAAATGTTGAACTGGGATAGGGAGATGGAGTTATTTCTCTTCCTACACATATTGTTGCTTTAGATATGGCTAATAATGGCAAGTCTTCTCCTCAACTGGGCATTCTGCAAAAGGATGACAAGAAGGAGGTTTCAAAGAAAAGCACTAAAATTAGAAGAAAGAAAGATTTGGAAAAGATTAAAATGATAGGAGAGACTTTCGGTGGAGTCAAGGTCTATTAAGACCTTGGATTCTCATTTTTCAACTCCTTTGAAATGGTCATTATATCATGGAATGTAAGGGGCTTGAACAACGACCCTAGACAAAAATTTGTTCGAGAGATGGTAAGAAGTCATTCTCTTGATGTTCTTTTTCTTTAGCAGACCAAGATATCTGTTGAATGCATATGGGTTTGGCGCCTAAATTGTGGAAGAATGGTCAATGCAAGTGCATTGGGGCTCGAGAAGCTTCGAGGGGTGTGGCTTGTCTCTGGAACCCTCAGAATATTTAACCCTTGTGGTGGTTATCCTTCAAGTCCTCCTTATCCATGGTTTATTTGTGTCTTGAGTTGGGAGAGTCTATTCTTTTCTCTAATGTCTATGCTCCTGTTGAGTTCCAAGGTAAACTTCTTGTATGGAATAATATCCACTTCATTCATAGCCTATTTCCTTATTTGCCATGGATCATTGCTGGTGACTTTAATGCTATTATTGATTTATCTGAAAAATGGGGTGGTAATGCAAGACTTGAGCCCTCTTCATTGTTACTCCAGGATAATATATCAGCTCTCAACTTTGTGGGTATCAAACCTAGCAATGGTCAATTTCCTTGGAACAACAGAAGGGTGGGAGATAGTTGCATTGTTGAATGATTAGATCATTTCATAGTTCTTGCTTTTGGGTTAGGAAATTGTTATGAGATATGAGACTGGACAGGTTCGGATCACTGGCCTATAAATCTAGTTATTTCTTCTTTCCAGTTGCCTCAGAAGCCATCCTTCAAATTCCAACTCATGTGGCTATAGGACCCTAACCTTTATAGATATGTTGTTGAATGGTGGAGGGATAGTACGTCGGCTTATGGTACAGCGATGTATAATTTTGCTAAGCTCCTTCAATATGTTAAGTATCAGCTTAAACGGTGGAATCAACAATGATTTGGAAACATTTACCATGTGAAGCATGCTGCACAAGTTGAGTTGAATGATATTAAAGATAACATATTTCCACAATCCATGATAATGAGATTCCTGCTTCTGGGTAAGATTGCGTGAGAGTTTTTTGCATCAACATTTCGGATCATACTCAATGATCCATCATTAGGATGAGAGTGCTAAGAATAGATCATCCTAATGATGGATCATTGAGTATGATCTGAAATGTTGATGCAAAAAACTCTGACAAAATCTTACCCAGAAGCAGGAAACTCATTTGATGATATTACCAGGTTGATTAGGGAGGATGGGGTGTCTGAGAATTTGTTGTGGGAGGAGGTTAAGGCATTAAAAACTCTGGAGGAGTGGCAGCTAAGAGAGGAAATCTATTAGAAACAAAAAGCTCGGATTGAGTGGCTTTAGGAGGGAGATAAGAATACTACCTTTTTCTTCAATTTAGTTAAGGCCAGACGACATAGTAATTCTATATCAACTTTGGTGACTGACAAGGGAGAGGTTCTTTCTTCTACTCGGGATATCTCAAATGAAGCTATACAATATTTTGCTTCTTTATTTAGGGAGGACTCACAAGGGGACTTAGCTGAAGAGGCTCAGGTCCTCTCTTGTATTCCTTCTTTGGTTTCTTAGGAGATGAAGTAGCATCTTATGATTGTCATTTCTTTAGAGGAGTTAGAAAATATTGTTAAAGCTATTTGTCAATGGTATTTCTCTTGTTAAAGCTATTTGTAAGTATATTGGTAGTCTTGAAAATATTGCTCACTCTAAATATGTTAATATCGCTATTCATTATCCCTTTTCATCTTTTAAGTCCATCTTTGGTATTTATCCATCAAAACTAACTCCTTCAAATCTTCCATCCATTTTTAGTCTACATTCCTCCATCAAAGCTAAAGCCATCAAAACTTCCATCTGTATTGGGTCCTTATGTTCCCCATCTCTTATACCTTTCACTCCTATCTCTCTGTCCATTGTTCCCATCATACCACAAGGTCAACAAAGGCATTCATCCTTGACAAGTTTCCATCCATCCATCTATCCAAACCCACCATATCAACCTTATTAATCCACAAACCCCAAGTCTTTTGGAAGTAATTGGATGTACAATATAAGAATAAATACAATAACCTATTTACAAATAAACATCATTGTCTCCTATCTAATCGACAAGAGACTACAAATGTCCACTAAACAAGGAGAAAAATGAAAACAATTATGGGTTCCTAAATCCATCATTGAAGAAATGTGTCCTAAAGCATCCAAAGGAAAGAAAAATCAAAAGCTATGTACGCCAAAAATATCATATTATCTTATATATCAAAACCTCAAGCTCTTTCATTCATGATGTCTCCATCATTCCACCACCCTTCAAGGTGTGCATCAATTTTGATCTTTCCCACTTTTCCATTTACCCTTGCACAATCCTTTCAACATCCTATTCACTATCCTACACTTACCTTCTACCCTTCCATTCACTATTCTTCCACCAACTATCCATCCTCCTTCTATCCATCCAAAGAATAAACCCTTATCATCCATATACATTTTCTATCAGCTCCCTTCCATCACCATATCAACATCTTTGAGGATAATTTTTAGTAGCCTTGGCCTATCATAACACATCCTCTCAAGAGGAGCATTATAAAGAGAAAAATGCTTAAATTCTTTCCAAAAAGACAAAAAAAAAAAAAAACTTTCCTCAAAACATGTATTGAAGAAGCTATTGAGGTTTTTTAGTACATAATCATTGAGCTCAATTTTGAAGGGCTAAATGACTCCAAAATAAGGTCAAACCCTAGCTAACTCTGCTTACATTGTTAGGGCATTATAGATCAGGAGCTGTCATGAGCTGTCATTTCTAAAAAAAGAACATATAATAGCTAATTGGAGCTGATTTGCAAAAGTTACGGCCTTCGAAAGTTGGAGTACCAAAAATTAGAATTTGTGATTTTTTTGATCCAACCCTATGTAATAAATATAAAAAATAATAGTTATTTGGGGTTCGATTGGCCTCAAGGGTTAGGGCTAAATGTCTATAACCTTCCTAGGAAGTGGAAAATTGCCTATATAAGGAAGGTTTGTAGTGTTGTCTAGGGAAATTATGGGAGGTAGTTTGTAGCTTTTTCTTGAAGAATATTGTAAATAAAGTTCCCATTTGGCTTTTCATATTGTATTTTGAAAAACTTTAATTCCATACTTGTGGAGATAATAAGAAGCCCATTTTGTGTTTTTGCAAAATTTATGTTCTTCCTCTATTTTTCTTGTGTGTTTGTGTTATTAAGGGGAGCACCCTTCATCAATAATACATTACAAATACTTGAATAAAAAACATAAGAAGCACAAGAATCATAGATTATAATATTTTAATGTGTTGTGATATTTTCTTTAAGGTTAAGACCATGAAAGATGTGAGAATTCTCAAAAAATGAAATATTGCATTTCTTGCACCTTTTCTACACCTACACACATAGGGATGGGAAATGGTATTTGTTTTTTATACCTAGGTTTTGTTAAGTCAAACCCCCACTTTTGTATTTCCACCTACATAGACAATTAGATACGATTGAATAAAAGACATGTAATAGAAACAGTCCCCTTTATGGAGGAAAACCCCTATTATGAAAAATAAAATATTAGACAAGGTAAGATAAATGATATCACATTATCCATGCAAGAGAGCATTTCAAACAATTTTGGTTCCCCTCTTCAAATAATAGAGATATTTGGAAGATGGAAATGAATCTTGGTTGATGCTATGAAAGTCAAGAGATTAACTAATTTTGGAAGAGGTTTTTTGCGAGATGGAAAGAAATGAAGAAAAGATGGGAGAGAATGAGGATTTCTTATTGAAAGAGAAAGAGATAAAGACAATGTAAGAAAAAATTAGGGTTTTTAATTAAACAAGGAAGAATATGATTGTTATTTCTTGCAATAGGTGGGAGGAATTGTACAAACGTGTTTGCATGCTAGGGCATGCATCAATGTTTTTTGTAGGGAATGTGCCTATTTGAATCTCATAATTTATTAGGAAAGTCAAGTGACATGTATACATATACATGTTGTGCTACTTTAATCTCATCCCAAATTCCTACCAAAGACTACTAGTGCTACATCCTTTCCATCCATGAAGTTAGAATTGTGAAATCTTGATCATGAGTTTTATTATAAATGCACTAGGTATAATGCATGTGTTAAATTAGCACAAGGCAAAAAATTCAACATTGTATTATGCCCCCACTTTAGAGAGTTGTTTGTCTAAAATATCAACTACATTGAATTAGATAAAAAGATACAAAATATGAAGTACATAAAAGTGTATTAATTACCTCCAAAAATGATGGTGTATAGGTCAGAAAGATCAACTTAGAGGTGACCACAAGCAATTAATCTGGTGCCTAGAAAAAATCACAATATAAAGAATGAAGATATAGGTACTACAAAATAAAAAATGTGTTAGCTCCAAAATAAAAATAAGTTACTTCAAACATAATAATGTTTAAGAAAGTGCCCACAAGTCAAAAAGAAAAAGTTGATAAAGATTTGTGCACCAATTTCAACTTGTGCAAACAATACTATTAATGTTGCATACTCATTTGAGGTCATATAGATCCCTACCTAGAAACATGATCATCCACAACCAAAATTCGTAGATCTGGAATAGAGTGATGAGGGCAATGACGATGATGAACTCCCTCACCCTCTAGGTATTTATTTTGTATCCCATGGATAGGTGTTTATATTACTGGTGTGTAATATGCATAGATTTTTTAGTCCCTTCAAATTCTCCTTAAGGAGATACACGAGATTAGGGATAAGATGAGCCTAGTGATGGCTAAGGGTATCCTCACTAGAAATAG
Source organism: Cupressus sempervirens (assembly GCA_028749045.1). Classification (NCBI taxonomy): domain Eukaryota; kingdom Viridiplantae; phylum Streptophyta; class Pinopsida; order Cupressales; family Cupressaceae; genus Cupressus; species Cupressus sempervirens. The sequence continues at coordinate 9,208,478 of CM053789.1, read as the reverse complement.
TCTCATTTATTTTTTTGGATTTCATGTTCAATTGCCTATATAGGCATACACCCATCTACTAGTTAATTAAGGACACCAAAAACCTATAGGATACCCCCGTCTACAACCATAGGTATAATAGGGGCCCAATATAGTAGGGTTGCCATAGTAGAGATTGGAAAAGAAAAATAAATCTAGGCCCGAACCCAAGTGCTTTAAGCATCATAAGAATAAAGGGTCATTCAATACAATCATAAGCCTTTGAAAAAATAATTTTAACAAAAAGGGCATTTTTTTAGCACGAAAAGTTCATCCCATATCGTCCTAGACAATAATACTGTTTCGAGGATAAATGCGACTTGATAAATTCAGTCTTCTTAGGTCAAAAAGTGTGAGGAAGAATATGTTTGATTTTGAGAGACAAGACTTTGATCTTGTAAGAGATATTGGGCCTCTAACAATAGATGTCCTTTAGACCCCCTTCCTTAGGGGTGAACTTAATATTTCCTTTTTTGATAATTTTTCCAAAGACTGAACATGTAAGGCCTCAACATAGATCTTATGAAGTTTGAGACCAACACAAGAACATAAGGCTTTGTAAAATTCACAAGGAAAGCCATCAAAACTAGGAGCCTTATCATTAGCCAAAGAAATAAAAAATGTTTTGACATAATTGAGGGTTAGCATCTAATCCTACAAGATTATTTGACAATCTAAAAGACAGGAAGAAATAGGTATAAGGAAATTGATGTAAATAGCATCAATGGAGTAAACCACCCAGTGTGATACATGTTTATCCATTAAAAATTCATAAAATAATTTCATTATATCTAGGAATCTCATGAGGAAAAACAAAGCACTTTCCAACACAAAAACATCAACCTTTCTCCATTTGCATATCCTGATTACTATATCTGATTCCATTAATCATAACTTCTTTTCTAAAACTCTTCTTGCAAAACCCTCTAGTGGAATTTTTCCAAATTATACCTATTAAAACATATCCAAATCTGAGCCAAAAATAATAAATCCTTTACATGTTATAGTCTTTGCATGTAGACCCATTTTCTCTATCATAAATCAAAAGTAAAACCAGTAACCCTGCCTAGGGCATCTAATAACTTCCTTAAACAACTCCAAATGAAACCAAACCAATTATCAAGAAACCTTATATGATTCTAGTTTTTGAATCTATAATCCATTAATTTTTCTATTTCATAAATCATTCTATAAGCACAAATCATTGTCTGCAACTTCAATAGAGATCCTTTAAAACCAGTCTTCATTAAAATGAACATAACTTACACATATCTAAATAAAAATGACTCAAACAAATTGAAAATGAAAGCTAGTTCATATAACCTTCTAGTGAATATGACTAGATTTTTTGTTTTTATCTAAATGTGTCTGTACCAAACATTTAAATCCAACTATAGTTGGGCATCCTCAAATATGAAAATAACCACTTTTACCAAAACTAGCATAACTTCTTCAAAACTTAACAAAATTGCTCCAAACCAAAAAGAGAAAGAAGATTATTCATCCTAATATTCAAATGTTTAGAATATACATGGGTTCTAGGCTGTAAATGGCCATACAATACCTATAACCAACAAAAAAATAGTTAACACCAATCAAAATGACAAGTTCTTAAGAACCCAATTGTTCTTGAAATGATCTCCTCTTCTTCTCATTCATTCCTTTCTATTTGGAATGAATAATACAATTATTTTAAAATGGTTGTGGTTGTTTACAACTTCTCAACCACATTTTAAACCAACCCAGAATATTCTTTTAACCCTTGTACATTTTTCAATGCTTCCTTAAGGACTCCCATTACAATGCAAATCTATTTTTTCTAGTTTTTAATACATCATAATGCAAAGTTAAGCATTTTAATCATTTCTTTAACATGGTTTATAGGAAATTCTAAATGACTTAAATAGTAAAATATTATGCAATTCATCATAATGTTTGAAGGGTTTAGATGCTCCCGCATCATACTCCTTGGCTTAAAAAATTTCCATGTCCCATGGAAATGTGTAGAGGAGAGTTCTACAAACAAATCTTTCGCTTCCTTGTGTTTTTCATTGGGTCCATGTTTCTGTTGTGTACTCTATCTTTTTCAAACGACTCCCATCAATGGAGTGAAGACTGGTTGCTAGCCATCATGCTTCATGCTGCATTCTTCATTACACTAGAACCTATTGTTGTCTTAACCATACAAGATGCTAGAAGATGCTTCCCACCCTTCTCTTAGTGGTTGCTCTCATGCACCTTCTAACTAGCTGCAACTTGATGGAGATAGTATCAAGATCTAGGCTTGAGATCTTCACATATGCAATCGCAACTACGTCCTTCTTGCAACTGTGATGAATTCACATCCCACTAGTTATATCTCTACCCACAAAAACACCAAATGTTTCACTGGCTCTGATACCAATATGATGTAAATAGCATCAATGGAGTAAACCAATTAGCAGGATACATTTTTATCCCTTCAAAATTCATAAAATAATTTCATTATATCGAGGAATCTCATGAGGCAAAATAAAACACTTTCCAACACAAAACATCAACCCTATTCCATTTGCATATCCTGATTACCATATCTGATTCCATTAATCATAAATTCTTTTCTAAAACTCTTCTTGCAAAACCCTCTAGTGGTATTTTTCCAAATTATGCCTATTAAAACATATCCAAAGCTGAGCCAAAAATAATAAATCCATTACACTTATAGTCTTTGCATGTAGACCCATTTTCTCTGTGATAAATCAAAAGGAAAACTAGTAACCCTGCTTAGGGCATCTAGTAAATTCCTCAAAATGACTCCAAATGAAACCAAACCAATTATCAATCAACCTTATATGATTCTAGTTTTTGAATCTATAAGCCATTAATTTTTCAAATTCATAAATCATTCTATAAGCACAAATCATTGTCTGCAACTTCAACAAAGATCATTAAAAACCTATCTTCATTAAAATGAACATAACTTACACATATCTAAATAAAAATGACTCAAACAAATTGGAAATGAAAGCTAGTTCATACACCATTCCAATGAATATAGCTAGATTTTTTGTTTCATCCAAATGTGTCTGTACCAAACATTTCAATCTGTCTGTAGTTGGGCATCCTCAAATCTGAAAATAACCACTTTTACCAAAACTAGCATAACTTCTTCAAAAATCAACAAAATTGCTCCAAACCAAAAAGGGAAAGAAGATTATTCATCCTACTATTCAAATGTATAGAATATACATGGGTTCCAGGCTGTAAATGGTCATACAAGACCTGGAACCAACACAATGGAGTAAATAGCATCAATGGAGTAAACCAATTAGTGGGATACATGTTTATTCCTTCAAAATTCATAAAATATTTTCATTATATCAAGGAATCTCATGAGGCAAAACAAAGCACTTTCCAACACAAAAACATCAACCCTTCTCCATTTGCATATCCTAATTACTATATCTGATTCCATTAATCATAACTTTTTTTCTAGAACTCTCCTTGCAAAAACCTCTAGTGGATTTTTTATAAATTATACTTATTAAAACATATCCAAAGATGAACCAAAAATAATAAATCCATTACACATTATAGTCTCTGCATGTAGACCCATTTTCTCTGTCATAGATCAGAAGTAAAACTAGTAACCCTGCCTAGGGCATCTAATAACTTCCTCAAAACGATTCCAAATGAAACCAAACTAATTATAAATCAACCTTATATGAGTCTAGTTTTTGAATCTATAAGCCATTAATTTTTCCAATTCATAAATTTTTCTACAAGCACAAATCATTGTTTGCAACTTCAACAAAGATCCTTAAAAATCAATCTTCTTTAAAATGAACATAACTTACATATATATAAATGAAAATGACTCAAACCAATTGGAAATGAAAGCTAGTTCATATACCCTTCCAATGAATATAGCTAGATTTTTTTTTTCATCCAAATGTGTCCATACCAAACATTTAAATCTGAGTAAGTTAGGCATTCTCAAATCTTAAAATAACCACTTTTACCAAAACTAGCATAACTTCTTCAAAACTTAACAAAATTGCTCCAAACCAAAAAGAGAAAGTATATTATTCATCCTAATATTCAAATGTATAGAATATACATGGTTTCTAGGCTATAAATTTTCGTTCAAGGCCTGGAACCAACACAAAAATAGGTAACACCAATCAAAATGACAAGTTCTTAAAAACCAAATTGTTTCAAAATGATCTCCTCTTCTTCTCATTCATTCCTGTCCATTTGGAATGAACAATACAATGATTTAAAAGTGGTTATGGTGATTTACAACTTTCCAACCACATTTTAAACCAACCCATTACATTCTTTTAACCCTTGTACATTTTTCAATGCTTCTTTAAGAAAAGAACCAAGATTTGTAGCCGACACAGTTGAATTCTTGAAGTAATCAAAATGTGTTGATGATACGGATTGATGAGCTACATTATTTAATAAATATAAAGTATTAGTTGAGTGATAAAAGGCTAAGATTTGAGGAGATGGCTAAATTCATTGAATTTTTTGAATCTAATCGCAACCCTAAGATCTATGGTTATGTTTAAAAGAAAAAAGGTCAAAGCTACCTATATAAGGAGGCATATGAAATGTTTTCAGTTGTTGTTGGATTGGAGTTTGTGAAGAGAAGTGGATAACATACTTGTGAAGGATAAGTGTGAAGTTTGTGATGTGGGAGATTGCTTGAAGAGTTTCAAAGCATATCTCAGTTGAGAGAGACAGAATCCAATCAATGGACTAGTATTGAGCTAAATGGAGATCTAAATTTGAAAAGTGAGTTGTATGTTATTAGATCAAACCTAGCTATTACTTTTGAATTATTGTGGCAATAGTAAAATTCTTTTGATTAAGGTTGACCTAACAAACACTTGTAAATCCTTTAACAAGGTGACATTCTACGGAAATTTTCTAAAGGCCTCTAACAAGGCTACTCCTAATAGGGTGATTAAATCCTTTAACAAGGTCACCCCTAATAGTATATTTTGTAACCTTTAACAAGATTGGCTCCTAATAGAGCTCACTTTAGAAGAGTGAAAATTGGTAGCATGTTACGTTGTGGTTTTTATCCAAATTGGGTTTCCACATTAAATACTGGTGTCAAACATTTGTGTGGATACTTGTTATGTGTGTATGCTACTTACTATTTTAAGTTTGAATTTTATTATTAATTGTGATATTATTTTTCTAGTCGACACTTACTAAACAAAAAGAAGGACTGAATAAATAAATAAGTTGAATGGTGATGAACAATTTTATTTGATATGTTATTCATGACTTTGAGTTTTTTAGAGTTGTAAAAGTTGATTTTATGCATCTAGACCTGGGGTAATTGATAAATATTCTAAAAATTGCTATTAGAACATTGGTGCTTGTGAGAAAGTTTGAAGAACTTAAAGGTAAAGATCAAAATGTTTAAGAGAGAGGTACCCAAGTTGAGCAAGGAGAACTTCTTAGCATGTAAAAGGCTAATGAAGTTGCATCTATCTAGTAGTGGAGACTCTACACTTTACTATCTAGAGAATGAGTACATTGAGGTTCCTAATGTAGAACCAGAATCAGTATGCAAAGAACATTAACAAATGAAGTAAACATTCACAAACCAAAAACTAAATTCACATATATGCTTAGACAAAGGAAGAAAACAAGAAGTGCAAACCTCACAAGAAAAAGCACTCCATGCTTTTTCGATTCTGTAGATGTGTCCTTTTGCTGTGGATGTATGCTCAAGATGCTCAAAAGTTGCTTCAATGGAGATGGGTAATGGAAAATTGGTAGCTTTGTGAGCTCTCAATTTGGCATTATAAGGGTAATATTGATGGCTTTGGTTCTCAAAATAGCATGGTAACTTTAGCTCAAAGATTGTTGATGAAATGGCTTGGGATGGGATTCAATTTATAGGCTAAGGGGTAGAGGGATGGAGGGATTAGATGTAAGGATGGATGGAGGCTTAAGGAGGGCTAAGATGCACTCAAAGGGGAGCACATGGATTGTGCTTGTTTAGCACCAATGGGAAGGTGACACTTGTCACAAGGAGGATGAGTGTGAGAGGGTAGGGTAAAGGGTTGGTTAAAGTCATGATGAGTGGGGTTGAGTATGTAAGAGGGATGTAAGAGGAATGAGTGTGGAAGAGGGAAGAGTGTGGAAGATGGGTGTAAGAGTCATGAGTGGGCTTGTAAGAGTCTTTATGTTTTGTAAGAGCACTCATGACTTAGTGGTTGGGTTTTTTTGAGGGGAGACTTTGGTTTGGATTAGGAAAGTCTTAAACTTGTTTAAGGAATGTGACAACATTAGGGGGTGGATTAGGCTTGGGTTTAGGATTAGATTAGGGATGTTAGAGATGTGCAAGTGGATGGCATTAATGAGGGTGGGTGAGTTAGTGGCTAAGCTTGGTTAGTATGGGTGGATGGGGTGGATTAGGCTAAATGGAGGATTAGAAATAGGTTAGGGGTTTTTGAATTTGAGGATTTCATTTATCAAATAGATTTATTTAATAAATGGGGATTTTTGGAATTAGATAGAAGAATAGGATTTAATTGATAAATAATAGATTGTTTGATTTATCAATTAGGACTATAGATGATTAATTAAATTAATCAACTAGGGGATGACAAAGGATTAATTAAATAAGAATTTAATTAATGATGCCTTTAGAGATGGCTAAATTAGATTACCAAAGCAGTGTAATCAAATTTAGGTGTCTACACCTATATCTATTACAGTTGAGACATTGAAAGAGAAGCAAGAGCGTAACCAAATGATGGTTGAACTCACATCCTCCTTGAGCTATTCTAAATTTGAAGAACTAAAAGAATGTGAAAATGTAAATAAGTGTGGGATAAGTTGGCATTGATCCATGGAGGAGACACAAATGTGTTGAGAGCCAAGGCATAAAGTTTAAGAGGAAATTTTATGACATGAAGATGAAGGAAGGTGAGAATGTGGCACAATATATTGGAAGAGTCAAAGATGTAGGGAATAAAATCAAGAGTGCTGGTGTTATCATATCTGAGGAAATAATGATCAACAAGGTATTGATAACTTTACTTCCTATCTATGCTATTAGAGTTTCTGCAATACAAGAACTTAGTGTTGGAAATGTAATGCAAGCTAGGGGGAATCAAGAACCACTTAAAACTCCATTCACTTAATCCACTTTTTTATTGTTTTTTAATCTACTTTCATGCATAGAACATAAAGCAATAAAGTAACAACATCATAACACAATATTTGGTAACCTAGAAACCCTCCAGGTAGAAGGTAAAACTAGGGTGGGGATGACACCCATAATGCTTCACTACTTTAGTAATAAAGTTGATCTATTAAGGCTTACAATTGATCACTTTTGGTGATGTATTTAGTTAAGAGTAATAAAGACTGCTAGGTCCACCTTGTGAAATGATTTATACAATACAATTAAGTATGTATTCTATTAGGAGTTGCTATAAAGGACTATTAGGTCTACCTTGTTCAAGGATTTAGGATTGATGCACCTGTTAGGATGAATTAGTGGATTGATCTCTGGTATGCAACTTTGTTTGTCGATGAAGATCATTTGAAGTAAACCGATCACCTAACTATGATAGATGAGTCTCTACCTTTCCTTATGCTACTTTTAGCCTTCTAAGTACTTTGCTCTTTCATATTCGCTTGTACGTAATGTTCTTCTATGTTTTGGTTACACTCTTGGACAATCAAAATACCTTATACTTATATCCATCCAAATAATTACATTATAGGTCAGCTACAACTTCAATAGTTCCAAAAAAAATTACCACATCAACTAAGTGTTGTAACTTGGGTCGAATGGCTTACTCGGGTGATATTATAAACACTCAGGCAACATTGTCACCTTGGCTAACTATAGCACTTGGTTGATACTGGATGCTCGGTTGATACTAATCACTCAAAAAACACTGTTGGCTCGGTTCACACTAGTCTGCCTGATAAACAAGAATACTTTGCTAACTCGGTTTACACTGGAGCTCGATAGATATTATCAACTCTATTGACACTATAACTCGGTTGACACTTCTTTCTGCATGCTTGGATGTTGTTAGCTTGGTTCATTCATGAGCTTGGTTAACACTTCTGTCTAGTAGCTCGATCACTACAGACTTCTCATAATGACTAATTGTTTTGGCACTAATTGACAATATGTCTTTCCATGAGGTTAACAATCTCCCCCTTTGACATTAGTGACAAAAACACTTATCGTGCACAAGATTTGAAATCAAAATTCTTTAGTCAAACTCCCCCTTAGAGTGCGCTCTATTATGTAGCTGGGTTTGTATTGAGGACTCTACAACTCAGTTTGAACTGAAAGCTTTGTTTTTTATTTTCCAAAATTGTTTTTGTTTATCTTCTTTTTACATATCTTTTTGTAGTACACATTTTATTGTTCCTATACATATCTTATGCTCTAAGAATTCACAACTATAACAAGTATTGGGTAATTTCAAATAAAACATATTCTAGGTGAAGTGTTCATCACCCGCCTAAATATCAGTTGTCTCCATAAGATCTTGAGATAAATCAACGTAAAAAAAAACCCTCTTTTGGGAAGAGCATGAAATAAATGGTTCGATTCCATGCAACCCACACTACCAAGGCTTTAAGCAACATTTTGCAGGAACAACCAATAAGGCAAAGGAATATCTAGAATCTCTATTGAAATGAGGACCTTAAGCCTTTTTTCATCAGAGATAGTGAAGTCTCGTGACATGGTTGAAAAATAAACAAGGATGACCTAACAAACTAGGGTCACAAAGAAACCCTTGGTGATATAATTTTGGATGACATCAAGCCAAATCCAATGAGGGGTCCAAGCTTTGGCCACTTTCTTATGAAGCATGCTTTCAAGTAGAACCCTCCCCACAAAATATGCAATCAAAGAAAATTTCTCAAGCCAATCCTAAGCATCATAAAAATCTTGTAAATGAGCATCAACTTTCAGGAAAAGTCATACCTTATGAAACACCTTCAAATTAAACTTGTGAGGCTACTTGTTTAGAGGAGCCATGATTGTTCATTGCTAAACTCCAACACCAACATTGATTGCCAAGCCAAATTTGGTCAAAGACATACTAAAACCTGAAATCTTGCTATAAATGTGAAATGAAGACACATAGACTCAAGGATTCAGAGCAATAGTACGGCAAACAATAAAACCCTAGCAAAGCTCATTCCACAATTTCATATAACCATCATTTTGGTCTTGAAGAATCTCACAAAAAAATGAGTAATATTATATCTTAAACTATAATTTTTTTATTTTTATTTTTCATTTTGACTATAGAAAGTTAACAAGTGCCACATAGTGGCATGTACTTGTCGTAAAATAATTGTAATAGAAATAATTGTTGAATATTATAATAATTAATCATAGATAAAAAAAAAAAAAAGAGGAAAAATAGTTTGCAGATTAAAAATAAATAAATAAAATAAAATAGAGGAATAATAATATTTCTTTCATTATATAATATATAATTTTAATATTATAAAATAGATTATAAAACAACAGATTTTAAAATAATATTTTAATTTTAATTAAATTTGGATTGAGTTGTGATGTTTTTTGTAAAATAAGAAAATATTATAAATGAATTTAAGAAATAGATTATATTCATTAAATGGAAAAGTTGAAATAGAGAAATAAAATTTCAAAATATAATATAATTTGTGTCATTGAGAAGAATTAAATATCTTAATTAAAATAAAGCACATAATAATTGAAACATTGATGAAAAAACTAGATAAATAGTTTGTAAAATATTTAAATTTGATTTTAAGATTATAATCCTAAAATCTTGTCTAAAAAAATGAATGTATGGCTCCGAAAAAAGGGGTCTTATAAGACCAAATTGATTGAGCCAATCATAATTTAGATAAGTCATTTATATAATATTTCTAATTAATAAATATTTATGAAAACTTTAGAAATATGTAATTAAGAAACACATGTTTATCTATGATTGATTGATCGATGAGTGCAAAACTATTGATTAATTGAGTTGAACTGAATGCATTAGTACATTGCCTACAGCAAGTACAATAATACAAATTTATTTTCATCTCACTTTTTAAATTGTATTTATCTTAATTTAATATAATTGATCCAATTAATACCATTCATTTCATATGACATATTTAAATAAATTTGAAATAGTGAAAATATGAGACTGGCTAAAAGAATGAATATTTACATATTTTTAATTTGCGAGGAGGAATACTAATGCATCTAATACATTCAATTTCCTTTATTAGTCTATTAATAAGCATATAGAATTAAAAATAAATGAGCAACAACTGATAAATACGAGATATATTATCTCACAAGTCAAGTTATTATATCACTATTAGGCTATAACTATGTAATTTTGATTCATACTCATTAGACCATGCAAAAAAAGCCAAAGACAAATGCTTCACTTGTATGAACATTAAATAAATAGAAGAAAACTAAATGTGAGAAAATGAATTTTGTTTGAAAGAATTTTAAGTGAATGAGTCTGGCTTACATAATAGGCATAACAATATTACAATTAAGCAACAATAGCATATTTTATATTTTTAAAATAAAAATAATAATAATGATAATGAATAGTATTTCACCAAGGTCTTACATGTCATTATGTCATATATGAGAGGTGGCTTAGTTTAATAACTTTCCTTTTACATTTTAAGAAAAAAATTAACAAATTATTTTAATTTACATTTTTAAAATTAAATTCCAGCCTGATTTCACTTTTTCTTTTTATCACTCTTACTTTGTTGTCATTGCCTCATAAATCCAACGTCATCTGACGACATGTGCCGAATAAAATCTGCAAAATGTCGTAAAATCAAAGATTTCTATTTCTCTCCCTAACCGTGCACGTCATTTTTAGTAAAAATTATCAAATGGTGCACGTGTCAACCATTCAGCGATTCCTTTTTCAATTGTCCGTAGCATACTTTTTGTCAAGTTGCCTTGATGATTATTTTAAGAAATCCGATCTGGTCAAGTTGCATGGAATGTAGCGAATTATCTGGTGACACTTGTCAGAAAACTGTTCGATTAAGAAGCACTTTATCCTTTCGGGTATTGAAAGCAACGTGTATGCCGCATCTAAGATGTAACGTTAAAATTTATTATTAGCTAATTAAAAATTAAAATACAATGAATATACTCTTTTTAATTATTTTATTAGAAAATAAAAGATAAAATTCTAAAGGAAAAATTAAAATGAGTTGTTTTTTAAATTGAAAGCATATTTTTTTACATTATATTTTCATTTGGTATTCATAAAATATTTGTCTTGCATCAAATTGTATAAATATTTAAATGTAATAATGTTTGAAATAAAAAAATACTTTTAAATAATGTCATATAATATGAAAAGATTATGTTTAATTTAGAAGGAGACATAATTGATATATTATATTTTTCCTTTATTTAGAAAGAGACATAATTAATCTATTATATTCTCCTTCAATTATATCATGGACTTGTGTTTCTAGATCTAGTGGACATCAATAACAAGTTTTCACATCAATGACCACACTTAACTCATATTTGTTTTTTTTTTCTTTTTTTCTTTTTAACGAAAAAGAAATGAGGTGAAGAATGAAGAGAGAACATGGGAAAAAATTGTCTGAAGTGTGATGTTAGGGAGTGTGATGAAGTTGAAAGTATCTTATAGGTAGAAGCAATAGAAGATGATTAAGTCCATAAGGTAGAGATTTTAACATAAGAAGTTGGGAAAGAAAACTAAAGTCAAGACAATATTAATTTTTATTAATTATTATAATTAATTATTATTAGAGTGGACTCAAATTCAAGATTTAGACTCCTTCCTAACTATTATTATAATTAATTATTATTAGAGTGGACTCAAATCCAAGATTTAGACTTTGTTCTAACTATTTTATATAGATAGATAGATAGATGGATAGAGTCTTTCCCTCGCCAATTTGAGATTTTAGGATTTTTTTAAACTTAGGATCATATTATTATGATAAATGAAAATTCATTACTTATAACTTTATTTATGTATATTGTTTTACTTATTAAGGAATGATGCTTTATTAAAAAATACTATTAGATGTTGTTAGGTAAATAGATAAATTTAAGTTATTTAATGATTTATTATTAGATTAGAATAATATAGGCATAAATTGTGGTAGTTAATTGATAAGTGATTGTTTGCTAGAATTTATAGTCAAATTGAGACATTAATAATTTAATAATAAGATTAGTATGATCAATAATTATAAGATGTTTGTTAATTTAAATTCATAAATAAATCTTACACTATTATATTTAACAAGTAGTATGTATCTTATGTGTCTTTCATGTACTGAATTTTATTTGACTTAGAGAAAATGAGTTTTGCGATATAGAATTAAGTTCAGTTAAAATTTAAGTATTGAAGTATATTTAAATTTGAATTTCAGTGTTGCATATTGGCCTTATTATATTGGCCATATTAGTAAACTCGTTGTGATCCAACCTCAATTGAAATACTTTGCAACTTAAAATAAAAATAGATAAATTATATCATTATTCTACCTTGTAAAAAACTAAAGTAAATAAATCAATAATACAGCATATATATACCTTAAAATAAAACTTCAAAAACTCAATTCCTAAAGATACTATTTTAGAATCTAATAAAATGAACTGCTCTAAACAATCCAAACGAAAAATCTAAAATTAGATGATTTGAAGCCTTTAAAAAGTACCGAAAATGTATCAGACTTAAAAAAAATCCGTTCAATAGGACAACCAAAAACCAAAAACCTGCTGACACATGTCGAGAGATAATTCGTCATCTACATTGCAACTTGCAGAAATTTGGTTCTGAATATCAACTTGAATAAAGATTCGTATGGAGACTGCCACGTGGAACGTTTTAAATTATATTCGGGAACACGTCTCGTGGATATAGTTTTTTAATATCGATACCATAATATGCTTGTATTTTGTATTTTGATGATTGCATATTTATATTAATTTAGTAAATTGGTAAAAAAATTGACACTCAACCATTTTCGGAAAAAATTGAATTCTCATGAAAAAATCATATGATGACAGCGTCAAATTCCAGGCCGGGTCCGAACATTGAATGGAGTAACTTATTCCTAACACGTGTCACTTTGCAGACCAATTGAAAATGCACGGCTTCCAGAAAAATAAGATTTTACGACATTTTGCAGATTTTATTCGGCACGTGTCATCAGATGAGGTAATGTTATGCTCATTGCAATATAACAAACTATTAAATTTTATTTTTGGCAATTTACTTTGAGCTTGCATCAGCAATAAAGAGGCGAGGGGGTTCTTTTTTTAATTGTTTATTTTATTTTTGCAAGACTTGTTTAAATCCTTCAATAATCATGTTGAGTTGTTGGACCATATTTAATTTAATGGTTTTAAAGCAATCCTTCAATAATCATGTTGGCCCATAAGACTCCCCTTTCTAATTCTATACAGTAAAACTTTAGGAGCAACTGCAAGGGAGAAGGTATGAATAAATTATTTAATGCGATTTATTTCTTCAAATCAAACACACCAAAAATATGTTTGTCAAAATCGCATTAAAAAATTTAAAAACTTGTCAAACAATGTTGGAGTAGTGGACTGTTACTCAAATATTTTACAGAGAGTTTAATTATATTAATTATTCAGTAAGAGAGAGAGATTAGTCTTATTGAAAAATCAAATTTTCTCTCTCCCCGTACTTTTCTCTCTCCATGTACTAAAATCTTTAGAGAGAAGTACGGGTTAAGGTTTTGGTTTGAGTTTCCACTCTCTCTCCTCCCATTTTTCTCTCTCCACGTACTAAAACTTTTAGAGAGAAGTACAGGTTAAGGTTTTGGTTTGAGTTTCCACTCTCTCCTCCCATTTTTCTCTCTCCACGTACTAAAACACTCTCTCTCCCTGTACTCAAACTTTCTAACCTAATTCTAACCCGAACTTAATTTCCAACTTCCAATAAATTGCCGGCTAGAAGTAAAGATTGAAAGATGCAAACTAAAACTGGTTACTGACAAAGGTTTTGGAAATCATTACACAACAAGAATGTGCAGAGGAATCATCGAGAAGTTGAGATTATTGAAAAGAGAGTGTGAAGCAGCACGTACCTTAACTCCAGCCCGCTCATCTTTGATACTTCCAAAACACTCAATGGAGAAGATTCAAAGCCTTGGTGAGTGGCGCCATGATAAAGTTTCGAGCTCTGGCCCGCGTGGACATTACTGTGTTAGAGAATTGGTAACTTATGCTTGCAACGAGTTTGGGTTTCGAATGTATGAAGATCGCCTTGAACATTGGCATAGGAGGAATAAAAAAAATGCATGGACTGTCAGACCAGCCATTCTTGATCTTCCCAGCCGCAGTACATTGAATGGTCTTTGTTGATTGATCACTCATGTCTTTGAACATTGGCATGGTAAAGATGGAGTATGGTAACCATTTGACAGAATATCCCAACTTCAAATTGCAACATTGAGGGTCTCGATAACGTGTAAGCCTTCACAAGCAAAGCCGCAGATGTGACCAATGCTTGTGGGGAATCAAGTTCCGATTACACAAGTGTGTGAAGATGATGCAGCTTTGTACATTAAAGAAATGGAACCACAAACTAATGAATTGTTGCAGCCCTATCTACGCATGTGCAATAGTAGAAAGGAAGTTCATGGCCTCTGATGTACCGACTTCTGTGGCAAAATGGCGCCAAACTTTTGCACAGTATATGTTGTACCAAAAGGAAAACTTTCTTCCCTAAGATCAGCTGATTTTCCAACACAAAGCATCGGCACCAGAGAAAATTCAACAAATAATCACAATCTTGAAGATCCAAACGTAAGAGACAGCATATCTCTACTAAATGAAAGCGAACCAAAAGAAAAGGCAGAGTCAAAAGCTTTGAAGCCCACATTTCTACATTCAAGATCATCAAATCATGAAGGGCACCAGAACGTTTTGATCCAAAATCTGGTCATAATGCATAGCCATACAAATGAAGATAAAAATGCCAGCCGCCTGTTATGAAGCCACCCAAATAGGCAGAGCACATGGATTTATAATCAAAACAGGTTTGAATAGAAGTGTTACAACCGAAAGCCACTTTGAGCCTATCATATGAGAGAGAAGTGAGTATGATCCTAAGAAATGAGATCGTAGCCGGAGGAGTCGAATATTATGGACAGTGGTGGTATTACACCAAAGGTTTGAAGGAATGACCATACTATCCATGTGGATAATAAACTCAGTGTCCATAGAAGAAAATCCAAAGTAGAGTTCGGTTATCTGTTATAGTTGAAAGCATCCTGGTTGACACTTATTCAGAATATAGAAGCACATAAGGAGTGCATCCATTATTTATGTTCTACGCCCAAGTGAACATTATGCACAAGCATAGAAAGCATGGAAGCTGCTCAATTGGATGTTTGAAGATGTAAATGCAAAATAAGGAACCGTAAACATTGCACATGATTTGTTTGACGAAATGCCTCTAACCGCATCATGATGTACCGACATGATTCAGAAATGTTATGTGAGGAAATGATAAGGGGGTATCGTGCATCATCTTCCAGCTCGCGACTAATAGAGAACAGATGCCATGGCAAGAAAGTTTAAGCTTGTGGAGAGAAATTGCACCTTGTTCCAGCTTGTGGCCACTACATCACATTCGAAAACCATTGGTCCAAATCTTCAAATATCCATAGCCTAAACATTCAACGATTGTTTTTGGAACATTGACATGATAAAATTGAGCTTGTAAACTGTCTAACAAAATACCCCAAAGCATCAACTCAGCATAGGTAGCAACAACGAGATATGCACAATACAAAATAGTTAAATAAGGCATTTGATCGCATATGCAGGGCTTTCAAGAAGTTTAATATGTTATCTCAAAAGCAAGTGAGCAAAGAAGAGGTAAAGATTTGGCTTCCATACTACATGATCAACCAAAAGCCATGGATAATTCCGAAATCAATTATCTTAAATCAGGTCTCCCATTGGTTTTTAAACTATCACAGGCGCATAAATTTTTAATTGGGAAGCTATGAACAAAGACCGAGTGCACGTGGGTGAATTACAAGAAAATTAGTTCCTCTTATCACATGGACAAGATGGGAACTTCTAAATATAGCTCTAGTCTCTCCTCAAGAGTATGCCAGAGATCACTTTAATATGATCCAATTGCTCTAAATCTCTTGAAGACTACTTTGAGTTCAATGGAAAGGTTTGAGGAAATTTGCAGGCGGATACTTGGATTTGAAGGTGCAGTTTCCATTAAGTTGAAGATCTTATGATCCATCATTGTCACATGAGCAATATCTTATTCTTCATGCGATGTAATGGTTCTAATTTTCTATCTCTAGCAATAGCGACTTTTATCATTTTGCATTAATTTTTTTTTGTGAGGTTAATTAACCTCCCCAAAATTACGTTTTTTGGAGGTGGTTATTAACCACGAAGAAGTAGTTATTAACCTCTATGTCTATATAAGGGTGCTTTTGAGCTTTGTAAAAGGACTTTTTGGCTTTAGAAGAAGGGAACACTATGCAGCAATTTCGATTAGAAGATGATATTTGGAAAGTATGTACAGATTTGTCTTTATAATTAAAAATTCCTCTTAAGTTCTTGGTGCAAGAAAGTAAAGGAACATGCAATTTGAGTTCTCTGATTCTAAATCTGAATTGTTTAGAATGTTGATTCTCTTTGTAGTGAGCATTCTCATGGTATGGTGTAGATGTTTATGAATCTGTGGGTCAACATTGTGCTAGTAATAATTTTTCAAGCATGGATCTTGATTGTTGTTATTAGCAGTTTTAATTTAGTAGTTTGGGAAAGCCTTGAAGTCGTGTGGTGCATTCATCATCATGAGCTTTCTCCCCTTTCAATTTTAATTTTATATCTATTTGAAAAGCTTCAAATTATATCATACGAGGGAGCCGCCCCTCTAAATGCAGAGGAAGGCCGCATATCAAGGGCCTATCCAACTGTTGTGAATGGTTTGCCATACACTCAGTTGGGAAATTTCTACAGTGACAAATCTGTTTACCAACAGATTTTTGGCGACTCTACTGGGGAGACTGAACAGAAAGATTGACAGTCGCCTGTAATGAAGGACAATGGTGCTTTCGCGTGAGAACATTTTTCGTGTTCTCCAACTGAACCTTGGCTTCCAAGACACCCACGAGGATATTATGTCAGACTTGAACACTCTAGCCTGAGGTGTAGACGAAGTGCTCAACAATACCATCTAGTGAATCAAGTTCTTGAAGAAGAAGACGAGTTTGGGGAAATCTTGCAAAGAGCTCCTATCGCTCACAATGTTGTAATTGTTGAAAGAATAGTAGTTATTCGAGAAGAAATAGGCAGAATCTTGGTCATATCCAAAACCAAGTGAACAATAATCAATAACATATTTGATAAAAGGTACCTTCCCTGGAATGAAGGTTGGTGACTCTATTTTAAAGATTGATTATCAGCGACTCTATTTGAAGGCAAAAATTTAGGATCATGGTTTGGTATAGGGGAAAAGTTGAAAGTGACAGTGATAGCGATAGTGATGATGAATACTTTCAATATCCTAAAAAACAAATTCCTGATGAGCCTCTACAAGTTAGCTTTTTGAAGAATTTCTATGGTGGTAGAAGGTTAGACCCTAAAATGGTTCATCCCCACTTACTTCAAATTTTTCAGAAGATCGAAGAAGATGATAGAAAAGAATATGGGTTTCTTTCTCATTATCAAGAATCCTTCTTAGAAAGAAATTCAGCATATAAAGATAAAGAAGGCTTTACTGAAAAATGTCTTTCATCTAAATCAGTGATGAAGAATAATAAAATTATCTCTCATGCGCCTCTGCCTGAACAAAATCAGATTTTTGTTGATCCTACACAAGCTAGCTTTTTGAAGAGTTTCTATGGTGGACGGAAACTAGATCCAGGCGAGACTCATCCATCTTTGCTCTAGACATTGCAAAAGATTGAACAAGAAGATGGTAAAGATTATCAATTTTTCTCTCACAAGCCCAAATCATCCTTGGAAACAAGTTCTACATGTAATTATAAAGAAGAGCTTGATAAGAAAAGTGATTCATGTCAATCGAAGATGGATAGTGGTGATCAAAAAGGTGTCTCCATGATTGTACCTATTACTCATCGAAGTCATACTTCCATTGATCCCAATCAGGTTGAATTTTTAAAAGCCTTCTATGGAAATGCATGCCTGGATCCTAACAACGTACATCCTTCTTTACTTCAAACACTGCGAGAACTTGAGAAAGAAGACCCATGCAAGAATTATTTTCTTGATAAAAGAACATCACCTGATCCAAATGTTAGAAAGGATTCATCTAAATCTGCTTGCATGAAAGAAGACAAAGGTTCAATGTTTAATCAAGGAGATGATCGAGAGATGGTGCCTATAGAAGAAAAAGAGTCTAGTAATGTATCAATGCATCATTGTGAAAATTTTCAAACCCAAGAGAAACTATTCAATCATCTCGGTCCTAATGAGAAAGAAAAAGAAATATCAAAAGTGAATTTTGAAGATGAAGAAAATGTGGATCAAAGTGAACTTTGTACTGCTTTTATTCCTACTTGGTGCCTGGATGCTTCAAATAATGACTTCCTATGTGGATAAAATCTTCCCAATCATCTTTCAATGATCATTCAAGATGATGAATCTATTGATGACATCCACACTTTAGATGTTATGGGACAATCTGAAATCACTACCATTGATAGAGGTAAAGGTAGCCATGAACTTCAACAAATATCTGCTTTCCTTGAGGAAATGGAGACCTTTACATTTGATGATATTGATGAAATTGTGATTAAACAATTGGTTGATGAAAAAGTTAAAAATCAGCTTCTAGGAGAAGAAGATGAACCATATAATCATAATTCTTTATCATGCATGCCAACTTTCACACTTCATGAAAGATGTCTTGGACAAGAAATGATGATTCAAAAGGGGATAGATATCATCGAATGTATTGAAGATGAAAGCTATATGGACATGAAGACAAGTTCCTCTATTCCAATGGAAATACAATTGAAATCCTATGGATCATTCAAAGTTCAAGGAAATCCTCTTTTTGAGTCTTTTCATCAAATAGGAAATTCTATGCCAAAGAACTTCTATGAGATGAATAATCATGATGAAGAAAGTAATGAGCTAGTAGCGGATCTCATGGAGGAATCCTGTGAAGAAATATCTCGTGATGTATTTACTCCAAGATTGTGCTCAAAATCTTTGGATAGTAAATTTCTCTATGAAGAAAATGTTTACTCAAATCCTTTATTCATAGAGAAAGGCATTTCTGTTGATGATTCTCAAGTTGGTATTCGAAGACATGGTTTGATGGCGATACCTCCTCAAGTTGCTTCACATCATAGATTATATGAAAGAAATACAATATGAGGTTTGATATCTTTGAGTCTTAATCACCAAAAGGATCTTCAGAAGGAGGATTTTGATATTAATGGAAGGGAAATTGAAGTGACGACCAATCATGTTGATGATGGTATCAATGTAACTCAAGAGAAACTGAGGATTCAAGATGATCTTTTGGAAGATAAGGAAGAAGAAATGGATCATGAGAAGATTCAATATAACACAGATGTGCATCTAAGTTGGAATAATTTTACAGAAGATTCAACCAAGATCATGGTAATGGAAAAAGAAGAGGGTTCGCCAAGCATAGGAAAAGATCAGAAATGCATTCAAAAACTTGAGAATCTTATACTCCAACTCTTTGAAAATGAAGTTATCAATGACATGCAACAGGAAGCAGGATTGATTTTGAAGTCTGAGATTTTTGATGAAGCCTGGTTATTTGGATATATTCTTTCATCAAGAGATGTGAGGCATGCTACAAATCTCAGAGTTAGAATTCAAGTAGCACACTTATGTTCGAACCCATGGAAGCTTAAGAATTGTCACATGTTAGCACGCCATGGTATCTATTTCCCCCAGCCAGTGAATGGATTTGCATGATTATACTTTGAGTTAGTGGAGGTAGGGACACCTACCTTATACATATCTTAGCTAAGAGTTTTTGTTGTGCCTTCTTTTCTTTTCAATTCGGTTGTGTTCCCATATTTGTTGTGCTTAGTCCCTTTTTCCTAGATTTATCTCCTTTTGGTGTGACTCTATGCCCTTGTGATAAAGCACTATCATTTCTTAACTCTGGGTTCATTCTGCGTCCTATACAGTCCTTGTCCCCAGTTAGAGCCAGCTGTTACTCAAATATTTTACAGAGAGTTTAATTATATTAATTATTCAGTAAGAGAGAGAGATTAGTCTTATTGAAAAATCAATTTTTCTCTCTCCCCGTACTTTTCTCTCTCCACGTACTAAAATCTTTAGAGAGAAGTACGGGTTAAGGTTTTGGTTTGAGTTTCCACTCTCTCTCCTCCCATTTTTCTCTCTCCACGTACTAAAACTTTTAGAGAGAAGTACGGGTTAAGGTTTTGGTTTGAGTTTCCACTCTCTCTCCTCCCATTTTTCTCTCTCCACGTACTAAAACACTCTCTCTCCCTGTACTCAAACTTTCTAACCTAATTCTAACCCGAACTTAATTTCCAACTTCCAATTAATTGTCGGCTAGAAGTAAAGATTGAAAGATGCAAACTAAAACTGGTTCCTGACAAAGGTTTTGGAAATCATTACACACCAAGAATGTGCAGAGAAATCACCGGGAAGTTGAGATTATTGAAAAGAGAGTGTGAAGCAGCACGTACCTTAACTCCAACCCGCTCATCTTTGATACTTCCAAAACACTCAATGGAGAAGATTCAAAGCCTTGGTGAGTGGCGCCATGATCAAGTTTCGAGCTCTGGCCCACGTGGACATTACTGTGTTAGAGAATTGGTAACTTATGCTTGCAACGAGTTTGGGTTTTGAATGTATGAAGATCGCCTTGAACATTGGCATAGGAGGAATAAAAAAAATGCATGGACTGTCAGACCAGCCATTCTTGATCTTCCCAGCCGCAGTACATTGAATGGTCTTTGTTGATTGATCACTCATGTCTTTGAACATTGGCATGGTAAAGATGGAGTATGGTAACCATTTGACAGAATACCCCAACTTCAAATTGCAACATTGAGGGTCTCGATAACGTGTAAGCCTTCACAAGCAAAGCCGTAGATGTGACCAATGCTTGTAGGGAATCAAGTTCCGATTACAGAAGTGTGTGAAGACGATGCAGCTTTGTACATTAAAGAAATGGAACCACAAACTAATGAATTGTTGTAGCCCTATCTATGCATGTGCAATAGTAGAAAGGAAGTTCATGGCCTCTGATGTACCGACTTCTGTGGCAAAATGGCGCCAAACTTTTGCACAGTATATGTTGTACCAAAAGGAAAACTTTCTTCCCTAAGATCAGCTGATTTTCCAACACAAAGCATTGACACCAGAGAAAATTCAACAAATAATCACAATCTTGAAGATCCAAACGTAAGAGACAGCATATTTCTACCAAATGGAAGCGAACCAAAAGAAAAGGCAGAGTCAGAAGCTTTGAAGCCCACATTTCTACATTCAAGATCATCAAATCATGAAGGGCACCAGAACGTTTCGATCCAAAATCTGGTCATAATGCATAGCCATACAAATGAAGATAAAAATGCCAGCCGCCTGTTATGAAGCCGCCTAAATAGGTAGAGCAGGTGGATTTATAATCAAAACAGGTTTGAATAGAAGTGTTACAACCGAAAGCCACTTTGAGCCTATCATATGAGAGAGAAGTGAGTATGATCCTAAGAAATGAGATTGTAGTCGGAGGAGTCGAATATTATGGATAGTGGTGGTATTACACCAAAGGTTTGAAGGAATGACCATACTATCCATGTGGATAATAAACTCAGTGTCCATAGAAGAAAATCCAAAGTAGAGTTCGATTATCTGTTATAGTTGAAAGCATCCTAGTTGACACTTATTCAGAATATAGAAGCACATAAGGAGCGCATCCATTATTTATGTTCTACGCCCAAGTGAACATTATGCACAAGCATAGAAAGCATGGAAGCTTCTCGACTGGATGTTTGAAGATGTAAATGCAAAATAAGGAACCGTAAACATTGCACATGATTTGTTTGACGAAATGCCTCTAACCGCATCATGATGTACCGACATGATTCAGAAACGTTATGTGAGGAAATGATAAAGGGGGTATCATGCATCATATTCCAGCCTGCGACTAATAGAGAACAGATGCCATGGCAAGAAACTTTAAGCTTGTGAAGAGAAATTGCACCTTGTTCCAGCTTGTGGCCACTACATCACATTCAAAAACCATTGGTCCAAATCTTCAAATATCCATAGCCTAAACATTCAACGATTGTTTTTGGAACATTGACATGATAAAATTGAGCTTGTAAACTGTCTAACAAAATACCCCAAAGCATCAACTCAGCATAGGCAGCAACAATGGGATATGCACAATACAAAATAGTTAAATAAGGCATCTGATCGCATATGCAGGGCTTTCAAGAAGTTTAATATGTTATCTCGAAAGCAAGTGAGCAAAGAAGAGGTAAAGATTTGGCTTCCATACTACATGATCAACCAAAAGCCATGGATAATTTCGAAATCAATTATCTTAAATCAAGTCTCCCATTGGTTTTTAAACTATCACAGGCGCATAAATTTTTAATTGGGAAGCTATGAACAAAGACCGAGTGCACGTGGATGAATTATAAGAAAATTAGTTCCTCTTATCACATGGACAAGATGGGAACTTATAAATATAGCTCTAGTCTCTCCTCAAGAGTATGCCAGAGATCACTTTAATATGATCCAATTGCTCTAAATCTCTTGAAGACTACTTTGAGTTCAATGGAAAGGTTTGAGGAAATTTGCAGGCAGATACTTGGATTTGAAGGTGCAGTTTCCATTAAGTTGAAGATCTTATGATCCATCATTGTCACATGAGCAATATCTTATTCTTCATGCAATGTAATGGTTCTAATTTTCTATCTCTAGCAATAGCGACTTTTATCATTTTGCATTAATTTTTTTTTGTGAGGTTAATTAACCTCCCCAAAATTACGTATTTTGGAGGTAGTTATTAACCACAAAGAAGTAGTTATTAACCTCTATGTCTATATAAGGGTGCTTTTGAGCTTTGTAAAAGGACTTTTTGGCTTTAGAAGAAGGGAATGCTATGCAGCAATTTCGATTAGAAGATGATATTTGGAAAGTATGTACAGATTTGTCTTTATAATTAAAAATTCCTCTTAAGTTCTTGGTGCAAGAAAGTAAAGGAACATGCAATTTGAGTTCTCTGATTCTAAATCTGAATTGTTTAGAATGTTGATTCTCTTTGTAGTGAGCATTCTCACGATATGGTGTAGATGTTTATGAATCTGTGGGTCAACATTGTGCTAGTAATAATTTTTCAAGCGTAGATCTTGATTGTTGTTATTAGCAGTTTTAATTTAGTAGTTTGGGAAAGCCTTGAAGTCGTGTGGTGCATTCATCATCATGAGCTTTCTCCCCTTTCAATTTTAATTTTATATCTATTTGAAAAGCTTCAAATTATATCATACGAGGGAGCTGCCCCTCTAAATGCAGAGGAAGGCCGCATATCAAGGGCCTATCCAACTGTTGTGAACGGTTTGCCATACACTCTGTCGGGCAATTTCTACAGTGACAAATCTGTTTACCAACATGGACATAATGGGCACTACAGAGATTTGGGGGAATATGGATGGCTGTTTTTTCTTTCAGTTGTTGAAGCCAAATCAAGGAGTATAACTTTTATAATTTACAAAATAAAATAGATTTAAACAAAAATTGAAAAGGAAAGAATTGAAAAAATTATTGTTATAATTGAAAATATCAGTTCTTACATTATATTTCCATTGGACATTCATAAAAAAAATATTTAAATATTTGTGTTGCATTCCATCACATAAAAATCTAATTTAAATGTAATAATGTTTTGGACAAAAATATTTGAAACAATATCATATAATATTACAATATTATATTTTGATTTAGAAAGAGTCAAAATATCATCATGAATATTTCTAAATATAGACTTCAATTTGTTCAATGTGTTTTTGGTGTCAAGCTAACAAACTCTCGATGTTTTGAATGATTCAGACTATGATAACTATATGCACAATAACTTGTGGAATGTGAAGGATAGTAAAAGGGAGATCAATTATAAGAGATGGGTTGTTGAGCATACTAACATGTTAAACTAAAATGCCATTTATGACATATGAGTTGAAGTATATAAGAGAAAAGTTGAAACAAGTCAAGATGCTAAGCATTGTCAAGTAATTGTTTTACTAGGCTAATGAAGTAGAAAATTAAGGAAATTAAGGATAGTCGAGCAAACAGTATTCGCTGAGTGATAGTAGTGACCAAGAAAGATAATGGAAATTATAGAAGTGATCAAGCGTAGTGAAGGTCGAGTGAACTAGTGTAATATGAGTGAGATAGAACATTGACAATCGAGAAGAATACAGTGATGATCGAGTGCATGCAATTAATCGTTAATGAAAGGATCAAGCTTTGAGGCCGACATAGTTGAATTTTTAGATCAATCAAAATCCATGTATTTAATGCATTAATTGGGTTTTTTAAGCAATCTAAGGAAAGAATTTAATGGGAACTTTCTAGAAGTTTCAAGAAAGAAGGAGAATGACAAAATGATGGACATATTCATTGAATATGATCAAACTGCAAGATCTACGGTTGTGTTTAAGAGGAAAAAGATTGTAGCTACCTATTTAAGGAGGCACAAGAGATATTTTATGGTTGTTGGTTTGTTGTTGATTGGTGAATTTGCGAAGGAAAGTGAAGAACCAAGTTGCAGAGGTAAATCCAAAAATTACTGAAAGAGTGATTCCTTGAAGCGTTTCCAAGAAGATCAGAGATGGAGAATATGATGAAGTCCAATTAATGAACTAGAAATGAGCCAGATGGAGATTTGAACAAGCAAAGTCAGCTGTATTTTATCAGATCAGAATAGTTGTTACTTTCTAACCATTGTGGCAGTAAAATCCTTTAATCAAGGTTGACCTAACAATCATATTGCAAACCCTTTAATCAGGTGACATTCTAAGTAGATGTTCTAAAGAGATCTAACTCACTCCTAATAGGGTGATTAAATCCTTCATAGGCTTACACCTAACAGTGTGTTTTGTAACTTTTAACAGGGTTGGCTCTTAACTGAGCTCACCTCAGAAGAGTGAAAATGGTAGCATGTTACTTGGTGATTTTTTCCAAATTGGATTTCCATGTTGAATATTGGTGTCATATTTGTGTGAATGTTGTTTTATGTTTCATGATATTTACTGTTATAAGTTTTTGGTATTCGGCTAACACTAAAGCATAGAGTTATGTGTTGAAATGAATAAGTTGGAATACTGATGATTTGGTATATTGAGTGAGTGGATTTATGAGATTGAATAAGTTGTTTGAAATTGTTAAATGTTGAATTGGTATATCTGGACCTGAGGATAACTGATTCACCTCCCCTCTCAATTATTCTAATCATTCTAACACCTCCCTCCCTCAAATTTTTATTTTTATTTTCCATTTGAGGACACTGACAAATACATTCTCCTCTTCTAATCAAAGTCCTCTTGTATTTTTATTTATTTCTCTTGCACTTTTAATCTCTTCGGCATCCTCTATCTTTCATTATCAATACTTTTGCATTAGTAGAATCATTTTACATCAAAATCATGGATTTACTATCTCACACACACACACACACACACACACACACACACACACACAGGGAAGAGTGATCAACTTCTTTGATCATACTTGATGTAGTTATGCTTGGAGTCTTTGGAGTCCTTGGAGTCCTTCTTACCTTTATGTTTTTTTCTTTTCTTCTCATTGTTGATTTCCTTATTTGGACACCTAGCAGCAATGTGACCAACTTCTTCACAATAAAAGAAGATCAGAGGAACTTTACCTTTGTACTTTCCTTTGCCTTTGGAATACTTCTTTGCAAGCACGACTTCAACAACTTCAAGATCACTATCTAAACTTTCTTTTGATGTTCCATCTTCTTCACCTCCTGATTGATTAGATTTTGACTTTTTTCCCTTTTCTTTGAGTGTGAGTTTGACTTTAAATGCATATTCAATATTTTTTGAAGTAGGATTATAGTTATCATAGTTATCTAATTCAAAAGCTATCAATATTCCAACTAGAGCATCCAAGCCTAATTTGTTATTTGGATCACATCGCTTTTCTTGAATAGTAGACAATCTAATTTTGCATAAATAGGAAGAAGAGTTCTGAGCACTTCACTTACAATAGTTTCCTCCTTAATGTCCCATTCAGATGCTTTGATTGCACTTACACTGGCCTTGATTCTATCCACATATTTTATAATGTTTTCATTTCCTCTCATTCTTATTTGATCAAATTGTCCTCTAAGGCTTTCTGCTTTGGCTCTTCTTACATTGTCATCTCCTCCATAGATATCTTTCAGTTTGTTTCACATTTCAAAAGTAGTTTTGCAATCCTTTACCTCATCAAATTTAGCATAACTAGAGTAGATGCAATGCATTACATCATGATATTATGATTCTTCTTTTCAGCAATATCTTCAACTGATAATGTTCTAGTGGGAATTTTGTATTCAACATCAAGATATTTGCAACCTAAATCATTAGTGGTAGCTAGATGTAACCTCATTAGTCCTTGCCATGTTGCAAAATTGTCTCTGTTCATCTTGGGAATCTCTCTTTTGTAAGCCATCTTGATCTTTAGCCTAGGTCCTTGAAACCTTCTCTACAAGCACCAAAATCTATGATACTAATTGTTGGAAATATAAGAGGAGTAACTGAGATGGGAGGGTGAATCAGTTACTACAAAAATAAATTCTAGATCCCTTAGATGTTAGTACAAAATGCAAAAAAAAAACTAAATACTATTGAAGCTCGGTAAACACACAAAATGTTGTAACTCGGTAATAACTGGATTAGCTTGGTAAATGATTAACAAATAAGCCTTTAGATGTTATCTATGATTACTATTACTTTAACTTATTTGAAAATACATAAAAGAAAATAGCATGAACACATTTGACACCAAGATTTAATGTGGAAACCCAATTTGGGAAGAACCACCAATTACAACTAGTTATTGTTTTCACTCTTCTGGAGTGAACCCTGTTAGGAGCCAATCTTGTTAAAGGTTACAAAACACACTATTTTGTGTGACCCTGTTAAAGCATTTAATCACCCTGTTAGGAGTGGCCTTGTTAGAGGTATTGAGAACAATTCAATGGAATTGCCACCTTATTAGAGTATTTGAAAATAGTTGTTACACCAACTCTCTTAGGAGATTTAGATCACTACTATAATGGTTAGAGAGGAATAATGAGATAACCTAATTTGAGTGCAACTGAATTGCTGATTTTAGATCTCTATTTTGGCTTACACTTGATCCTTCCTGATTGAATATAGCTTTTTTGCTCCACAAGGATATTATGCTTATCCTTCAAATTTGCTTCCTCTTCTCATCATTAAATCTTCAATCACATATTCATGAATTACACACTTTGAAATCACAACTTGAGCTTATACTTATATCTTTCACTTTGTCAAGTTGGCTTAAACACAACTTAGAATATTAAATATTCATCAACTTAGTTGGCTGGAATCAATAGATAAATCAATTAAGGTTAATATGCCAAAATAAGAAAATCCTTCATTAGCCGATGCAACTCAGTAGAAACTAACTCAGAAATGATTTCTTTTTTTAACCAATAAAAGCTCGGTTAACACTGCAAACTTGCAAAAATCCTTTGGCAATAGAGTGAGCTCAGTTAGCATTGGTTCCATCTAACTTTTCTTCATTAACCAAGTGAGCTCGGTTAACGCTCACTTTTTTCTTTTTCCTTTGACACCTAAGATAATTCGATCGACACTACCTTCTGAACTAGGCAAACACAAGAATGCTTAGCAAACATTGAGAATTGTCTTCACTACTCGAGTGAGCTCAACATATACTGACTAATAATGATATGACATTTGTGTAACATCAAAGACAACACATAATTAATTAATTGTATCCAATAGGAGGGATGATTCATACATTTGGAAGAGGAGTGAGTGTGGAGAGTAGTTGAAGAGCAAGTTTTTCTTGAATTTGTGGACAAAATGCCAAATTTGAGGTAGTTTATAGCAAGATTATGATGGAGTTGTGAGTATAAGGATAGAACACAGAATGTGAGGCAGTTTACACTTGGATCTTGGATAATATTGGAGCCGAACTAGTAGCTACGACTTGAAAAACAAGGAGATTTCTTAGTGGGCTTGCAAGCACAAGTTTGGATCTTCCTTGGAGATTTCTACCAAAGTGTGATCTAGACTAGCTAGGGTTTGGATTGGATCTTGAGGGATCTTATAGTGCTATTATTGTAATTGCTTTGTATTTGGCTATAACCAGGAAGCCCTCACAACCCTACACATTACATGTAATCAATTATATCTATGAATAAATTATTATGATTTGGTATCAGGTGTTGCTTCTTGTTATTTTGTTTCTACTATGTGGTTATTTGCTGGGGGCTAGGACATCTCCTTTGGGGATTCTTCGACCTTGCACTATGTCAAGTGGTATGAAAGTGAAGGTTGTTCCTAAACATGTAGACAAATCACCAATGTTGAGGCAGTTGGCACCAAGACTTGGGTTGGAGAAGTAGATCTGAGAAGATCTTGATTTGGTGGTGGATTTTTCTTTCTGGAGTCTTAGATCTCTTGGTTGTGAGGTGGTAGATTGTTGTTTTGACTTGCAATTGTAGAGGCCTTATAGATGGATCAATGGATGCAAATATGGAAGGTTGATCTTTTTGAGGCATGATCATAGAGAGTTTGTGGATTGTAGATCCATGGTCCTTGGCTTGTGATGTGGATTCTAATTGTTCATACAAGGTGGCAGGTTGCAATTTGACTTGTATACAATTTAGTTTTGTCACAAGGAGCATGGGAAGGATTTTTTGTAGAGGGTTTATGAAAATCTTGGGAGATGGCTCCGAGTGAATTGGACCATGAGATGATTGTGAATCTCTGTGATGTGTTGGAAATGGGATTTTTTGAGATGTCTACTCAGGTTGAAACTAGTTTGGCTAATCAAACTAAGAAGGTAGTTGTTTAGTTTGAAACTAGTTTAGTTGATCAAGATAAGGACAGGATGGGGCAGGCATTTTGTATATGTTAGTGGAGCTAGAGTCTACCGATCTAGAAGAGAGTTGTCTAGTCGGTTAAGAGACTTGTTTGTGAGTGAAGATGGCATAGCAAGGTTAGGGTGGAAGAGGTTAGTTTTGTTGATTAGTTTCTGGAGGCTGATATAGAACTTGTAGAGTAGTTGGAGGTTGTTGTTGAAGATATTCCTAGCCTTGTTGATACTGGAATAGACATTGGTTTTCATGATCATTCAATTCAGTCTGACATGGAAATTGTAGAGCACTTGGTTGTGGATGATCGAGTTATTGTTGGTGGTGACTTGTATGTTGTAGAGCATATTTTTGTGAGTAATGAGATTGTTGGTGTTGTGAGTTTTGCATTTGTTGATGGAGATCCACATGTTGTTTCTGATGCAGAGTGTGTTGTTGTTGGTGTGGATTCACTAGTTGCTGATGTGGATGAGGATTTGTTGATGAAGCATTCTGTTCAGTTTGTTCTTGGGTGTGAGCATGCTAATTGGGTTGCTGATATGCATTTGATTCTGATGTTTCAGTGGATGAAGCATAGATGGTTGATTTTTAGATTTTTTCTATTGACTTTGATGAAGTGGAAGCCTTTGGTGCATATGAAGAAGATTGCAGATCTTTCTTTGGGCATCAAAGTATGGGACATACTTTTCTATTTATCTAGGGAGTTTGATGCAAGAGAATCAAGCTTGGATTTTGGCGGAGTTACAATTTTCATGGTTAGGGATGTGTTGGAGACACATTGGGGAACCTTTTCCTATGTGTGCATAGAGATTGGAGTTATCATGTTAAAGTTTGAGCTATTTTTACCTTATTGTTGGAGCTGCATTTTTTGGTTTTTGGGTGCTTGTTGTAGGCCATGTAACTAAATTTGTGCAATGAATGAGAGGATTCAAATTTCAAGTATTGAAGAGAGCTTAGAGTACTATCTCTAGTTAAAAGTGGAATTCCTAATTCTTTATCAGTTGAGAGATATGGAAATTTTCCTGGAGTATCGAGTTCTGGTAGTTTGTGCTATAGGTTTCTATGCATGACTTTCAGGATGGATGCACAAATATCCTTAATGAATAAAACTTTGTGCATTTTAGGGGTTGTAGAGGACCTAAAGTACTACCTTTAATTTTAAGAATAAGTTCTAATTCAATCGAGGCTAGGATATATTGTGATTTTTCTTGGGTGTCAATTTGTGGACATTTAATCACCATCGGAGGCTGACTTGTAGCTCTTCAAGTATTTAATGTTAGTTTTATTTAATTTTTAATTGCTAGACAACCTTGTGGCTTAGTTGGGTATAAGTAGGGGGTCTTATGGAGTCTTTTATTCATTCATGGAGGGATGATTCATTCATTTGGAAGAGGAGTGTGAAGAGTAGTTGAAGAGCAAGTTTTTCCTAAGTTTGTGGACAGAGCACCGAATGTGAGGTAGTTTACACTTGGATCTTGGATAAAGTTGGAGCAGAGCTAGTAGCTACGGCTTGGAAAATAAGGAGATTGCTTTGTGGGTTTGCAAGTACAAGTTTAGATCTTCCTTGGAGGTTTCTACCAGAATGTGATCTAGACTAGCTAGGGTATGGATTGGATCTCGAGGGATCTTGCAGAACTGTTATTGCAATTGCTTTATATTCGGTCATAACTGGGAAGGCTTTACAGTTTGACACATTGCATACAATCATTTATATCTATGAATAAATTATTATGATTTGGTATTAGATGTTGCTTCTTGTTATTTTTTTTCTACTGTGTGGTTATTTATTGGGGGCTAGGTCATCTCCTTTGGGGATTCTCCGGCCTTGCATTGCGTCAATACTTACTTGATCATACTTACTTGTCTCATGATTTGATTGCATAAGATCATGGATATAAATGAAGAATATTGAAAGATAAATAATTGTATACTTGATTTCAATTGACCTATGAAGTGTGTGCTTAAACCTATATAAATAGAATTGATCTTAATTGATATCCCCTTTTGGAAGTATCTTAGGACGATGTTGTTAAATACAAAATATTATACGTGTAGTGTTAAATCTTTGGAAAACATGCTGACATTCTATTATTATAACTTGAGATTGTTGGCCTTGGAATTGTGAAGTTTTGGTTATAAAGCTAAATACTAGATTGTGCCTATGATCTAAGCCAAAGGATGATACCTCAAGTACTATCTTGTCTAAGATGTGAATCTTTCTAGGAATTGGGATAAACACTTTCTATTAAAAGACACAACATAACTAAGGTGTAGATTCAATATAGGGGTCTATGAGTAAACCCAAAGAGCCAAACGATGTATAAAGTCAAGATACCAATGATACCTATGTAAAGTAGCATAAAGAATAGAAATAAAAGAATACATATGCACCTCTTGTCAAGTAACTCCTTTTTTATTGAAGAAGAATTGAACTCAACACTAATTAGATATCAAAGAAATCAACTCTGACATTAAACGAAATGCCCATTTTGTAAAAGCAATCTATAATTTGATAGCTGAATTGAATATATTACAATGAATCAACTAGAGATCTTATAAGTTTTTTTATTAGAGAAATCCAAGTAATAATGAAAAAGAAATGATACAATAGAATGTTATTATAATATAAGAATCTTGATAGTAGAAAATAAAAGTTAAGAATAACTACAACAATGCATTAAAAGTAGAGCATGTTAATAAAAAACATTAGAGTGAGACAATATACTTGTGTTGGACGCAAGTTACAAAAATATCATTTGTATCCAAGAGTGTCAAGAATTAGTTACTCTATGATAATAGTCACTGTTGAAAGAGGGAATCCATTGTGCTCTTCGCTAATAGATACCAATTAGGATTATATTTGATTTATTTGATTCTCGAGCTTTGTATTGAGGTCAGACTTCTCTTTCAAGGATTTAATTAGAGGTTACCACTAAACAATAACACTAAAAAGTAAACCTTGCAAAATCACTTATGTAAATGGAAAAGCATTAGAGAAAATTGATTTACATTGAAGCAAAACCAAATACATGACAAGATACATCACTGAAAGAATTTTGATATCAATACAACTATAACAATATTCATTTTAATTTTAATTTTTTGTTAGATATGAAATAGAAGTGAAATTAATTGTTCCAAACCCCAAACTTTAATAGATAAAGTTAGATTTCTATATAGAAGAAATTTGATGAAAGAAATACCCTTTAATTTAAAAATACATAAGTATGCATTGAATACTTAAAAAAAAAATGTCTATGAACTCTTGGTCTACTAGTGAAGTTGGATGGCTTAGTGTGAACCCACCAAATATTAAATCAAGACTCCAACATCATAAAAAATGAAATTAAGATCATTGCAAAGTGCATACTCAAAGTCCAAGCCTTCATTAAAATAAAAAAATCTTTAAAAAAACTATTTAAATTTGTGGGTAAGGGCTAATCTCAAATAATAATAATAAAGCCATCTGAAACCCTTTTAAGTGTGTTTTGATTTTTTGTTGAACACTCCAATCACTAGTAGATTTGGGTTGCATTTTTGACCTAAATTTTTATGGCAGGCCAATTTGGCTTGTCAAAATCATTTTAAAAATATATATGATCCTGATAACGTTGAAATTTCAACGGTGGTTAAGTTTATCATCAAAATTTTGATCACTGTTAAGTTTATTGTCAAAATTTTGACGTTGTCTGGGAAATAAACCAAAAAAAAATTTAAAAAATTGAAACTTCATTTATTCAAGCGGCAAAGTGTGAGCGAGAGGCTTTAGAGGCATGATGAAGAGTCGTTCAAGGTAAGGATTTTCTTGGCTTTGATATTGTATAATGGATTTTTTGTTTTATCCATATCTTGCATATACTCCATTGTAGGGTTTGACTTGGTGCATCAGTACAAGACAATTCAAATGGTGAAACCCATGCTAAATAAATAACCAACACAATCAAGAATGTCTCTCATGCCCTACAATATTTAACAAAATTTAATTTTTCAGATATCTTTGAGCATGAATCAACACAGTCACTTTCTCAGAATGTTTTGTATTCACTGCTTATTAAATTTCTCTTATAGCTCATTGGTATTTAATGGTTTCTATGGAGCCCTCTATACAAATGTTTGGAACTTCGTAGATAAGATTCAAGATTTGAAACTCGAATTAGGATGATAAACATGGACCATTATGGGGTTGACCACTACCTTAATTAACTTTATCTCTATTAATATCCTCTTTTGAACCTTGAAATAATCTAGGCTCTTTCTAATTCAAGGGCATTGGTGGCCAACCTAAGTGAATGCCCTAGCTAGCAAGAAAATATTTTTTTAGCAGATGCTGCTTAAATTCTCTACGAGTCTTTTCTTTGTGCTAATGGTCCCATGATATTTATGGCTCTCTACTTATTTCTACACATTTATTTTAGGTAAATGATGAATAAAGGTAATCAAACTCTTAAAGTGTTAGCACTAAAGGAGAATGGATAGATATTGGTAAAATATGATGAATCAAGCTTTGGGTGTTGATTGCTCTATAATGGAATAGAATATGATTAGTCAATGAAGGTTGTAAGGTGAGAACAAGGTGATGTGAAAGTTTGAGAAGTCTCTTCATATTTTCATTCATGAAAAACAAATGAGAGTGACAATGCTACAAGGAAGAAAGATGGAAATGAGAATAAAATTTACTCTAAGGCTAGAGTTACCATAGCTTTCTAATGGCTTGGATAGTCCAGAAGTTTACTTTAAGTGGTTGAAAGAGGGAAATTTTGATGAGATTTATTGCCTCATGTTTTAGCAAAATTGATTTGTGAAAAAGTAGTCTATTTCAAAGTTCTTTTGGGGACTAAATGGTGAACAAGTCCCTAGGGATGTCAAAAGTTCTTGGAGAGAATAGGTATAGTCTCAACTTTTTTTGTTGTCAATAGTGAACTTAGTTGGCCTTGGTAAACCTAGTGACACTTTCAAAATCAATCTTTAACAATGTATTTTAAAATTCTTGGAGAGATTTAGTTATTTATAATAAGTGACTTAATTACATTTAATATGTATGATTAGAAATTGATTTGTTAACTCCATTTAACACTCAAA
Source organism: Cupressus sempervirens (assembly GCA_028749045.1). Classification (NCBI taxonomy): domain Eukaryota; kingdom Viridiplantae; phylum Streptophyta; class Pinopsida; order Cupressales; family Cupressaceae; genus Cupressus; species Cupressus sempervirens. Next base: position 9,174,201 of record CM053789.1, on the reverse strand, counting down.
GCCTTCTCCTTTTAAGACTTCAACTTATGGTCAAACATTAACTATATTTAAAAGCTTTACAATTGACTTACACATGATGCCCCTAGCATGTAAGCTTATATTCTTAATTGACTATGCTTTGAAAATGGAATATGTTTGCATGTCAGAATCTAAAATTGTCATACAAATTTTAGACTAACAATCATAAAATCAAAGAGAAATGTATTGAGGAGAGACTTGATGTTAAATAGGATGCAACTATATCTGCCATACAACCCTTAAGGCATATTATGTAAATATTTTAATACAATTTTACAAATAACACTAGTTGCTTCTATTTTCATGAATCCAATTTCTTTGATTTATAGTTTCATGCTTTTGTTTTCATGAATCTATACAATGACCAAGAATATAGAAGCCCTAGCATACAGATTACTACATAAATTTAGCAGTGTCTATTTCAAGAAGATTCATAATAAAAGAGTTGAAAAACTCACAATTACCCAAATATATTACCTAAACAATCTAAAAAATAAGTTAACTCTTGAATCTTAGCCTTAGGCATTCCCAATCCTTCTTCTCTAAGGTCTATTTGATTGAATTTAAAATAAAAGTAGTAATCCTTTGTGCTTTCTATAAGCATTTTGAATTCCATCCTAGATCAAGTATCCCAATATCACTTGAGGCACATTTTTTCTGTGTCAATAACATAATGTGAAACCAATAATGTGAAGAACATAATGTGAAACCAGTAAGTAGATGTTGCAAATTGGGAGACAAGACAATAGAGAGGTATGAGAAATGTAGGTTGGAACAACAAGTTTGTTCCCAATCCACGGAAACTCAAACAACTAAATTAATCATACCGTTAACTTCTGAATAACAAAATATCAAAAACATGACTAGTGCCATTCAAAAGGTTATTTCTAGAATCTTTCAAGTTCAAAAAAAAAATTTCATGAAAGTTCTCACTCAATAATGTTGAAGTTGAGTTGCTTGAATCACATGCACTACTTTTTGTCATTTGGCTTAATGTCAGGATTGCCTAAAGTTTGATGCTTTGAAATAACGGTGTCTAGATTTTTTTATCCTTCATACTATGGCTCCTATCTTTAAATGTTTCGCATTGTACTTTGACTATAGTATATGGTGCAATGCATATGCTATGGATTAGTTTCAAAACTTATCGATGTATTATTTCTTATTTACTAAATTTTACATTTTTCTTAACAAGGAAGGCAAACAAAAGGAGAAATTCCCTAGAAGCCTCAAAATTGGACCCAAATACATAAGCCTAAATGTTGCTTTACATGACTTTCTTTATTTAACTTATCATTTCTAATTTTTTTTGTTGGATTAGTATCTATGTTATGAGTTTTTCTATTTTGCCCCTATCATTAACTTATTGACTTTATCTGAAATAACATCTACTTACATGCATATAGATGAATTTGATATGATAATTTTGAGGGTTTTATTATACAATGAGCTAGATTATCTAGTGATGCATCCCTTGTTATTTTTTTAGACATCCCTATCCCAGGGATAGGGGAGACAAGGGACACTTAGGGGACATCCCTAGAAATTTTGCATATTGAAAAAACTCTCTCTAAATAACATAGATTTAGCATAAGCATTCTGCATATTCTTATATTTTAAGGTTCTTTAATGTATATGCACATACTTTGTCCATAATATGATGACATTGAGACATTCAATTTTTCTTATCCCCAACAAGAGGAATATTGTTTAACATTCTTGATTTTCATCATTGTTTGTTGAACATCTATCATTGATTTATTTGATTATACATTTTTTAATCAATTCAATTTCTTTGCATAGTAGGGATGATATAGTATATGTTAACCCTTGGGTAGCATAATTTATGGTTAGGTTAAAAATTCTTGATTAGTTTGAAAGTGCTACAACACTTATTCATGCCTCCTCACCCCCACCCCCCCAATGTTTCTTGATCCTAACCCGGTCTTGCTAAAACCATCCATACCTTTACTCACATTTGTTGTAGCAACATATTTTGAGTGGAAACATACATAAATGAATAATTTTTGTTCAAAATCAATGCCAATATTTATATTGCATAATTCATTTGATTTGTTTAAATGTCATCTTTACTAAAGAGATAGTAATATTTAATTATTTTATTACTATCAATTATATACAAGATACTACTAATGCTTGTATGTTTATATTTGATATAATTTTATAGCTCGAATATTTTCTTGTGAAGAAAGTCCATGCATAACAATATGAACCTAGAACAAAATAAGGCGACAATTACTAGAATGTGGTCTTAATTCAAAAGAAATGGTGATGGAAAATGTTATTATCCTTGAAAAAATGTAAGGGCTTAAAGAATCAAAGAATTATAATCATAATAGCTCAAAGCCATTGTAGGCAACATGATCACATTGAAGGGTGAAAGGATTTTTGTCCTTTGGTGAATGTAGATTTTGAACTGGTGGAATATGGAGGTGTGAATATCGAAGTAGAAGGTAATGCTTCCATGGAAGAAGATGATCTTGAGGCAAAGAACATAATTGACGATGTTGGTATTGGTGCAGCCAATAATGTGCCAAAGAATAGGATTAAAGAAGATGTTATTGGTGCAACTGATGAAGATGATGAAGATGATGATAGTCATGCATCTAATGATAATGATGAACAGAATGTTGATATAGTTGCAATTGAAAAGGCATATGAGCCCCTATACCAAGGCTCCCAAACAACACTTCTGTCTATTATATTGTTGCTAGTAAACTTCAAGGTTATGAATGATATATCCAGTGTAGCAATCTCACGTATCCAAAGGTATAGAGTCATTTTTGTCATCTTCAATGTTAGCGTACCATTAATGTTCTTTATATTAACAATGTTTTTCCATAAGTTGATAGGTGAGTGTTTGTTACCACCATCAAACATTCTACTTTGCTCTTACTGAGAATTATCAACCATTATGAAAGATATTGGAATAGAGTATCAAACAATATATGCATGTCCCAATGATCATATTATATATCATAAACAACATGAATTTGTAACATAATGCCCTGATTGACACATTAGTATATATCAATCATATCAAATAATGAAAAAGGTGCCTCACAAGGTTCTTTGGTACATTTCCATTATTCCATGCCTGCAATGATTATTTAGGTGTACTAGCTTGGCACAATTTATGGATTACCATGCACACAATAGAAGTCAAGATGACATTATGTGAATGCCTATGGATGGTTCTACATTTAAGGACATAGAAGATAGGTGGCCATTATTTAAAGAAGATTCTCATAATTTGAAGCTTTCATTAGCACCAGATGGTGTTAATCCATTTGGATAGATGAGATTTGTTTACTCAGTCTAGCATATTTTTGTTATTAACAATAACATTCCTCCTTGGATGTCTATAAAGAGGGAGCACATAATGTTTGCAATGATTGTACTAGGTATTTTTTTATTTAATAGTCATCTAAATTAATTTATAAATACATTATCAAAATGACCATAATAATTATGTTTTGTTTATGTTCATTCAACTAGGTAAGTACCAAGTGAAAGGTATGAATGTATATATTGAGCCCTTGATTGATGAGTTGTTGGAGTTATGGAATGGGGTCACTATGTATGAAATATCTAGACCAATTGGTGAAAGGAAATTTCAATTCCATACAATGCTTGTATGGACAATACATAATGCCCCTGGACTAACACATTTTTGTGGTATATAAAATTGTTAACACATATTTTTGGTATTTAATAGTGCTAACACATTTTCATTGTATGTTTAAGTTTCGTGTGATGATTATAAATATGAATCTTATAGTATACATGTCATCCAATTATACATGATTTTGTAGGTCTTCAGATAAAGGGAAAAATTGCACATCCAATTTGTGGTCCAAAGATGAAATCTTGTCATTCAAAAAGTCTAGGAAAGCAAGTTTTCAATGAGCATAGACACTTTCTCCAAACAAATCATAAGTATCAAATTACCAAAAAACTTCTTTTCAATGGGAAAGAAGAGACAACATCAAAGCCACAAAGAATGACACCTCACATGTGGAAGATGAAATACAATCGAATGAATCGTTGAGGTAATCTCATTCCATTCGATGCAAATTTTTGTATGAAATTTAAATTTGAATATTGTCTTTTGTTTACTACTGATATAATTGATGTTCATGAAGGTTTCCAAGCCATCAATGAGAAACTTTCAAAAGGACTTAAAAGCTATCCCAGGCAATTTAGTAGGTTGTCGTACTACGAGCACCTCTCAATAGTGCATTTGTTTGATGCTATGCATATTTGAAAGAATGTGACAAAGACACTATGTAAAATATTGGATGGAAGGTGGGACAAAGAAAAATTGGTCAACATTTGCAATGAAATTGATGAATCCAATCATGCATTGAAGTTTTTCCTTGAATTAAATAAAAATGGAAACCGGATTAATATCAGTGTCATTCCTTGGTTATTAACACAACAAAAAACTGATGCTATATGTGAAGTCATTAAAAAAACTAAATTTCCCATAGGATTAGTTGCAAACATAAGTAGATTCATATCAAAGAAAGGTGATTTTGGGGCAAAGTAAAAAATGCATCATTGGCATACCTTCATCAAGGTAAGTCATGTTCTTCTCTATTTACAATAAATTTGAAAAACATCATGTACTTTTGATTGTTTTATTTTATAATATATTGAAAAGATCATTTTATTATTGTTGCAATATGTTCTACCTCTATCTCCCCCACACAACTTTGACAACATGAGTGTCAAACATGTTATATATGATCTTGGGAAATACATGAGGTTAAAAGAGTTATTTGTTAGATTTGTTGTATAGAAGTTGTTGAAAACAGATTCATACAAGTATGATAAATGTGTTTCAATCATTGTTTTGTCACTGATGTCAAACCTGCTATTTTTCTAGTAAGACAACTGCTTATATGATTTAAGTACTATTACCTATTTGATTGATGAAGAGGATTTGATCAAAAGATGTAACAATAGAACATAGAGGAAAGGTTGAGTTATGCTATAAAAGGGAGTACAAGAATTAGCTAAGATTGCAAAGTTTGGTTACACTATGCAAGTTTAGAAAAACAAGTTAAACTAAGTTTGTCTGCCAAGCTTGACTGAATGTAGGTGCTAAGCAAAGTCAGTGCAAGCTGAGTAGAAAATTATTTGGAGCCAAGTAAAAGTTTATTTTAGTGTATGCTGAACAAAACAGTGGATGCCGAGTAAAATTTAGTTGTGCTAAGCACTAGTAAACTTTAGTTCGTGTCGAGTGATTTTTTAGTGGATGCTAAGGAAAGTAGTATGTGCCAAGCATCAAAAGCAAGTTAATGTCAAGTGCCAACATTATTAGAAAGATTGTGAATTCGATGGGTCTGAGCTGACAAGTTTGTTTTCTTGGATTATGTGAACCAGATGGAAGATAAGATTTATGAGTTGGTGGCATAGAGTTCATGGTAAACCATTTTGAGGAAAATTCAAAGAGAATTGAAGGAGAAGTTTCTAAAAGTGATATGGAATGAGGGGTAGATTCAATGAATCTTACCTAATCTGTCCTAATCCTAAATTGGACAATGGAGAATGAACAATGAAAGATCTTAATTCTCTATTTATAGGGATGGCTAGTTAGAAGCAAGGGTTTTCATGAATGAGTACCTAAGGAAGACAAGGAGTCAAGGGTTTTACTTTAGCAAGTGACCTAAGTGAAGAGTCTACATTGGCATGTTAAGCAAGAAGGCTTATGGGTATGAATGCTTGAAGGTTGAACAAGCTATCAGAGTTGAAGTGTGTGAAAGCCAAGTAATGAAGGACTGAAATAGAGATCTGTAATCTACAAATGTAGTTGTAAGTTATTATCAGATCAAGTCTTACCATTACTATGTAATAATTGTATCAGTCTACAGTAAATCCTTTGGATTAAGGTTGACCTAACAATCATTTGTAAATCCTCTAACTGGGTGACATTCCAAATAAATGGTCTAAAGTCCTATAATAAGGCTCACTCCTAACAGGGTGATTGAAATCCTTTAACAGGGTCACATTTAATAGTGTGTATTGTAGACTTTAACAGGGTTAGCCTTTCATAGGGCATCACTTTAAAATAGTGAAAACAAGTAGCATGTTACTGGTGGTTTTTCCCAAATTGGGTTTCTATATAAATTATTGTGTCAAATGTGTTGTTAAATTTGTTGTGTTTCATATTTACATTTCTACAAATTAATTTGACAGTAACCTACAAGTTTTAAGTGATTGCATAATCTTATGGAGGCATGCATGATGATAAATGTTTTATGGGTTCACTAAGCTACAAAAAGTTTTATTTATACATCTGGACCTTGGATAACTGATTCACCCCCCTCTCAATTATTCTAAAGAATTCTAACAATTGGTATTAGATTCATCTTCTTAAGAGGACTACTTTGAAGGTACTAGAAGCACAAAGATCAAAATGCCAAAAAGAGATGTACCCAAGCTTAATAGAGATAACTTTCTTACATGAGTTTGATAAAGCCACACTTTAGAGGACTTGGAGATCATGCCCAATCTACTATTACTACTAAGCATTTTGATCCTGCTAGAGCCCTAACTGTTGAGGATATGAATAAGAAGAAAGAACACAACCAAGCAATGTTGGAGATTGCCTTTGCCCTAAGCTGTGTTGAATTTGATGCTATCAAAAGTCTTGAAAGTGCAAAAAAATGTGGGATGCCTTAACCACTATCTATGGAGGAGACACTATTGTTCTAAGAGCCAAAGTTGAAAGTCTCAGAGGTAAGTTTGATGATATGAGAATGCAAGAAGGTGAAAATATTGCTCAATATTGCTTAAAGATAAAAGATGTTGTTATTGCAATAAGAGGAGCTACTGGTAAAATAGATGATGATATTGTACTTAGCAAAGTTTTAAGAACACTACCTCCTATATATGCTATTAGAGTTTATGCAATACAAGAACTAAAATGTATACCAGGGAATACCCTATCTCTTGAAGGTATGATAGGTAGAATCATTGCTTTTGAGCTATCCAACTTTGATAATTACAAATTTGAAAATATTGAATCTGCTTTCAAAGCTAAGCTATCATTGAAGGAACTTGATGAGAAGAAGAAAAAGAAAAAGACAAAGTATGTGTCCAGTGACACTGATATAGATGAGGATGATGTAGAACAACTTGAAGAACTACTAGCATAGAGATTTCATAGAGGTAAAGGCAAGTTCAAAGGTAAACAACCTATCATTTGTTTCGATTACAATGAGGTTGGTCATACTACTGCCAAATGTATAGAGAAGAAGAACTACAGTGGTGGTGACAAGTACAAAAGTATAAGAGATGAAGACAACAAGGATTACAAAGACAAAAGAAAGAAGTCTTGCTACATTGCTAAAGAGAAAACAAAAGACGAATCTGATGAACATGATGATGAAGTGGTGTATGTTGCAATGAAGGATGAATCTAATGAAGATGAGGCAATTACACTTGTGTCTTGTGTGAACAAGAATGATAGATGGATCATTGATAATGGTTGTTCACATCACATGACTGGAGATAAAAGTAAGTTCATTACCTTGAATTTTTATGATGAAAATAGTGAAAGATTTAGTAATGATGCACCATGCTTGATAAAAGGAAAAGGTTTTAACAAATTCACAAAAAAAGATTTTATGTGATAATACATACTATGTCAAAAGACTTAACTATAATCTATTGAGTGTGTCACAATTGAATAATTCAAGATGTAAGGTTGAATTTTAAAACAAGATTGCAAAGATATATGATACTAATGAAAAATTGATTGGAAAGGGTGATTAGACTAGGAGTAATCTATTCTATCTTGATTTAGTGGATGCTACTTGTCCAATTGTAAAATTTGATGATGTGTGGCTATGTCACAAAAGGTTATGTCATGTTAATTTTGATAACTTGGTTAGTACCAGTAATATGAGAAAAGTTAGAGGTTTTCCTTAGTTGATAAAATCTAATAATATAATGTCCAAACAATGTTAGTTAGGCAAAATGACAAAGTCAAGTTTTAAGAGTAAAACTTATACCTCTAAAGGAATACTAGAGATTGTTCATACTGACTTGTGTGGACCAATTGAAGTACAAAGATAAAAAGGAGATAAGTACATTATGCTGCTTGTTAATGATTATTCTAAAATGATGACAATCATGTTTCTTAAATAGAAATTTTATGCTTTCAAAATGTTTAAGTGGTACTTAGCAAGAGTTGAGAAGGAAACAGGTAAGATTCTAAAATGTTTGAGATCTAACAGAGGAGAAGAATTTATATCCATTGAGTTTGAGATGTTCTATAATGATAGAGGAATCAAAAGACAAACATATGCTCCTAGAACCCCTCCACAAAATGGAATTGTAGAAAGGAGGAATATGTTTATAATGGACTATGCTAGGACACTCATGATGGAGAAAAATGTTTTCTTTGAAATACTAAAGAGAAGCAATAAGTATAGCTATCTATACCTCAAATAGTGTACAAGTCAAGGAAGGTACTCATTCAACACCTTTTGAACTATGGTATGGACACTCACCCAATGTAAACTATTTGGAAGCAAATGCTTTATTCTCAAAGATTTTAGGAATGGTAAACTAGATGAAAAAAGTGAAGAAGGTATATTCCTAGGTTATTCCACAAGAAGTAAAGCTTATAAGTGTTTAAATACTAACACTAAAAAAGTTGTGGAGAGTTCAAATGTGAAATTTGATGAATATACATAAGTATATGAGGCTAAATCTATGGGAGAACCAAAAGAATACAAATCATTTGTATACTTTTATGAAGGGATGTGTGCTAAAGAAGATGTTGCAAATCATGCTACAAACCAACATCAAGTTTCAGTGATTGTCAAGTCACATACTATGAATGTCAAGTTGCATTGAGGAACTGAGCCACATTCAGATGCTGAGTTATAGAATGAAGTTGAGGCACATTTTTATTCTAAGATTCGTATACATGTGAGAGATGTTGAACTACCTGACAGAGAAGTACATACTGACTCTAAATTTGAAAGACCAAATGAAGAAATTAGAGTTGAACCAAGATTGTCCAAATATGTCAAGTGACATCATCCTACTACACAAATCATTGGAGATAAAGATGCTAGACCAATGACAAGGAACAAGGAAAAAATTGAGAAATGATACATACTTGTTGAGCATGAAAGAACCTAAAACAATGAAAGATGACTTAGAAGATGTGGACTAGAGTAAAGCCATGGAAGAAGAGATTGAACAAATTGAGAAATACAAAACATGGACTCTAGTTCCTAGACCAAAAAACAAAAATGTGATTGGCACCAAGTGGGTATTCAAAAATAAGCTAGATTAAAATGGTAAAGTCACAAGGAACAAGACAAGATTAGTCTGCAAAAGATATGCACAAGAAGAAGGAATTGATTATCGAGAAACATTTTCTGCTATTGCTAGATTGTAAGGAGTAAGAACTTTGCTTTCTTATTCTGCATACAAACATTTCAAAGTTTATGAAATGGATGTTAAATCTGTATTTCTGAATGGCATATTAGATGAAGAAGTTTACACAGAACAACTAGAAGGATTTTTTGATATTAACAATAAGAACATGGTATGTAGACTACACAAAGCCCTATATGGTTTGAAACAAGCACCAAGGGCATGGTATGAGAAACTTCATAATTATCTTGTGAAGATTGAATTCGAAAAGACTGATGATAACAAAAATCTGTACATGAAGATAAAGAAAGGAAAATGTATTTTGTTATCCAAAATTTTTGTTGATGATATCATATTTGGAGTCCAAGATGCTTTATGTAAATCTTTTGCAAATGAAATGAAGCAAGAATTTGAAATGTCTATGTTTGGAGAGATCAAGTTCTTTGTGGGTTTACAAGTACATCAGATGAAATATTGTATATACATCACTTAGTCAAAGTATGTCAAGGAGATACTAAAAACTTTTGGATTATGGGATTCTAAACCAATAAGTACACCTATGGTGACAAGACATAAATTGTCAAAGAATGATGATTTAGCTGAGGTGAACTAAACATTATACAAGTCTATGATTGATAAATTACAATATGTAGTTCATAGAAGACCTAACATTGCATTATCTTTAGGGATAGTTGCAATATTCTCTACTAATCGCATAGAGAATCATTTGATAGATGTAAAGAGAATAATGAGTTATCTAAAAGGAACAAAGGAATATGGTCTATACTATAAGAAAAATGAGAAATTTGAATTAAGAGCTTATACTGATGCTGATTGGGCAAGAAACATTGATGATAGAAAGAGCACCAGTGGAGTAGCATTTTTCTTAGGAAAGAGGCTAGTTACATGGACTAGCAAGAAACAAAATTGTGCTTCACAATCTACTATTGAAGTTCAATATGTTGCTACTACTATAAATTGTACAAACATTATATTGATCAAACATCTACTCAAAGGTATGAAGGAAGATATCACATAACCAATGTTACTTTATTGTGATAATACAAGTTCTATAAATATATCAAAGAATATTGTGATGCACACAAAGACTAAGCACATTGCAATCAAGCATCATTACTTGAGAGAATTAGTTCAAAACAAAGAGGTGAAGATGAAATATATTAACAAAAAAGAGAAAATTACTAATATCTTCACAAAAACATTACATAAGGATGCTCATGAGTATCTAAGAGGTAAACTAGGGGTGATACCCCTATCAAACACTATCTGAGTAAGAAAAGAGTGACCTACATCAAACAAGTTGATTGACATATGTAGAAATTGATGCCATGGATTTTACTTTAGGAGCTACCTAAAGTAATCAAAGTGTTGGAACTAAAAATCAGTCACAAGCAAGGTGACACAAGAGAAACTGAAGAAGTTCATATCTACATATTAAGGTGACAAGTCTTTGGCATTGTTGTCAAAGAGGGAGAAATAAGAGATTAAACTAATCATTAAGAGAGAAATATAAACAAAGAGGGAGAAATCCTAAATGTTGACTATTAAGAAAGAAAGTGTATCTATTGATAACATCTACCTAGTAAGAGGGAGATAACTATAGAAGGGAGATATAAGAAGTAATTTAGAGGGAGTCATAAGGATAAATTGATTGTTGATTATCTATTGATCAGAACAAAATAGATTGATTTTGTAACTTATTCAAAAGATGAAAGTTGTTGATAGAGGGAGAGATTTCAATTTTACTATTTTAACCTAGTCAGTTTGGTTGATCAGTTTGGTTTGTCATCAATGCCAAAGAGGGAGATTGTTGAAAACAGATTGATACAAGTATGATAAATATGTTTCAATCATTATTTTTCTACAGATATCAAACTTGCTATTTTTTTGGTAAGACAAATGCTTATATGATTTAAGTATTATTACCTATTTGATTGATGAAGAGGATTTGATCAAAAGATGTAACAATAGAACCTAGAGGAAAGGTTGAGTTATGATATAAAAGGGAGTACAAGAATCAGATAAGATAATGATATTATAGTGCATTGATAACGTACATAAGGTTGCAAAGGTTGATTGCACTAAGAAAGTTCAGAAGAACAAGTTAAACTAAGTTCTTTTGCCAATCTTGACCAAATGCATAGTAAGTGCCAAGCAAAGTCAGCGCAAGCCGAGAAAAAAATTAGTTGGAGCCGAGTAAAAGTTTATTTTAGTGTATTTTGAACAAAATAATGGATGCTAAGTAAAGTTTAGTTGATACCAAGTTCCAATAAACTTTAGTTCATGTTGAGTGATTTTTTAATGGATGCAGAGAAAAGTAATATGTGGCAAGCATCAGAAGCAAGTTAATGTTGAGTGCCATCATTATTAGAAAGATCATGAATTCAATGGATTTGAGTTGACAAGTTTGTTTTCTTGGATTACGTGAACTAGGTGGAAGATAAGATTGATGAGCTGGTGGCACAGAATTTATGGTAAACTATTTTGAGGTGAATTCAAAGAGGATTGAAGGAGAATTTTCTAAAAATGATATAGAATGAGGGATAGATTCATTGAATCCCACCTAATCTATCCTAACCCTAAATTGGATGATGGAGAATGAATGATAAAAGATCTTAATTCTCTATTTATAGGGATGGCTAGACAAAAGTAAGGGTTGTCATGAGCAAGAACCTAAGGAATACAATGAGTCAAGAGTTTTTCTTCATCAAGTGACCCAAGTGAAGAGTCTGCATTGGCATATTAAGCAAGAAGGCTTAAGGGTATGAATACTTGAAGGGTGAACAAGCTATTAGAGCTAAAGTGTGTGAAAGCCAAGCAAAATGGAGGATTAAAACAAAGATATGCAATCTGCAAATGGAGTTGTAAGTTGTTATCAGATCAAGCCCTACTATTACTCTCTAATAATTATATTAGTCTTGGGTAAATCCTTTGGACTATGGTTGACCTAATAGTCATTTGTAAATCCTTTAATCGGGTGACATTCCAAGTGAATGGTGTAAAGTCCTCTAACAAGGCTCACTCCTAATAGGGTGTTTAAAATCCTTTAATAGGGTTACATTTAATAGTGTGTATTGTAACCTTTAATAGGGTTGGCCTTTCATAGGGCATCACTTCAAAATAGTGAAAAATAGTAGCATGTTAGTAGTAGTTTTTCCTAAATTGGGTTTCCATGTAAATCATTGTGTCAAATGTGTTTCTACATCTATTATGTTTCATGTTTACATTTCTACAAATTGATTTGATAGTAACCTACAAGTGTTAAGTGATTGCATAATCTTATGGATGCATGCATGATGATAAATTTTTTATGGGTTCACCAAGCTGTGAAAAGTTTTATTTATACATTTGGACCTTGGATAACTGATTCACCCTCCTCTTAGTTATTCTAAAGAATTTTGAAAGAAGTTTCATTAGTCTCATTAATATATATTTGTGTGATGAATATCTTCTAGGTGGTTGCCATCTAAAGAAATTCATAAAAAAAACACAAAGCAATAGAAGAGAACAATTCCTCAACTTTTGTGTGAGATGCAAAAGTGTCTACCTTCAACTTTTATCAATGCACAAGAACACTACCTCATACATCTGATTGAGGAGATTGAATTGTGTGAACTTGTACCAACTAGGTCAATGTAGATGGTTGAGAGGCACTTAAATTTTTTGAAGGGCTTGGTTTGATAGATAGCACGTCCTAAGGGTTCCATGGTTAAGGGATATATGGTCTACCTGACCATGGTGTACATTAGTAAATATCTTCCTAAGTTTGCATCAAATATCCATGTAGATTGTATTTGGTATCCCAACTCCATTAACAGATTTGAAGGTAAGCACTTGATGGGGAAATGTAGATTGAGGAAAGTGAGAGGTATTTATAAGATGTTATTGTTGTTGATTAATTCTTATCCATCATCAATATACGTTGTTTCTAACTTGTCTATTTATTTTATACAGTCTCTCATGAGTGGTATGTACTTCATTTGTATATTGCAAAAAATCTTGATCTCAATAAAATGGTCACTCATTAACATGGGAAGGTGTTGCTTTATTGGTTAAAGAAGCTCATCGTGATGGAGATCCCAATGTTATGCCAATGGTAATTGATCTAGCAAATGGTTTAAGAAGTGGAAAGGTACATATAAGTTAATATATCATGAACCATTTATTTAATATAAACTCATAGATGGATGCATTATTTTGACATATTTGAAAAATAACAGGTTAAGCACCACATAGCTATGTACTACAATGGTCATAAATTTTGCATAAAAAAGGTGGACAAGACTAAGAGAACTTGTGATTCTAGGATAGCTGTAGTCTTCAAGGTCACCAATATTCTATCTAGAAATGACATGCATCCTCAACAATTTGAAAATAGATACTATGGCATTTTGGATGATATAAGTGATTGTGACTTTGATTCCTTCAAACTAGTTCTATTCGGTGTCAAATGGTATAGGCTATGAGTGAATCAAAATGATCATGATAGAACTGTTATTAAACATGATAATAGATTTACAATGATTAATACAAGGTCATTTGAACCAGTTGAAAATAAGCCCTATGTTCTTCCAAGCCAATGTGAGCAAGTGTTTTACTTTGGCATTCCACATAAACTGGGTTGGTCATTTTTCGTTAGACACAATCCAAGAGCAAGACCAGTAAAGTATAATGTGATTGAAGAAGAAGATATCAATGAAGTGGAATATGAAGTAGATGATGATGATAATGGTAAAGATGAAGAAGGAGATACTGATGCTGATGATGGCATTGATGAAGAAGTAGATGATGATGGTGGTGGTGGCAAAGATGTTCATGATGATGATGATGGAATTAATGATGATGATGATGGTGGAGGTGGTGGTGGTGGTGAAGATGATGATGGTGGTGATGGTGATGGTGATGATGATGACGATGATGATGATGGTCATAGTGATGATCATGATGTTGATGATGGTCATTCTGAAAATTTGGATGATGATGGCGATAATGATGATAAGATGGACGAAGAAGATGATCAGTGGAAATGTATTAGGCACTGACTAGGTTGAAATATTTGTTATGATGCTCAAGTCTTGGTGTTGATTACTTATAATATGTTTTTGTATAGGTAACTAATTAAAAAATATACAATGTTTTTTTTTTTGCGATGCATGCATATTGTTCATGTTATGTTCTATGCAATTTGTAGCATAAGTATCATGCAATTTGTAACTAACTTAAGAAAAATGGTTTACATATGTTAGTTTGTGGTGACTAATCAGGGAAGTACTGTACATATGGTAGTTTATGGCTAACATGCTTTAACTAGTTTTAACCTTAAAGTAACAAAAATACTTTTATAAAAGGCCTTAGGGTTAGGAATTGTTTCATAAGGTGTGATGTGAAAATTTCTTTTTGTAGTGGTATTGAGTTGTAAGGGATTACAGATTGTAATTAGGTTGTAATCACTAGATCATAATAATATTGAACTTTCTATTTGGTGGATGTAGCCCAGGGTTTGGGTGAACCACGTTAAATCTTGTTGTCTTGTGTTCTTTTCTATGTGATCTATTATTTTCTAATGTTTTTTTATATTTGCATGCAATTATTATTTCTGTCTAAGGTTAATCCTAACAAGTGGTATGAGAGCGAGGTTTTTTTTCAGTTATCCTCTATAGGAAAGTCTCATAGTTGAGTGGGATTGAGGGAAGATGAGGCTAAGTTGAGCATTGACAAGTTTAATGGGTAGAACTTTCAGTTATGGAAGATACAAATGGAAGACTATCTTTATCAGAAGAATTTATGGAAGCCGTTGGAAGGAAAAACCAAGAATTAGGGATCTATGGAAAATGATGACTGAGATATTTTAGATGCAAAGGAACTTGGAAGAATTCAATTATGTGTAGCACCATTGGTGGCATTTAATCTTACAAAAGTGAAGACGATGGAAGAGTTGATGGAAAACCTAGAGAAATTGAATGAAAAGCCCTCTGCTTCAAACAAGGTATTTCTCATGAAGTGTTTGTTTAATATGAAAATGACTGAGGGTGGATCTATTGTAGATTATTTAAATGAGTTTAATATTTTTACTAGTTAGTTATCTTCTATGGGTATTAATCTTGATGAAGAAATTAGGGTTTTCTTGATTTTGTGTTCTTTGCTTGAAAGCTAGAATGGCTTGGTAATGGCTGTGAGTAATTCCATCTCGAGATCTAATACTCTAAAATATGATGATGTGATCGGTGTTATTTTGTGTGAGGAAAATCATAGGAAATCCTCAGATGGATCTACATTAGGAAGTGTTTTGAATGCATAAAGCAGAGGCAGAATGATTGAGAGAGGAAGTAAATTTGAAAATCATGGGAAATCAAGAGGAAAGTCAAAGGGGAAGAGGTCTCAATCTAGAGAACTTAGAGATTTCTGGTACTGTGGTAAAACATGGCATAAGAACATAGATTGCTGGACTTGAAAGAACAATGAAGGATATACTAGATGGAGATAAGGAGGCAAATGTGGTAAGTGACAAATCTGAAGAGGATTCTTTGCTTCTATTTTCAGAAAGTGTTCATGATTCATGGGTTTTAGATTATGGTGCTTCATTTCATGCTACACCCCATAGAAGTTATTTCATTGATTATGTCCAAGGAGATTTTGGGCTTGTTTATTTGGAGGATAATGAACTTTGTCAGATTGTTGGAAAGGGAAAAGTTAAGATTAAGTTGCAGAATGGGAATCATTGGCTACTACATGAGGTAAGACATGTTCCAAGGCTAAGCAGTAATTTAATTTCAGCAAGGCAACTCGGTGATGAGGGTTGTGTAGTTACTTTTAATGATAAAAATTGGAAGGTTTCAAAAGGTTCCCTTGTAGTAGAAAAAGGTGTGAAAGTAGGCACCTTATATCTTTGTATAGGTCATATTGTTCCTTCTACTTTAATTGTTTAAGAGAAAAATGAATATTCAAGAATAGTTGTTGTAGTTGAGTAGGGAGAACAAATAGCTGCTGTAGATTCCAACACAACATTGTGGCACTATAGACTAGGGTACATGAGTGAGAAAGGTATGAAACTACTTCATTCAAAGAAAGTTTTACCAAGTCTAAAATGTGTTAATATGGATTTCTGTGAAAGTTGTGCGTATGGAAAATAAAAGAGAGTGAGTTTTGTGAAGACTGGTAAGGAAAATAATAGAGATAAATTAGAGCTTGTGCATACTGATGTATGGAAACTGGCTCAAGTATCTTCCCTGGAGGGCTCTCATTATTATGTCACATTTATTCATGGTGCAACTAGAAAAGTATGGGTTTATTTCCTTAGACAAAAATCTAATGTATTTCAAACTTTTAAGAAATGGAAATGCTTGGTTGAAAATGAGAATGGTAAAAAATTAAAATGTCTCAGATCTGATAATGGTGGTGAGTATTGCAATCATGACTTTGAAAATTATTGCTCCAATAATGGTATTCATAGAAAAAAAGCTATTCCAAGGACTCCATAGGAAAATGGAGTCACTAGTGCATTTTACCCTAAATTTCAACCAAAAATTTTGACTAAGTATTTTAAATGGGTTGGTTGGTTGATTTATAAAGAATTTTTTTTTTTGGTTTTTTATAACATGCCCGTGTTGGTTGCAATTGTGATGCACACCACAACATAAAACAAAAAAAAAAGGGCAAAAATATATCACATTTCATTTGGTGTCAAGGGTTCCAGAGTATTCGCGAGAACTGCAAGTTAATGGTATGTCTGGAGATTTGATATGGTTCCACCTACATCAATCCAAGGGCACTTCAACTCCTTCACTTCGAGCATTTCACTTGCATGAGGGCATAGATTTTCAAGGGGGGTTCCGAAAGAGAGGACTCAAGATTGTGTAGGGACCATTGTAATAGGTAAAAGTTTAGTGGCATATATGATAATAGGTTTTCTTTACCACGACACTGTGTAGGGACCATTGTAATAGGTAAAATTTTAGTGGCATATATGATAATAGGTTTTCTTTACCACAACATTATGTAGGGACCATTGTAACAGGTAAAATTTTCATGGCATATATGATAATAGGTTTTCTTTACCACAACATTGTGTAGGGGACCATTGTAATAGGTAAAATTTTAGTGGATTACATGTTTGTGTTTGATTTGAATGGAGATGGAATTGTACAAAGAATATTTTCATTCCAGTGGGGAGGCAAGGTATATGGCACAAGACCTTAGGAATTTTATCCAAGTATCCATCCTTAGGTCCTCAGAATGCAGTAGAAGAGGTTGCAATAGGGTTTAGGGTTCATGGTACTATGATTAAAGCAATAAGTGTCACAGTATAATGACCATGAGCAAAATTGTTGGCAACTTCTTCCATCCAGAGTTCAGTTGCTTAGGATAAAATGGTTACTGATAGCACCTCTATTTGATCCTTATCAATAATTGGTCCTAGATTCACACACAGTCTAGGGCACATGCTTCCTTTTAATCTTTTGGTTTAAAGACTCTTCGTACCACAAGACTATAACCATAGGAGAAAAAGCTCTACAATGAAGTCAAGATACTAATTTCTAGTATGTCCTATTTAAAGATTTTCTTTTGGACTGAACATTGGGATATGTTAGTAATCTTATTCAAGTTCTGAGTTTGTTCTTTAGAGTGGGCTTTAAATTTGTAAGAGAAGAATGTATATGGTGGTGATAGGTTGAAGAATATAGTGTAGCTCTATGATGTGTAAGATAGTGAGGCGTGAATAAAAGACTCATTCAAGAAAAACCAATATATGCAAAAGTGTGTGTTATATTCAAATTTTGGTGGATGGGATAATATCTGGGGAAATGGACTAGAAGAATATGGCCGATAGAGAAGGTCTAGATATTATCCTGCCAACAAATAACTTAATTCTTGTGTTGTCACAAAAAATAGTTGATAGAGTCAAGGCCCTTGAACAAGGTTTTTGTCTTGTTGATTATGTATGAAATCCTTGTGTCTGAGGTGTAGGGTTAACCCACTAAGGGAATTTCCATCTCATTTGCTTATTGGGCCTCCAGAATTGGTGGAATTTAGGAAACTAATATGCTGACTGCTTTGAGATTTGGATTTGAGTTGAACTGGATTTCAATAACCCACTCCCTACCATGATGAATGGTCAACTAGAGAACATATTGTGGGAACAAAACCTTGATTACGAGGATGCATAATTTAAATGTTTGGATTGTGAATATGGACACTTGGCTAGGGATTCACTCACTAAAATGCTTAAAACTGCCTATCTATCTTGAGTTTGGCCAAGATGCAAACCCTTTCGCAACCTAGAATCAAGTCGAAACTACCTTCAAAGCATTGCATTCAAATGGATGTATCAGTTCTTGAATAAGGTTCTATCAGGGAAGAGTAAAATGAAAAGGGGGCTGATGAACTGGCCATAACAAAATTTGATTTGAGTTCTAATTTTCAGTCTCTTATTTGTGTGTATTGAGATTTTTTCTATGTTTGTAGCTAGGGGACTGAGGAAAGTGGTCCCAGCCTTAGCC
This sequence comes from Cupressus sempervirens, assembly GCA_028749045.1. Classification (NCBI taxonomy): domain Eukaryota; kingdom Viridiplantae; phylum Streptophyta; class Pinopsida; order Cupressales; family Cupressaceae; genus Cupressus; species Cupressus sempervirens. Next base: position 9,155,239 of record CM053789.1, on the reverse strand, counting down.
TCCATGGCTGTGAAGGAAATTCCTCCTAAGAAAATGATAATCCAACAATTTAATTCTACTTAGGTCAACATCCATTTTCTTTCACATTCTTCTCAATTGTTCATGCATGTGAAAGAAGGAAACTAATGAACTTTTGGGGATTCAAGATGACAACCTGGCTATCAATTCTATATAGAGAGAATCTAATGGCATATTCAAAATATGTTGCATAGTAGATAGTAAAGAAGATGACTTAAAAAAAAGCTATTTTATGCATAAACATGAAAGAATCATACAGAAGAGTAAATATGATCAAGTAAGAGGAAGGTTGTCAAGAGATTGTGGAAAATTTGCTAATGTTCATAGCCAAAGGAATATAACTAGACCTTTGCTTGCTAGTCTATAAATATTACCCTCCATGCACCTATTAATACTATCATGTCTAAATCTATAATGGGATGAATTTTTTGGTAGAACTACATCGAGACTCAAATAAATTTCTACAAATAACTAGGATTACACTTCTCCATATTGTCTGAGAACCATGTTTAGAATGCATCCTTATATGTTGCTTTCCCATTTACTTGTAACACCATCAAATAGGGCTATGGACACAAACTTAAACACTCATCATGAAATGTTGCAAACATTCACAAAAGATCACGAGAATGGATGATCCTTCAAAGATGACAGAGTTGGATGAACTACTGAGCATCTGGAGATGGAGTTGTCATTTCTTGTTGAATTAAGCTGCCTAGAGAGAAGTACCACTAACTCTTTTGAGAAGTTTTATATGATAACATTTTCAACGTCAGTCTTTAGTCTTTACAGTCATAGTGTAGTGGTGTAGAAATTTGGATTTGGTGGCATGGATAGGAAATCTTCCAAAACTTACAGAGCTATGCATTATTGAGTGTCTTCATGTTAAGAACTTGCCTATACTTTATGGTCTAAGTAGCCTAGAAACCATTACAATTGATGGATGTGGGAAGTTTAATCATCTAAAGCCAATTGATGGTGAGATTTTAGAAGGGGTGTGAAGTAGCTTTAATATGAACCATTTGGTGCACTTGTGGATATTAGATTGTTTGGTGCTTGAGGAGCTTCCCTATTTTGCATGTCAAACTTGTTTGGAGGGGATTCAAATAATCAAATGTATAAAGTTGCTGAAAATAACTATTCTTTTTTGTGTAAGGAATCTTGAAAGGATTGAAATTAATGGATAGGAGAAGCTTAATCACCCCTAGGTGATTGATAGTGATTGTCCAATTACTAAAGGAGTCTCAAGTAGCTTTGACATAGGTCATTTATGATAGTTGTGGATATCAGATTGTGCAGAGCTTTCTCGTTTTGTGCATCTAAGTTGCCTAGAGTGGATTCACATATTCAAGTGTGAAGCCAAAAAAATAACATTTCAAATGTCATTGAACAATCTTTAATTGGATTCCTTTAAAGAACTTATAAGCATATCAGAAATATTCCATCTGAAGAGTCTAGTAGAATTAATTATATCTAAGTGTCGGGAGCTTGAGCTTGACTTGTGTCTTGAGGGTATGGACTCTTTCCAGAGTATTACATTGTGATGGTTGTGCAAAGATGATTGTTATTGATTCTTGTGAGAAGTTGCAACATTGTTGCCAATGACACTCATCAAACTCAAAGTGTGTAGGTAATATTAATTGAAAATAGTCATAGGAATTGGCAATCTTACAAAGTTAATAAACATGTGCATTGGTGAGTGTCTTGAGCTTGAAGAGCTACCAATTCTCACTGGACTAGGCTACTTGAAAATTATTAATATTAAGCTACTTGGATTTGCAAGGCCATAATTGTCTTAATTGAAATCTTAACTTCTACATATTACTTGTCCTTGATTCTTGTTGCCATAGAGATATCTAAGATCTCTAGACATGAACAACCCTAAATATCATCTCCTCTGCTTACAAGAGATTGATCACAAGATAGTATGAAATTTCACACATTAGAATCATTTAATACTCATCCAAGATAGTCTCAATGAAATCTACAACCTTTTATAAGACAAATCTGTCCTAAAATTCACACCAATCTCTTCCTCCCTCCCAAGCTCCTTGATTCAAATTATCTCTTTGATGATTGTATGTCAAATAAACTAGGCTTTTTCTCACTCATCCTTTGAGATGTTCAAATTGATGTTACATTTGTATTTGTCAAATCTACTATCATGACCTAAGAAAGCTAGGTTGATACAAATATTTATGCTCATTCCACCCAAGCAAGTAGGTAAAGTACTTTCTTTGCATGTTCAAGAGATAGATATTTAGAAATCTCCTTAGATAATCATTGTCCTGATATTATCAATGAACAAACTAAACTTAGAAGATGATTAAGAACTATAATAATCCTTGTTCTATTAAAAAATTAAGCCAACATCAAGTCCACTCTAATTAGATAAAAATATTGTACTTCTCAGTATATCACAAAGTCTAGATACAACTCTCACCAATACTTCACCCTTCACAATATAAGAATAATGATTAAAACTTACTTAAGAGTAATAATAATATTCTATTGAAGAGTTCTGATCATTTAATAAAAAAAATTTCTTCAAAATGTATCTATACATGGATAGCTCTTTGTGTGGCAAATTACTATAGTTTCCGGATGTGTTTCAACTTTCTTCCCCAAGCTAAGAGAGTTGATCAATAGGGGAAGGGATCTTATGATGATATAGGGATAGAAAAAAAATCAAAAAATCAAGGAGTTCTAGGTCCATCATTTGCATTCTATATTTGCTTCTTCTGGTTTATGTGCATTTTGTTTGTGCTGGTAATTCAATTAGTTGCATTCAATTAGAGGCTTCATGGGCACATGTTGAGAGATATTTTTAGAAGATCAAACTGAGCTCAAGTTGAAGACCAATTTTTGTTGTGCAATGCATTTTCTTCTATTTTTTGATAGATTTTTGAGTTGTAATGCCTAGATGCACTTTGTAAATGGATAAAAATATGTGCATAGTAGTTATAAACTAGTACAGGAGTAGTTATGCATATAATTTCATACATTTGCACTGTAATTTTATTTTTATGCATGGTTAGAACACTAGCTATAGTTTCTTAGTTTAGGAATTGAAGCACTATATAAACAAGTATGTACAATGTAAATAATATTGACAACTTTTTTGCAATAAAGCTTTATGCAATTGGTGCTTCACTCATGGTTTAAGAATGCTTATATCTATGCAAGTTTATTAATTAATTATTGTTAATTTATGAATTTCAAAGAGCTTTTATCTAAGGAAACAATGATAGACTTTCTTGAGGCAAGACTTTGCATATTATAAAAATTTCTTTCGATCTTTTAAATTTTAGCCTAAGGATTGATGACTTCACTCTTCTTAGGTACATTAGGCATGTTTAATTGAAAAGCGTATTTGAACCCTAATTGAATCTTAACATAAAAAAATTCAACAAAAATTATAAGAAGCCTAGGGGTACAGCAGGGTTTGGTATCATCTCTTGAAGTTTTTACTGTTGATTGCGAAGGGTTTTATATTGTTGAATATTATTTCTATATTATATCAATCAAATATAGAACTTTAAATCAATATGAAAGTAATATGCTCATCACTATTTCTGATGTTCATCAATTTTGTGTATGTGATGATCCACTTTTTTATCCAAATGATGGCTTGATATAATGGCTAGTCTAAAGTTTTTTATCTCTATTTCTGATATTTAATCTAATTTCTTATGTGATGTTCTTGTTAAGATCATCCACTATGATTGAGGCTATATGCACATGCAATCTTTATTTCTTACCAATGGTGGATTACTTCCACCCTCCTTGGTTGTTGTAAGGCTCTTGGAGTCCTCACTATGCTACTAAAATAAGGTTTGATAACTAAGTCCAAATATTCATGTTACTTTGGGTTTCAATTTAAATGTTTCAAAAATTTCCAAGAATTAATGAAAGTTTCTAAAGCTAATTTGTTTATGGTCATTTAAACTTGTTCTATTTTATGTTAATATTAGGATTAAATGGAATTTATAGAAGCAGAAAGTACCATCTGACTTTGTGTTTCTTTTTTTGTTTTGAAGTGTAACTTGCATTTCTTGGAAGTGTTCCACAACATAGATCTCCTTCAACAAAATTATCTAGGTTGGCCAATTGGTAACTTCTTTTCTTTCTATGGAAGATTGTAATTGACAAAATTTAAGACCTTTATAAATATTGTAATGAAGCTTTTAATGATATGATTGTTCATTAGATAAGTGGATTATTGAAACAAAAAGACCAAAATATTGTGTGTTTTCATTTGGGTGGCTTTGAAGATTAAATGTTATTTTAAAAGTAATAGCCTTATTTCTTGACAAGAGTATGTATATAACCATTAAAAATATTTGGAACTATATTTTGGATTAGAACTAAAATTAACATTCACATCTTCTTCTATTTCAAAATTTTGAATCTATAATATATGATTTTGATATCCTTCACAATCAACGAATACCATAAATTTGTCTTCAACTCAATTTGGACTATTACAATACTTTCATTCTACTTCTTTTTACATCAATTTATTGTGGAAATTATAATCAAATATTGATGGCATTCTTTTTATATAAATTGGATAAGTGGCACTGGTGGAAGTTAAATAATCAACAACTCTTTTCTTTTCAAAATAGAGTTCAAGCTTCATTGCATCAAAGTCTACTTAAATAATAGGAGCTAAGAAACTAAAGATAGTACCTATGCCTTTTGAAGTCAAGTTGCACTATAAAATTTGACATATAATACCAAATTGAGCATATTGATATTTTGACTAGTCACTATAATTCTTTGTATCAAAATGTGTCACAGAGCTAGTAAGCATTCTATTTCTTTTAGAAAGTGAAATTCTCTTACCATATGCAACAAGACATCACCTTTGAATTGATTTCTCTAATGAGTGGTTTTTAGAACCTTCTTGTTAAATTCAACCAAATCTAAGTTAGGTTTTTTGGGTATTCTACTATCTTCATTACTATTGAAGAACAATATTAGTTTTGTTCAAGGTTGAGTGAGCTTTATTTGTCTCCAAGTTTGTAAAATTATCATCCATGCGAAGTATGTGAAAAATACTTTGTTTGTGCTGCATGCTTCCCTATAATGTTTGGATTTTTACGTTCTCTAAGCCATATCAAAGTGGTTGTTTGATGTTACAAGTGATTTTAGATCTCATATATTACTTAAAGCTCTAACTATTCCATACACACCTTTGGTTTTGACTGTTCCAACATAGTGACCTTCAAAATTACTTTAAAACCATGAGCTTACAAAACAACTACACTCTATTTGTATCCTTATCACTCCAAATCATCAACAAAGTCATGATCAATCTCATCTATGAAGCATATTAAAAACTATGGATTTGGAGCGACTCGTATACAATTCATTTTTTGTCATTCATTATATGGTTTGAACAAGTGTGGAAAAAAATTAGATTTTTATTATGAATTTTCTGTTCACCAATCTATGTTAAACTAATCAGAAAAGATTTGGTCCTCTGAGTTGCAGTGATTTTGAGAAAAAAACCTAACTTTTAATCACCATATCTTAAATGAATTTTCACGTTGAGGCGATCCGAGTTTGATCAATTATTCTTGATACAAGTTGGTGTTGAGTTTCCTTTTTATTATTTTGTAGATTTTTTGCTATTTATTTAATATGCAATTGTGGAGAACTTTTCAAATTATTGACTTTTGTGTTTCTGTGGTTTTCTTACAAGTAAGAAACATTAGTTGATTAAAAAGTTCACAATGTCTTTTAGACTCCTGTGGGGTAGATGTTAGACATCCACACCTTGGAGAAGATTCTAGTCCATCAATAGCGATAGTAGGTTTTCAATATAGATCATTTTTTATTGTTGTTTTGGTTCACACAATTCATATGAGAAATGCTTATCTTGATATTTTGGGAATTTGGTGCAAATGTTAGGTGGTTGCATCCCAAGACTGGCCTAAAGTCACAAAGAATTAACTTGGGGAAAACTTTTACAACTTCACACACCATGGATTAGGGACGTGTTTTGAATTACTAAATGATGAAGAGGAGAAAAATCTCTAGAGCACAATTTTTTCCTTGATTATTAGGAAATTTAAATGATTATTTCACTTTGATTCTTTGTAGGGAGCTACTAATTTCTTTTCAAAGAGAAAAAGGACAAAAGCCTCTACGAATCATATTTTTTAGGTAATTTATTTCATTTTGATTGGTTTTTATGGTGAGATTTAGTTCTGCATTTCTTATGTCTCCTTACTGACAGTTGTGGTATTTATTTAGAGATGGTGTAAGTGAAGGACAATTTTACCAAGTTCTACTTTATGAACTAGATGCTATTCGCAAGGTCAGTTTCCTAATACTCACTATAGTACTTGCTATTCAATTGAGATAAACATGACTCATTAGTTTGTTTGTATTCTCTTTGGATTTTGTTAAAGAAGACAACTGAATGCTATATGAACTAAAAGTTATATGGTGTCAATAGGCTTGTGCATCTCTTGAGCCAAATTACCAGCCCTAGCGACATTTGTTGTTGTTCAAGAGCGGCACCATACTAGACTATTTGCAAACAACCATGAAAATAGGCATTCTATAGATAGACATGGGAACATCTTGCCAAGTCTTTAGTACATAATAAAGCAACTAAATTTCATAAATTATTTTTTTGATAGTTGATTTTTTTAAATATTTCCCATCAAAAATTACTTAGTACATCTCATCTTTTTTCTACACAAGAGCTTGTAGTTTTGAAGAATCTGATAGTGAAGAATCTGAAGAAGATATTGTAGAAAAGGTATATTTGGTATTCTTTTTAAAGTGAAAACGTGACTAGAAATTTTGTATATTGTCATATTTCACATGCAGAAAGGTCAAATTGTAAATAGAGGTGAAGCTATATGGATTTAAGTTTCTTCTTCATTATTTATAATGCTCTTGATTCCTCCTTTGTAGTTGTAAAAATACTTGTTTATTTTCACCTTCCTAAATACTCTTTACTAGGTTCTTCAAGATTCTAAAATATCTTGGGCTGACCCCACTCCACCATGTCCTAACTCCTACTTGGTTCATAGACCTAACTCCTTTTTATATGTATCTTCCTCTTACTACTCCATCTGCAAGTTGCAAACAAATCATCCTTCTTCCACCAACGAGTCATTCCATTTAAGAAAGACCATGTCTGACGATATCAACACACAAAAAAATAGGGAGACAATTGCTAGATTATGGTCTAACTTAAAAAGAAAAGGTGATGGAAAATGTTATTGTCCTTGAAAAATGTGTAAGGGCTTAAAGACTCGAAGATATCTAATCAAAACAGTTGAGCAACATTGTAGGCAACATGGTCACATTGAAGGGGGAAAAAAATATCGCCCATTGGTATGTATTTTAATAGTTTATAAATTACATAAGACATGATTTGATGATGACATCATGGTCATGGTTAATACAAGGTCATCATTTTCATATAGGTCAACATGCTTGAGTTTCATGTTATAGACCATGACAATTCAAAGAATGCGAATTTCCAAATGAGGGAACATGGAGGTGTCAATATTGAAGTAGAAGGTAATGATACCATGGAAGAAGACCAGGATGATGAAGATCATGATGATCAAAATTATCACTAAGATCAAGATGATGATTATGATGTTGACATAGAGCTTGATGTACCTTTACTTAAGAAGGCACACCAGTCCCTATATGAAGGCTCCAAAATAACTCTTCTTGCCGCTATATTGTTGTTGGTGAACTTGAAGGTTATGAATGGTTTATCCAATGTAGCAATGACACATATGTTAAGGTATTCCATCTTCTTTCATTATTTTACTTGTAGTTCCCTTACAATTAACATTGGGTTCATGTAGCAATTAATATTCTTTAAATTAACAAATTATATTTTTGGTTGTAGGTTGATAGTTGAGTGTTTGTTACCACCATCAAACATGCTACCTCTCTCATATCGAGAATTATCTGCCATCAGTAGATACAATCAGATTGATTAACAAAAAAGGTGCCTTGTAAGGTTCTTTGGCATATTCCCATTGTTCCACGTCTGCAACAATTATTCAAGTGCAATAGCTTGGCACAATTTATGGATTACCATGCATGCAATAGAAGTCAAGATGACATTATGCAAATGCCTATAGATGGTTTAGCATTTAAGGGTCCGTTTGGTTGCTGGAATACAACCAGAATAGGAATAGGAAATTAGAATATGATTTGTATTCTTTGTTTGGTGCATGGAATAGGAATAGGGAATAGGAATACGTATTCTCATTTTAGCTCCAAAATGAGCTTTTGTCCATTCCAAAAAATACCTGTAATTGGAATTGCTATTCTTGCATTCATTTTAGCTTTCTCAAATTTGATTAAATTTTCAAATCTGCTTTGACCTAGAGTGAGCGCTGGGACTTTGTTTTCAATATTTTCAAATATTTCAGCGATTTTCCAATGGCGTCGATTGCATCTTCAGAAATATTTTCAAATGGTGCCGATTGCAAGTTAACCCTATTTCAATTTAAGCTTGCATAACCAAACAAGGGATAAAAAAGATTGGATTTCATTTTTCCATTCCTATTCTTCATTCTCCATTCTCATTCAAATTTTCTATTCTAATTCTCAATTCCTACGCTTGCAACCAAACGGGCCCTAAGGGAATAGAGGAAAAATGACCACACTTTAAAGAAGAACCTCGTAATCTCAAGCTTTCATTGGCTACAGACGGTGTCAATCCTTTTGGAGAGATGAGATCTACTTACTCGGTGTGGCCTATTTTTGTTATCAACAATAACATACCTGTTAGAGTAAATAATTAATATTTAATTATTTATTCTATTGCTTAAGTTTACTTAGGTCATGCATTTATTTAATATTTCATATTTAATGCATGTAGTGGTTAGTTGTTGACAACACGGGAGTTTGTTCCCTTCTTGTTGTCATCCTTATCTTCTACCACCTTCCAACTTGTTCTACAAGCTTCCATGAGCTCTTTATATTCGGGCTCTCTCTCATTGTAATATCGAACAACAACATCACATTATTGTAAATACATTTCTCATTGTGTTTGCATTCATGATGTCTCTCATGTCCGTTTAGGGTTTTTGCCCATGCTCCATGCTCTTCCCTTCTATGGCTTCTCTTTGATAGGTTCGCATGCAGGTGATCTTGGCGTCTTCGGAGTTGGCTTTCCTCAACTCCAACATGGTATCAGAGCCTTCCTGCTCCAGCTTTGTTGAAGAAATTTTGAAGCCGTGATTTGAAGTCACAAACCCTAGTTTGTTTGTGCAATTTTTCTTCAAATCAAGGGATCAGCGATTTTACGGAGCACTTTCAGCCCAAACGGACATCACCATTGGATCCAGAAGGCCGTTTGTAGTCAGGATTCATATAAAGCTTTTCATTTTTGGAGACAGGGCATTTTTGGCGATTTTTTGAGGCCTCCAGGGTCGCTGCTGTACGGATCGTACGGGCGCAGAGCGTAAAAAAATTAAAAAAAAAAAAGGTTTTCGGGCGCACCGCCGCCGCGCCACCGCGCCGCCCGTGCTCCGCCGCGGCTCGGCCTCCTCTCGGCAGCCGCCCGTCTGCCACCCTCCGCCGGCGGCTCCTCCGTTTCGCCGCCCTGCGGCCACCTCCTCCGCCAGCGCCGCTCCGACAGGTCCGCTCCGCCCGCCCGCTCTGTGCCACATCTGCAGGGTCAGCTGACACAGCAGGCCGAGTCAGCCACTGCAGGGGTGACACGTGGCATGGGCGCCACGTGGCACCTTGCCACGTGGACCGGCCACGTCACCCCTGCCACGTCAGTACTGCCACGTGGCAATGCCACATGGCACTCTTTTTTTGCGGCGACAGCCTCCAAGCCGTCAAATTTAATCGGCTGACTTGCTGACGTCAGCACTGCATCAGCCCTTGCATGCACCTCTCCTGATTGCTTTTGGACCTACTTGTGGTTTTTTGGCCATAACTCTTGCATACGGAGGTATTTTTCCGATCTGAAAGAAGTGCTGGAAAGCTGGTTCCGAGACGGAGATTTTGGTGCAGGTATTTTTAGGTTTTGATGCTTGTTTATTGCCTGTTTTTTTGTTGAAGTCCGAAGTCCTATTTTTTACTCCGGCATGCATATCTTTTGCGTCCCATGCCTTTTTTTTTGAAAAATTTATATTTATGGAAAGCTGGTTCTCTGTACTTTTCAGAAAAGTAGTCCTTTTTCTTTTTTTTGGCCTCTGCTCTTTCTATCATAGTTTTGGCATTTTTGCTCTATGGTGGATATTTTGAGTATTTTAGGCCCGAGGATCATTTTCCTGGCATGGTTTGCTTTCTTTTCGGCTGTACTTTCTTTTGGTTCAGCTCTTTTTCAGTTATGATCATTGTAGCTATCTGTTTGAAGCACTTTTTATTCTCGCACTGAGATAAATTGTCACTTTTGCATTCTGGGAGTCATGAACGTTGTTTTGAGTCAGCTGTGCATGCACTATTTCATAAAGCACCATGGGGGGGATTATTTGTTTGCTGTTTTAGGCATTCTCCCTTTGTCAAGTGAGTGTCCCTTCCACGACATTAGCCCCATGCAGAGTCAGTTAGACCGTGTCTTTATCGGTGTCTGTACCTCTTTTCCTCTTTCCTCGTTCTTGGTTCGTTTGCAGGAGATTTTGGCTCACCTTCTCAGTTGCCTGTCATCACACCTCGTCTGCATTAAGGGGGGGTTATGCTGTGTTCTAATGCATCCATGGTTCGATGGTTCGATAGTGTGAACTATGTATTCAGTGGTTGATCCTATATACAAGGCGATTGCAGTGGCTGGCTACCTATGCATTTTGGTGAGATGGATCATCTACCATATAGACATGCTCGGCTCGTGCCTTCTTCTTCCATGGAGGTTTCTTCAGATCAGCAGTTTGACAGATTTGCGGCTCTTCATGCTTCAGTGATGCTGCTTCTTCATGATCATTCCTTGTTCCTGTTTTAGGGGACAATTTCCCTAGTTGGAGACTTCTTCAGTTCTTCACTGGGTTCTTACCTCTTTTTGGGGGAGGGTTTTTCCCATGTGGTTTTCTCTCTTTCCCTGCTTACAGAGGTTGCATTCTTCTTGCATTGTACATGGGTACCTAACATGGCCTCGTTGCCGGGACCCATTATGCATTCATCTTAGCTTTGTGAGCTTAAGGCATTTCCCTAAGTTGCACTTAAGGGGGGGTGTTAGAGTAAATAATTAATATTTAATTATTTATTCTATTGCTTAAGTTTACTTAGGTCATGCATTTATTTAATATTTCATATTTAATGCATGTAGTGGTTAGTTGTTGACAACACGGGAGTTTGTTCCCTTTTTGTTGTCATCCTTATCTTCTACCACCTTCCAACTTGTTCTACAAGCTTCCATGAGCTCTTTATATTCGGGCTCTCTCTCATTGTAATATCGAACAACAACATCACATTATTGTAAATACATTTCTCATTGTGTTTGCATTCATGATGTCTCTCATGTCCGTTTAGGGTTTTTGCCCATGCTCCATGCTCTTCCCTTCTATGGCTTCTCTTTGACAGGTTCGCATGCAGGTGATCTTGGCGTCTTCGGAGTTGGCTTTCCTCAACTCCAACAATACCTCCTTGGTTGTCCATAAAGAGGGAGCACATAATGTTGACACTGACTATTCTAGGTATTTTTTGATTTAGTGGTCATCTAAATTAATTTGTTATTACTAATCTATCAAATGGTCATAATAATTATGTAATGTTTTTGTTCATTCAACTGGGTAAGTACCAAGTTGAAGATATCACTGTATATATGGAACCCCTATCGACAAGTTGGTGGTGTTATGGAATGGGGTTACTATGTATGACATCTGTAGACCAATAGGACAAAAACAATTTCAATTTCATGCAATGCTTGTATGGACAATACACAATGCCCCTGGGTTAACACATTTTTGTGGTATGTTCTCTTCTTGACACCTCTTTTTTGGTATGTCAAAGTTAACACATTTAATCCAATTATACACAATCTTGTAGGTCTTCAAACAAAGGGAAAATTTGCATGTCTAGTTTGTGGTCCAAAGATGAAATCTCGTCATTCAAAAAGTTTAAGAAAGGAGGTGTTCGATGAGAATAGATACTTTCTGCACAGAAATCATAAGTATCGAATTACTAGAAAACATCTTTTCAATGGGAAAGAAGAGAATACATCAAAGCCATAGAGAATGACACCTCGCCTATGGAAGTTGGCATACAATAAAATAAATCTTAAAGGTAATGTCATTCCATTTGATGGTTTTTGTTTCAAATTTATATTTCAATATTGTATTTTTTTTACTGATGATGTGATTGATGCTTGTGAAGGTTGTCAAGGCATCAATGACCAACTTCCAAAAGAAAAAAAAAATTTATCTTGCACAATTTACTAGGTTTCCGTATTATGAGCAACTCCCACTTGTGCATTTGTTTGATCCTATGCATATTGGAAAGAATGTAATAGAGACATTATGGAAAATCTTGGATGGAAGGCGTGACAAAGATCAAATTGTCAAAACTTGTAGTGACATTGAAGAATCCAACCATGTAATGAAAAATGCCATTTGATCAAATAAAAATGGAAACTAGATTGATACAAGTTCCCTTAGTTGGTTATTGCTAGAGTAGCAGAGCAATGCTATAAAAGAAGTCATAAAAAAAATACAATTTTCCACAGGATTTGATATGAACATAAACAATCTCATATCAAAGAAAACTGAATTTAGGCCAAGGTTGAAAACACATGATTGGCATACATTTATTAAGCTAATTCATGTTATTCACTGTATATTTATATATTGCATGTAGTTTTAATTGCATTCTTTTATAAAATATTGACAAGATCATTTTACAAATATTGCAGTACGTTCTACCTCTATCTCTCCCACATCACTTCACCAACAATGTCAAACAGGCTATATATGATCTTGGAAAATACATGAGGTGGTTGTCATCTAAAGAATCAATAAAGTAGATATAAAATATTAGAAGAGAAAAATTCCTCTTCTGATGTGTGAAATGCAAAAGTGTCTACCTCTAAGTTTTTTCAATGCACAAGAACACTACCTCATACATCAAGTTGAGGAGATTGAATTATGTGGACCTGTACCAACTAGGTCAATGTGGATGGTTGAGAAGCACTTGAAATTTTTGAAAGGCTTGGTTTGACAGAGAGCACATCCCAAGGGTTCTATGGTGGAGGCATATATGGTATACCAGACCATGGTGTACATTAGTGAGGGACATCTTAAGGTTGTGAGGGACTCATATAGAAAGAGTCTCGTCCTAAACCCAAAGTACGAGAATCCTCCCTTTGTTTCAGTGAGGGACTGGAATGAGTTCATTTTGGATGCGAAGGAGAAAGGGGAATGTCCAAAAGAAAGTACACCAATAAATTTGAAAAGGTACGCAATAGTATTAACTACTAGTACATTAATGAGCAAATTTAGGGTTCAACTTCAGTATCAACAATTTCAACTAGCTCAATTTAATCTATCTATTGATGAAAGGTATGTAATTCATATGCTAACACAATTGTTTTCACCCTATTATGAATGCTCTCTAAAATTTGGGCATCTAATAAATTGCGGTGGTTGATTGCACATAGAATGCTCGTATACAATTGTATATATCTCAATCTAGGCATAAATCCTACATAAGATATAAATAGTGCGCTTATAACTTCACATATAGCTATATTATGTCTTGAAAATATAGTAATGCTCAACTACATGTACCATAGTTGTATGTGTTGGTAGTACAAGTGATAAATGATATTCAGTTAGTGTAATGACAAGTACAATTTTTTTGAAAAACTTTGCAAGAATTTTACTAATGGTCACTCTCCTAAAAGTAATAAGCATCACGTTCAATGCTAGAAACACAAGTTAATGACAACTGAGCACTCTCTTGATAGTATGGTGTAGTTAAGTTATAGGATGCTAAACTGGTATTGTACCTGTAGGTGTCTAAGATGTATTTTGTCCAACTACACTGGTAGCTAATATCTACTAAGATGCATACTATCTGATTGATGGTCTACCAATCATATAGTTATGTGCAACAAAGATAAATAATGGGTAAGAGTCAATATCAAATTCATAAACTTATCGCAGTCCTTATGATTTCAAGATTTTTTTCCCTTTTGTATTAGACCATCTAGATTTTTTGTTACCTACGTTTGGGATCAAATTCTATGATTCATCATCAGGGAAAATGGCATGAGAAGAACTAACATTATTTGTAATCCATATGGTGGAGAAAAGGCTATCAGAAAATAACTGACTATGCCTTTGGCATGAATTTTTTGGTTCACTTTTTGTGATCTATTAGATTCATTATCAAGACGAGAAATGATATGTATATGGTAGTTGTTAATTTTCTATTAATATGCTTGTTTTGTTTAGTTTATGTTCTCATAAACCATACTATAAAAACCCTTTGATGAATATTCCTTAATTCAATCAAAATATGTTTTACTTCCCAACCTCTTAGCCCAATTATTTCCTCGACAAATGTACCACATACAAACATTTGCATGTGGCACTAGCATCTCATGAAAAATCCGCAACTGGGTTGAATGCTAAAACATTCCACTTTCAAGTGTTTTGGTAGTTTAACACCTTTGTCAACCCTCCTAGGCATCACAGATGAATCCAAACCTACTATATTGATGGTAAAACCTCTATTTTTCTACTATTCAATTGTTGATTGAGACTCTTTGAAGCTCCTTCACAACTGCTCTAGCATTTATATGCATTGTTGCTCCTCTCCTACATGCAACAGCATATCAAAATTCTTATTGCCACATTGAGATTATTGTTGAAGTTTTGAGAATGTCGTTTCTTTCTTGCAAAATTTTTGTGAAGGCAACTCTGTCCTTGGACACTTGGTCTTCCTCTTCTAAAGGATTAGTAATTTTCACATTTGAAGCTTTCTTAGGTGATAATACCTTGCCTTTTATTTGGTATCTCCATCTATCTTCGTTGTCCATGGAGGTGGGAACACCAAAGTGGTGATTTGACTAGGGAAAGATCCTATTCAATCATCACAACATTTCTCTTTGGTCTTTGGTGTGCAGATCTTGGAGGGATCTCTCACTGGGAAAACAACCACAATCTTCTTTGATTTTGGGTGATTTCTTTTCCCTCATTTCCTTTGTGTCATTTGCTTCCCTTTCAACATTTAATAATTTGTTATTGCACCCTGACACTTTCTCTCCTCAAAAACCATGTAGAATACATATGGATCTTGCGATAGTCCTCATCTGTACCATGTTGCATTGACATCTAGGATAGAGAGTTTGATTGATTGCCCAAAAAGTCTCTGTGATCCATATATTCAGTTTATAAAGACCTCGAAAATTAATTCTTCTCTGTGCTCACAATACAAATAGAAACCTCCAAGACTTCCTAAATTAAACCACAATCTTATAATTAATTGAAATCCAACGATCATGTTTTTGAGTGTATTGTAGGAGTTTGAGCTCTCAAAAGATACTTATCCTTTGTAGTGGTTTACTTCCCACAATCAACAAGTCATGCAATTGCAAGAGATTGGATTAGTTCTTTTTATTTGTTTATTATAGATTGTTCTAAAAATTATCCCCTATACGTCACGAACTCCATAGATAAATAGCATGATTACACATGTCACTAGAAATGAATGTCATGAGAAAGGATAGAAAAATTGAAAGAATTGAGACTAGCTCATCAATGTGGCTGATATCTTTAACTTGAAAGCTACTAACATACCTAGATTTCCCTATAAATTTAATCTTGAATTGTCCACAATATAAATTTCTTGTATTATATATCCCAACTCATATAGTTAGTGAAAAACAATTTTTTTTTCATCTAATGTCTTCCACCATACTTTGGCAATCATGTGCTCTCTCTTATTGAAATATGTGCACTACTCCCTACAAGCTCAACATGATGACATGAGAATATATTTGAATTTGTTATTTTAAATTTTTGAATCTATTGTGAATAATGGGTAATTAAAGATCAATTTAAAAAGGCATATATGTGATGTTGTTTAGTTTTAGAAGCGATTTTATAATTAAACGTATGATTGTATAATTTCTTTCCTTTTTTCATATTTTTGGTGGAACATGCTACTTTATGCTAAAACCTTCATACCAATATATAATAATCCACTAATTAGTACTAATTTTAATATCTATATCATCTAACACATTTCAAACTTTTCATAGGTTGCAGGACACATCAAAGGCAACAAAGGCGAGGCTGGAAAAGGTCGGGTAGCACAGACTTGGCTCTAGGGGATATTCAAAAATCAAAGCACGCGTTATAAGTAGCAGTAAATGAATTACAAAGAAAAATTATTTATAAAATGCAAATAAATTTGTTAATTAATAAAAAAATGTAGGACGCTGATTTTAATCTGGAGGCCATGGAAGAACATAATTTTTTTTCCTTCAAGCAAGGCTATGTAGCGGTGGCTGAACACCTACGGCAAGCTTCCACTGTCCCAACCGAATAGTCTCCTGCATCATGTGCATAGGTATATATGCCAAAAAATATATTAGAAATTGAATACTTGAGCAACAATTTGTTTGATAATAATGTGCATGGCATTGCAATGCAACTTGTTAATTGTGACATAGATCATACGCAACATCATGAAGCCCCTAATGTGCATCGTACTATCAATGGAGGTGCTCATTTGTTATTTATAACTGATTATGTAATTATTAATACAATTTAACATCTTTAATTGAACTTGGTGTAACCTTTTTGTGTTGACGATATAGAATCATGTCATGCTGAACAAGTTCCAGAGGATGTTCAGACTGATCAATGGGTAGATCATGTCGCACATTCAGGTAAAGAAAATCTATGTTTTGTTCTTTTAAATTAATTTTTTGATTTATAGTTCTTTTACTTGAATAAAAACTCATAATTCACTAATATAAAATGGTGCAAATTTAACTCATGAAGTACTTGTTATTGCAGCGGACCCCCCTTTGGTGCAACGACCTCATGATGTTCTTGAACGGATGAGGAGGAGACATGTGTTAGAACTAGTAGAGGAGGGGGATGATGAGGACATTGATATTCCTCTTAGAAATTTTATGAAAAAAAGAAACAACAAGAAAGCAAAAAAGAAATGATTATTCATGAATGACTTACTCTTGAATATTGTTAATGAATATTATTCATTAATGTTGGGTGTTAATGAATATTGTTTAATGAATTATTCATGAATGACTTACTCTTGAATGTTGTGTGTTAATGAATTATTCATGAATGTTGCGTGTTTATGAATTTTATGCGTTAATGAATGTTATCATGTGATTATAATGATTGAATGTTATATTTCAAAAAATGTTATTAAATGTTAATGAGGAATTTAGAGTGATGTTGGGGGGGGGGGGGGGAGGGGCCAAATGAGCTTGCACCTTCAAGTGGTTGGCCCTGTTTAGTAGAGAATATTTAACTATTCTCGAAACTAAGTGAAGCTCAAACTTTAAAGATAAGCTTATAGTTAATAGTGACAACCAATTAGCAAGTTGAAATGAAGTTATTCCTTACAAGTACCTTTTTAGTTTTTAAAGCACAATGTTATGTTTTAATATTGTATATATATATTTTCTTAAAGTATTCTTTTATGATAACAAGATGATTTATGACCATTTTAGTAACTATTCTAACATTTCTTTATGACAAATCTTGTTTTGGCAAAGACGGCGATAAGTGGTGTCGTTTATTCCTTGGGAGATTGGATTGCACAGGTCTATATCTCAAAATCATTTGCATGTGGTAGAAATACATACTTACAACCATTTCATTCCACATTTAAAAACATTGATGATAATATTGCTTGTTTTAATTTATATTTTTGTCTATAGTCATTATAAACATTGCAACCTTAGTCAGCTTTTATAGGCTATGAAGAACATAGTTGAATACTAAAATAATTTTGTGGTTAGGCAATGATAGTGATTCTTCTAAGCCAAAAGATGAGACAACTATGTTTCATCTTAAAATGGCAGCAGAGTTATTTATGTATGATTCCTTTCTTTAATGGTGATTTGGATGTTTTACTAGTTCTAAATATGTTGCTATAGTGCCTATTCAACCTTGTCTATGTATACTAATTTTTTGTAGTGTAAAGTATATAATCAACATCTTTTTGTAGCTCAAATGTTTAGACAGGTTTGGAAATACTCTATCCACATGCATATTTCATAGCAGACTACCTTTGCTTGTCTTTGGTAACCTTGGTTTCTTGGGCTTTTTTCTTTGGTCATGATCCTTCAGACTATTTGGTTATAAAAATATCTTGTGCCAAGATAAGTATTGCAAATCTGAAGGTAGTTTGACAATAACTCATAGCTACCTCTTGTATTGGACACGACTAGCTATCTCATTTCTAACCTATCAAAAATATGATATGGTTGTAAGAAGTCTATAAGGTATAGTTGGAAAGCACACACTCTGATAATAATTTCTTATTCCCTTGCTTGAGTCTTCAAAAGTGATAAAATACTATAAATTTTGAGTAGGTTAACTGTCAAACACATAATTAGTAAATGGGCAAAGGGCAACCATTTCAGTTGAGAAAATGCAAGCATGATACAAAATATCTGAGAAGATGGAAAGGAAGCAAGCAAAGCCAAAATTTTATCGACAAAGGATTTGTATAGATGGGATATTAAGGATTAGATTGGAGAGACCAAGAGGTGTAAGAGGAAACACATACATGATTGATTGGTTCTTGGAGGAGTGTAGGCCTAGTCGAAGCTATAGAAAACATCAAATTACTATTTTGTATTGCTTAAGGAAATGTTTTATCTTAAAGTTCAAGATTTAATTATTCAATACCATGGTAGAGATCTTTGCATAGAAGAGCTAGATCTCAGCAGTCAAGCTTACTTCATAGTATCAACAATATCATATGGAGTTTTTTCTACCTAGTTGCATTTTTTATTATATTGTTTTTAATGAGCTCTTTCTATTTGAGTACATTTTGATTTACCATTCAAAATTCTTTGAGATATTGGGAAGGCTTTCATGCGCATCATGACTTCAGTATTTCAAGACTCATCAAGCTGGTGGCTTTCCTACAACGCGTCATTTAGAATATTGCTATAAATGCAATATTTTACTTTTGGCCATTATTTTTTGAATAATATCAGTTGATTTTGATTTTAACTAAATAAATAACCATCTCTAGCAGTTTTGGTATGAAGCATGCTAATGGTTGTTTCTTTTCTGTCCTATATTTTTAGTTTAGAAATGCTTGTTGGTCTTGATAGTGAGCTTCCTGATAAGCTATGTAACTTGGAACCACATCTAATAGAGCATGTTAGCAATGAGATAATGGACCAGGATCCCAATGTTTGGTGGGGTGATATTGGTAAATTTAATATGGCTAAATGAATTGATGATAATATTATTCATGTTTATTTCTATGTACCCATTAACATTAATATATATTTTTCCAAAATTATACTGAAGCTAGGCTAGAGCATGCCAAAAAGTGTGTGATGGAAATGGTCATATGGCCTCTATTATGACCTAGCATCTTTCAAGGCTGTCGCTCTCCGAGCAAAGGGCTCCTCTTATTTGGCTCTCTTGTATGTCAGTATGATTTATTATTTGTTCTTTATATGTTGGAAATTCATTTTTGTTTATAATAAAGTACATTTAATTTTCTCTTAGGGTATTAGGAAAATGATTATTGGAAAAGCTATTGCAGGAGAAGCCAAAGCTACTTTCTTTTATATTTTTGCCAGTTCATTGATGAGTAAGTGGGTAAGTTCCTAATACAATCATGCTTTCAAGTTCTTTTATTGTTTTGATTCTTGAATGCAAAAAGCCTTGTATAATTGTTTTTCCAGGGAAGCACTTGTGCTTAATGGAAGTCTTACATAATAAAGATAACATCAAAAAATATAACAAATGGTTTTTGTTTGTGAGAAATTAGACACATATAAGGATTGCATGTGCAGGTGCAATTTCTAAAGCATATACCATGTTTGTTTCTAAGGTCCAATAACTATTTTGTCCCCTCTCTCTACCTACTACCCTCATTCAATGAGGAATTGAACCATTTATTTCCTCAAAGAGATTCTATTTTTCATTATTTAGGTAGGTACCTATTGCACCCCACCAATCTAGTCTGGGGCTTGATTACTAGATTCTATCAAGCTTATCTAGCTCGTGCAAAACAAAGGATAGGTCTGCAGATCAAAACATATGATCCTAGGTACTTCCCACATATATCAAATCAGAGTCAAAAGAAAAAAATTCTACCCAACATATCTCATAGTGATGAATTCCTCAAATCTACATATGAAAATGGATTTGTAAAGAAGCCTAATGCAGTCTGAGTAACCTCTCTAGGTTTTGGGTACTTTGAAAGAATTAGAGACTTTTGTTGGGAACACCCTACCATAGATGGGCAGATTGTGAGTGTCTTTCAGCCTAGTCATGAAGACTGGCAGCACACTGAAAATCAATCTCACAGTATGAAGGCATGTGTAGAAATGTATCTTCCTTCTCTTTGTGATGTACTTATAATAAGCCCATGGTCTACATTTGGATATGTAGTTCAAGGTTTTGCCGACATAAAACCTTTGATTATGTTTAAGCCTAAAAATGACACTGTTCTAGATCCACCATGTCATAAAGTCATGTCAATGGAGCCTTGCTTTCATGCACCTCCATTTTATGATTGTCAAGCAAAGAAAGGTATAGATACTGGAAAAGTCTTTCCATATGTATGAAATTGTGAAGATTTTCCTTGGGGTCTCAAAGTGGTAGAAAATGATGAATTGTAGGTGTTTCTACTTTTGGGATCTGAACGATTTATTGCAAAGATCATTCATAGAGATATGCATATTTAATTTATAATGCTATAGTGAAGCTTTCTGTACTTTGTTATGTTGCATGCATAAACATGTTTAGAAGGGAAAGAATAAGATGTTTGTATTTAGAACACTCTACTATAGGTAGGCTACTTGTGAATATCTTTCAGCCTAGCCATGAAGATTGGTTGCAATCTAAAAATCATAAACCAATAATATTTGTAATCTAGCTTCTCTATCATCTATACCAATGTTCATTTTTTCTCATAGAATTCTATGTATATTTCTTGGCTATGAATTTACAATATTTGTATGTCAATATGCTAAAGTTGCAAGTCTTATGGTAATTTTGAATTTTTTGTTGGTTCTTCCTTGAATGACAATATTATTTCTTGTTTTGTGTAATCTAGCTTTCCATAGTCCAGCCAAAAGGAATTTCATTGCATATTTTCTTAGCTAGACACATATGTTTATAAATAGAATTTTCAACATTAGATGCACTGGAGAGCACTGTTCCTAAATGAAATCTCTTATATGTCCAACTAAGAAAATCTTTTAGCTTGTATTATAGTAGCTAAAGCTTTCTTTGTTCAATCTTTTACTTAGCACCTCCACCATACCAAAATCTCAACCAAGCTTCTCAAACTGATCACAACACCTTGGATCACCTTATCATGGTCTATCTATCATGATCCACTCCAAACAATCCATCTTTCATCATTCTTCACTATAGTCCTTCTAGGCCTACCTAGTAGCCCTGTCCAGACAGAAATTTGCAAATTCCATGAAAAGTTTCCAAACAGCCTAGTAAGTTGATTACTTTTCCAAATACCCTTTTTGAAATTATTAAACCTATCTTAAACTCAGACCTTCATGCCTTGACTAGTGAAGCTTTTTATTGTTGATTGCACATGCACCAAGCCTAATTAGCCTAGCCCAACAAAGAAGCCCTATCCTCCACTACCCTCCAAGACTCAAAAGACCTAAAAAAATCTTGGTAGAGTGAAAAAATACCACCACTTTTAAACTTAGATTTTCTAGATGCCCACATCTACACTCCCAACCAACACACCCTCATGAAATGGTTTAACAACTTAGGGATTTCTAGAAAAACCCATTCCCTGCAACACACAAGTTTGAATTTGATTCAAACACCTTCAAACACATCCCAATAAACATTTCCAACTATTACATCCCATTTCTATCCACCAAAAATCTTCCAACCAAAATTGGTCATAGTTTTGAGTCAATCTTCATTGATCCATTTTTTATGAGTCACAAGAACCTATCTTTCTAAATCTTGAATGGTACACTTAGCATTCATTGCATCTAGGTGATGCTCATAGAGCTAAAGGCTGAAGCACTAGTTCTTTTGAGAGGTCACCCATTCTAGTACTATAGGCTATAGCACACTTAACTATGGAGCTTTCCACATAGTCAATCCACTTAACTTGTTACCATTGGGACCCTTCACAAAACTTCCAGCAAGCATTGTGCTTTCTGAACCATTGTATATAATAGATCCCAAGATTTTTTTTTCCCTTCTAAATAGTCTGATTCTTTTTGTTATTGATCATGGATTTGCAAATGGGTGAAGGTGAGAAATTGGTGAGGGCGTTGTTTGGAGTTGCTTGCTATCGACAACCTACAATAATATTTGTTGATGAAATAGATTCTCTTCTCTCTCAAGTAAATATGCCATATATTTTCAAATTCATATGTTAGTCTATAGAAAAACCATTGCATTGTAATCTAAGTGAAATACTTAATTCTTATCCATAATCATGGGTGACAATGCAAGTCAGAAGGAGAGCATGAGTTGAGTAGAAGATTAAAGACATAGTTCCTTATAGAGATGGAAGGATTTGATGGTGGAAATGAGAAACTTCTACTAATTGGTAGTCCTTATAAACCAAATATATATTTTAACAAATAATAATAGGAAATAATTTCTTATGCTTTTTATTGTTCCAATTAATATACTATTTTGTACAGTTTTCTAGAGTCTACAATAACCTGAGTGCCATATATAGGAAATTAGAGTTTGGTGTGCTTTCGTTTTGGAGTAAAAAGAATGTTTATAAATTTTGAATGCTTAAACTTTGACGTGCAATGGTTTGGGAGTAAACATAAATTTTTCAAATTTAGAATGCTCAATTTTCTCAGTGCAATTCAGCTAGAACATATTCTTCTAAACTAAGTTGTTCCCACATCCCAACTCTAGCTTATGCAGTACTCGTTTCTGTCTTTGTTGATACCAGGGCTGCCTACACACTACATCTAGCATTCTTCAAAGAAGAAAATATATCACCTCCTCCTTGCTACCTCAAGCATCATCTAAAGACTAAATCAATAAACCTTCAAGATTATTTGTATCCCTCAATACCCAGTCTTGCATTCTTACACTCGCACAGGAAGAAAACAGTTATGAGAGGGTTAATAACTACATTATATATTATCTTAGGTGCGATGTTAAGGTTCTGGAAGACTATTTTGTAAACATGTCATTGTGACTCGAGATGAAAGCACTACAAAATCTCTTGACCTAGTTGTTGCACTTACTAGCCAAGATGCATTGGCAAAAATAGTATACTCACAATTGTTTGACTAGTATGATGTACCATTTGTGAGTATTGTGTTGCTTAGGACAAGATCTCAAAGAAGAATATATTTGGAGAGTGAAGTATATTTCTTAGGTTTTTTAGAATGTATGTTGTTTTATGGGCTCTTCTTAAGATAATGTCATTCATATTGGATACATGCTAGTAAATAAAATAAATAATTCGATTGGCCAGGACCTTAATTGGCATTCTTGATATTTACAGTTTTGAGATTTTCAAGAATAATAGGTACATTTTTTTAATAGACATCAAGATTGCATATTTTAAATCATGCCTTGTAGCTATAGTCACTGCAATTTAGTGAGCTATATTTGAAAGCTTTCATAATACAAAAT
The DNA here is from genome assembly GCA_028749045.1 of Cupressus sempervirens. Lineage (NCBI taxonomy): Eukaryota > Viridiplantae > Streptophyta > Pinopsida > Cupressales > Cupressaceae > Cupressus > Cupressus sempervirens. The sequence continues at coordinate 9,131,435 of CM053789.1, read as the reverse complement.
GTTTACATATTACTCTTTGGTGAGCTAAGGAAAGCCTATTTTTTTCTTCATTGCAGTTTTGAACTGTTATGTATCAATCTTACAAATGAGAAGCTACAACAACACTTCAATCAGGTCAGAAAGTTCCATATCTATTAAATTATCATAATTTTTGAAAGAAATATATTTTTTATACATTTTTTTTTTGCTCTTTGCTCAGGGTATATTCGCTTAACTATTTTAATATTATTTTGTTGTGTATGATATTTAACTTTTTTTTATGGATTTTTGTATATGCTATGCAACATGTCTTTAGATGGAACAGGATGAATACATAAGAGAAGAAATTGATTGGAGCTACATTGAGTTTGTTGACAATCAAGATGTTCTGGATCTGATTGAAAAGGTCTTTTTTGATATCCATTTCCTTTTCTAGTTAGATGCAGATGCAAATTGCATAGTTAAACATACACACAATATATCATTTTAATTAAGGTTCTCAATAAACATCTTGTGTATAGGTAAATCAGTGAGGTTAACAATTATTCATAACTTCAAATAATAATTTTTTCTATAGAATTGAGTATCGTATGGACTAAATATTTTAGAATGAACGATCCCTTTCTCAATTTAACTTGTAGTGCTTTGTCAAAAATTTGTGTTTATTAGAGCACAAACTTTTAAAATTGAGGGCCAGGATCTTAAATACAACTGTATTTTGTATATACAAAAACTAGGTGGAATTGTAGCTCTTCTAGATGAAGCATGGTATGTTTATGAGACCGTTGTTCATACAATTTTTGAGATGCCCATTTGACATCATTTGATATGCTAGTTTCCCTTGAACTTTGTTTTTAAATTCATAGATTTCAAAATAAGAATGACATTTCCATTACTATGTGAATAAGACATAGGGAATGGGAAGAAAATAATAGTGACATTTTTTTAGCTATATGAGGACAAGATATAATGAATGGAAAGTTATAATGTAGCTGTTCAACAAAATAGGAATCTCACAAGCGTCAATGGAAGCTGAATACCAATGAGACTAAATCTTGGACTTCAACTTTGAAGCAAAGATTAGGCCATGATTAACTTAACAAAATAGGGATAATAGGAAGGGTTGGATTGGTTAACAGATTAAATAAATTAATAATTTGAAACCTAGCAAGAAAATACTAGATTAGATAAAGTGAACAATCACCAGTATGTGCTCATTTCTCTTAGGCGGTTATCTTTGCTGAAATAACACATGCTAATCTCTTACAGAATTTAGATCGTGATGATAAGTACACCCCAATCATCCTAGAAATCTACAACAAATTTGTCCAAGTTTATGGCCTATTATTATTATCAGCTTTATAAGTTTATATAGTTCATTTTTTGTTAAAAATTGCAATTACATTTTGGTTTTCTTTATGTTCTACATAATCAAAATTAAACCCATTTATTTCTTATTATAGGGCTGCATCAGCCTTATCCTCAAAAAAAGAAGAGGAAGCCTCATGTTATAACATGAGGCTTCTCCTTCTTTTTTCAAGCATCAACCTTATGCTTGAAAAAAAGAAGAGGAAGCCTCATGTTATAATATTAGAACCACAAGAGCCATAGGAGAATGTCAAAGATAGTCACGATGTGCCTATTAGTAGTAGGCACATCATGAAAATCTTCGACTGATAGGAACATCGTGACTATATTTGACATTCTTCAATCATGAATTCTCTTTTAGTTGAGAGCTCGCAAGGGAGATCAGCTAGCAAAGATGCTCTATTAGCGCCTTCAGAATCAGCAGGAAAGTAGGGTGTGGGACCTCCTCCAAAAAATGGTACCATTGGATCAAATCCAAAATTAAGCAATCAAATTTTAGAACCAGCTCCAAGGTAGTTCATCATATTAGAACATGGAAAATGGTGCCTTGTACTGCCTTTTTATGTTTATCACTTACCTATTTGCAACTCCACAATTGATATTGACAGTCTCTTTCCCTCACCATGCAATTGAACTACTTTACTTTTATTGATGCAGCTGAACTACAAGTGCCTTTTGTGTTCTTGAAAAATTGTAAGCTTTCAACTTTTGTGAAGCCATTACGGATGCAAATGAACAACTAGTGAGGTGTCAATTTTAAGGCAATTTTTTTTTTCTGATGTACAATTCAATTGGTAGAAATATTTCATCTAGATTCTTAATTGATAGATTGTTAACTTTTCATGTCATTTTCTACTTTGGTTGGGTAGTTCTCCTTGAATTTGTAAATCTTGCTGCAATCTTTAGCCTAATGATAGTGTGGTATTACATCCAGGGCGATAACATAGTTGACTTAAAACTTTGCATTAAAGAAAACATCAAGGGATAATATCTGAATTGTGGATATTTGTAAATTATTTTGGTTTTAGACATAGTTATAGTTATATTTATATATGTGCTCTTATGATGATGTGATTAGGACTGTGAGTTTTTTTGTCACGTTTATCTATTTGAAAATTAGATGAAATTATTGGCTTTCATTCTTGATATATAATTCTTTCCTAATTTTATTCTTCCCTACAGGAACCAAAATTTAGATGCATTGTGCCAATTATTGCAAAGGCTTTGCTCTTATAGGAGCTTTTTAAATTGCACAAAATTTGAGTTGTAAAGCATAATTGCTCGGTGGAGACTCAGGATATCGTGCACATTTCTTCCTCCTTCCCATTGTTTTGTATGAAATAAATCATGTGATGAACGAAACAATGGTGTGGAGGTAGAAATGTGCACGATACCTTGACTCTCATGCACCGAGAAATTACACTTTAGAATAAAATTTTGTGCAATTTAGAAGGCTTCCATGAGAGCAAAGCTTTTACAATAATTGGGACAGCTCGTCAAAATTTCTACATATCTTGGTATCAATTTCGACACAAATGTCTTCACTTTGATGTCGATTGCATGGCACCAACATAGAAAAGTAAGGGGTTTTGGTCACAATTTTGACACCAAATTGGTTACCTTTGACGTTAATTGTATGGCACCGACATAGAAAAGTAAGGGGTTTTGGTCACAATTTTGACACCAAATTGGTGTGGGTTTACGTCAAAATTTTGACCAGCGACACCCGCAAATGAGAAAATAATAGTTCAGGTTGGGTTAAGGAAATCGATGAAATTCGCATCGGTAAGTCCACCTTTATAAAGTCAAAATTTTGATGCAAAATGTGTGTCAAAAAATTGACCAAAAAAGACCCACAACAAGCTTAGTCACCTTATCGAACTACTTTGGTCAAAATTTTGACCATTTCGCATCAAAATTTAGGCCTAAATTTACTAGTGAGTGGTTGAACACATGGACAAGACTATAATGGAGCATGCAAGGAGCATGAGGTTGCATGTTGGGTTTCCCTTACACATGTGGGTGGAGGCTATCAATATTGTTGTATATTTTATTAATAGAGGTCCCTCTACTCCTTTGGGCTATGGTATTCTAGAGGAAGCGTGGACTGGTAAGAAGCTAAGTTATTCTTTTCTCAAAACCTTCAGTTGTGAAGCATTTTCTCATATAGATTATGAAAATAGAACCAAGCTGGAAGCTAAGTCAAAGAAATGTGTATTTGTTGGATATGGCATTAATGAATTTGGTCATAGGCTTTAGGACTTTGAAAATCATAAAATTGTAAGAAACAAGGATGTGATATTCAATGAGAAAGTGTTGTACAAAGATTTGTTGCAGCAACATGAGAAGAAAGAAGATGATTATGTAGTGTTGGATGATACTCCAAAAGATGATGTTCTAGCCATACCTCATGATGTGCAACAACCACAACAAAAAATACCACCTACACTAGTGAATGTTAGATGGTCAACAAGGCTAATTAGACCTCTAGAAAAGTTTTCTCCCTCATTATATTCTATTTTACTAATAGATTCGAGTGAACCTGAATGTTATGATGAAGCGATGTAGATGGATACTAAGATTCAATGGGAGTCTACAATGAAAGATGAAATAGACTCTTTGCTAAAAAATAAGACATGAGATTTATGCAAGTTGCCTATAGGTAAAAGGGCTTTATAGAATAAATGAGTTTACAGGTTAAAAGAAGAGGATGGAAGTAAGAAAATATTTAAAGCCAGGTTAGTTGTAAAATATTTGCACAAAAAAAGGCATCGATTTTGATGAGATATTCTTTTCTATTGTTAAAATGACTTCTATTTACACTATTTTAAGTATTGTGGCTACTGAAGATTTTCATTTGGAGCAGCTTGATGTTAAAAAAACCTTCCTTTAGGGTGATTTGGATGAAGAGATATAGATCGCTCAGCCATAGGGATTTGAGGTCAAAGGTAAGGAGAACTTAGTGTGTAGATTGAAGAAAATTTTATATGGCTTGAAGCAAAAACCTCAACATGGTATCTAAAATTTGATAGTTTTATGCATAAGCATGGATATAGTAGGTGTCATTCAAATAATTGTGTTTATTTTAAGAGATTGGATAATGAAAACTACATTATTTTATGTTTATATGTTGATGATATGCTTGTAGTTGGGTCTAACATGGATCACATTAAGGGGTTGAAATGGCAGTTAGCACATTCATTTGCTATGAAGGATTTGGGGGCAGTAAAACAAATCCTTGGTATGAAGATTTTCAGAGATAGGAAGAATAGGAAATTGATGCTATTTCAAGTTGATTATGTTGAGAAGGTGTTGCAATGTTTCTCTATGGAGAATGTTAAAGTTATCAGCACACCTTTACCTAGTCATTTGAAGTTGACTAAGGAGATGTGTCCCAAGACACAAGAAGAGGAGGATAAGATGTCCAAGGTAACCTATGCTTCAGCTATAGGAAGCTTGATGTATGGTATGTATAAGGCTAGATATTGCACATGTAGTGGGAGTCATTAGCAACTATATGAGTCATCGTGAAAATGAGTATTCGAATGTGGTCAAATGGATTCTTAGATATTTGAGAGGAACATCTAGTATGTGTTTACAATTTGAGGAATCTACTACTGACTTATAGAGCTATGTTGACTCAAATTTGGTAGGGGATATTATTACCAGGTGGAGTACTACAGTTTATGTATTTACTATTGGTGGAGTAGCTGTGAGCTGGGTTTCTAGGTTATAGAAGGTTAATGCTTTATCCACTACATAGGTAGAGTATGTTGTTGCTAAAGAGGTAGCCAAGGAGATGATATTGATTCAATTCTTCTTCAAAGAATTGGGACACCCTTAGAGGGATAATTATTTGTTTATAGATAGCCAGAGTGCCATTCATCTTGTAAAGAATTCTACTTTGCATTCAAAGACAAAACACATATAGTTGTGGCACCATTTCATTTGGTTAGTTTTGGATGATGGACAGTTAAAGTTAGAAAAGATACATACAGATGACAATCCAATGGATATGTTTACAAAAGTAGTGACAAGGGAGAAGTTGAATTCCTCTTTAGTTTTGGTTGGTCTTCTAGACTAAATAGGAATAAAAGAATAGCAAAGTCGAGGGTGGTTTGATCCAGTGGGAGCCCCATGTGGTAGCAGTATTGCTATAGGATTAGTCTCCAAGTGGGAGATTATTATGTAGTGTGGAGTCTGATCAATCCCCAAGTGGGAGATTGTTAGTTTGTGGTGACTGATCAAGAAAGTACTATGCATACTTCATAGAAAAATTTTGGGCTACTATTCACCAATTGGCTATTGTTTATATTCGTCTATGTATGGTTGACATGTTGTAACTAATTTTAACCCTAAAGTGGGAAAAATACTTGTATAAAAGGGCTTAGGGTTAGGGGTTGTTCCATAAGGTGATGCAAAAATTATTTCTTGTAGTGGTATTGAGCTATAAGGGGTTATAGATTATAATCAGGTTGTAATCACTAGATCGTAATAATATTGGACTTGTTGTTTGGTGGACGTAGCCCAAGGTTTGGGTGAACCACATTAAATCTTGGTTTCTTGTGTTCTTTTCTATGTGATCTATTATTTCTGATATTGTTTATATTTGCATGAAATTGATATTTCTCTCTGAGGTTTAAACCTATCAAGAAAATTATCTACAATGGAAAGAAAATGATCAAAGTAAAATACTTGTTGTGTACATTGATGGAAGGCCAAAAGCAATAGGGAACATTGCATGTTTTATAAATAGTAAGCATCCTAGGTCAACTAATAAGCGACTCGATTGCATTTTGAGGCACATGAGGGAAATCATGTTTTTGTATGTGTGATAAAATTAGAGGAAGAGTTGCCAATAGATTACAATTTGAATCGCATAGATACAAAGAAAGTTAGTATCATGGGACTTGTAAGTACTATATATGTAATATTTAAACTAATTACTTCTAATTAGAACTTCAATATACAATATACCATTTTAATAATAATTTTTTTTGCCAAGTCAGCTATTCCTTTCATTATGCTAATTTTTTATATATATTCTTTGTCACAGGGTAACATGACCGATCCATCGGATGACAGAGGCAAGGATGTTTCTCCCACCCCTTCTCCAACGCAGGTAAACCTTCTATATAAAAAATTATGAAATTGTAATTTTATAAAATGTCATATTATTATGTTACTTCCGTTAAGGTTTTGGACTTGTTTTGATTGTTTTACAGATGTTTTTGTCACAATTTAATTCTTATGGAAAGGAAAAAGAACATATTACATAAGAGCAATTACTTGTTGATATGGTGACCATAGTATTATGCAATGATGGTATCACATATAATAGTGACCCTATAACCATGTGTAAAAAGACCCTCAAGACCATCAATCTACCAATTCTTGGGCTTGTGATGGATCCAAATCCAACATAAGAGAAATAGATGACAAGAAATGAATTGTGTTGTAGAGCATGTTGTTTATAAGTAAGCAATTATGAGTCTTTTGCTAGGACAATAGTTCAATAAAGCTTTATGTTTTATACTAATTTATGGATCATGAACCACAATATGTATGTTTTGTTATAGGAATTTTTGAGAACACACTGAGTTATTCCACTTGACGAGGGTACCAGAGTTGGTCCTACAGGTATGCGATTTCAATTCTCAATCATTAGAAGGGACATTATTTTTTTTTATGATCATTATTAACAGTTTTATATTACTATTGTCATGTTTTTGCCTAAACTAACACTGAACTCTGAATTTTTAAGAAAACGTTCACATTCAAATGCAAATTCCTGTTTAACGGTTAGGAATTTGAAGATGAAGTAAACTAGAGTCTTTTAGGATTTTGTGTCTAGATTCTAAATCTATTTTTTTTATTTTTAAAAAAATTGATTTTATTGAATTATTTTTTCTCCTACAAAAATTGGTATGATATCAAAAACCTGATTTTTAAAGAGTGACATTGTTTTTGACACACATAACTTTTTTTCTACAATAGATATTAATGTTATTCTTTCGAATTTAGTTGGTTAACATCCATACCTAAACCGTAGAGTTGGTCTTATGTCTTTATCATTAGTATTTCATATTTTATTGTAGTTTAAAGTTGGCATAACACTAATTTAGACATACGTGGCTTTTGACACATGTAACTTATTATATATTCACCCAATTTTTAAAAAGTAAAATTTGATTGAAAGGTGACTCAAATACGGAGGCCATACTTATTTTTCAAAAATTTTATTTTTATATTTACTATTTTTCCATGAGCGTTGAATATCTTAGTTTATTTTTTACAATAAACCTATATTTAATTCATGTTAAAAAATATATACCTAAAAAATTTGAAAAGCACCAAATTCATAATCATTAGAAAGCTAGTTCAAAGTACTTCAATCATGTACAATTTTAGGTCTTTAGTGCTCCATTTGAACCTAGTAATTCAGCTCTGAAGAAAGGAAATCATTGAAAAAACTTCAAACTATTCATGGGGGCTTCTAACTAGCTAGTTTAGATAGAAACTTAGTTTCTATAGAAACTGTTTTACAAACTTTCGATAGAAACAAAATTTCTTAGTTTCTATCAAAACTATTGGCAATTTAACCACGCAGTTAGCAAACCGCTTACATAGTTTCGATCGAAACTATCCACCTACTTTCAATCGAAACTAGGAAAGTGGGATAACCCCTTAGAAGCCGACCATAGGGGTGTTTTTCTAGTCGGCTCCTTAGGGTTTTTCCCTAGTCGGCTAATAAGGAGGTTTTTTTTTCAAAAAAAATTTTGTATATAAATATGAGTTTCATTTTTTACAATTTGCATTTATGTGAAATCAAGTTATTGGCTTTTGAATTGGGTAGAAAGAAATATTTGACAAACTTCAACCTATTTTCAAATTTTGGAGGAAGAATTTATGACATGGGCAATAAAGATAAAAGAGCAAGTAAATATGCACGAAGAAGAACTAAGGAACTAGAAGATGAAAATTGTCAAAAAATGCTAGCAAGATACTATCTTAGATCAGGTACACATGCACAATCTTTTTTCCAATGTATTTAATTAGTTTATTTAGTTAGGATTAGGGTTTAAATCCAATTAGGAATATCATATTTATCTTAAATTAGCATTACTAGATTAACTTAATATTAAGAGTTTATTTGAAATTATGTTCATATTTAGGCCATTAGGGTTTATTCAATTATGTCTATATTAGTCCTTAGGGTAAATATTACATTATGAATAAATTTAAATTATGAATTTATTTAGCATGGGAATTACCTTGTTTATTCAATTATGTTAATAATTTATAGTCCATTAAGGTTTATTAGATTATGATTAAAATTAAATAAATGAATTTATTTAGGACGTCGTCAACTAGGACAACCTACCGACATTGGAGAAGGTTCATCCCAAGTTCAAACAGGTACATGTGCATCTCTTGCAAGTATATAATATAGATCTCTCTAGAATTCTAGGTCTCTATCAAACTTTATATCTTTAATTTTTAAATTTAGTGAGCGATATTTCCCCTTATAAACTTACTTGATTTTATTTATTATATCGTGCACGTGCAATTCTAGTAGATGATGAAAATGTTGGACATGAGGAAATTGAAGATGAAGCAATGGATATTGAAGAAGGACCATCTGAAGGTTAGATAATTTAATCAAGTACATAATATTTCACTCAAGTTAAACATGTATATATGTATACATATATGTCCCCTAAAGAGATTGTATCTTAAGACTTTGTTTCATTTTTTCTTGTGCTGCCCGAGATCAAACAACAAATGAGAATGTTAATTTAGCTCAAAGATTTGAAGAGAAAAATTAATCATAGAAAGATAGATCATTTAATTGAAATGGATGTGGAAACATTGAGAGAATATGCTAATCAACCTACACATACTACAAAGAGGAAATTGAATAAAAAGTCTAAAGACATAATTGCACAATTTGAGAATCTATCAACAATGGAGAAAACTCAACTATTATCAATTTCACTTCTCAAAGATGAATTAAAAGAGCCACTGAGACTATTGGGTATAGATACAAGTATAAAAAAGATGAGGACTTCTAAACTAGAAAAAGATATTGTTGAAAGTGTTAAGGAAGCCTGTTACATTCCATTGGGAAAAAAACTAGATCTACAGATAAATCCATTGCACGAAGAGTGATACTGACATCTATTTTAAATAAGAAAACATCCCAAAATAGACAGATCTCTTCATTATCATCTCATTTCGGGTATAGTCGAAAGACAGTACTACATTATCTGAAAAGGAGAAACAATTTGAATGATAGTACATTAGAAGGCAATTGGGCACTAATGTGTAGAGCTCCTCGATCTGACATGATTGGGGAAACAGTTAAGAACTTAGTTATTCAATTTTGGATTGATAATAGTCGTCCTTCACCAAATAGAAGAGATATCATCAAGCAGAGGATTGGGCCTAAGGAATATATTTAACACGCAAAACATTGGTTGGATGTCACTCAACACGAATTGTATCTCTCATTTTGTAATTTAAATCCTAACATAAAGATTGGACAAACAATGTTTGAAAGATTGAAGTCCTATTTTGTTAAGATAAATAAATCTTTTGAAACATGTTGTTGTCGATATCATGTTGAATTTGATCTGTACTATGAAGGGTTTCGAAAGATGATAGAAGAAAGTGGTGAAACTTCTCAAAATATTTTTCCTAAATGACCGAGTCAATTCATAACATCAATCTTATGTGACAAATCAAATGATTGTGTCCGTGAAATAGATTTCATAACAGGAACTTGTGAAACATGTGGTAACTTGACTAAATTTCCTTTGAGAGAAGAAGATATTAATACGACAAGGATGGTAAAATGTAAGAGATATAAGTCCATAAAGTCAGAAACAAAAGCTGGAAAAGAATCAACAAGGTTAGAATATGTAGAGGATGAGATATCGGCTGGAGAATTTATGTCAAATTTTCGTAAATTGATTCAACCATATATACGCCATGCATTTTTTGCCAAGTGGCAAGCAGAACAATTTCAAACACTAAGAGAAACTTTCCCACTCAGAACAATTCTATCTGTTGTTGACTTTGCAATTACTCTTTCGTATCTCAAAAACAACTTCAAGCAGAATACTACTATACAGAGCAGGTTACTATTATGGTTCAAGTGTCTTATCGACATGCATAAATTGATCTGGATGGTGTGGAAAGTACAAATCAAGCACGAGTCATTAAAAAAGAGTATCACTTTTATATTAGTGATGACAAAGAACATGACACACATTTTGTGGAACATTGTTTTAAGACATTTTTTGAATATTTGAAAAACAAAAACATTAAAATAGAAAAACATTTTGTATGGTCAGATGGATGTGCAACACAATTTAAATCAGCTAGACCATTTTATGCATTATGTAGATATCATCGATACCTTAATATACCACACATTTGGAGTTTTTTTGAGAGTGGACATGGAAAGGGTGAGCATGATGGTGTAGGAGCTTGTATCAAATGTGCTTTAAGAAAGTATCAAATGGACTGTAAAGGATATCACATTAATAATGCTCATGATGTGGTTGAGTGGTACAAAAGACATTTTTTGGTGCCAACAAATATAGATAACACATCATCAGAAGCGGATCGAGTCATACCATTTAGAGTGTTTTGGGAGGTATCAGGTATATATAAATTAATTTGTTCATATTTTTAAATTGAATCTTAAATTTATATTTAATATGTTACCTTAGATGATCTCTAACTAAATTATGGACCTTGTGTACACATTCAGGTGTTGATAGAAGATCAACGCATGCATGCAAGAGGGTAGAGAAGACATGATCTTTGCATTCAGTTATGAGTACAAATAGTAATGTGTGGTCATTGTATACAAGAGAATACTCATGTTTTTGTCCTAATTGTATTGATGAAGACTATGGTGGTTGCATTAATCAAGAACGTGGATATGTGGGTGAATGGACTTTGGTGCCACTAGATGTTATTAATACGAATGAGTTTTAGGACGAAAACTATGATGATATTCCATTGATTTCTAGTGATTATAACCATATTTCAGGATTGATCAGAGTTCGTATGTATGAACTATATATATACCTGGATCATGTACATGTATACATTTTTCATAATTTTGGTTAATTTTTATTATATATATGTACTTATGTAAATGACGTGTATCCAGAATTTTGACATATATAAGTTTGTGTAGGAAATGTTTTTGCAGTCATAGCAGAATCGAAAAATGTAGAAGGTACTAGCTATTATTTATTACGTTGCACCATGGAAAGAGAGAAGCTAACAAAGACTGAAATAAGTGATGAAATTGTTTTTCCCACAGGTTAGTATATAGTTGAATTATGTATATATGTATATCAAGTATCTATATTTTTAATGAATTCAAATTCTTTGACTTAAATTCAAGATTGATGTATTTTTTAAATGTGTACATGTGCAGGTTCTGTTGTTGTACAAGGAACATATTTGAAGCAAATAAAAGTACTTAAAAATGGGATTCATTTCATTGATTATCAACCTAACAATAAGGTATATCAATATAGTAACCATGTTATTGCCACTGGTCTAACTCTTCATCCAGTCAAAGGACCTGGAATACGTAAGTGGAGGCTACACATTGATGATCATGAGAAAATATTAAATGTTATCCAAGAACGAGCTGATCCACTTGATATGAGATAGAAACAACTCCTAATTTGAAATGTAACTCAAGAACAATTTGAAATTTGGTTCAAACTATTTGAAATTTGGTTGAAGAATCATTTGATCAATTTGAAATTTCATGGAATAACTAATTTTCTAAATTGAACTTTTACTCTTTCATTTTGAATTTTCTAAAGTAACTAATTATAGAAATTATGAACTTATATGTACATGTGTGTACACTAATTACCTGACATGTGCACCTTGAGGGAAAGAAATTCAAACACCACTTGTCTTAAGGGGATGAAATTAGGAGTTTGTAAAATTAATTATATTGAACTTTCTATTTCACTTAACTTGTCAATTTTTGGACACATGTACGCTTTCAATTTAACTAATTAGGACATGTGCTTTCAATTTTAGGACATGTGAGCTTTCAATTTAACTAATTACCGGACATGTGAGCTTTCAATTTTAGGACATGTGAGCTTTCAAGTTCAAATTGCGATTTGTTTAACTAAATTTTGAACATGTACATGTTTTAAGTTGGACTTGAATTAGAACATTGGGCTTAAGGGGATAAAATTCTAGGATACATGTGTGCACTTGAATTAAAATTTCACTATGATTAAAATTTGAAATGTAACTCAAGAACAATTTGAAATTTGGTTCAAACTATTTCAAATTTGGTTGAACAATTATTTGATCAATTTGAAATTTGGTGTCCAATAACTAATTTTCTATATTGAACTTTTACTCTTTCATTTTTAACTGAATGTCTTGAATTTCATTTAACTTTCTATTATATTGAACTTTCTATTTCATTTAACTTGTCAATTTTAGAACACATGTACACTTTCAATTTAACTAATTAGGACATGTGCTTTCAATTTTAGGACATGTGAGCTTTCGATTTAACTAATTACTTGACATGTGAGCTTTCAAGTTCAAATTACAATTTGTTTAAACTAAAATTTGAACATGTAACTGTTTTAAGTTGGACTTGAATTTTACAACATTGGGCTTAAGGGGATAAAATTCTAGGATATGTGTACAAATAAAAGGGATGAGTTCTATAGATTTACTCGAGTTAGGAATTATGTACAACTAATTACCTGATACTTTAACATTTAATACATGTGATATATTACAAAACATTTAAATTACATGAACTATTTATATATATATATATATATATATATATCTAAATTTAATCAATATATTAAACATGCACGTACATATCTAAATAATTTACTTACATATCTTACATAGAAACAATTTATAATATACTAGATCTAGATATAGTATGTAGATTAGATTCCACAACATAATGTAACATGTATCAATCATCTCGAGAACAAATAACAAAAACATGTATCTATCTAGAGATCTATCAGAAGATAATATCAAATATAAATAGCGTGCACACATGTAGACATGTAAATCCAGGTACATCTATATCAAATCAAATATAAATATAACATGAATCATGCGTGTATATAAAGTGTCTATCTAATATATATGAATGTCTCTCTGGATGAAAGTCTACAACAAATCATCTAGATAAAAAAAACTATAGATCATCAGGTGTAGGACTATCATCGCCACGCCTCCTCACAACGCGCTCTGAAGACTGAATAGTATCAAGGTGCTCACTAGGATGTGCTGACCCCTATATATAAATTCAAGAGAAAGTGATATCAATACATACATACATTTAATCAAGAGAAAGTGATATTGAAATACATGTACGTGCATTTAATCAAAACATAAATAAACATTACTTGTACACTACTGACATCATCTAATGAGTGTCGACGACGTACACGATCTAGCATCAAAGCTGGAGTAAAAATAGGCACGTCCCCCTACATTGTAGACGTGCACGTGCAACAAATCAAATTAAAATTTCTCTACATGATTACATTTGAATCTACGTGCATGATATACATGTACATGTGCACACATGCACATGTCTAAATTAAATTAGTTTGAAATGATTGAAATTTTAACATGAACAAATTTTTTTTTACCTGTGTAGATAGTGGCATCTGATAATACTCAGACTGCCTAGCATCGATCGTGTCCACTAATGCATCCAAATTTTGCTGTGTCACATCAAGCTCAATCTCTGCATCTACGCGGGCCCCATGGCTGGTGACTGGCACATGTCCTAATAATGACGAGCCAAGTGGACTATGTACATGAGATGGCATAGAAGTAGAATCATCATGTGTCAACAAGTCCATCCATCTTGTGGTTGACAAGCTCAAATCAACATCATCAAGGCCCACATTTGAACTCTGAGCTTGCACTGTAACACTAGCTGAAGGGTCTGTGGTATGTATATGTCTCTGTGGAGCAAAAGAGTGGTCAGTAGGTGGATCATCATGTGCACTACCACCATGACCACTACCTGATTGATGAGAGGAATATGGCTAAGGATGTGTCCTAGTACTACCATGGACATGACCTCGAACATCTGATATGGGTATGCCAAGATGCTCTGATACAAATCTATATATATCTAATAAATCCTCAGCCAGACCAATCATAGTATCTCGTGCCAACACTCCAGTGAGACCCTCTAAGCTAGCCACTAAAGGGATGCCTGCTGCACTATACAAGTCTCCTGAAGATGAAACATAAGATGATGATCTGGAATGCCAACGAGACATCAAATACTGACCAACCTCATCACTCGAAATAGATTTGACAGCTGTTGCAATCTCTCCAACTCCCTGAAGGACCCCACGTAACTTAGTGCTATGCATGGCCTCATCAGCTGATGGACCCAACACAGGGGAAATAGCAGGTGCCCTCTCTCCGACAATCGATGTATGTGCCAGTGGGGGACAACCTGGCTGCCTATCAGCCAATCTACCACACCCCTGTCCTAAATGTCCTGGTAAATCTGTGTAGTTCACCACCCTGTGTAAGAGAACCTCTGCATAAAGCTGTCGAGCAAAATAGAGTGGAATTTGGTCGTTATTTGGATAACGACCATGGGCAGCAAGGAAGCGTAGGTATATGAATGCAGCCATCTATGGGTCTGTACACTTTAGGGGAGAATATGCCTTCACATACTTTTGTGAAAGATAATGAGGGAAACATTCCCTCTTCAGGACATCTTTGGGCACCAAGCCCTGCACCTCCTGGAGTGAAAGACCTGAGGAGACCTCTCGTCTCTTACTGTCAAGGACAGCCTGTATAGTATGTGCAGAATACTTGGCAGCACCATGAATCTCATCTCGAAGAAATGTCAGGCTGTGTAAGATAGTCTGGCATGTACCACTATAAACACTAGAGCATGTGCCACTAGTCAGGGATTCCTGAAGTCTATGAATCTCTTGGTTAGTGCGATCATAGAGCTCGTGAGGTGGGATAGATAGCTGATCATGGGGGACATGATGCTGCTCAGGGGGGATAGGCTGCTGCTCAGGGCCTGGGATAGGCTGCTCGGGCCCGGGTATAGGCTGCTACTCAGGGCCTGGGATAGGCTGCTCGGGCCCGGGTATAGGCTTCTTGAGGGGGACAGGCTACTTGGGGGGGATAGAAGACTGTTGATCAGCCATGTCAATGTATGTAGGTGCGTGTATAATGTGTAAACTTGAAAATTAAAATTAAAATGTATGACATTTAATAAACTTGAAATTTATATTAACATATATGTATGTACAATTTGACAAAATTAAAAAACTTGTATCTAAATTGTTTTAATAAAATTAAACATGCACGTACATGTCTACATATATATAAAAGTCCTAAAACTTAAATGAACATATACCTTAAAAGAAAACTAAATTTTAAAACACACATGTTGTTATATATATAATGTTTGTAACTCAAGGACCTTTTAAGAACTACATGTGTGCAAGTTATATTTCTATCTAAGTTAGATTGAATGTTCAAAGGTTTTAGACATATGTGTGCACATAAACTTGTCAGGTGTAATTTAGGTCCACGAAGTTTAAATATGTGCATATATATGTATATATAGATATATGCGTATATACATGTACATGATATGTATATTTGCACATATAGATCTATCATGCACATGTGTATATATACATGCATATGTGTGCATATATATACACGTGCACATGATATGTGCAAATATACATATCATGACACATATGCATATATAGATCTATTTGTGTACATATATATAACATTGATGTATCATTTTGAGACCTTGATATCAATGTTTAATTAGTTTTAGGATTAGGGTTCAATTTGGTTTGTGCTGTTTGATTAGGTTTACATGCTTAGGTTTCAATTAGGACAACAGTTAATAAATTGAATTAACATTTCAGTTCAATCTTAGGGTAACGGTTCAATTTTGTTAATGGTTGGGGAAAGGATTTAAGGTTAAATTCAAGGTTTCTACTATTAACTTGGGATATCTAATTACCTGTTTATGATCATGGTTTAATTCAATTTGGTTTATAAGTATAATATTAATTAGTTAAGGGCCAGAGTTACCTTTCAATCTAGTTTGATATATTCAATTTGGTTTAGGGTTGACCCAGGGGTTAGTTTATTTTAGTGTTAAATATTAAGATATAATGCTAAATGATATCACTCATTTTTTGATATTTTGATATGATGGACATGTCGTAAATGACATTTCTATATGATTCTTTTGATATGATATGCATGGATTATATATATATAATCTTATGATTTAAGGTAAATTATCATTTATAATATAAGGGTTTAGAAATTAAATTTTAAGATCTTGAGGTTAGGGTTAGGGTTTGGATAATTAAATTTTAGTTTTAGGTTTAGGGTTAGAGTTAGGATTATGGTTAGGGCTATGATTTAGGATTGAGACCACGATTAAAGGGTTAGGATCATGTGGTTGGAGACCAAGTACCTGAGTAGAAATTATAGTCTATCAATTAGGGTTAGTAAAGTAGGAAAGTTAGCATTTAGGATTTAGGGTTATAGTTATGATTCTATGGTTAGGGTACATTGGGTTTACATTTCTATTAGTATTATTTATAGGGTTAGGAAATGGGTTGATATTGGTATTAGTATTATTTTTAGGGTTATGGTTTGTACATCAGGGTTTAAATTTATGGATCTAGGATTATGATTAGGGCTTATAATTTAGGATAAGGGTTGGGGCTTATCATCTAGTATAAGGGAACTTACCATAATTTATGATTAGGGTTAGAATAATGGTTTAGTACTTAAAATTAGTTTATATCTAGCTAGCTTTTAAAATTAGAGTTTAGCATTTAAATTTAACAAATTTTAGGATCTTAGTGTACATACATCTTGATTGTAGGGTTTAGTATAATTTAGGGTCATGGTTTAACATTTATGATTATAGGTTATAGGTTTGTACATGATCATTGCTAGAAGTATGGTTAGAGGGTTAGGGTATGGGTTTACATCATGTTGAACTAGAAGTATGATTCTGAGGCTTAGGATTTGTATTAGAAATAAAATTTTTGATTATGGTTTTAACACATAGTTTTAATAAATTTATATAATTAAAGTTAGGATCAAGTATTAATATGATTTACTATTTAATGTTGGGGTTTATCATTTAGACCTCTACGGTTCAAATTGAGATTTAGGAAAGTTTTATGGTTTCAAGTGTGCATCTAAGATTAGGGGTTATAATTTATGATTAAAGGGTTTTGCAGTTAGGATTATGACCAGGTTTAGTATAATTTAGGGCTACTGTTTAGCATTAAGGAACTTAAGAGTTAAAATTTAAGTTAAATATATTTAATCTTTACATGAACATTAGATTATATGATGTACATTTTTTTATGTAACTTGTATATTATTTAATCAAGTTATGTTCTTATAATTAACTTCTATTAATTAAAGGTTGTAACATGTATTCTTTAGGTCATACACATTCTAAGTTATATGTTCTTATGTATGTATATGTATGTTATATTCTTACCTAGATGCAAATTAATCTAGACATTCTTAAATATGTATTTAATTTAGAATCTGGACCCAAGTTAAGACATGTGATTGAATTATAATATAGTTAATTATATACTTAGATTATTTTTAAATTCAATTTACAAACTAACATTATATTTAATTCTAAATGAGGCCTAGCCAAGGGATCCAAAGAACTAATCAAAAGTTTTACTAAGCAAACAATAACATACATACAATAATTTACAACTATAAAAAACATAAGAGATTGCAAATTCCTTAATGAGCACATTTACATTTCATTTTTAAATAATTATAAGTACTAAAAGTAAAATAAATAACACATCCACATGAAATAATATTAACTAGACTTCAGTTCAATCCATTTAAATAATTTATATACATTTGTTCCGAATGCCACTTGGCAAATTAATTCAGAATGCACAATTATCCATTGTACATGTCACAGGGTATGAAAGGCTGAAAGAATATACATTTATAAAATAGTTTACATCATCCATTTTCAATCCATGAAACAAAGTACAATACAATTTAAGTAAAATCATTTTAAGTAGTACTGGAAGTTTTTTGTTTGGATCCCTTAGCGAGTTGTTATGTGATTAAGTACTTAGTTATATATGTTTAGGGTTTTATTGTACATAACTATATGGTTAGGTTGAGATTATAGTTTAAATAATGAATTTAGGTCGAGGTTATATGGTTCTAGGTCAAGGTTATATGGTTCTAAGTCAAAATTATATTTATTTGTAAAATTACATGTAACTTAAACAATGAATTTACATCTAATCTAATCATTCAACATTGTAATAAATACATAAATTAAATACATTTCAAAACATCTAAAATAATAAATTTTTAAATAAAATTTAAATTAAAAGGTAATATTATATATTTAGATCTAATATAGATGAAAAATTATCTTTAAAAAAATCATATTTGTGCATTTAGAGATTCACAATAACATTAGAGGCTTAAGCATGAACAGTAAAATAAAATATACAAAGAAACATATATAAAAAATAATAAAATATACAAAAAAACATATAAATTTTAACTAAAACAATAGAAAAAAGGAAAAAATAAATGTTTCATACCTTTTTCAGACGGTCGATAAGGCGGATGCCAGTCTTTGCAACTTTTGATCGAAATAATGAGGAGAGAATCCGACTGCGCCGCTATTTATGCTAGCGGGTTTCAAAGTTTTGATCGAAACTTAAGTCAAGTTTTGATCGAAACTTTAAAACCGCAGAGAAACCCGCGTTCCAAGTTTCGATCGAAACTTTTCGGAGTGGTTAGTTTCGATCGACAGTTACTTTCTATCGAAAGTAATTATTTTCGATTGAAACTTTTAAAATAAGTTTCTATCAAAACTATACGGTTAATTTTTCGGGTCCGCGCTTTTTTGGAAGAATTTCTTCCTCCGAAAAGGTGTAAACCACTATTGTGGGTTCACCCATGTATGTACATACATACATACATACATACATACATACATATATCTATATATATATATATATATATATATATATATATATATATGTATGTATGTATGTATGTATGTATGTATGTATGTATGTATGTATGTATGTATGTATGTATGTATGTGTATATATATGTATATATATATATATATGTATATATATATATGTATATATATATGTATATATATATATATACAGATATATATATGTATGTATATATATGTATATATATATATGTATATATATATATATATGTATATATATATATGTATATATATATGTATATATATATACATAAATATACATATATATATACATATATATATATAGATATATACATACATACATACATACATACATACATACATACATACATACATACATACATACATACATACATACATACATACATATATATATATATATATATATATATATATATATATATATATATATATATATATATATATATATATATATATATATATATATATATATATATATATATATATATATATATGATTATTTTTTAGGTGCTAATGCTTTTCATACGCCCACTTGCATGAGGGCAGCCAACACTTTGAGATTGACGACTGTAGGATCGACAACAAGGAGCTTGCAAACATCCACACCTATTGCAACTAGAGCTGGTAAATCCTTGTTTTGCTACATTTTGCTGTGTTAAATATGATTTGATTTGTACTTTCTTGTTTATTTGAATATAGTATGACATTGATTAACTTTTTGTAGGGATAGGTACACCTTCTCATGGTGATAGAACTAATACCAGTATTAGTGATAATTTACTAGCCTTTCCTAGAACAACCCATATTACTTTTACTGGATCATTGGAGGCATCATTGTTGATGGCTGAGAAAGATATGAATCCCTTAAAATTGCCTAAGCTTTTAGGTACTTTAAAATTGTAATTATTTAGAGTGTAATTGTAGTTTACTTATTCATAACTCATTTTTGACTAATGATCCCATGATGATTTTGTAGGAAACAATCTTTTTTATGAAACATTTTATGATTTAACATTGAATATATTTGGGCCCACATTACATAAAATGTACATAGCTTGATATAATTGGATGCTACATATTTTTGTTCATCCACTTATTGTAATATATTCAATATACATAGCTTGAACTAATGTTTTTATCTAACAATTTTGGTTTTTGTTAAAAGGTGGAATGAGAAAGGCCCTAAATTAAAAGATCGGCTCATAAAAACAATGGAGGAGTTCTTTGGTCAAAATATTTTGAACAGAGTCAAAATTCTAAAAATATCTTGCAAACATCTAAAGACTATGAGAGACCAGTACAAAAGGGCTCTAAAGCTCAACCCAAAGTATGAGCATCCTCCTATGGTGCCACCACTAGAGTGGAATGAAATCATTAAAGATGCAAAAGAGATGAGACTAAGAGATAAAGGAATTAACCCACTGCCTGACAAAAATAGGTATATGGTAGTATTAATATAATTATGCACAAATTAGTGATCTCTAGTTATTCATTAAAATGCTTAACTTGATTACAATAACTGTAATCATATATCTAACATGTAAATGATTTTGTAAACTATTTACTAACCAACAAATGGCCTCTTCAAAAATTAAAGTTTGAGAAAACTGCTAATACTCTTTCATCAATCAGACCTTACTTTAATCATGCACTTGAGCTAAGCAAAATATGTCATAGAGTTGAAGCAAAACTACTACTACCCATGTTTATCAAACATTAATTTTAAGTTATAATAAAGTGAACTTCATTTATCAACCGTAACATTCCAAAATTTCAGAAAACAATCATATTCAAAAAATATTTTAAGATAACTTCAAAAACTCAAATTTTATACATTTTTTTTACTATAGTAAAATCATTCATATATAACAAGGAATTGATATCTCAAAAAATTTAGAGAGACTAGTTAATATAATGTAGTGTTTCAATCAAACTTCAAAATTTATACATACACTATAGTTTGTAAAATTAAATCTTTCATAGATAAGAAACAATTGATTTGCAAACCATAATACCACCTTATTAAAAGAGTGGATTCTCTTCCCAGAATTGAGAAATCATTTGTTGCTAAAGAGAATTGTCCATCATGATGTTGTCCATAGGCATTCCCAAGCTAGAACTTAAGTAACTATTCCCCAAATTATTATGCATGCATCCCTTCAACATATTTTAAATCTCACTATCAACATTATGTTTGTTCCATGAATGTGGATTATATGTATTATTATATCTTTGCTCAACCATTCCATTGCCATAAGAAACTCCTACATTGCTTCCTATCATTGCATCAAAACTAGACAAATAATTTCCATAACCATCATCAACACCACCCACATATAACTTCTTAGAATTGCTTTGTGGATAAACTGTACTAGTTATTTGAGCCCAAGATAAATTGGGTATGTAGATACTATTGTCAAGATAAGGAGTAAACAAATTATTTTCTTGACCATATAAATTTTCTCCAATAATTGCATTGCAGTCATTATCTACATGTATGTCAAGAAATTGATTATTGTTGTTTGTCCCACGACTGTTTTGAAAACCTAATTCTTTTAGAACTTGAATGAAAGATTCACTAGGCATATTGTTCATTGTTTGGATATTCTCTAGAAGAGAAACTATAGTAACATGATTATATACACAGATTATAGTTATATACCTAACATGTATATGATTATATCTAACATGTATATGATTCTATGGTTATATACTTAAAAAAGGTTACATTTATACATGTAATAGAAAGGTATAGTTGAGCAATTAAAAAGAAGAGCAACATTACAAAAACAATTGTAATTAGAGATACTAGAACACACTTTTATCTAAATCTTACCAAATGATGTTAGTTATTTCTATCTTATGATGAACATTTATACCAAGTGAGAGCAATTATCTGGAAAATAACATGCCTTGTTGAAAAATAGTATGATTAATCATATGAGGACCTATACAACAAGGACTTGATTACCATGCAACCAATTTGACTAATCTTTGCATGTTTTTCCATAATAGAGCTTCAACTAGGCAGAAATTGACTTCATTCATGCATAAATACTAAAAAAGTTGTTCTAGATTTTGCTTTGCACTTTTACCCTTTTCAAAATTTTTTTGGAGAAGGTAAATGTACAAGTATATATATTACAAAGAAAAGATTTACAAATGGGAGTTGCCTCAAACAAAATAGGTGATCCAAGTAAAAAAAATGATAACTAGACCTCCCCTATCTTCATGAGTTATAATGGTTACTTGTTAGGAAATTGGTGGGTTCAAACAAATTCTGGCTTAAGGCATATGAAAAAGCAAAAATATCAAAGCACATTTACAACACATTGATTTAAAATTTTTATGAGAAGATGTCAAAATATTGATTAATTTTGTTTGACAAAAGCATTAATTTTGTTTAACATATTTCTATCATATTTCCAAGTTTACATATATAGGTTGCAAGACACATCAAAGGTGACACAAGCTAGGAAAGAGAAGGTTGGTCAACACCATCTTGACTCTGGTGGATATATGAAAATTCACTCATGCCTTGTAAGTAGTAGTAAATGAAATTTCACATCAATTTTTTAATATAAAATTACAAATAAGCAATATATTCAATGTTGACAATATTATGTAAAAAATGCAGTGCATTGAATTTAATCTAGCACCCATAGAAGAGGACAAACAATTGGCTTCAAGCAAGGCTATAAAGTGGTTATGATGTTAGTGTTGAGCATGTTGATGTTGGGGCTAAACAAAAATGTGAGAGTAGAAAATGTGGCACTATCAGGTAAAGAAAAATCACTATTATGTTCTTTAGATTAATGAAATCCTTCTAACATAAAAAAAAATGTTTAGAATTAAACCCATTTATTTCTTATTGCCAGGGTGCATCAGCGTTATCCTTGAAAAAAGAAGAGAAAGCCTCATGTTGTAAGATTAGGACCACAAGAGAAAAAGGAGAATGCTAAAGATAGTCATGATGAGCCTATTAGCCTTTATCTTCAACAAAAGAAAGACAAAAGAAGAAATGAATGTTAAAAATCATGTTTGGTGATGAATGTGTTGATGAATTTTTATGAATGTTGCTTATTAATGAATTTTATGTCACGTTATTGAATATTGTTATGTGATTATAATGATTGACGTGTTCACAAATTATTGATGAATGTTTATATGTATTAATGAGTTATATGTCATGTTAATGAATGTTATGTGATCACAATGATTTAATGATATACTTCTCAAATGAATGAATGAAATATTTACTTATTTGTTAATGGAGAATTTAGAGTGATTATAGGTAGGGGGAGACCAAGTGAGCTTCCACCTTCAAGTGGTTTGCCTTGTTAAGTAGAGAATATGAAAGGATTCTCAAAACTAATTGAAGCTCAAACTAAACCTATTGAGTTGGGAGAAAACAAGACTTTCAACTTGGAGGCAAGTGGCATCCTATAGTGGACTGGGATGAAAGTGAACTAGAGGTAGACCCTGCCTCATATTAGGTTATATGCTTTTCATACATGATTGAGACAAATAATTCTATATCAACTATCATGTGTTTCTGATTTGATATGATTTTCTTTTTGAAATGCA
Organism: Cupressus sempervirens; assembly: GCA_028749045.1. Lineage (NCBI taxonomy): Eukaryota > Viridiplantae > Streptophyta > Pinopsida > Cupressales > Cupressaceae > Cupressus > Cupressus sempervirens. The sequence continues at coordinate 9,107,392 of CM053789.1, read as the reverse complement.
AGTTAAAATTGCTTTTGTTAGCAATCTTCCAAACAATGCTAATGAAGATTTTTTAAGAAAGTTGTTTGAACCTTTTGGGAAGGTATAGTTTTTTCTTCATTCTTTATTATAAAATAAAAATTTGACAATGGTCAATTTTCTCAACTAGTTGTTGACATATTTGTGTGTGGTTGCAATTAGAAAGTGTTGCTATATCCATAAAGAGTAATGTGCTTGTTTCCTTTGTTCATTTCTTTACACGTGTTGTAAGTATAAAATCAGATGTCACAACAATAATTTGTCATAAGTATGCTTTGTTCTTTTTTGATGCTATAGTTTGATTGATATAAAATTACAATTTTTTTTAACACATTTGAGGTTTGATGTATTCTTTTGACTTAATTTTTCACATTCTATAATGGTTGTTATGCTTGGTTTCTTTGTTGAGTGCGGATGGTGCATATTTTGTGGTTCGTTGTTAAATGGGTATCATTTGTTTTGTAACAGGACCTTGATAAAGAAATCAAAGAACTTGATGGAAAAACTATTGCTGGTCTTGATAAAACAATCAAATAATTTTGTTCCCATGCACTCTTCCATTGAATATCACTTCTATTGTTTGTACATGATAGTTTTGTTCCTATTTTAAAGCTCCTATGTTTGTAGTGTTGACCTGATATCAAAATATAGATTATAAAGTTCATTAGAATTCTCATTAGCTTCACTCACTGATATAGTTATGTGGTTTTTCAACCGTTGTTTGGGAAATACTTAATGCTTCGTTGATTTTATCAATTAGGTAACAGTTGCAAAGCCAACAGAGAAGGCTAAGAAATGAAATTATGAAGACAAGTGTTCATAATCTTTTCAATTAGCTTGTGCTCTGATTGATATATTCATCTCTTAATATACTTTAGGTTAAGAAAAAAGGGCTTTGGAGTGAATTTTAGTTATTGGGTATGAAACTATCAACAAAACAAAGATTGAATTATTTTTGCCTTTCTGGCATTAATGGGTATTGCAGTGGGTGAGTTTATAAAAAGTTAAGTAGTAGATTGGGATGATGATGTGATAACTATATCATCTAATCTAGTAGTGCAAATTTAATACTAACTAATAATGAAAGCATTAACACAACTAAACAAGCTAACACTTAAGATAGGACCAAAGAAGACAATATAGAGGAAAGTAGACCAAGGATGGTAAACTCCTCAAGAGCTTCTCATAATGACGAAGCTATGTCCTTGATGAGAGGGGATGTATGCTTACGTTGTGCTCAAGCTTCAAAGGATGGGGATTTTTACGAAGTGTGTGCATGGATGAGGGTTTTAATAATGGAGGTATGGAGAGATTTCAACATTATGATGGTATTTTGGTAATTTTTAGGCTCTCAAAATAGCATTATAACTTTGCATGAAAGGTGGATTATGTTTGTGAAGGGAGACAGTTTTATTTATAGGCCAAGGGGTAGAGAGATGGATGGTCAAGATGCACTCAAAAGGGAGCACATGGATTGTGCTTGTTCAAAGTCAATAGGGAAGTGACACTTGTCACAAGGAGGATGAGTGTGAGAGGATAGGATAAGGGTTGGTCAAGGGAGTAAAGAGGGAGGTTGAGTATGTAAGAGGGATGTAAGAGTCATAAAAGGGGATGTGAGAGTCATAAATGTTGGAGGGTGAGGGAAGAGGATAAAGGAGATATTTTGACTTTGGCTTGGGTTAGCAAGTCTTAACCCTTGCTTAAAGTTGTGCACATATTTAGGAGGGGGATTAGGATTAGCTTAGAAAGGGGATTAGGGGGCAAGTGGTCTAGCTTTGATGGGATGGGTTAGTTAAGTGGCTAAGTGAGGTTAGTATGGGTGAATGGATTGGATTAGGGGTAAAGGTTTGGTCTTAGGGATGTTTTTAGGGATTTAGATATTTTATTAAATGAGTTATTTAATAAAATGAGGGTATGGAATTAAATTAAATAGATTTGGGATTTAATTTAATTTAATAGAGGAATAGGGATTTAATTGATAATTTGATTTTTGGTTATCATTTGATTTTATCAATTGGACTATAGTTAATTAAATTAATTAATTAATTAGGGGATGGTGATTAATTAATTAAATAGTAAATATTTAATCAATAATGTCTTAGGAGATAACTAAATATGATAACCATCGTATTTAGCTGTCTACAATAACAAGTGCAAGGTTTAAGGTGTTTAATGGGCTAAGGTCGGATTGGGAAGCTAGATTTTACTTTTGGAAAGATCTCATCATTAAGGTTGCTCGACATTTGGGTTGAATTATAATCGATATAGAAGAGGTTAATTATCTTCTCTTCCCTTCATTGTTGGTATAATCCAATTATGTGGAGTTTTGTTTTAATTTGGACATATGCACTATTTGACAAAACATTTTTTTCTTACACATCAAAAGGAACTTGATTATATGTTTATGCCTTTTTTCCCAATAATTTTTTTTTAAATATTTATATCTAGTAAGGCTATGTTAATATTTCATGCACTATGTTTTAAAGATTTGTGACCATGGATTCCTTTTGAATGGATCTATCAACAATCCTATAACAGACCTCACTAAATGTCTATTTGGTGGTTTTACCGATGTGGCCGGATTCATACTTGGTTCATGATAGAATTTTTATCCATAGCTGATGAGAAGCTCTGTCTCAAGGTATATAGCCACATCATGCCTAAACATAGCCTATCCTCACCCTATTTATATTCTTCTATAGCTCATTTCAAAATGATGTACTCCTATTCATAGTGATGAGGAGATAATCAGACTTACTAATACTTGATAGGAGTCAAGTCATGTTTTGTTATCATTAAAAAGAGTAAGAGGGTGTTGGTTCATGGAATAGATTATTGACCTATTAATAGTACAATAATAACACTAGTACAATTTCAGCACAACAATAATAGATATAAAAAACCCAAAAAAAGAATCAATAAAAAATTTCTAGTAATGATGTTATTAGCCTAATATACAATGAGACTATTTTAAAAAAAAAAACTTTGGTTGTTGTCAATATTTCGACTCGACCTATCGTCGATGATATGACAAGCTCATCGAATAATCTTTGGATGTCCTCAATATTTTGATGCAGACTAATGTCGATGGTATGATAAACCCATCAAATAATCTTTGACAAGTATCGATATTTTAACAGAATTTGTCGTCGATGGTATAACAAACCTGTCAAATCATCTTAGGTTGATGTCGATAGGTCAACATTTCAAATTAGTTGTCTGATGCTACCATGTGACATAGATGGGGATGATTTTTGATGGACTGGCCCATTGATAAATCGACAGCCGTGGAGTGTGTCGAACTTTTGACAAAACTCTAGTAACCTTGACTTTTGATGTGGAAGTGTCAAAATTTTGACCACCCACATGTCGAAAAATAGGTCCAAATTTACTAGTGAATAAAAGGCATACTCCAATTTTGTTGAACACTCCAATAAAATTGCTTTACATTGAAGCAAAGCCAAATACATAACAAGATACATTATCGAATGAATTGTAATATCACATTTTGAAATCAATACAACCATAACAATGCCCATTTTCACTTTAATTTTCTGCTAAATATGAAATAGAAGTGAAACTAAATGTTCTGAACACCAAACTTTAAGAAACAAAGTTAGATTCTTAAGAAACAAGAGCTCTTGGTGAGCTCGAGTCCCAACCTTTTGAAGACATATTTTATGAACCTAGAATGGGGTCTTGAGAATGTAAAACAAAACTATATTGTATGAAAGAGAGGAGTACAAGGTATATGGTGGAAACATTTTTGGATCGGATGACAAAGAGATTAGTGGGATTAGATTTCTTGAAATATGTAGCAAGATCATAAAATAGTTTCTATGTTTTAAGATAGCAATTAAGCCTTTGTGAAAACAAAGTTAAACTCTAAGTACACAATTAGAGAAATATTCCAAAATCAATTGATTATATAGAAATGCAAACATAAATATATATTATATTTTATAATTTTAATATGTGAAATTAAATAATGAGTAATATAGATTAATTGATATCTTATTCGACTTAAATGAGAAAATAGATTTAGGGAATCATATTGTAGATTTATCTTTAAATAAATAAATCTACTTAAAAAAAAAAAAACTTACATAATTAATATTATAAAATTTATTTTTAAATTAACCTTAAATAAATAAATAAATAAAAATCTATCTTAAATTTACATAATCAATATTATAAATTCCATCTATAGAAAACTAAAAAATTTATTAACTAGCATTTGCACATTTAGTTTATATGTAATTTTATAAGAAAAAATGAATAAAATATTATTTTCTCTCTTAATTTTAATTTTTCTATTAAAGAATAGATTTAGAAAATGCTAATTTTCTTATACTATTTAATAGTATTTATATTAATATATTGATTTTCAAATGAATATGTCAAGACTCCAACATCATTAAGAAAAGAAAAGAAATCATACCCAAAGAGATATACCTCCAATGCCACACTCAAAAGTCCAAACCTTTCATTAAAACTTAGAAAAGCTTAAAAGAAAACTATATAAAATTGTGGGTGAGAGCTAAAGCCATCTAAAGCTCTTTTAACTTTGTCCATAAGAAGATTGGGGTCACATCCAGCCAGCAAGCCAAAATTATCCATCGCTATTCCTCACCAACAGCCAATCTCCGGTTACTTGATAAGTGCCCTGCTCCAAGCGGTAGCCGACAAGTGTCATGAACTAATTCGTTTCTCGCAATGCAACTTGCCGAGATCGGATCTATAAAAGTCACAATCAGATCGGATTTCTGATAATCATCAGCCCGACAACTTGATAAAAAGTAGCGTACGGATTATTGAAAAGGAAATGCTGAATGGTTGACACGTGTACGTTTGATAATTAATACGTAGCACATGTCGACGTCCAACCAGACTGGAAAAGCCATGCTGAAAATTACATGCACGGCTCGGGTGACAAATAACAGTCGGGAAAAGAAAAATCTTCGCTTTACAGCTCATGAGGATTTTATGACTGTTGTACTGATTTTATTCGGCACGTGTCGTCAGATGACGCTTGATTCATGTTGTAATCACACGTTCATTGCAATTTACTCGTAATGATTTGAGATCCCTTGGTGGCAAAATTGGAAATTTCAAAACTCATATTAAATTTGGTACACAAGATTAAAATTTTTTTGACAAGCAGCATTACACAAGGGGACAGGCAGACAATATGCACTAAAGACAAAACAAAGTGAAAATCTTTTTTTTGTAGGTTCACGAAAATGTAGTGATTTTTTTCCATGTTTTTTTTGTTGTTTTGGACTACAAACTATGCAGATCATGAAGATCAAACGCTGAGATTTTCAAAAAAATTTCATGATGTTTTTAATTTTTTGAAAATTGGTCAAATGTACGATTTGTAGGGAGGATAGCTGTGTCTTTTGGTAAGGTTCTACAAGGTAAGGTTAATGTTATTAGTTTCAAAACTTCGTATTGTCAATTTTAAGAAAATAATTGCGGTTTAGTTTATGATTTAAATGTTACATAAACAACATTTTGTTTAGAGATTGTATGAAAGTACATGAGATTAATCTAGATCAATCTTGGTAGTGGCTATCCAATTACGAATTTAGTTCTTTAATATATTGTTTTGTATATTTGGGAAAAAAAAAAAAAAACGCTAGTGTTCCCCCTTTATATGATTACTAATTTTGTGGTTGCATAAATGTTGTCGATCAAGCTTAGGGAAAGAGATCATGAAGTTGAGCCTCTAGGTGACCATCCAATTAGTGAGCCCAGACTATTTTATTTGCTTAGTTGCCTAAAGGCTCACTTATCCAGAGTGCATATTATAAGTCTACTTTATAGCTAGAGTGCATATGTCTGATTTAGAGTATGTATTATGAGGGGTGCATTTTGATGGCAATATAGTCATTTTCTACTAATGGTCATACCAACAATAAGTATACTTTCATAATAAAAGAACAAGAGTTTGAAATAAACGTGTCTATCATAACATACTTGAGGCATAAGATGAATAGTCAATCTATACCACACAAGAATATGCTAAATCCTAAGGATCATTAGGGATGAACCATTGATTGTAAAGAGGCATCCAACTGCCGACCAAGCCAAATAGAAGTATTGAACATTTGAAAACACCTTACAAATCTTGAAGCATGAACCATAGTAGATTGGGTGACAATGTATGAAGAGGTATGTAAACATTTCAAACTTTATTTATATATTGTTTGTCCTCGTGAAAAAAAGGAACATCAAATTTTAGAGATTCATGGGAGACACATCAAATAATTTTAAATGATGAGTAATGAATTTGAAAGAATAAAAACATCAAGGAAGCATGAAACTATCTACTATAAATGCACAAAATGACATGGTAATTATTATAGTAGGGGTGACCACCAATTTTGATAACATTGACATTAAGGATGGATCATTGTAAGGAAGGATTGCATTTTGAGGAAATACTAGCATAAGATTAACTAAGGAGAACTCAAGAGTTGTAGACCATAGAAATGGCTAAAGGGGCTAATTCTACCACAAATTTGGAAGGCAACCTTGAGACATTTTGAGTATCTCTAGCGAACAGAATCTAATAATTACATAAGTAACAAGAGCTTTGGTTAAACAAGAGTCTCTTTCTTTTGTCCAAAACGGAAGATAGATTTGTTCAATAGTCCAAACACAATGATAAAAAAATAAAAAGAAGCAACGACCACAATATCTATGCGTTGTGCACTAAGAAAAGTACACTTCTCTAAACCATTCTATCTAAGGTATTCCATAGATTGGAAAGCTTGAATGGTGGCTTAGAGCTCCCTAGTCATAGAGTGCAAGAGGCATACAAATGAGCATAAAAGAGCTCTCAATTGAGTCTTAGGAACACAACTCTTGCTAGTAAACCATGAGATGGGAGATTCTTTAGACAAGAGCAAGAGTGCTAGCGTCAAAGAACTCTTGAGCATGCAATGCAAGAATGAAGCTATGCTAATATGATATGCATAATGTAATGCCTGCCCCTAGTCTACATTTTCGAGCTACATTTATGATATGATTGCCAAACTCTTTTAGGCCAATTTATGTTTGATGATTAGTATTATTATTTTAGAGATTATCAGATGATGTTTACACTCAATTTATTATATGATGAGATTACTTGGTACTCTATATTTCATGCATGTATGATGATTATTCAATGGTTTCAGTTATCGATGATGATTAGTTAGATGGTTTATTATTTCATGTGCTTCTTATGGATACTTACCCCATACTGCATGTGTATGGTGTGCGTGTTGTTTTATTTATGTATGGTGTTTCTGATATGGTTAAGGAAGAGAGTCGTAGTCACCTGCTAGTCGGGATCTACACGATGCACCACTTCCTGCCATTGTCTGTTTAGCTTAGAATATTGTGTTTGTACATGCGTGGATTTTATGCAGGTTGCAGGTACCGGGTATCGACTTCCCTGAATTGTCAGGATGAGCGTACCTTATCGCACTGTCTCAATGGTAAGAGAGGGGAGATAAACTCTTAAGTCCAAATCCTAAACCCTTTAGCCAATTGTCCTAATTGATAATTAGGACAAGTATCTGAGTTAAGTACCCTCCGAATGCATCAAATGATGTAATTTCGTGATTATAACCCTTTTTGTTGATTTGGTATGTATTTTTCTATGATGGATTTTCGTATGTTGCTTTATGAGTCCTTGGTGTATTTTCTATTAATTAAGTCTAATTAAAAAGATTAATTAATGATTTAATTAAATAGAGAATTATTATGATATCTTTATATTTAATTAATTAATTAATTAATTAAAAGAATTAAAGTTGGAGATTAAAGTTCAAAGATATATTTAGAACAGGATAATATTTATTTAATTTAATAATAATATATTTGGAGTTCATTTTTAAATAAATGCTAAATATTATTGTTATTTAAATTAATTAAATATGTTATCAATTAAGTTCTAAAATAAATTAAAAGTTGAAAGATATTAATTTATTAAGAATTCTAGATCGCATGATCTAAACATGAGTTAAATATAAGAATTAAATTAAAAGATTAAATTATAAAAATTAATAATGTTATTTTAATTTCTTAAAAGTGCACATAAGATTAAAGTAATAAATTAATTAAGAATAGAAGTCAAGTGAAATTTTAAATAAAGTTATTTATTAATTCAACTTAATGTGCATGAAAGTTGAATGCAAAAGAATAAGAAAAGATAATAAAAGTTAATTTGGAGTTAACTGAGTTGTGCAAAGAGTCTTCTCGGGTAAACGCACAATTAGTGCCCCGATTTGAGGAGAAATTGCTTATCACAACTTTGGGGGTTCATTTTTGAGATAGAGGAATTTGGACGGGAATTTTTGGGAAACAATTTTTGGAAGCAAATTTCAGAAAGCTGATACGAAGAAAGTTTTCCAGAGGAAGGTTATTGAGAGGAGCGAATTCTTTTACAGTTTCTGGAGATTGCATAATAGCATCAGGATCAGGTAGGGTCTTGTGTTTTCGATTATCGATTTATTACGCAATTATCCTTTCCTGTCTTCTTCGTGTCTGAGGTTTGTAAATCTGAAATTCTCTGTGATGAATGTTAAAACATTACGATATTGGAATTTATCAGATGCTTGCCAATAAACTTCTGTATACATAAGATTTAAATGGGAAGGGTTGAATCTAATACCGAAATTCTAAATTAGAAGATCGATTGGTTGACTATATATTTTCTATATCAATTTAAAAAAAAAAGGAGACCAATTTTTCAATGCTTTTACACACATATATATATATTTATAAATAAATAAATAAATAAATAAATAAATAAATATATATATATATATATATATATATATTCTTAATTAATTTGTTTATTAATAAAAGTCTTATTAATAACGAAATGGTATTCTTTTGTTTTAAAAATATAAGATATTATATATATAAAATTAAAAATAAAAAAAAATTTAAAAAATATATAATGTAAAAATATATATATATATAGTGGGGGGGGAGGGAATCACCCCATACCCGCCCCCCATTGTCGGAGGCCGACAGTACCCTGCGTCGCAGGTACTGCGACGGCAAGTACAGAGTACCTGCCGCCGCAGGCCCTGCGACCGCAGGCCTGCGGCCAAGCCGACGAGCTATAAACGTTATTGCATGAAAAACAAAAAAAATATGAAAATTCGATTTTTGTTTTTTGTTTTTTTAATATAATTTTTAATTTATTAAAAACAAATTATATTATTTAAAATTTTTAATTAATAAAATTATAATATATTTAATTTAATAATAGTTTTAACTTTATTAATATTTAATAAATAAATATTAAATGCATAGACATAGTTTGTAAATTTTAATTTATTAATAATTTTGCTTAAATATTAATAAATTAACAATTAATGGTTAGATTAAAATAAGTGATTAGATCAAATGATTATTGATTAATTTAATTAAAATTAGTTTAATTAAGTTAATTAATAATGAATTTTATTTGACTAAATTATAAATTTGGAGTATTGATTTAATGAAAGTTATTATAGAAAAGGGTTAATCGTAAAGGGTAGTTGTGAAAACCTAGTTACTTGAATTTGACATTAAACTGAAACATAAACCTTACTTTAACTCAAATAATATACTTTCAGATCCAATCTCTGAGACTTTGATGTTGTCTTTGTACTTTGAATGTTTTGGGGTTGATTTAGCGTTGACCAGTTTAGGTTGTTACCAGAGGCTCGGGGTTGTGAATGTGATGTCATGATGATTTGGTCTCGATCTTTCTTAACCTGACCATGGTAATGTGATGAAGTGCTCTATGACATGATTGTGTTTACTGTTTGTTATTGCTTTCCAGTTTCCTTGTGTGAAGCTGAGGTGTATGTATTTGAGAATAGCTAACTTAACCATTTTTGAGTCTCGATCAGTTATATTTGATAACCATTTCTGAGTCTCGATCAGTTATACTTGTATTACTTTCTGGTTGCTCCTTGGAGAACCATTGGATTTTGTGACTTATCATTGATGCCTTCAGTTGCTGATAGAGAACTGTCGTGATTACATGATTACTATTTGATGTTATCTGTTGCTCATGAAGAACTGATGTAATTTTGTGGATTATCTTTTTATGATTTTTTTTAGTTGCTCGTATAGGACTGAGGTGGTTTTATTATGATTCTTTGATTTACGAATTCATGAGCTAGGGTAGGTTATCTATGTGTAGAGTCGAGAAGTGGCTTGCAATGGGGGTCGGAGCCCTAAGAGGCTGTCTTGAGAAACCCATTGTAAGTCATTTTTAATAAGTGAAAACATTTACACTAAATGAGAGAAAATGAACCTAACAAGATAATTGTATGTTCTCTCCCATGCCATGAGTGCTAGTACAGACTAGGATGAGGTAGAGAGGACGCTTGGTTACGACCTTGCATTCCATAGTATGCCTCGTCAGTACGAGAGGATACTAGTGGCCGCAGGATCAGTAGGGACCCGGGATTCCTAAGGGATTGCTCGGGTAACTTCTACGTGACTTTTGCGATGACACTTTCCCGCTTGCATATTAGGTTTCCTACGTGTCTTGTGGTACCTCTGGGAGTTAGATGTTGATCTTTTTAGGAACCCTTGAGTTAGCATACTTATAGGATTTCCTGGACTTAGAGAGTATTTATGATTATAGGTTTCATTATCCTATTTGGGACTTGAGACTATCTCCTCAGCGTAGTGGGAGTGGACCATTTAGGTTCCACACGGTCGGGTGGTAGTGCTTTTACTCTTACCATTGAGATCCGTTCCGTGGTCACCGTGGCTGGAGATTTCGTGATTGGCATTTACCTTCACTATGTTCTTGGATTATTATGATGGATGGTTAGATTTTATGATAGATGTTTTATCATTATGGATGTATGGATGTATCATGTATGGCGAATAGTTTCATATATTTTTACTGAACTTTGTATCATGTATTTGAGGATGTTGTATCTTGATCTTTACATATGTATATTCTTTTAAGCCTTTCATACCCTGTGACATGTACAGTGGATGATTGAGCATTCCGAATTAATTTGCCAAGGAGCATTCGGAATAAATGTATATTATGGACATGGGACTTTCTGATTATTCTTTCATATGTATGTGATAGTTGTTAGACTTAGAATTAATTAAATTTAAACGTGACTCAACGTCTTGGGATCTTTAAGAAATGTAACTTACAATGTATGTTTGTCGATGATTTCATGTTATTGCTTCCGCTACTATGTGTTTGATGTGTATGTCATACTTTCTTATTAAAAAAAAAAAAAATGTTTAGCAAACTTAGTGAAACTTTAGGTTAATTCTTTTGGATCCCTTGGCGGGGCGTTACACATAATGCAAGCTATGCTAAAACAAGATGAGAATGTTACCAATCCAACTAATTACTATGTAATTTAAGCTATTTGCAAAATGAAATTTAAGCTACATGCAAGCACGATTCTAAACTAGTATGCAATGGATGATAGAATGAGATAAGGAATGAGAAGTTCTCCACAAAGCTTTAAAGAAATTTGTTAGAAAACCTACAACATAACAATACTCAAAAGATGGATCCTTTGAAGAGGAAAGCTCTCTCCCTTTTAAAGTTTTGCGAACAGTAGAGATCAAGATGGAGATGGTGAATGATCAACAGTTGTGTTTGAAAAGAAGATTGATCCATGTGCACACACAAGTCAACCAATAGAATATAAGTTGACTTCCCATATAAGACAAAAGTCTCAAAAGCCTTTTCTTTTAATTGCAAAAATATAAAAAGGACTCTATGTGTGCATTTTAAGTGGGTTAGAAGAATGGGTTCTTTTATTTAATTAAAAGGGGACATGTTTTTTTAATCAAATAATAAACTTAGGATAGCATAGTCAAACTATAGGTTATTATCAAATTAATTAATTATTAGCAATTTGGTCTAGGTAAATGATTAATTAAATTAGCCAAAATGCTGAGAAGAGGGCTAATGGTCTAGATGACCATTTTTAGGTGATTACATTTGCCCCTCTTTGACTAATGTGTTATCAATCTGGGAAGAAATTACATCAAAGAAAACAGAAGCCAAGTAGGTAGTGATAGATATGGATATTTGATTCCAAAGAATGAAATGCAAAAGGAGATAACACATCCTAAATGTACAACCCAATAGCGGTGGTATTGGACACTAGGAAAAAGATGATGTCATAATTCAAGAAGAATGTTAACACCTAGCAAAGCCAAGAAGATTGATCCATGTGCACACACAAGTCAACCAATAGAATATAAGTTGACTTCCCATATAAGACAAAAGTCTCAAAAGCCTTTTCTTTTAATTGCAAAAATATAAAAAGGACTTTATGTGTGCATTTTAAGTGGGTTAGAAGAATGGGTTCTTTTATTTAATTAAAAGGGGACATGTTCTTTTAATCAAATAATAAACTTAGGATAGCATAGCCAAACTATAGGTTATAATCAAATTAATTAATTATTAGCAATTTGGTCTCGGTAAATGATTAATTAAATCAGCCAAAATGCTGAAAAGAGGGCTAATGGTCTAGATGACCATTTTTAGGTGATTACATTTGCCCCTCTTTGACTAATGTGTGATCGATCTGGGAAGACATTACATCAAAGAAAATAGAAGCCAAGTAGGCAATGATAGATATGGATATCTGATTCTGAAGAATGAAATGCAGAAGAAGATAACACATCCTAAATGTACATCCTAATAGTGGTTGTATTGGACACTAGGAAAAAGATGATGTCATAATTCAAGAAGAATGTTAACACCTAGCAAAGAAGATAGATCGAGAGCAAATAAAAAGATCGGACAAATGCTCCTAAGAAATAGATAGCTATAGCAAGTGATGATAGAGTATTTCTGCCCCCTTGGGATCAAAATCAAAATGAGGTAAGGGAATTGTAGAAGTAGACTAGATATGAGAAAATTGAAGTATAGCAATGTCCAAGATGATCGATAGATGATGAGAACCAAAGAATGACTATTAAGAAGTGATAAAATGCCCCAATTTGACCAAAGTTGACTACGAAGGATAAAGCATGAAAATTAGGTCAAATCGAGTTAAAAGGTGATTTTAGACATGAAAAGGTGAATTTGAGTAGATATGAAGTGTAGAAATGATGAAGACATGAAGAAATGAAGATGCCCTAGCAATGATTCGAAGATTAGACCTCAGAAGGTTGACTAATTGCTCAAAAGAAGGTGAAATTTTAAAATGCAATTTTGACCATCAAGATGAACTCAAATTTTGATTTTGATCCCAAAAATGGATCCAAGATGTTGAAATTAGCTAGGGGTGCAATTTTTGCAAAATTCTGAGGAGTTTGAAAATTAGGTCAAAATGAGGTCGGAGGCTATAAAAGAGGCCGAAGTGTCATTTTCAAATTCATTTTATCTTTTGTGATTTGGTGAGAGCTTTTGAGTGGTATAGAGAGCATTATCGCATTAGTAGGCATTCCAACCCACAGACACCATCTCGAGCCTAGCCGGTTGGACAACTGGCTAGATGACTACGGGGTGCCGGTAAGTAAAACCTTTTTGGTCATTTTTTGAGCTTTTAAAAGTATTTTTCACACATTCTGAGGGTTTTAAATATCATGCAATATTTTAAAAGTATTGCACGGGTACTTTAGAGAATATTGTGCGATACATTTTGTTGTAAAATGTGTCGCATGCATGTTTCATAATTTATCGTATGAGACATACCCATTTGTTGCCTATACTGGTGCAAAATATCGCATGATAGAATTGTATCACATGACTTTAGAAAAACTATCGCACGATATCGTTCTAGCATATTGTATCATCTGTAGTAGGAAAAAGTATCGCACCAATGGTTGAAAACATGTTTTTGTTGAGTTTTTGCATTATGAGCATTTTTGCAATGCATTGCTAATATTTACATGTTTTGTGTGTGCAAGAGGTATTTTTGGCACTACTTATCAAAGCCCCCAAAGTGGTGGGGTTGTGATTTTTTGAGCATTTGACAGATGCTAAGCATGCGACCATATTGACCATGGGGTTGAGGTGGGTTATATAGATGCTCCACCTATGGGAAACCCATGGGTTGCTAACCGCATTGGTTCAGCGATGGCACAATGAGCATAATACCTTTCATCTTCTGACTAGAGAGGCCTCAATCACATTAGAGGATGTGTATCATATATTGCGAGTGCCTTGCTATGTTGATCTGGTAAGTTGTACATTTGATTGCTCTTGTTACATTTTGCAAGTTTTGATTTTGATGTCAGGTATGTTGATGCCAAGTTTGGTGATATGTCACAGGTGTACTATGACCAAACCCTAATAGAGGAGTGGGTGGCTATGCAGTAGATGTTCCAGGATGTTACCATCCTAGATTATCATCTGAGTTGGGAGCGACTCATTAATGATTATGGTTTTGACTACCCTCCACCAAGTTTGTTGTGTTCTTTGGTAGCCCAGGCCTTGGTGATAGATAGGAACCAAAAGGGCTTCCCACTAGGATGGGGTCAATTAGTGGCAGATTTGATTGCACAACCACACAGGATGGCATGAGGGCCAGTGATACTGACAGATATGTACCACAAGCTTTATGAGATAATGTATCATAGTGGTAGTTATTGGGCATGTGAGGCAGTTTTGATAGAGATTTGGGCCTAGGAGTGCATTGTTGTGATCTGACCATGGGTGTAGGCATGGGAGTAGAGCCATCCATACATTTTTGGATGCACAGGATTTATCCCCTAGATGTATAGTGGGGACGTCACCTATTACTGTTGTATTTTTGATGAGCTGACAACATTTACATGGCAACCCTACTAAGAGTACCATAGGTGGTCAGATACCTGGGAGCTGGATTATATGAGATACAATAGACCATTGGTAGGGAGGCACATAGAGATTGTAGAGTGGTTCATTATTAGCTGAGTATGGCGGTAATTTGTGGAGCGATAAGTGATGTCGGTGGAGACCACTACCTATGCTTGATTTCACTCTAACGAGGCATAGGGCTAGCTATCGATGCTAGATTACCATACAGTAGTGAGAGAGATAACAACTCTAGTTCGAGCTCCTTGGGATTATTTCCCAAACATGGAAAATGTAGGGGTAGACCCAATGTATTTGTACAAGATGTGAAGACATCTATTTCTTTGATTTATGGAGCTCGATGTGTTACTCGTAGTGGGGGACATGGAGGCAGAGGTGGAGGGGGAGGCAGGGAAGTCAGACAGGGGTCTCGATCAGGGAGGAGGAGGATGCGGGCTCAAGCCGTGCGAGAGGTGGAGGAGGAGGTGCAATTGAGGTAGAGGCAAGTGAGGAGAGCAAAGGCAGAGCCAGAGCAACCAGCTAGTGGGGAGGATGAGTGAGATGCAAGGATTTGTGCCTTGGAGGCAGAGCTACAGATAACACAGGTAGCTATTGCTGTGCAAGATTAATAGCTCATGGATGAGTGAGCACAAGAGGATGAGCTTCAGAGGGAGCAAGATGATGCGAGGCAAGAGGTAGTACATCATGGTGCACATGCTGCATACTAATATGCTGCCTACAGGGGTGTAGTGCCACTAGGGTAGGGACTTCTAGATTATTTAGAGTGGGTTGGTAGGTCAGAGGGTGCGGTCCAACTACCTAATAGGAGAAAGTCTCCAGCACCAGGGCCATCACCTCCTCCTGCTATAGAGGGTGGGAGTCAGTCATAGGCCGGTTATGACAATTTTGACATTTTGATTGTATATTATATATTCTTGAGATAGATATCTAGATTTTGGATCTGAATTTTGTATATGTCTATGATATATATATATATATATATATACATATATATATATATACATATATGTATATATATATCTATGTATATATATATATATACATATATGTATATATATATGTATATATATATATATGTATATATATATATACATATATGTATATATATATACATATATGTATATATATATATATACATATATGTATATATATATATATATACATATATGTATATATATATATATATATATGAGAAACTGGATTCGATTGGTAGTTTTGTGTACTTGTCTCAAATGGAAGTTTCAACATTTTAGTTTTCTTGTTATGTTTTAGTTTCTATTTCTTGCTTATGTATGTGTTTGTTTGGATACCTATGCTCATGTATCTCTCTTATGTATGATGTGTTTAGCTCTCATGTGTATGTTATAGACTTCATGTTTTTTAAAATATGTGACACTTGGATAGATTGGATGTGATGTTTTAGATTAACCCCTTGTGGTGATAGGATAGCAAGATAGAGATGAAATTAAAGATCAAGAAGGTGAAAGACATGATAAAGAAAGAAAGAAGGACGTGAAAGTAGTTAGCTAATATGTCTGTAAAAGGATGAGGAGAGAGCTCTCCCCATATGTAGGAATGCAAGACTAAACTAGATAAAAAGTATTGTACAAATTATTGAAAAGAAAATGCTGAATGGTTGACACATGTACATTTCATAATTAATCTGTAGCACATGTTGACGTCTATCCAAGACTAGAAAAGCCATGCTAAATGGCTGATACGTGTACGATGGATAATTTTTTGAAGCACGTGTCAGCATCCACTAATTTTTAATTAGCTAGAAATTACATTATGCAGGGCTCGAGTGACAAATAACTGTCAGGAAAAGAAAAATCTTTGCTTTACAGCTCATGAGGATTTTATGATGGTTGTACTAATTTTATTTGGCACGTGTCATCAGATGAGACTTGATTCATGTTGTAATCACACATTCATTGCAATTTACTCGTGATGATGACAATATAATCATTTTCTACTAATGGTCATACCAACAATAAGTATATATTCATAATAAAAGAACAAGAGTTTGAAATAAACATGTCTATCATAATGTACTTCAGGCGGAAGATGAACAATCGATCTATACCATACAAGAATATGCTAAATCCTAAGGATCATTATAGATGAACCATTGATTGTAAAGAGACATCCAACTGCCAACCAAGTCAAATAGAAGTGTTGAACATTTGAAAATACCCTACAAATCTTGAAGCATGAACCATAGTAGATTGGGTGATAATGTATGAAGATGTATGTAAACATTTCAAATTTATTTATATATTGTTTGTCCTCGTGAAAAAAAGGAACATCAAATTTTTAGATTCATGGGAGACACATCAAATAATTTTAAATAATGAGTAATAAATTTGAAAGAATAAAAACATCAAGGAAGCATGAAACTATCTACTACAAATGCACAAAATGACATGCCAATTATTATAGTAGGGGTGAGCACCAATTTTGATAACATCGACACTAAGGATGGATCATTGTAAGGAAGGATTGCATTTTGAGGAAATACTAGCAGAAGATTAACAAAGGAGAACTCAAGAGTTGTAGACTATAGAAATGGCTAAAGGGGCTAATTCTACCACTAATTTGGAAGGCAACCTTGAGACATTTTGAGCATATCTAGCAAACAAAATCTAATAATTACATAAGTAACAAGAGCTTTGGTTGAGTAGGAGTCTTTGACTTTTGTCCAAAATGAAAGATAGATTTATTCAATGGTCCAACACAATAATTTAAAAATAAAAAGAAGCAAGGACCACAATATCTATGCACAACATTTTCAATATTTAATAATGTGAAATCAAATCCTTGATCATGATTTGATTTATATGCTCCATGATGATAATATTGAGAAGGTACCTTGCCTTGTGATCTTACTCTATATTTATAGACATTTGATATATTTTCAATTGTATGAGAAAACATTCTTCTATATAACTAATGATGCCGAGAGAATACCATTTTATTGAAAGATTCTAGAACTAAGAATTTTTTTTTTAAAAAAATAATGAGTAATGAATTTGAAAGAATAAAATCATCAAGGAAGCATGAAACTATCTACTACAAATGCACAAAATGAACTGCCAATTATTATAGTAAGGGTGACCACCAATGTTGATAACATTGACACTAAGGATGGATCATTGTAAGGAAATATTGCATTTTGAGCACCAGTACAAAAACAATAGTATATTACTAAACAAACTACTAAAAAACATAGATATGTGACTAATTTTGATCACGTGACCAATGGTACTTTATTGCCAAACATTTATCTCCCAACCAAATTTATGACTAAACTATTTTAATCATTGATTAGATCATTGATTTAGTTATTTATTGTTGTTACTTGGTAGTTTATATGGTAGTTTATTTGGTAGTATATTTGGTAGTATATTTGGTAGTTTTTTGGGTAGTATATATGGTAGTATTGGTAATATATTTGGTAGTTTATGTAATCATTAATTTAGTCATATTAGGGCATGATGGAATTGAACCACCATCCTCCTACTTATAAAGAAGGTGCTCTACCATTGAGCTAGTACCCTTCAAAGAATAATGCAAAAAAATGACAAAGTTGTCTTCCCAACATTAGATCGACCATGATCATGGTCACTGTAACATAATATACTCTTCGCAAAGAACAAAAAATATTTTAGTTATTATAAAAAATAATAATCTAAATATTTATCAATAATAATTAAACAATTTAAAAATGTTTGACAATTTTAAATTCTTCTATTCAAACATTTTAAAATTATATTTCATGTCAATTACACTTCTCTAAATTATTGTAGTAATAGACTCTTACAAAATATAATTTTGGAGCACTTTGGCCACACAAAAATATTGTTTCTTGTGCTAACTTCTCAGAAAAAGATACAAATGATTATGCAATTTATGTCAAGAAAACATACCTTTGCATTAAATAAAAACATCAAACCCTATTAAAAAATCACATCTATTAAAAACTATGAAAAACAATCAATTGAAATACTCACATTTTAACATATGGAGGTGCCAAAGGATCAAATATTTCTTCTTCCTTAGGATCAAATATTTACACTCTGTATGAACAAAATCTTGAATTCTATTTAACACAATTAGTAGGTGTAAATAGGGTTCATTAAAAAACAAAATGAAAAAAAGGGTTTAGGAAATGTAAGCTTTGCCAAGACAAAATTCAAAGCCTTGGTTAAATCATTATTAGCCTAATAAGAATATTAGGGACCATTTAAAAAGTCTTAGCCTGAACATCTTGTATTACCAATAGCTCCTTATCCCTCCAAAACAATATAGAGAAATAACAATGGGACTAATTTGTTAGGAGACCCATGAATCTTGAGGCATGAAAATTGACAAGAAATACATATTTTAGAATGAAAGATGATATCTTTACCTTTGCAAGTGATGACTTTACCAACAATTTGTGCAAGAGATAGAGGAATTTTGTCATCTCTACTTTGAAAATTCTTGCTGAAAGAATCAATTTCTACTCCACTCTCTATCTCCATTCTCCAAACAACAAAAAGTAAGAAATATTTTTGCTTCTCTTCTAATCGCTTAACCTTAAAATATTTTCTTTACCAATATTCAAAGCCCTTGAACATAAAATCTCTAATCAATATGTTGGACAGAAGAAAAAGAAGTATAATAGTCCATTGATATTACTCTTCAACAATCAAATATCCAGATTGAACCAATTAGCATAAGCACTCATTGAAATAGCATAAATCAAAATTCAAGAGGAAAATGACATCAAATATTTTGATCTGTTTAACTTAGAACAATAGACTGAAAATATTGTCATAGCACCACCTCAATAAGAAACTATTATCATGAATGAAAATGTTTGCAAGTCATGTAGCAACAATTAAGAATAAATAAGTCTAAGGAAGCAATCTTAAGTCAACAATCAAGTGAAAATAAGCAGTGGATTGACTAATAATAAATAGAAATAACAAATAGCAAAGGTAATTAGAGTTGTTAATATACATTGAAAAGTGCAATAAAGGAAAAGGAATAGGTAACTAAAGCACGAGTCGTTACAATTTTAGAAGAAATCATTTCAAAGATTAAAATGATATTAAAAAAATTATCTAGGTAATTCAATATTTGATATGCTTTTTAAGTAAGTTGATGTGACATATGCCGCCTCTTTGTGGGGACTTCAACAAAATGAGCAGAACTGAGCAATGTATGATCTAGATCTAGCACTAAATAGATTTTCCTTATGGTAGTAACTCTTTCATATCATTATAATGTAACCATACGACTTCTCTATCTGTTAGCTCAAAATCCTAAAAAATATTTACATATGAAATGGTTTCAGATATAGAAACATATATAATTGAATTTTATTTACTAAAAGATCAATAGAGGGAATTATACAAGGAAAATTTAAGACTAGTTGTATTGTCTATAGACAATCAGTTTGTAAAAATATTTAAGAAAAGGTTGTTTTTTTATAAATGAATCACAATTCAAGGAAATCAAACAAATAATTAAATCATGCATTTGGCTTTCATAAATGGATACCTTGTGAATATATTTAAGAGCAACTCCAATTTGATCACCCAAATCTAAATTTGGTTTCATCACACCACATTGGATGCAAACTCCACATGTAAATCCTCGATGGGAAGGGCATGTTGGACTATTGCTTTTATATTATTTGGAAAAGAGTGTCAATGTGTGAAATAATTGTAAATCATTTTCAATCAAATATTGGAACATCCCCCTCATGCAGTTGAAGGATCTATAACCATAATATTTGAAGTGTAAAAATAATCCTATCATTTAAAATCTAATTTTCCACTAGTTGCGACAAAACCACAAGTAATGGTTTCAAGAGAACAATATTGGTTTTCCTTGAATAGGAAATTAAGAGTTTTTTTAGCTGATCTTTCTCTTCAAAGAGAAATTATAGTTATTAAAGTCTATTTTTGTATGCTAATTGAATACCTTTCTCTTCAAAGAAAAAAAAAATCGTTTTGCATCCTTAAAACATACTTGAAATGGATTAGAGTGGAGGTAGACCTCTAGAAGTATAGCTTAGGGAGTATGCATCTATGGGAAGCAGGTTATTGTGGAAGGAAGTTTGTATATGTACATTTGATCAAGCAATATATTGCTGCCTAGGTTCCCGTATCTATAGGTTCCCATACAATAACACATACCAATGCAAACCAATGGAAACTAATTGGCCATAATGCACCATAAATAGTGAACTACTCTATTCATGAAGCATATGCATATGCCAGGTTAAACTTTTCCATGGCATAGTCAATATAATCTCACATGTCATGATGAACACATGAAAAATTATTGTTATAGTTAACAATGGAGTTGAACATAATATCCTCTGTATATACCTCAAACTATTTAGTGAAAGAAAAAATGATACCTTCATAATGAACACCATTCATGAAGAGAACACTGTGAAAGTGTCTAGGATGATATTACCATATAAACAACCATTGGAATCACGACACGTATGTGCATATATTTATAGGTTTAAAATTTAGAGGTGTCATATTATATATACAATATATAGTAAGACATAAGATAAAAATGTATAAAACAATGTGTAAATGACTATAACATACACTATGGTTGTACATCAATGGGATCCAAAGAAGAAGCATTAAACCAAAATTCATCATACTCACGAGAATTTGGTCCTAAGTGCAACATGAAACTTGCTGAGCGTAGTAGAAAACAAATCCTTTTCACCCATAACTTCTCCATGGCTTGCAAGTGTTGCAAGATAAATATGTCGGTGAATGGGAGACTCATGAGTAGCAGAACCTTTCACATATTGCTGATTTTGAGATAGCTAAACATTCTGTAGTGAACAAAAAACTGTACCACCTAGTTTGGCAGGAGGAGAGGTGAGATAATGCATAGTGGGAGGAATGGTTGTTTTTCCTTAATGATAAATGCATAGTAATCCCCTCTTATTATGTTGTCTCTAATATGGAAATGGATGTTGCTGGTGTGAATGATCTTATTGTGAGGCGGGATGATCATGGCATGTTTATTGCTGATATAGATGTGGGTGTTGATGATATTGATGGAAATACTGTGGGGTGTGTTGATCATGATATGGTGGGTACTGAAGAGATTTATATGGGTGTGGTGGATGTTGATGATCATGATTCTGCTGTTGATGTTGAGGTGCCAATTGTTGTTGGCATGGGTTATGATGTTTTCCTTGTTGATCTTGGTGTTGGTGTTGATGTTCTCCTTGCGTATTGTTGTATAAGCTTTGATCTTGCTTTGGTTGACAAAAGTTTGAATTTGCTTCCTACTGCTCTTTCTTTTGTTTCTGTAAGTCACGTTCATGTTGATATTGGCATGAGTTTGGTTTTTATTTGTTGCATTCATTTTAGTGTTTTTTTTGTGGCTGCTCATCTTGATATGTATTTTTCTCTTGCTGATTTTGTTCTTGGTGTTTCTGATGCTCTTGGTATGGAAAGACTAGCTATTAACTAAGATATCCTTAAATCTAATCCAACATTGTATTCTTTTTCATCGTCAAGTAATCTTTGAACAAACTCGAAGACAAAAGATTCAATGACATCTGATGAAAATTAAGAACCTCCAATGCAAAATATTAGTCACTTCTCTTGTAAAAAAATCCACTAACAACTAGACTCAAAAAGGAAATAGAGCTGTTGCCCAAGTTGACCAGCTCTTGTTCATGCACTTCCAAAACAACACCAAAAGTACATTTTTATTATTATTCCCTCCATGATTTGTAGAAGATTTTCCATGCACTAGGTATAAAGTCTAGTATGCGCCTGGAATAATGGAGGGAATTTCACAAAATAATCTCATGCCTATCATATTATGTTGAGTGGATCTCCAATTTGAAGGTGTTCAAAATTAAAAAGCTGCTATCAAACTTTAGCAAACACAAATAGCCTCATACATTCTCCTTTTCTCTTGTTATTAGAAGCTCTAATACCATGTTGATGTAATGCCCAGAAATAAAGATGAGCAACAATTTAAAAATTATAAAAATGATACAAAAGACACAACAACTTTATCCTTGGAAAACCCTTCCAATTGAAGGGAATAACCCAGTCACTCCAACAAAGTATTTTTTTTATTGATAATAAAAGTGTTCAAGTACAATGATTTTCACTTGATGCGACATATATAAAGAATAGAGAGACTCTTCATAACACAATTGAAGGTCTCTTCATTTTCCAAATAAAAAAACTCTTCATATTTCCATACTTGTGTCCTTTCACATGACACATGACAAGTATCTTTATATAATATCATTCCAAATATTATTACAAATGTCTTGTTTAGCTGAAGATGACCATAGTGGTCATAACAATCATATTTCTATTTCAAAAAATCAGAGATAAAGATCTCTATCACAACCACAATCTTTAACAAATATAATAAGATAGTTAAAATTCATTTGCTCTGGATCCCTTGCTCTTGATATTTGAAAAATAGGACTTAATATCATGGTCAAAAGTGCAATTATAGGCTTTAGAACAAAAGAAAAGTTTTGAACACCTCCTTTAGGCAATGCTTGCAATACTTTTGAACACCTCCTTTAGGCAATGCTTCCAATACACCTATTAGGCTATATAGAATAAAAAATGCTTTCCTATCACTTCATTATTGTGGATTTTTGGACATCGCTAAAATAGTTTCATGTATCCAAACTTACACTATTTTCCAAATCATAGAGATTGGCACATGGGAGGAAGCTAATTGAAGATGATAATACTGGCTTCTCATTTACCAGGATTTTGCATTAAACTAATTCTTCTAGCTATAATAGCAAGGTAAGCTTGTGCATATACATCAATATGAATGTAGTCCACACTTTACTGTGGCAATTTAAGAACAACTGTGTGTCCTATTCACATTTTCCAAGTTCGTATTGATAGATCTCCAGAACATGAGCCGTTGTTTCTTTTTTAGGCTTTGCAGGTTTAGTTTGGTTTTGTGCTTTCCATTAAAATTCCTAAAAAAATCAACACGAACTCCTAACAAAGTTGTAATTTAGAATCCCTATTCTGAAGCTTGAACATTTTGTAGGGCTAGAGGATGTTGTTTTAAAGTTGATGGCATTCATTTTAAACTCGCAAGATTTGTTTTTACTACAAGTCTTCATGGGCATATCAACAAGAATCTCTATATACCCCACTAATATAGCTACCTGTGGAATTGCATTTGTCTGAGGCACTTGTCAAATGATACTTTTACCTACTTACTATCAAGGCACACACTTATCTAATAAAATGTTCTTCAAAATCTTCAGCTGATGTGAAGCAGATGCAATATCTTTTTATAGTGTTTGATTGATAATTCATAATATTTTAATAGGAACGATTACAATGAGACAATGTTGCATGTTTGTGGCTTTGTTTTTTTTCTGAAATTCTATCACTCTAATATGATGTAGAGCCTCTTGAGAGATTGGTGAAAGATCACCTTTAGTCTACTTCATTCATTGCATCATGTAATTATAAGCTTCCCGTCTTTCACAAAGCAAAATTAGTAGGTGCACACCTGGCTTCTAGTTGGAGCTTTGAAGAGCATGAGGGTTTGTGTAGGCTTGTGTGAGACATAGACTGGACTGTGGGCATCCATTGTGGTTGTTGGAATGACACTAAGGATGAAGCTGTATGATTTTGAAGGAAAATCTAAGCTGGTTATGAGTTGGACAAAAAATGATTTTTTATTCTTCACTGTATGAATCACTTGCAAGTGGTAGTCAGCTCAGGTTTGGACGTGAACAAAAATAGGAGTGCATTAGTAGTCATGGGAAAATAAAATGCAAGTTAATGTTACTATATTCTTATTTTTTACAAATTAAAATAAAGTGGTGGAAGATAACTTGATGCCAGGTTGTGATTTTGTGAGGCAGAGCAGATGTGGACGAGCATGGAAAAGTCAAATCTAGCAGAGGTACCATGTTCTGAGTTGTATCTGGCATCCAAATCATATCAAAATACAATATTGAGGTAGAGATGCAAGTGAATAAGCAATGTGAAATCATATTTTCCATTGGAGGTAGATGTTGTTGGCTTTGATGTGTGTAGGTTCATATTTGGGAGATCCTACATTTGCATAAGGAATGTATTCTCTGCAAGGAAGGAAAATAAAAAAGTGCCAACTCAAGGATGGAGAGGCTTTCATCATCAATATAAACAAGGACATGTCAATTGTAGGATTAGTGAGAGTCAATCAGGTTGATAAACTTAAATATACTAGAGAAATTTCAATTGTTATTCTTAGATAACTACTAAGGAGAGTTGGTGGAATCAGAGACTTCACAAATCAAGTGTACCCAAGAGCAAAAATATCAACTAGAAGGGCCACTGCAATTGTTCAAGCTGTTTCAAGAACCAATAGGTCTTCCAATAAGAGATAATTAGAACACAAAAAATGACTACTGTTTGATAACCCTTTCATACTATTTGGTTACCAACTAAGAAACTTAGTTGTCCAATTCAAAAGTTCAATTTCCTAAGGGATGAGTAAATTTTTGGAAAAAATAGTAATTCTGCATTAGAAGAACTTTGTGTGTTGGGTGTAGGAATGTGTGAATGCATGCATATATTCAAAAAATATATGAAAATTTAGAGGAATAAATTTTTATCTTTAAAAGACAAAAAAAAATTAAGAATACTTGGGATCATACTGATTAGAGAAGGTTGGGACATAAGGTTGCACTTGGACGAAATAGTAATTTGAGAAAATGAAATAATTGACAATGTCTGGGTGACAAGTAGGAGATAAGTGTTCACCTAGATCCAATGAATGCTAAGTGTTCCATTTATTCTCATGAGAGATGGATTCATGTTGAATCACTACTCATGAAACATGGGTCAATGAGTTTGACTCAAAATCACACAGTTAAATCGTGATATTAATATCACAATGTCTAGGTGTTTCCTAAAAATCTGAATCTGATATATTAAATGGACCTGGCCTAGACTCAGGATGACTTAGCGAACTTGCCTAAGAGTTTTGATTGTGGCCAAAACTTCATAGTTAAGCACTCTTCAGTGAAATTGTATTGGGATTGGTTTGATGTTAGGAAGTCTTAGTAAGCAGGTGCAAGCCCTAACAGTGATAATTGATAAGGGGTGGTACATTTCACTAGTTTTAATCCTGTTACTTCACCTCTACCAACAATTTTTGATGTAAAGTTCCATGTGGATCATTTAATCTAATAAAAATGGGATATTTTTATTGTTTCTATGGGGGATATGTTGTGATATCCTTGTAAAAATAAGATCTATATAATTAAAGTATTAATGAATAAACAAAATACAAAATCAATAATAATATAATTATAACATTATAATCATGCTATGATATCACATATAATAATATTATAAGCATGGAAACGAATGAAATGATAATTAAATATTATTCTATAAAACAAATAAATATAATTTTATATAATGATTAATTAATAATCAAAATATAAATTGACATACATATATAATATCCATTAATATTAATAAAAATAACATGACAATAATAATATTATTATTAATAAATAATAATATAATAAATTTGTAAGAATTTGCCTAAGGGCAAAATTCACCCAAGAACTAAGAACTCAAACACAAGCACACAGTAGACCAAAGAGAGAGAGAGAGAGAGAGTATGATCAGAATGACAATGTATTCAATATGCCATAATTCATGCAATATAAAAGTACACTAGGAGTGCCTGTATATAAAGGCCTTTGAGATACATCTAGAATGCCTTGTAATCAACATCATGATAAGTCATACAACTAGGCATATGTCCACCAGATATGGGTTATCCTCCATTAAGCAAGAAAGTATGTGCGATGATGTGAGGATAAGCCTACAAGGGTGTGACACACAAAATAGTGTTGTAGAAACTATGTGCTAAAATAGAGTTGCATACTCCTGTGTTGTCTACATGACAACTCAAAAGGTGGGAAAACTCCTAAGTGTCTCACAAATAAAAATAATAAAATAATGCAAAATAATAAACTAATGCATTAACCTAAGTAAACTTAAGTGAGTGTAATAAGTAAATACTTGTTTACACCAACACCCCCCCTTAAGTGCAACTTAGGGGAATGACCTTAAGCTTACAAAACTAGGATGAAAATGAAAAATGGGTCCCGACTACTAGGCCATGTTAGTACCCATGTCCATAATGAAGATGCAGTCTCCCATAAAGTAGGGAAAGAGGGAAAACCTCATGGGAAAAACCCTCCCCCAAAAAGAGAGATAAATAAGGATACATTGATGGATGGAGTAATCAAGACCCCCCCATTACGACATACATCTAGTATATACATAAGAGAATGAAAGAAGGAAGAGAGACATAATAGGCCTCCCCTCCCAAAAAAAGAAGAAGAATACCAACAAGTGAAAGCCGCTCCGAGGAAGAAGCTGGTCCAAGAATGCAGAATAGTGTTCCTCCCCTTAGGAAGAAACAAAGACAAAGGTATATTCCTTAAGATGTATGTTGGCCCTGAAACCTACTCAAGTATCCCTGTACTGATATTGATGTTCACTCCTTCCAACTATGTTGAAAAGAATGAATACATATATGTCAAGGATGTCTGTTGAACCTGTTCCACTAAACCATCTATCTCCTCAACTGACAAAGAGCCCTCCACTAATTGTTGTTCATAAGGATCCACAATCATGCCAACTTGTGAAGATTGATCATGTAGAGAATGGACATGAGGGTCAGAGCTAGCCCTCACAACAATTGTAGAAGAATCATTATCAATGAGAAGATGCAAGTCTTCAAGTCTATCTCACAAGTCAACTGAAGCTAGAGCTGGAAGATTAGATGTACCATGATGTGTTGAACCTTTCAGTGTGGCAATATAAGCATGTGGATTGGACTGATGTGACCTCTCACTGCAACTGTCGATAGAACCCCACGTGTCTGAACCTGTTGAAGAACTATCGTTGGTGTCACTATCAGTTTCCACTGTGTATGAAGTGCGGAGAGGAGTAGAGGATAAGCTTGGTGAACTCTCCTCAAAATGAACATCCTTCTCCACAAAAATCTCATGTGTCTCTAGATCCATCAGTCTATAAGCCTTTGCATTGTCTTCATAATTGATGAAGGTACAAGGCCTAGGTGTTGGTGCCTTGCAACTCTTGGAAGAAAGGTTTTCCCATGCTGGACAACCAAAGACTCTGAAATGACTCACAACTATTTTTCTGTAGCACCATGCCTCAAAAGGAGTCTTGCCATCTAAGGATGGATGAGGAGACCTTTTAAGTATGTGAGTAGCACTGCTAATGGCTTCAACTTCAAGTGTAGGATCAAGAGACTTGGCTTTAATCATGTAACTTGCCATGGTCTTGAGAGTCCTAATCCTCAATGCTACAACATCTGTCTTGTGCAGAGTGAATGCCGGTGAGTTCTGAAGATCAATCCCCTTAATTTTGCAAAAGTTCTTAAGTCTTCTGTCTACATATCTGTTCTCATTGTCCACCCTTAGTACTTTGATGGCTTTCCTTCACTTATGTTCAACATGTGTCTTGAAGTCTTGAAGATAATGAACCACTTCATTCTTATGATGAAGGAAGTAGACCCAAGTGAATCTTGAAAAGTCATCAACAAATGTGAGTATGTAGCAGCCTTGGCTGACTGAAGTCATGACAAAGGGTAGACCTGTAGAACCATGTGAAGTAGCTGAAGAACAACTATAGCTCGAGAAGACTTCCCTTTATCATACTTCTCCTTGAGATTCATATCCATTGAACAAGATGAACATTCTCCCTTAGAAAAGCTGATATTAGGTAGACCTTTGACCATATGTTTAGAGCAAAGTTGCTGAAGAGAGTGAAAGTCAAGGTGACGAAACCGCTCATGCCATAAATTGATTTGTGAAGTAGAGTGAGTTAACAAGGCTTGAGAAGGACTCTTAGGAACAAAGTGGGAGAAGGAATAAAGCCTCTTGTCATTATTGACTTTCCCCATTGCAACCAATGAATCATCTTTGAGACTTCACACCATCACCGAATCTGGAAGGAACTCAACCTTATGACCATCTCCAAGGTGAGTGATTTGGTAAATTGATAGGAGATTGGAAATTAGATTTGGAACGTAGAGAACATCTTTGAATTCCCCATTTTCCATTTCTAGATGTCCTTTCCCTTTAACTTCCATCTTAGTATCATCTCCCATGAAGATGTGTAGTACCTTTGACTGCTTCAATGAAGAAAAGTCTTCCTTTGAAGAACCTATATGGTAAGAGGCACCTGAGTCAAGTATCCATTCTGAAGAAGAACTTGAGTTTTCCATAAGTGCTTGACCTTTACCTTTTGAAGAGGTTGGAGTTGAATCCTTGAAAGTACCTAGCACTTGAATCTTGTTCTTCTTGAGTAGATTTTCTAACTCATCGATTCTTTTTGTCTTGCAATGATGCTCGTCATGATTTGGCTTTTTGCAGTATGCACAAAAGAGTTTGTTCTTCTTTTCATTACTTCCCTTTTTTGTTGAAGAAGAATCACCTTGTTGAGAGGAGGATTGTTGTGTCTCAGATTGTGTTTTCTGCTTCCACTTCTTGTTGTTGTTGTTGCTTTCCCCCCCTTGACTTGATTTGTGATCATCACTAGCCACCAAGGCTTTGGTCTTTGATGACTTGAGAAGTCCAAAATCCACCAAGTGAGATTGTTCAACAATCAACATGTCTACAAATCCATCAAAGGAAGGCTTCTGGTAAGAAGATCCCATGGTCAACTTGTGAGTATTAAAACTCGAAAAAAAGTTAGCGTACTTAGAAGGTAGCCTCTTCAGGATGTGATGAATCAACCTGTCATCCTTCATGGGATTTCCACAATCTTTAAGAAGTGCCCTATACTCATTGACTTTGATGATGTAATCCTGAATTGTGTCATAATTCTTAGGATCCAAGAGAATTAGATCATCTTCAATCTGAAATCCCTTTTCTTCATCCACCTTACCATACAACTATTCAAGTTTATCCCAAGCTCCTTTAGAGTTTGAACAATTTTTAATGTGAAAGAGAAGATCCCCCTGTACACAACTCCTGATAACACCTAAAGCTTGTCAGTCTTGATTTTTCCAATCAATGAGTTCTTTAGCATCAGTAGGTTTGGTAATTGTACCATCAACATATAGACTATATCCTTTTTCCATTAATCTACTCCATGTAATATCTTTCCATGTAGAATAGTTGTGTGAAGTTAGAGGAGGACATTTAAAACGGATGATGCAGAAATGAAAAGAGCACAATAGAGACACAAAAAACACAGTACACACCCCCCTCTATCAAAATACCCCCCCAAAAATGATGCTTTGGCACTTTATAAGTAGTGCATTTATAATGGGCCACTTGTCAAAATGAACAAAGTGGACTTTTTGATTTCGCTTTTACAACTACCTTATGAGGCTAAAATCTGTCACTTAAGCACTATAGCTTAGTTTTACAAGAATTCTGAAAAAGAATCAATGCTTTATAATGCCAAAGAAGGCCTAATTCTGAAAGTGAGAAATTGGTCCAGACAACCCTAGAATCTGACTTCAGATGTGGAAAATAGACAAAAAATACACACTTTCAAAAAAAACAAAACCTGAAAAGGTGAACAGATGTGCCCGTACGGAGCTTCTGAAGTTGCAAAATGTAGGATTATGCAGGTACAGTCACCAAAAAATGCAATTTCTACAAAATTTATGCACCAAAACTAGAAAACAACACTACCACTAGAAAACTCAAGAAATTTTACCTAATTTCAAAAAAAATTGCACTTGAATTGGAGTCCAGATGTCCGAGATATGGGCTCACAAAGTCAGGCTGCCAAACTAAAATGCAATCTAAAGAGGGGTTTGGAAGGAAAATGACGAGTCTAAATTTGACAGTCAAATGGTCATCACTGTAGTTGTAAAACACCTGAGAATGACAGTCAAATGACCATCAATTTTAAGATAGCTTTCTGCTGATGTTAGCAAAACATTTGGGCCCTTAGGTGATGTGACATGACTTGTCTATCCGTACTGTATGAAAAAGTACATGTGTCTAATTCTATATGCTGACATGGCACTGTGAGCAAAAATTTAGATTCCACGGGTGACGTGGTAGTTTTGGTTGTCACTGCTGATGGGGCTAATGAGCTATTGGTCTGTGCATGTGGCAGAATAGGAACAGTCCACGTGTTGACTGCTGACTAGGCCGTGTGTGTGCTTAGGGTGACTGCCCTGGAGTGATACGTGTCAAAGTGGCTTAGTCACAAAGTTTCTAGAACTTCATTTGTGCGAGCCAAGAAAAATGCAGTAGCCAAAAAAAGATGTCGCCAGAGATCCATAAACGACGCCAAAATATGAAACCAAATGCTAGAGTCGAGGGGATCTACGCAGGCAGAAAGGGGGATAATTACCATTGCCGGAGATCTGAAGACAGCGCCAAAAAATAGAATATATGGTCTATGGTTTGAGCGTCGGGTTAGTGGGAAAAAAATTCCCACATTGCTTATGTGGGCGCTTTAAGTGCTGTTTAAAACTGAGAGCCGACAGAAACAATTTCAAAGGTTAGCGGTGGCTTTGTTGCCGTGGTCGAAAATGCATGAACAACTGCCAGGAACGGATGGCATGTTGAGTTTCACAGGGGTACGACTTAAGGCATAGAATTGAACAGACCCACCGATTAAAATAATAAATACCCTGTGAATAAATAGTAAAATTCGCCAAACATATATACAGCCGAGCTGGGGTGTCACTGCCAAGTTCGGCCAAATTTTTTTCCTCTGATTGGATGAAAAATAATTTTGAAAATGAAATTCAAAAAATGACAAGAATTGCAAAGATAACTATAATGCAGATCCGAAAATATAATAATTAGATCAATGAAACGATCATACCCGTACTGCAAATTGGGGTCTTCTGGTTCTGATTTGCAATTTTTTTTGCCTCATGATCGACTTTAGGCCAAGGTAGGCGAGTTTATAATTGATTTTCACCGATTTAGCCTTTCAAATGCAATGGTGAGGTCAGATCTGGCACTAGACGCTCCCAATTTCTGTAGCACTCTAGATTCAAGATGAGGTGATGAAGCAAGCGCGGTCTCGAATGACTATGTGATGAGAAAGTCTCCAAGTTTCTTTGATACCATGTAAGAATTTTCCTAAGGGAAAAATTCACCCAGGAACTAAGAACTCAAACACAAGCACACAGTAGACCAAAGAGAGAGAGAGTATGATCAGAATGACAATGTATTCAATATGCCATAATTCATGCAATATAAAAGTACACTAGGAGTGCTTGTATATAAAATCCTCTGAGATACATCTAGAATGCCTCGTAATCAACATCATGATAAGTCATACAACCAGGCACATGTCCACCAGATATGGGTTATCCTCCATTAAGCACGAAAGTATGTGCGATGATGTGAGGATAAGCCTACAAGGGTATGACACACAAAACAATGTTGTAGACACCATGTGCTAAAATAGAGTTGCATACTCCTATGTTGTCTACATGAAAACTCAAAAGGTGCGCAAACTCCTAAGTGTCTCACAAATAAAAATAATAAAATAATGCAAAATAATAAACTAATGCATTAGGTTTAAAAATAAAAATAAAAATATAATAAACTAATAAACTAATCCATACAAAAACATATATTTTTAAAAAATATGTATTGAGTGTATGCAACAGAAAATAAATCCATACTCGAATATGTTAATTTAGTAAAGTAACATAGCAAAATACACCACCAAATCTATTTTTCATTTCAATAGGACATTAATTGCATCATTTAGCCATACATAGGACTTGATACACTTTCTTGGTCACATGCATGGAAAATATTTCCATATCAAGGGGATAGTTTGAGAATGAAAAGGAATTGTCAAAAGATAAGTACAATTATCTAAGTCTTTTATTTTGTATTAGTTAGGACATTTCTAACTCAACTATATCAAAATTTGAGATACAAATTAATTTGAAATACTGGATTCATAGATATCATATCTTCTTAAAGACATTCCTCTATAATTATCAATTTAGAGGTCACTTATTGTCAATTTGTATTTCCTTTATAAGAAAGTTTTCATTTTCATACACAAATGCATAAACGACATATAAACATCTTTTTCGATATTTTTAGTGGTACAATAGGGTTGGGAGGACAAAAAGCACTTTTAAAATGTCTAAAAAAACATTCTGAGACCAAATTCAGCCCAGGTATTTATATTAAATTCTTTAAAGTTAGCTACAAATTTTGCCAAGGTTTCTCTGACAGAATTTGCAAAAAATTCGTAGCTTTGCAAGATAATTTGGAGAACATTTGACAAGGACTAGACTTTGTATAGAATTGAACTAGACTTTGAGGGTTGCTAGAGAGAATTTGGTAACTTATATAAGTTTCATTGTAGTCCACACTTAAAAATAGCACTGTGTAGTTTCATGAAATGCACACCTTAGAAACTTTGTATACATCATTAAGAAGAAACATATCTATGTAACCTATTGAGAATACATTTAAAAACTACATTTTACATAGTGGAGTTTTTCACTAGTCATTGGTTCCAGAATTATTTTCTATCCATTTTTTTGAGTTATGTTAAAAATCTCATTACATGTTCCATCTAGTTACTCATTTTTGTTCAAACTGTGATTAGTTGTGGGTTTTGCAAAATCCTACAATTCTTTGCAACTATGACTCTAACAATGCTACCTGCACTTGCATTGTCATGCTCATACAGACTTTTAAAACTAATTAGATAAAGATGTGGTAGCGAGTTTTTCATCAAATGCCATGGAGTTGTCATTATAGAAAATCTAAGCTAGGAAAAGCTTCAATGCTACTTTTGGAACACATCACGATGTACATCATAGCATTATTCAATTGTCTACCAATTTGGAATCAAATACTTGAAAATTTGCATTCATATTGCATTCTCTCATCCTAATGATGGATCATGGGGTGTGATTCAAAAAGTTGATGCTAAAAATGTATATTCACAATCAATTTCAGAAACAAAACCTATATTTCAAATGGATTATGAAAATCTGATAATGTTAATCTTCTTTTCACTGAAAATATTTTTACGTAATAACACACCAAATTTCCAATAGTTATATCAATAAATAAATCAAAAATCCATTCTCAAACATCCCACTTAGTACTCCATCTATATGAATTCAAACAAGGGCACTTTACTTTATCATAAACCCTTCATTTTATATTTTTGATTTATTTTTGACATGGACTTTTATGGTAGGCAAGGGATGGCAACACAATAGATCAAGGAGGGGAGTTTTGTCCTCATCCCAGCATTCCCAAAATGTCCTCTAATAGGGACACACTAGTTTACCCATGGGAAAAGCACCTTGGAATAAATTGGTTAAGTTGATTTTTTACTATGCATTCAAAAGGTAGGAGTACATGTGACTTAAATGAGTTCTCTATTGTCACTTTTTCCTGATTTGTTTTTTATTCATAAACATAAATTTGTTGTGTAAATTTCATTCAAATATCCTATATGTGTCAAATTCATCAGTGATCCTATTCTTTTTATTATATATGTTTAGAAAGAAGATATACCAATAGAATGCCAATTATTGGTAGTTACAATAGAGGATGCAAAAAAGAACTCCGGCCTGGGCCCTAATAAATTTATTTACATGAAAAAAAATCCCTAGATTGAATGAATATAAAGTAATTGAAAATGTTTTATCTGTAGAATTTAATGCATCTTTCTTCAAATTGGCATTGAATGAGTTATTTCTATTTTTCATTACTTTTGATAATTCAAGGTTTCCTTAAAAAATCAAATAAACAAATCCAACATTACATCCTTTTGCAAATAGGCCATGTATCATCATCTAGGACAGAGGAAATAGCTGAAGTTGAAGTTACCACCTCTCATAAATTTTCCAAGTTAGGTGATAGATTTAATTTAAGATTCCAGGATTTTGTTCACAGTGATACATTATTGTATATAATTCCAGATATTCTCTAGAATTGAAGAAACATTAACGCTACCATCTTAAAATTTTTCCATTAAATGAATGTGAACAAATACTCTACCTTCCTATGAAGATAATTATAATGCAAGTTGTTGAATCCAGGTGGAGTAGCTTGAAACGTCATGGTACTAAAATCTCTCCAATTTACAATAAAAGACAAAATCTTCTAGATGTAGATGAAACAAAAATATTTAAATTTTTACTTTTCGTATTGGCATCAATGGTTGAAGAACTAGAGCCATCCCTAGCTAAAAAGGGCATGATTTGGAAATATTAAGATTATACTCATGAATAGATGTAGTCACTAGAAGAGTGCAACTGAGATAAAACATTAATGCAAAGAGGGGGCTGGTGTGTGCCCTATATTGAGCAACATATGACTTTGTAACATAATCTCTCAAAACAACTGTTCTAGCATAATCTAGCTCATGCACATGTCTAGGTAAAGCATGACTATTATGTCTCTAGCTTAGGCTTCTTGATTTTGGAGAATTCCTCCAAGTGTTACAATTCCTATTACAAATTTCTTGCTTGTTACTTTGCATAATGTGTAACTAAGCTTCCATTTGCAGGTGATGTAGATGGGCTCACACTAAGAGAGGAAGTAAAATGTTGTGGATTGATACAACCTATAATCGGCAAAAGAGCTTGAGTACCAACATATTTCAACCACCATGGATTTAGGTTTGCTAGGTTTTGGTTTCTTTCAAAGGAATTTGATTCAAAATCAAAACCAGGAGGACTTATTTTTGTATTATTTATATACTGCAAATAACTCATTTCCTTTTCTTTCTCCATGTTAATAACATGTTTTGTAAACCTAAACTCTTGAATTTCTCTCAATGTCATCTTGTAAGAGGAATATATATTCAGTTCTTAGCTATTAGGGTAAATTTTAAGATATATGTGTCTGTCCCATTCTAGTTAACATCCACCCTAAACCTATGTCAATAATAGGATGTCTTAGTTATCCTAGTTTTAGATTAATTTCCTCAAGATATCTCTAGATGAGGTATTGTAGATTTAAAGAATTTAAATTAGGGCAGTGAAAACTCAAACAATGGTTTAAAGATTTAAGCATCTCTTTATTTTATGATGTCTATTTACATTTATTGAAAATCAGAGCCAAAAACTTATCACGAACTACCAAAAAAATACATGCGAATCGGAAGTTGGAATGAAAATTATTTAACAAAAGACACAGAGAATATGTTTCAAATATGGAATTGTGCCCTGATTTAGCATACCTGGATTTTACTTTGAGCTTCAAAAATTCTCTCCCAAATATGAGTTTGCAAGGAAATTGTGGCCTGTAATGACTGAAATTAAACCTAACACTCACTTCGATGATAAATTTAACTTTGAAAGCCTATTCTTTTCCCTTCATGCAACGTATCTTTAAAAATGTCCTAATTTTTTTATGAGATTGCTAATATAGTTTCTTGATACAATCATACACATACTTTATCATCTTTATCCAAATAATTTTCATAGCATTCCTAGCTAATCTTAATATCAGCTTGTATACATTTCTTTTATTTCTAGGCTTAAACATGCAAATCAATGTAATATTATATGTCTTTGAATGTTAAGACATTAGTAAAAATGAGGGCAATCAAAATTTAATCCCAACTTAATTTTACATTTCATGGGATGAATCTTGATAAAGGAACACATTCATGTCAATTAATATCTTGATTTTGAGATAAGTAACTCATTTTTTTAAAGAAAACATAATTTTAAATTAAAATACAATAATATATAAAAATCCAAATACTAATAAATAATACTCTTATTAAATTAATACATAATAAAATAAAATAAAATAGAAATTATAATTTTTATTATAAGGTATAACAAGAAATGTATAACAAAAAATGTATTGCAGTTCTAACTCACTTAAAAGATAAAGAGGAGAAAGGAGAGAAGACACACTAAATGAGAAGTAAAGCACAAGAAAAAAATTAAATTAAATAATAAAATAAGTGAACAATAAAATGAAAGAGAAAGGTTACTAACAAACAAAGAAAAGAGAAAAAAACAAGGTTAGACAAGAGATTATAACCAAAAAGAAACTAAAGGAAACACATAATTCTACCAAAAGGAAAGAATGAAGAAATAATACATTAAAAATTAAAAAATGAGGCATAAGAAGTAATAGTTACAAATTAATTTAAAAAATAAAAATTAGGAGGAAAAGACACAAACAAAATACATAAGGAAAAGCTTCCTCCAACCTATAAATTATATAATAAGAAGAAAAACAAAACATACACATGCCCACACCCATGTATATAAGATAAAAAGAAAATTATATATTATATCAATATACTAAAAATTTACATCTATATATATATATACAAATATACATGTATAATATATAATAATAAACAAAAAATATAATAAAACTATTATATAATATTTATAAAAACTATATTACATAATATATATGTATAATTACATAATAGAAAGAAAAATACAAAATAAAAAAGAATACATGAGATAGAAAATGAAATTAGAGAGGACCACAAAAAAAAGGAGGGAAAGAAAAGAGAACAAACCCAACTTGTCACACTATGACACAAAAACCACATCATCTGATACAAAATTAAGATGTCAATGGTGATTTGGACCTATATGAATGTGGCATAGTCCAATTGACTTTTTACTATACATATAGACACAATGTTGAACATAAAATACATCAACCATTCATTTATTAATTAGTTTGGGTGACTAATTATTAGTGACCAATTCTTTTGTTATTTATTTGATCATTTATTTAGTCACTTATCTTTGTCTAATCATCTGATTTTTGTGAATGACCAAAGTAGTCATTTATTTAGTCACTTATATTTATAAATTATAAGAAATTAATAGAATTTGATCACTTTTAGTCATGTGACTAAACTTTTTAGTCTTGTGATTAAAAGATTTAGTCATGTAGTCATTTATTTGCCAAAATTCTACTAGTGCATCGAATTTGTTCCTTCCTCAAAACCCTTGCATTTGTGGGCTAGAGTCAGGACCTTTCAAAACTTTGGTTCCTCCATTTTTTTCCCAAAGATTCGAGCTTCTAGGATCAAAATTGGCATTCCCAAAAGATACTTAACACTCTTAGATTAATTCAAGGGAATGGTTGGAATTGGGTGAATCCCAATTTTATTCTATTGGGATCACAAAAGCCCTCAGAGAACATCACAGTTCAAAACCCTAAGGGAGATCATAACTCTAAAAAAAATGATTCTTGTTAGGTGAAATAGCTCAAAAAATAAATTTGGGAAAAGAAAAAGATAGAGTAGAATCTCGTATGCTTGTAGCCTCCTTCGGAATTGAAAATAATGAATCAATTGGTATAACTATGATAAAAATATGTGGCGACATTTTTGCTTCTAGTCCCTAACCTAAATTACAAGGTTTAAGTTTGAGCTTAAGTTGACAATAATAAAATTTGGATGAAGTTCAATTAGGATGAAAAGTTAGGAAAGAAATCGACATAAAATTTTCCTTCCATAAATTTTAATTTTAAAATATAAATAGTGCATCTAATAAAATATTAAACTAGTTTAAATTTTATTTTTAAAAGACCTTAGATTTTAATTTATTATAACTAAATATTAATATTTTGAAAAAATATATAAATAATATAAATTTTAAACTTTTTTATGGACATGGAAGATGACATCTAAAATAATGAAGTTTCATATATAACATTAGTTATTATTAACTTGTTCTAAGATATTTTCAAATTCTTTTTCATTAAACAAGTTGTAGGAATGAATAATTATAATAATTAATTATTTACCATAAATTTTGTTATAAAAAAAAGATTTTGGTTTGCTCTTCGAACATCTATATAAAATCATTATAGTTCAATAAATTAATGAATATGTAAGGTATAAAAATAAAACATTGTAAATATATTGATATTTTATATTAAAATTATAATCATAAAATTATTTGCACATTCAAGTAAAATCTTAGTAAAGCATTATAATATTTATATAAATATAATCATTACATAATTTTTCTACTCCCTACAATCTAAATTAAGAAATAATCACACCAATTTTCGTCACTTAGTCTTGAAAATGTCACGTGTTCTTGCCAAAGTCTCCTCATTGTTTCATTTCTAGTCATGCATAAGCACATTCAAGCTGGAGTAGTACTAGGATGGGTGACCTCCTACAAAGTCTCAATTATTCACCTCTATGATCATCTCCTAGATCCAATGAGTATCAGGTGTTCCATTCATTCTCATGAGAGACGGGTTAGTGTGAACCACTATGTGCGGAACATGGGTCAATGAGTTTGACTCCAAAAGAAACACAGTTCAATGATGATAGCTATATGACAATTAGACATGCAAAAAATGTCTCTTGCTTATCAATTAAAGATCTCAAAGAGCTTTTTAATGAATGGTTTATAAGGCACAAAACTTGGTGAATGTTTTGTACATGGGGTTTCAATCAAATTGAATTTAGCATAGAGAAATCTCTGTAGTTAAGCATGCTCAAGATAGAGTAATACGAGGATGGGTGACCTCCTAAGAAGTTTAGATTCTTCACCTTTGCAAGCATCCCCTAGATGCAATGAGTGTTAAGTGTTTCATTCATTCTCATGAGAGACGAATTTGTGTGAACTGGTACTCATGAAACATGGAATAACGAGTTTGACTCAAAAAACTACACAATTGAATCCTAATAAAAATATTGTAATTTGGTTTGCTCAAAATTTTTGACCAAGTTAAAATTTCTAAATGTATTATGAGCATGTAAAAGAAAATCCTAGCCATAAATAATTATGTATCTTTCTCATATATTTTTCATATATGTTTATATAAATTTTAATAATGTTAATCATCCAAAATAAAACCAATACAACACTTATGATATAATTAATGCACAACATGTGAATTTTAGACCAAATTTATGTGAATTTTAAGTTTGAGTGAGTTTCTTAGAATGCAATTTCTAATGTTTACTTATTATTTCAATTAACTAAAACAAAGCTTCATAATAAGATTTCAATATTTAATCCTAGGACTTAAAACTATTATAATTTAAAATGGGAAACATTTGTATAATATTTAACATGAGAAAGTTTCTAAAATATTATACAAAATCCAATTTAAATATTATACAAATTAGAAACCATTTAGCACGAGATCTTAAGGAAACCTAACATTTTCCATTTTTATCAAATACCAATCCATACCTCGATCGACTAAAAATTTGGAGGTTATATTCTTTTTGTCTTGTGATTTTAATCGGTGTCCATTTCAATCTTCAATTTAGAGTGAAGAATGTTGATTTTCGTGTTAGTGACAATTCAATTCTTCCCTACGAATTTGATGGGTTGGATTTAAACTGTTTCAAAGATGAATTGATTCAGAAAATGAGAGAGGATTACAAAAGATCAAGGATTTTCTATGTAGTGAACCATGTAATTTTGGCAGATCTTGTAGATGCGATGTCCCAAATCGAGCAATTAAGTGCAATGCATGTTGAAGTTAAAGAAAGAGTGAGAAATGTTTCTTACAGGGCTCCTCCACATTGAAATTGTAAGAATTGACCTCCCCAATTTCCCTCCTCTAGATTCAGTTCAAGAAATGACTCAGAAATCTCGCCTCATGGTGGAAACCCTAAATTCTGGTACGAATTTTACTTATGTATTATAGTATTTTCAGAGTTCTAAAAATTTGATTGTCTCGAAAAATAGTTATAATGCTTATTAGCTCTATATTTGCAAACTATTTGTCAAAATGCTTTAGATAAATATTCTCGCATGGATATGTTTGCTGAATGTGGATTTTCTTTTAAGATATGCGTGGTTTAAAGTTGAATTTCTCAACCATTGTCAATACCCTCTTTGTATGAGGTAGAATGGGAATTTGAGAACAACACATGGACATCCATTAAAATTAAACAGTAGAGAATTTGGTCCAATATTGAGGTTGACAATGATATAGCAAATATAATTACAAAATATGGACGCACAGAAGACACATCAACTGTTTGACATAATGCGACATTTCAGGTAACACAATCAATAAAAAATTTGCATAAGATGATTTGGTGAAAAGGGACCTAGAACAAAATATAAACGTGCATCAAGGAAAAATGGAGAAGATTCTGTTAAATGTTAAATTTTCTTTGTTTACACACATTTTCTCTTCCATTTCAAATGCCCGTATCAAGTGCAATGCTCCATGGTATATGATACCAAACCTGCTGCACTCTTCGGCTACAAGAAGTTCGATGACACCAATAGAGGATGACGTAATTTATTTGGATCTTAAGGACTGCAAGCTTTCTATGAATTCCTTGGATGCTGTTGTTTGTGAGCTTATAGATCATTCAATCTTAACAAGCAAGGAGGATTGGGGGAAGCATTAATCAAATGCAATTAAGAGCCCCCTGGGAGATGGAGGGCAGGTGGACAGGGCATAGAAACACTGGAGGAATTTGGGAGAGCCCAAATTCATATTTGCACCCATGGTGCACCAATCCGAGCTACCTTTCAAAATGCTTTGTAGAAAGTATGGAGCTATAGTTTCTTATACTCCTATGCTTCATTCCTGTCTCTTTGTTGAAGACCTAGAATACCGAAGTGTTGAGTCCACTATCTGTAAGGAAGATTGCCCTTTGTTTGTGCAATTTTGTGCAAATGACCCTGAAAGGTTGTTGGCTACTGCTCAGGTTGTTCAACCTTATTGTGATTACATTAATATTAATTTTGGGTGCCCACAACATATCGCCAAAGGAGGTAATTATGGAGCTTTCTTGATGGACAACTTGCCTCTAGTGAAGTCACTGGTTGAAAATCTAGCATCTAATCTATCTATGCATGTATCTTGTAAGATTCAGATATTTCCATTGCTTGAGGACACCATAGCTTATGCAAAGATGCTCTCTCCTCACTGTCCATGGAAGTACTAGGGATAAAAAAGATGGAAGTAACAGAGCATATTGGTCTAGCATTAAAACAGTTAAGAAGGCATCTAGCATCTAATCTATCTGTGCATGTATCTTGTAAGATTCAGATATTTCCATTGCTTGAGGAAACCATAGCTTAAGCAAAGATGCTATCTCCTCGTTGTCCATGGAAGAACTACTGATAAAAAAGATGGAAGTAACATAGCAAACTGAGCTAGCATTAAAGCAGTTAAGAAGGCACATAGGATTCCTGTATTAGCTAATGGGAATATAAGGCATTTGCAAGATGTTTATGATTGTTTAAGAGAGACAGGAGCAGATGGAAATTTATCAGCTAAGTCCCTCCTTGAAAACCCTACACTATTTGCAGGGTATCAGTTAGAAACAGAATGGTCTAATAATGTAATTTCCCAAGCAAGAGTGTTGGAGAAGTATGAGAAGCTGAAACATTCTGAGATGAATTTGAAAAAGCATTGGATCAGGCCACTTTGCTCTTGGAGTATTTTGATAAACTTATCAGCTAAGTCCCTCCTTGAAAACCCTGCACTATTTGTAGGGTATCAGTTGGAAACAGAATGGTCTAATAATGTAATTTCCCATGCAGGAGTGTTGGAGAAGTATGAGAAGTTGAAACATTCTGAGATGAATTTGAAAAAGCATTGGATCAGGCCACTTTGCTTTTGGAGTATTTTGACCTTTGTAAAACATATCCAGTTGTCTGGCGTATGATTTGAGCCCATGTGCATCGAATGTTAGGTGATTGGTTCAGGATTTGAGCAACACAATTTGTGGCACCAATCTTTTTGGGATGACTTCCTGCCATCATTGAGAACAAGTGTAGGTGTGAATTGAGTGTGCAGATTCTATATAAATGATGAGAAAGAAAGGGATATGTAATAATGCAAGCTCTGATTTTTTTCTGAAGTAGTAATATAGCACTGTCTTTTTATAGGATCATGCTCTTCTTTTCTAATTGATGGAAACATTCTTCTTGAGAGAAGAAAATTAAAAAATAGAATCTTTTATGAATATTTTTTAAGGGAAGATTTTATAGCATCAGACCCTACATTTTAAATCATAAAATCCTTAGAAGACCAAAAATTCCTATAGTCTAGATGGTTAATGTTTGCATATGCATTTCTACCTTTCCACAAATTGTTATCTTATTGAATGGTATGTTTGAGTTCATGTAATAGAAGAAAATATTTTAGAATATTTAGAGAGAAAAAATGTGTATATTTGTAAGATCATTTTTATCATCTTTGTTGTTAATTTTGTCAACAATTTCAACAGTTTTTAATAGCAATATCACAATGACTTTTGTGGAAAATAGCTCCTATTTATCAATTGATGATCTTGAGGGACTTTCTAAAAAATGGTTCATAAGACACAACACTTAGTAAAGGTTTTTCAAATTGGGTTGCATAAGAAAAAAAGAAAACAACATAAACACACGATACCATTTTGAAACCTTATATGGGTTGAGCACAACTAGTTGGACCTTTTATCAGTGCCAAGAAATGCCACAGATGTAATTTTTGAGGTACAAGTCAAATATCTTTTGCCTTTGCTGAAGATAATAGCTTGTAATTCTTTGAAAATGGAAAATATGTTGACACCTACTGTACTTCTAAAATTAACTTAATTTTCTAGCAGGTACACCTAATGTTTGTCCCTCCAAAGCTTTTCTACTCACTAATGTTTTGTATTTCATTTTGCATATTTTTCTTTTATAGAGAATATCAATGTCCTATTTGATTCTAGTGAATATAGTAACTACATCTCTAGATGGCCCTGTTAATGTTCCTATTATTCAGT
The DNA here is from genome assembly GCA_028749045.1 of Cupressus sempervirens. Lineage (NCBI taxonomy): Eukaryota > Viridiplantae > Streptophyta > Pinopsida > Cupressales > Cupressaceae > Cupressus > Cupressus sempervirens. The sequence goes on along the minus strand of CM053789.1, from coordinate 9,063,811 downwards.
GTAGCTTCTGTTATTCAACATAGCATGATGCTGAATGGAATAAGTGTTTTCTACATATTGTCCTTGCTTTATTGATTTTAGTCACTACTTATTTACTTGTCTTTTAAATCCTATGAGAACCGTATTCCTTGTTCAATTGAGTGCTTAGCTATCCTCTAGTAGTGATCAGAATAGTTTTTCACGTGGTAATCATTTTATATTTTGAATAGTTCTAATGTGATAATTGGTTTTTTTACAGTTTTTTTTTTCTGATTTCCTATATAATAAGTCATTCATCTCCTTTGGTTACCCAAAAGATTTTGGAACTGTGCCCATCTCATCTAGAACATGCTAATAAATTTATATACAATGCCAATATACTTTTTTATCATCAATATTGGAAATAGATGTTGTTTGTTCTCTTGGGGATCCAAGTGCCCAGATTTGAAAATATTACTGGACGACCTTTCAAGCATGTTTATTATTTTTACCTTGTGCAATATCAAAACTAGTCTTATTTCTTTGTTGATCATTCAAATGATACAATTTTTTATTTCCTTTCCCAGTTATATTGCAATACAATAACTGTAATGTTTAGTTTTTGGAACAAATAGTCTAAGGCAATTTCAAACCAATGATTCAGTTCAAGTTACCAACCTTGGTAGATTGGGCTAGCTTTGAAACTGCTCTCCTATAAGGCACACTGACCTTTTGTCAGTCATTGGGTCTTGAAGAGTGAGAGCACTTCTAGCCAATTGTTACTTGTTAGCCCCATAATATCACCATGAAAATCATTGAGTTGCATTGCCACTATTCAACCACAACCAATCAACAAAACCTCTTGCAAAATGCAACACCAGCAACACACTACTTTCATGCCATGAAATTGTAACCATTAGCCAAAATCCCTACTTTGCAACTTGAGCTCCATATGGGCATCACAAGATTGAAAAAAACAAAAAAGTTGATGAATATCCTTTTTCAAGTATTAGAGAGAAGGCAATACTTAAGATGCAAAATTGAAGGGTCATCAAAATGGGAAAAGGTACAGAAAACATGCCCTAAACAATTTAATGTCAAAATTTCAGATGTGCAAATGATATTTGAAATTTTTGCTTGTAGTTCCTAAATTTTTTGCTTTGTGGAAAACTCTAAATAATGAAATTACTCTCAAATCCTTAGGAGAAAGAACTCATTTTTTGAATCATGCAATATGGTTGAAATCTTCAAGTTTGGTATTTAATAATATTTGAGCAATAATAGTTTAGAATGGTTGAGCTGATTTACCTTGAGTGAGAGCTCCTTAAGAGCATTTAAATGGACTGAAATCCACACCCCTTTTGCTATAGCATATCTTCCACCTGTATCCTTGAACTCCTTGAAGAATCGTAAAATGCCTATTTTGAAGGAAATAATAATCATGGGAATAGAAACCCTGACCAAGCTTCCAAAAGAAAAATCTAGTTACAGATCACAACTTGCAACAAGCAAGCACTCAAAATTGCTTTTCGATTTGAAATCTCATATTTTCACAAAGGTTGAGATTAGAACTTTGAGAAGACTACATACCTTTGCCACTCATTCTTCAAAGAATCAACAAAAATCAAATAGCCTTTCACTCATTTTTTATACATTTTGCAAATTGGAACTGGACTAATAAAATACAACTTTCTATTTGACAATTTTATCCTCTACAGTTGGATTTCTTATATATGTAGAGGCTCTTGTTCAACTTTAAATTGTTTCACAAAACATGGAAAGCTCTTTTTTATTAGTCCAGTTCCAATCTACAAAATGTATAAAAAATGAGTGAAAGGCCATTTGGTTTTGTTGATTCTTTGAAGAATGAGTGGCAAAGGTATGCAATTGAGATGTCCATAAGCTTCTCAAAGTTCTAATCTCAACCTTTGTGCAAATATGAAATTTCAAATTGAAAAGCAATTTTGAGTGCTTTCTTGTTGGAAGATGTGATCTGTAACCATATTTTTCTTTTGGAAGCTTGGCCAGGCTTTCTATTCCCATGATTGTTCTTTCCTTCAAAACTAGCATTTTCTGATTCTTCAAGGAGTTAATGGATGCAAGAGTAAGATATGCTATAGCAAAAGGGGTGTGGATTTCAGTCCATTTAAATGCTCTTAAGGAGCCCTCACTTGGTAAATCAGCTCAACCATTCTAAACTATTATTGCATATTTGAGAAATAATAGTTTAGAATGGTCGAAATCTTCAAGTTTAGTATTTAAGAACTTCTTTAATTTTTTTAAAAAATTGGTATATGAAACACCAATAATCCTTATTGCTTGAGCTCAGTGTGCTTAACTGATTCTATTAGATAGAGAATGCTTGAGGACACAATAACAGACTAGAAGTTATGAGAAAAAGGGGAAACATTAGTAAGGCCATTTGCACCATTTTTTCAATGGGTACACTAGATATTGATTGATTTGTCAACATTATGGTTTGTCTTACTACTAAAAACTTGTGACAAATAATTCATGGGTAGGATGTTTGTTATAAAACATTTATATTAGCTAGAGTTAAGCCAAATGTTGCTAGTGATTATGTTGACTTTGATGAGGATGTAAATGATATGTATGGAACTAGCAGTACCAAACTTGAGGTGAGTGCTATAAAATTTTACGTTTTCTTGATTACGATATGATTGTTAGTTCTCAGATAACCCAAAATAGTCATGAAATTACCTCAAAATGGTTCTTTTATTCATTGTACACAATTGAAATTATTATTTTGTGACTGTGTATTTCTTTATATTTGATTATCTTTATTTTTTATTCACATTCCATGTAAATTCAAGTGATCATATACATCTTTGCTTCCTTTCAAGCTATTATCTTTCATTGGTAACTTACTTTGAGTCACATAGAAGATATAACCAATCTTGTCTTGTTATTTGTAAAACCAAAAAATAATCTTTGGAAGATTCTAAGTTGAGACATGTACAAATAAAATTATAATATTATTAATTTATATAGTATTTTGTGAGTGTTTTTATATTTTAGAAGAATATTCTACCTTTAGCAAAGAAAAATGAATCTTTATCACAAGTACATTATTATTGCATTATATTTTTGGCTATTCATTACCTATGTAATTTGATGTATTTTTTTATTCATTTTGCAAAAATGTATTGATAAACTCAAAGAAGGGGATAAAGTTAAAGTTTTGGATCCATATGATGGCGATGTTGCAGCTATTGGACAAATTCATTCTCTATCCATTATACATGGATCCAACTTGAATGGAACTGGAGATGCTAATGTAAATATTATAAAGGTCACAAGTAATGTTCCACTTGCTTATGAAGACAAAATAGATGGAGCCGTTCGTCTCAAAGAGAAAGAGGGAGCCTTCACACGATGGCCACTAAAGTATTTGCAAAAAATGACATAGTTGATCAATGCTTTATAATGTTCTATTTTTCAGAAATTTTGGATCATTTCTTAATATTGCACTAGTTTGAAAGTGGTGTTTAAATATTGACTATCTAGGGGTATTTGAAAGAGTTGGAAACTCTTAGTCAATTTTGACATTTTTATTATATTATGTACTCTTTTAGAAAAATTTGACGTGTTATCGCATATTACCTTTCTTTATCATGATATTAAATCAATCTTTTAATTTATTATATTGTGGCTTGTTCATGTGTATATTTTCATTTGCTTTTATGTTTTAGCTCAAGTCTATATCATGTTTTTTGTATTTTAAAATTTGCACTATTGAATAAATTATTCATTTGATAACCATATTTGCTACTAATGAATATAATGATCAATAAATGATGTTAACAATGAACTACCAAATAATATACTACCATATATACTACCAAATAAAATATCAAATATACTACCAAATAAAATACCAAATATACTACCATATATACTACCCAAAAAACTACCCAATCAACTACCAAATATACTACCACATATACTAACCAAAAACTACCAAATATACTATCTAAAAAATGACCAAATGTACTACCCACAAAACTACCAAATATACTACCAGAAAAACTACCGCAGTTACTAAATAAACTATCAAATAAACTACCAAGTAACAACAATAAATGACTAAATCAATGACCTAATCAATGATTAAAATAGTTTAGTCACAAATTTGGTCGGGAGATAAATGTCTGGAAATAAACTACCATTGGTCACATGATCAAAATTAGTCACATATCTACAATTTTTAGTAGTTTATTTAGTATTATATTGTTGTTTTTGTACTAGTGGTCTTTTGTCCAAAATGAAAGATAGATTTGTTCAATGGTCCAAACAAAATGATTAAAAAATAAAAAGAAGCAAGGAACACAATATCTATGTGCAACATTTTCTAAATTTTGTAATGTGAAATCAAATCCTTGATCATGATTTGATTTATATGCTCCATGACGATAATATTGAGAAGGTACACTGCCCTATGATCTTACTCTATATTTCTAGACATTTGGGAAATTTTCAATTATATGAACAAATGTGCTTCTATATAACTAATGATGCTAATAGAATACCATTTTATTGAAAGATCTAGGAACTAAGAAAAAAATTGTGCATAAACACAAACATCATATAACCAAAGGTTCTTTATAATACAAAACAAGAGAACATGAATTGTTTTTGAATAATAAAGTAGCCAAAACAAGGTGGTTGGCCCTTATAGAAGACAAACTAGCCTACAACCAATAAATTACCATCCAAACAAAGAACACCCCCCTAATGTTGCTTATCAAAACAAAAACATCATTTAAAAGAGCATAATAATAATATCTACCAAGCATCCTACTAAGATAACCTATAACAATATTGCTTATAAGTAAAGAGTTTTTAAACAAAGGCAATAAAGTCTTATAACTGACTAACTCCAAAAACTGACAAACCAAAAAAGACATAAAATAGAGAGGATCAAGCATTAATTAGGCTTCTTGTCAGCCTTCCCTTTGAGAAGGATGTTCGCCCAATCTTCTTCCAAGAAATCAAATAGCATCTTGGAGTCCTCATGAGTCAAGTCCTCCTCCTAGTTGTCCTTTAGTAGGTGCAAGGTAGTGGCCACCGCATGGATCACCTTGATGGTGAAATTTGATAAAAGTTTGACCCTCTCCTCCAAGACCTGCATTCTCTCCCTCAGCTTTTTAACTACCGAATTTTGGGACTCCATGGTTTCCTCCACATTGCCACCCATATTTCCCTTCACTAGGTCCTTATTGTTATCCTCTAACACCAGTGGGTTAGAAATAAATTTTTCTTTAGGTATCACCCTAGCCGGGGAGGACACTGTCGTAAGGGAGGGGGCCTTTCTACCATTTCTGGGAATTGATCCTGCATGAGGTCTACCATACCCATTGTAAGAGATGAAGAGACATGGGTCACCTCTTTACTTCCCTTATCCTAACCACCCAAGCCCAACATAGAGGAGTCCAAAATTTCCATCTCCTTATCCTCCTAATTCCCCATTCCATAGTTTGACGTCTTCTATTTTATTCTTTGTTTGGGGTAGGCCATCTCTTTAGAATCCAAATCCTCCACCTTTGAGGTAGTGTTCCTCATTTTCATTTTGGCATTCATTTTTGCAAATCTCCCATACCTTCATCTTCCACCTCTAGGCTCCTATTTTGACTCCTCCAGATCCTTATCCTTCCCTTTCTCTATTTTCACACTTTTCCCAGGTGGGGTTGTCTTTCTCTGCTTAGGGGACTCACTTGGAGAGGGTTGGGGTGTAGGGGTTGTAGGGCCAATAATTATCAGAGGGTAGGGGTTATGAAGAGTTGGGTTATCAACCTCCACAATCCTAGGAGGTAATAGGAATAGATGGAATTGGTATAGGTAGTGTTGCTTGGATTTTCAGCTTAAAATTTTTTCTACAAATTTATAGTGAAAATATAGTTTTGACCACATAAATTAGGGATTGTGTGTTTTAAATTATGCTTGCCCTAGGTAAAATCCCTAAATTTTATGTTTCCATAGTTTCTTTTATGCTTAGGTCTGACATGTGGTTTACCATGTTTCAAAATTTCAAAATATACATGACAAACTCTAGTAAAGCCCTAAATAATTTGGGAAATTCCTTTTATTATAAAGCTATCATGCGCCCTTTTATTTTGTTCCATTGAGAGACTTATACCCAGGCACGTGAGTCTTTTCTTAACCTTGGTTGGCTATGGTTAGTTTTCCTTATGTTTTCTCTCTGATACCATATCCAAAGTAGATGATGTTGATAATCATTGGATCTTGGAAGATTAATGATCATCACTTTCTCGCAAAAGGAAGATGTATGTTATTTTAAAAAAGTGAGGAAGCAACTAAGTGACACCTATCCCAGCAGGTCCCTTTCAAAATTGTAAAAAGGAGTTTTTTTTTTAGCCATTGATACAATCAAGATCAAGGGCTATCACATTCTCACTTTTTGTACTTGCACACCATTTAATCAAAATGAGAAAGAAAGCTTTTTACATGTGAAGCATGGTGGGACCTAAATCAACCTTCAACCACAACTTGAAATGTGATAGAATGAGTCAGCACACTAAAAAGTTTTGATTGATTGGAACTAGTTAATTGGGTAAAGGGTTTATGATCTCATGGGTACCATTGATCATGCATAGATCTAAAGCTATCATATTCTTGCAAAATGAAATTGCATAGTGCTTAACCAAAGCGAGAATGTGACATGCCACCACATGTTTGTGAGGGGGGCCTGGTAATGAATAAAATGGAATTGCGGTCACTATTTTCATCACTATTGATTTAAAAGGAATCAAGGGTCTTTGCTTTGTCATAGAATAAAAATTCTTGATGGTTAGCCAAAGTGAGAATGTGACAAGCCACCATGTATCTGTGAGGGGCCCAACCTTTGAAGGTTATGCAATCATTGCATATTTTTTTTCAATCATTGATCAAATGTCAGATCAACAATTGTCACTTTCTCACATAATAAAGTTGCATAGTTTTTAAGTAAAGTGAGAAAGTGATAGGATGACATGTGGCATATTTCGAAAGGGATGGTGCAGGCATTAAAAGTCTAAAACAGAACCATCCAATCATAATAGATCTACGACTGAATTCAAAGGTACAATGTGTTTGAAAATATGATTATAGAGTTTAATGCTGATCAATGCTAGTTCATGTGGAGGGAATGTTACATAAAACATGAATTCCAATCAATTATCAAATATCGAACAATAAAACCTTCAGAGCAAAACAAGAATCTAACAAATTGTTTCTTTTTCAAGTAGTGAAGTGTTGAATTCAAGAATTATAGGCATCTTGCAGGTGAATAGAAATATCCTTTGATCATTTGAGGCTTTCTTCTCTAAGATTATTTTTAGGTATTAAGAATGCCTTCATGATGAGAATTTTCTAGGAGGTAAAGTTATCAACAGAGAAATGTGCATGATAATTTTTTAGAGAAATTACCTTAGTCCACAAATGAAAAAGTGAGAGGGACAAAATTGGCTCCAAAAAATCCTAAGTTGTGAATTGGTGAAGGTTTTTACGACAAAGCCAACTGGTTAAGGGATTCAAAGACATTTTATGTGGGTTTAGAGTTGTTGAGAAAATTGTTCTTAGAAAGAAATCTAGATACCCCTTTGAGTAATGTCTAGCAATTAGACATTGGCAAGCTAGTAATTCCTAGGATATTTTTTGATAACGATCTCTTGACTCTGATTGCAAAAAGATATGATCCTATATCTATATTAGTCAAGAATAATGCTAGGGAAAATTTATTCAAGGTTACATCCAAACTAATTAGGGAAGTTTTTCTTTTTAAAACCTAATCAAGCATTACATAAACGAATCAATTTTGAAGACCTGTAAACTAGGTATGAGGCTTAGAAGGTGTATTTAATGAAGGGGCCATTGAAAGAACATTTTGTTAGGATAGTAAAATTACCCTTGGTTACACCAAATACTCCAAAGCCATTGTTGAGAAAATACTTCAATCCTAGAGCACAAGCACTATATTTCTCTCTTTGCAAGATATTTGGAATGGATGAACAAGATCACATTCAAGGCTCAATTGTTTTCATGATGTCTTAGACCTTACAATATGGTATGAGTTGAATATTTGATTTTGCCACCTATTTAGCAAAGGAGAATCATAATGGGATAATAGCTATAAGTAAGGCAAAAGTAGAAAAGCCTTTCTGCTGGTATTCCATGCTCATGTCCATTTGTCTATATAAAGGTCATTCCATTTTTTCTAAAGAAATGAAGTTGGAGACTAAGAGGGATTGAGAAATATTACCAATCCAAATGTGGAGTGCTGATATGACATGGGAGGCCACAGATGCCATCTTTGTAAGATTTGGTAGATATTTTACCTCTAAGATGAGGATTTTATTGGCTAGAAATAGTTCTAGAATAACTCAATAATTATTAGAACTGATTAGACCAAAAGACTATGCAAACATGTTGAAGATAAGTCACAATTGGGGAGACATTATCCCATATGCAGTCTCAATTATTTTCAAAATATATGGTTTCCAAGTCAAGCCCCATGTTCTACCTTACTAAGTGCCTCTAAAAGTTTAATTGCAAAAATCTTATGGCAGATAGAATGACTTGAAGAGGCAAAGATTGTAGGTTGATCAAGAGGTACAAACTTCCTAGGTTTTACTATTGTTCATAACTTTGTAATAACTAAAGGGGGATGTAAACACTTAACAATTTTTTGGATAAATATTAGATGGTACAATCTCATTCATGTTTTATAGACCCTAAGGGTTTTTATATATATTCAAAGAAAGGACTAAGGCTAGATCCCATTAACATTTTGTATACTTTCTAGAGGACATAATTAGGAATGAATATGTTTTGCAAGGAGAAGAAGTTAGAAAAGAGAAGTGGAAAGCATACAATAAGGTTCTTGAGTTTATTAATGATTTTGAAGAAAAATATAATCCCCTTGTTGATAAGAAATACTGGGTTATTAGGATAGATATGCTTATGAGAAATTTTGCTAGTTTTATGCAAACCTTAAATGAAAAGTAAGCAATCCTAACCCAAACTTATCTAGATAAAGCATCTAAGGTAGAAGCTAGATTGGATAATAGGGTAATCATATCACTGGACTAATATACATTGTAGTGAAGACCTGGGTGTGTGGCAAAAAAGAGTGTACACCCCATACCTATTTTAAGAGGAAGCTTTCTGAAAGCCCACCTATTACACTTGCTGCCAAGAAAAAAAAAATAGAACAAGGTTCTTCTTCTATGGCTGAAGAGTATTCCCCCACACAAACTCCCCTTCACATAGAAGATGAAATGTCCTAAAGGAAATAATTGAAACAAATGGGGAGGAGAATGATATTGTAATCACCACAATAGATATAGAGGAAGGAGTCCTAGAGGAACCCCCCGTGCCTACATTAGCCTTCACTATGGGAGATTTTAGTGGAAAAGAGATTGAACCTATAGTGGAGGAGGCATCTAAGAAGTTCTTAGGTGAAATTTTTGTTAAATCAAGAACTTTCACTTAGTTTTTGTAGAGAACAAAGATTAACAATTTTGAGGCAAAATGCAAAATGATTAGAACAAAGCAACCTAATAGGTAGGACTCTAAAATTGAAGAATAGGTCAAAGCTTACCTTATGGAAGAATTTTCACATATATCTCGTAAAGGAGGTAGGAAACTACTAAAGGATTTGAGAGTTTTAATATTACACGAGTGAGACATTGCTAATGCAATGATTTTTGACTTAGTGAGTAAGGCAAAAGACACCCAGTTCAAGATTAAGGAAGAAGTCTTATGAGCCCATAGGGGTTAAAATATAGTGATGACCATCAAGCCTTGGTAATATGTTCAATTCAAAAAGAGATAAAGCCATTATTCAAGAGGTTTTAGATTCTAAGCATACAAGAAGCCTTATGGTCTATAGGGTAGATGAGGTGGACAATGAAAAGGTTTATCAGATGACCAAAGAAATGACAAATTTTGGGGTAGTAATTATTGCTAAAGACAAAAATAAATTCCTATAATTAAATTCTAAATTTAAAAAGGTTCTAGAGACCTATGAAGAAAGAGGGAACATAATACACCATTTGGAAGGAATGATTGCTCAAATGGAGAGAATTGGGGAAAAGAAAAGTAGGAGAAAAAACAAGTGAACCCAAAATTACATATCCTCGTCCTCCAATTGTACCTTTCAATAGAACTCCCATTGTAGAAATACCAGCTACCCCATAGGAATCTCAATTGTATACAACTGAAGAGCTTGAGGAAGAAAAGAATAAATTATGGGCAATGCATGTGGAATTGGATGTTCAATATAAAGACAAAATAAGAGATACAATTATGTATCTAGTGGATAGGGTAGGCTAGCCTGCATTCTATAAAAAATTGTCAAAATTAATGGATATATGGAATGCGCTAAAAACTAATGAAGCCACTTTGAAGCTAATTGTGAATAAATGGATCATTAGGGATAATGATGTTACCATTTTATGTTGTTCAGTCATCTGTCTTTATTGTGAACAAGTAGAAAAATATTTGATATGACTAATGACCTTTCTGATTTTGATAGTAAGAGAATTGCACTATAGAGGAGAATCATTAGTTATTTTTCAAAATATCTTGATACATGTTTTGGGCTTTCCCTCATGCACTTAAGGCTGTAGATAAATAAATTGAAGAAAAAAGAAGAATGGTCTAAGGAGTTGGAAGAATTGATCTACATAAGATTAAATAAAGTCATAAATGAAAAAGACCACATATGGTTCACCAAGACAACCGAGGAAGTTGTGTACATTCAAATATTCTTTGATTCTTTCAAAAAGGATTTTGATGAAATTGAGGAATTGGGAGAGGATATACTAAAGAAACAATAAGAGATATTAAACTTCAACTAGCCAGATGATTCACTTTTCAACAAGTGGATGTCAGATCTTGCTCAAGAAATCAAATGATATTTGAAGTAGCTAATGAAGATGGTGTGGATCCAAATGAATTATAGATAGTCGATGCACCGACTCAAACCACCAAGATGAAAAAGGAGAAATTAACTGTAGCAACATATGTGGAGGTTTGAACTAGTGATTCAATAAGGGAGAAACCAATTGTAACTATTGATTTGGTAGTTTAATCTAATGATTTGGAGGAGGAGCAATGAATCATAATCTAATTTCAGATATCAAAACTTGAATCATCACATGCAAATCAAGTGGTCCCATAGTTAGAGGAATAGTAGATGCATCAGAATCTATCATCACATGAGGCCTCTCAAAAACATGAAGATGCAATAAAAATGGCCCCACAACAAGAAGATTCATGATAGAGACATTCTATTGCAATAAAGCAAGGGAGCACAAATTTTTTTCTTATTATGACATCAACCTTTTTGTTTTTGAAATATTTTTGTCTTAAGGAAATTTGTCTTTCTTCTCTAAGCCTGAAGCTTTTTGCATCTCATGCTATATAAATGAGATCCCAAGGCTAGAGAAATGGTCCGAAAATCATGTAATTTTTAGTTTTACGCTAGTCTTGCACTTAGTCCAGTGAGTCTTAGTGTTAACTTTGCGATGTATCTTTCTCTGCAAATCTGAGAATACACTAACATTGAAGGATATGTTGTCTTGTCTTGAGTTATTATGAATTTACATTAGTGTTGTATAATTTATAAGGATAATTAATAAAAAGGGAATGTTATACCATATGTGTTCTCTCTAAATTCTATCTCCATTGTTATGTGTTGGATATCTTGATGTTGTGTAAGCAAGATTTATGCAATTTAATGCAACTAGGATATGTTGTATATCAGTTTACTATTTCTTTTAATTCAATAAATTAAGTAAATGCTTAATAAGGTGATAGGATTTCTAGTCATATAAGAAGTATATTCATAAGAATGGGGTCTAGGGTTAATTATTGCTATAATTGATTGTAAGGCAATTAATTAGGTCAAAATTACTAGGTAGACTCTAGATACCAATGGATATGGCACTGACCATTTATTTAGTTGCATGTTGAAGAAATCATGGAGTTGCATGAAGCAAAAATTTAAAATAAAAATAAAATTTTACTTTCATGTATGAAGAGTTAATTTCCTAGTTAACACTTATTTGCAACAATTCATTGTATGTCATTATTAGCTGCTACTGTCAAGGATTATTTGTAAAGTATAGAAGAATTGTAACCATTATTTGCTGTATGGGATGAAAGTCAAATAGAAAGATGATGCTTTAAGCATATGTTGAAGTTAAGAATTATAAACTAATTATATATTCATATACCCCTCAGGTGCACCTACCTTGGTTTTGCAGAACCTAAAGAGTAGAGAATCCCTGTGATTATGTTGAAGTTGGATCTAGATCTAAAGATTCCTTAGTTGAATATAGGAGGTTTCTAACCCTTAGAACATGTTTTATTTTCACAATCCTCATATCATGTAATTTTTTGCTTGGTAGTTTTGAAACCCCAAAAAAATGATGACTCTGTTGGGGAGTTGTCCAACACATGTTGTTGTGTAAAATGTACTATGGTCTCTAGTGCTATTATTATACGTCTATCTTCAATTTCATTAAAATATTTCCTATGTTTGTATTAGACATTTATTTGAAAAACCTTGAGAATTTACAAAATTTCCAATACCACAAGAGCACATTGACATATACCATCCTTGCAAAGTGTCTTATCTACCAAACATACTTGTAGTTCCAAAAGTCTTTTTGATTGGCCCCTTTGTGTGCTAGATCTACTTTATCTTTTCCTGTGACATTTTTCTCAATTCCCAAAGCCATTTCATATTATATTTTCTCTAGAATAAGGTGGTAACTTGATCAAGGTTTTGAAGGTAGTTCTTATTTAGAAGTGATCCTACAAATGATTGTCAAGAGAAAAACTACATGAGCCTTTACAAGGGCCAATCTAGAAGTACCATTATATACTAATTTACCTCAAGGGGGTAGGAAGAACCAAAAAAAGAAAGAAAGTAGATCCAAGTTCTACTTGGAAACCCATAGGTAGTGTGTTAGTGAACTACCAATACTAGAAACTAGACTGTTAGGAGAAATGTTTAACACCCCATCAAAAGGAGAATGAATATATCATGATAATAATGTGTCTTTGGTGGTGGATGTGCTTTGTATACTAGATGTGATAAAAGAAATGAATCATAGAATGGGATATAGGAATGCTATGGACAATATTTTCAATCCTAGGCAAGTTACCTATATAGAAACAAACCTCATAGATCTTAATGATCCAGTTGGTTTAGAAGAAACTTCTATAGACCCAAAAGAGGTGTATTTAGAGATTGAAGTCCTTAAAAAATGGGTTTTAGAAGAGGATGACAAACGTATTCATTTGGAGAAGGAAAATGAGTGAGTCACCATGAATGCTCTTATTGAGAGAGATAACTTCCTTAGAAAGATGACTACTTTGAAAGAGAAGAACATGAAACTAGAAGAAAAAACTTCTGTTCTGCATGTTGATTTCTTTGGAGATATAGAAATTCTAAGGTCCAAGGTTTAGGAACAAGAAAAACTCCTAAATCAGAGACAATAACCTATCATATCTCAAGTCCAACCCTATAAACCTATTCAGCCATACCTCATAGATTTGACTGCAAAACCTACTAATAAAGGAAAACAAAAGGTTGTAGGGATTCAAATAAATGAACCTCAAGCTATCCCAAAAAAATTTGCAAATTCTCCTATGTATAAATTAGATTTGGATTTAGAAAAGGCTAGAAAGGAGAGGGAAAATTTAGCAAAGGAGCTTGAGAAAGTTGAGAATGAAGCACAAAAAATAGAAACTAGAAGGGAAATCCAATTTATTAAGCCCAATTCTATTTTTAGCTTCGTTGCCTAATATGTCCACTCACCATAACTTCTATTCCCACTTGTGGACCAATAGTCCTAAGCCAAAATGTGTCTCAGTTAGCTCCTACACCATCCTCCACCACCAGTACTTAGATTCGCACTGTTCAATTACAATAGCCTCAAAGCATTGTCCAAAACCAAACAAATGCAACGAGCACATCCAATGTTGTTGGTTTTTAGAAGAAACCCATATACATGGAGAAATATAGAAAGATGTTATTTCTAGGTATCCCTAGTTTCCCACATCATATATTCTTTGACCTTAGAGATAAGATTGTGAAGTTTTCAAGAAACAATGCTATCATTGGTGAAGAACACTTAAGGATATTTGTATACATGCTCAACGATTTTGATATAGAGTATGAAGATGTGGTCATGAAGTTGTTTGTGCATTCATTGAATGAATATGCAAGGGAATGGTTTAGGAGATTGCTAGATGAAAACATTAGTTCATGGAATGACTAGAAAAAGTTATTTAAAGAATAATATAGAGATAATACTAATGCTGGTTTCATGTTGAATGATTTCAACAACATAAAAAAGAGTGCTAATGAGTCCACTTTTGATTTTAATCTGAGATTTCAAAAGGGAATGTATAAGCTCTTCCAAGTGATGAGACTCAATGAAGATGTATGCCTTACTACCTATTTTAATGCTTTTGATAGCAATATGGCATACACATTAAGGGAAAAGGATCCTAAAACCTTAAGAGATTCTTACAATATGGTAGTTAATATTGAAAACAATAGAAAGGCATCTGGTAAGTTAGGAAGAAGAGATGACCCCAAATTGTTCAACCTAAGGAACTATTGAGAATATAAGAGGAGTAACTGAGAGGGGCAGGGTGAATCAATTACTACAAAAATAAATCCTAGATCCCTTAGGTGTCAATCAAAACATAAACTCTGATTAAACTATATTATGTTGTAACTTGAAAACCACACATGCACTCAATTTACAGTAGCAAATACTATAACTTGGCAAATACTTAAAATCATCTTTGACTTTACAATAACTTAATATATTGATCTTAATGTGGTTAATATTAAGTTTAACTTAGCTGCATACACATAAAATAAATAACATGAAAAGAAGTGACACCAAGATTTAACGTGGACACCCAATTTGGGAAAAACCACCAATTAAAACTAGTTACTAATTTTCACTCTTTTGAAGTGAGCCTTGTTAGGAGCCAACCCTGTCAAAGATTAAAAAAAACACTGTTAGGTGTGACCCTATTAGAGTATTAATCACCTTGTCAGGAGTGGCCTTGTTAGAGGTCTTTAAGACACTTCAAATAGAAATGCCACCTTATTAGAGGATTTACAAATAGCTATTAAGCCAAATCTATTAAGAGATTTAGATCAATGCTACAATAGTTAGAGAGTAACAATGGAATGACCTAATTTTTGATGCAACTAAATTGCTGATTATAGATCTCAATTCTAGCTTGTATACTTGATCCTTCCTAATCAAATGTATCTTTGTAACTCAATAAGGATATTCTACTTATCCTTCTAATTTGCTTCCTCTAAGCATCATCAAATCTTTTGTTATGTTCCACACATTCAATCCTCAACTTGGCCTTATATTAATATCTTACACATTGTCAAGTCAGCTTAAATATAACTTAGAATACTTAATGTTCATTTCTTTAGTCAGCTAGAACCAATAATTAAATCAATATGCCAAAACACAAAAATCCTTTATTAGCTGACCATCTTTAGTAGACACTAACTCAGAAATGATTTTCTTGTGTTAATCAAGTGAACTTAGTTTACACTGCATATTCACAAAGTTCCTTTGGTAACCAAGTGAGCTTGGTTAACACTAGTTCCATCCAACATTTTCTTCATTAAGTGATCTACGTTAACACTCAACTTCTGTAAAATTTCCTTTGACGATCGAGTGAACTTGGTAGACACTATCTTTTCAACTTAGCAAACTCTGAAATGCTCAGTAGACAAAGTAAACTGTCTTCATTGCTTGAGTGAGCTCGACATAGACTGACTGGTAATGATATGACATTTTGTGTAACATAAAAGACAATACACAAGTAATCAATTGTTTTCAACAATCTTTTTCTTTGGCATTGATGGCAATACAAAACGTCATAACACAATGAAATTTTTAGAGCAAGAATAAAGTAAGGAAAATATCCTTAGTTTCATTCTAATTCTCATCTAAGAGAACTCCCTCTATCAGTGTAAAATTCCTTTGCCTTACGTTTCTCACATTGTTAGCAATACTTTGTCTACAACATCTTCTTCTGATAGCAACTTTCCTTCTTTGATATCAGACCGAGTTCTCCCTCTTTGACATTGCTAGAAGTAATAAAATTTTTGTGAGATTAAAACAAACTTCTCCCTCTTTGACATCTCATGCCAAAGGTAATATTTAGTGAATATCAATGTACCCCATGTATTGATTCATTTGCAATGTGCCTTGTCAATACTACATCAACTGTCTGATCTTCAACATGCCTTGGTTGATGTATCAATAAATTGCATTTAGTGAGCTTTAGATAAGGGAATGATCCCTAACTTACCTCTTAGATACAAAATTGCATCCTTAGGTAATGACTTAGTGAATATGTCTGTAATATGTTCTTTAGTATTCACAAATTCCAATCTTACCTCTTTATCTTGTACCAATTCTCTCAAAAAACAATATTTTATAGCAATGTGCTTGGTTTTGGTATGCATCATAGGATTCATTGATATATTAATTACATTGGTATCATCACAAAAGATAACCACTAGATCCTTGATTTATACCTTCATACCTACCAACAATTGCTTGAACCAAACAACATTGGAATAATTAACTATTTTTTCCTTATATTCTGCTTCTTTTGTGGACTGAGAAATACAATTCTACTTCTTTCTTGTCCAATACACTAGTCTTTTACCAAGAAAGAATGTTCCACCACTGGTGCTCTTTCTGTCATCAAAACTTCTTACCCAATTAGCATCTGTGAATTCTTTCAAATCCAAATTGCCTCCTTTTTTTTACAATAAACCATAATCTTTAGTACCTTTTAGATATCTCATGATTCTCTTGATTTCCATCATGTGATTTTCTTTGGGATTTATTGAAAATCTTGCCACCATATCAACTACTAATGCAATATTAGGCTTTGTGTCACTGCGTACTATAATTTTACAATCATTGATCTGTATGTGGTTTGATCTACCTCTTTGGAATCATCATTTTTGGAAAGCTTATGTCTAGTAGACATAGGTGTTCCAACTGGTCTTGAATCTTCCATTCCAAACTTCTTTAGTATCTCCTTGATATATTTGGATTGAGTAATATAGATGCCATCTTTCTTCTATTGGATCTGTAATCCAACAAAGAATTTTATCTCTCCAAACATGGAAATCTCAAATTATTTACTCATCTCTTTTGAAAATGTCTTGTATTTAAGTCATCATTTCATATAAATAAACTGTCATC
This sequence comes from Cupressus sempervirens, assembly GCA_028749045.1. Classification (NCBI taxonomy): domain Eukaryota; kingdom Viridiplantae; phylum Streptophyta; class Pinopsida; order Cupressales; family Cupressaceae; genus Cupressus; species Cupressus sempervirens. The sequence continues at coordinate 9,046,544 of CM053789.1, read as the reverse complement.
CACAAACAATTTTGCCAACACAATTTTATTATTTGGTCTTTCTTTGATATATACACTATTGTTATCATTTGTTCTTTGGAAACTAATTATTATCAAGTAGTTATGAAGTCTTTCAAACCAAGCTCTAGGAGCTTTCTTGAGACCATGCAATGCTTTGTATAATTTGTAGACCATATCTTTTTTTCTAGGATCCACAAAACACCCAGGTTGTTCTATGTGGACTTCCTTATCAAGGATTCCATTTGAGAATGTAGATTTTACACCCATTTGATAAATTTTAAATCCTTTGTGTTCTACATATGCTAGTAAAGTTCTAACACCTTCTAATTATGCAATAGGAGCAAAAGTTTCACCATAATAAATGCCTTCTTCTTGAGAATAACATTTACAAACTAACCTTTCTTTTTTTCTTGAAACTTTTCCAACTTTATTTAGCTTATTTCTAAAAACCCACTTTATGCCAATTACATTTTTATCCTTGGGTCTAGGAACAAGAGTTCAAGTCTTATTCCTCTCTATATATTCTATCTTTAACATTTTTAGGTTCAAATTCAACGAACAAACATGTACCTTTCAATTTGTTTCTTCTCATTGTTCCATCTAATTTTTCTCCAATGATCTAATTAGGTGCATGGTACCTTCTGACATATCTTTCTAACACAAGTACTTTGGATTTAGAACATGTTCCACTAACTTCTTTATGATCATCTATATCAAGCTCGGGTCCCACTATCTGTGACTTGGGTCCTTCAAATTGGGTTGCACTAGTTGCAACTTGGTAGCTTTTGGAGATTTTGGAGACTCAGGAGGTGAGGCCCCCTAACTTCCAAATAGATTTGGAAATGTATCATGTTCATAGTAAACAAACCTTCTATAATCCTCAGGTTCTTTATTGCTTTCCTCTTCACTCTGTTCTACAAACTCATCTATTCTCATATGTGCACTTTCTATTATTTAATGAGTGGATAAATTCAAATATTTATATGCTTTATATCTACAGGAGTATCCTAGAAATATGCCTTCATCACCTTCGACATCAAATTTACCTTTCCTAGATTCCTTCAAGATATAACATTTTCTACCAAATACTTTCAAGTAACTTACATTAGTTTTATAACCATACCATAGTTCATAAGGAGTTTGATTTGAGTCTTTCTTCAACTGTACTCTATTTAAGGTATGCACTACAGTACTGATTGCTTCCACATCTTGGTGGATTTATTAACAACATCTTCAATGTTGTTTCGGAGAATGCTAAAGGCTCTATATTTAGGGGAAAATTTTTTCCCATGCTTCTTATTTGCCTTGGTTATTTGTCCTCTTGAAAATTCTGGCATTGCTTGTGCCAATGTGGACTCTCTTATTTCCTTCTCCATATTAAGGCAATAATGCCATTTATTTTCAATAATGTAATATAAATATTTTGGCATAGAATTATCAAGTTCAAGTGGGGTGTTCTTGAACTTTGCCATCATGGCATATACTGATTCTTTAATCATATTCTACTCATCTCTACTAAACTTACCAAAATGAATACTTTTCAAAGCAGTTAAGTTTTATTTATCCTTGATATTATCAAAAATATTTTCTAAATCAGATTTAGATGCATGACTTACCACTTTGAATTGGCTTGTGTCCTCTAACTCAGTCTTTTCTTCATCAGAGTTAGGTTGAGCAACATATTTTTTTCTTAATTTCTTCTTCACTAGTCCTTGTTACTTGGTAGCATTCTTCTTTTATTTTATTTGCTCTTGTGTCTTTTGAGTAGTAGCCCTTGTAATGGCTCTTGTTGTTGGAGCAGTAGGCTTAGCAGCGCTTGAGTTGGCTACTTTCTTGCTCTTTGGCTTGGTTGGAGGTTGTATGCTAGCCTTTCTCTTCTTGGTCTCAGGTTTTGCAGGTGCTTCCTCAGCTTGTTCCTCCTTGGCACCTTCTTCCTCAACATCCTAACCCATGCCTTGTGTCAAAGAATGTGGTCTTTGGCCCTATTCTTCTTCTTCTTCTTCATCATCTTCATCATCTTCTTCATCATCTTCATCATCTTCTTCATCATTTTCTACAATAGTTCCTTCTCCAAATCTGGCCTTGAGTTTCTTGACCAATTTGTCCTTCTTTTTCAATGTGGATGCTATTTTTAGTCCCATTTCCACCTTTGATTTTACAGCATCATAATTGCCAAAAGGTTTTGCATTTTTAGCAATCTCTTCTACAAGTAATGCAGTGATTGTTGCTGATGCTTCATCAATGTTTATTTCATACCCTAATGGTCTTAGCCATCTAACTCTTGGCACTGCTGCTTGAATATAAGTATAATCTATATCAACTAGAAATAAAATATCATTATGTGTTGCTCTACTAGGGAAACTAGAATTCTTAGCCTTTGCTTCATAGACTTCTTGAAGTCTACAAAATAGCTAGTCATAATTGTTTCAAAATTGTCTCCCATCTTCTCTATATATTCATTTATTTATACAATAGCTGATCTGTTTTCCTTCCAACCTATCTTTCCAAATGAGGGAAATTCATTCTAAACATAAAAGAATGTACATATTAGAATTGAACCAAAATTACATTGAGCAAATTTTGATCTTCTGATTGCTCCTAAATTCTTCATTATTTCTTGTAGTTGCATCTTTGCTAGATCATATGTATGATCTTTCTTCACAATTTTATATCTTACATCCACTACAATGCATGACACACTTTTTAGTTGGCTTGACTGGTAGAATTTGTGTGAGATGACCCTTACTGCAAATTCTATGAGTGGATCTCTAATGGTTTCTATGGTCATTCCTCTTTTATTTGATTGTGCTCCTGTGTTCTTCTTAATGACTTTCTTGGAGTCACTTCTTAGAGTCTTTGGATGATCTAGGGCTGGATAACCTATGACCCTATGTATTATTCTTTTTGTCAATTTTACAGGCCCTCCTTCCAACCATAAGCATCCATCACAGATTTGTCTCAAAACTATCCTAATCCACCCTGTCTTGAAGACCATGGGAAAATCTAGGGCACATGCAAGTCCCGTTTTCTCAAAAATGTTAAATTCTTCTTTTAAAACTCCATTGTCGCATAGTTTATTATAAGCTTTCCATATCTCCATAGCACCAATTCTTCCAATCTTGCAATTGTAACACTTTCTAACATCTTGAACCATGACTACCTGAGGTGGAATAATGGATAATGCACCAACATGGTCATTTTTGCATGCGACTTCTGGTATGGCCCTAAAATCTAGTTGTTTAACTTCATTTCTAACTAGCTAAACCTCAAATAGTTCCTTATCCTTAGGGTTTTTGGAGCTAGAGGCCATTTTTTGCAAACTAGGGTTTTAGAAATTTTAAAACAGTGCAACTCAGCATTTGAGAAATACCTTAGATCGATGAAACAATGCTTGATTGTAGTTGAAATTTGCACAAAGGCTTCATCTTTGCTTGGAAATCACTTCTTCATTCTGGTTGATCCTAGCTATGTGTTTTAATAATGAAAAATGATCAAAAAATTGACCTTATACCCTTGAATGCATAACATTTAATGCTTAGTGCATATACAACTGTTAACTCGGCCTGTATACAATTTCTGCTTTACTTAGCATTAATGCAATTTCCACTTCATTCGACAGCTATAGGAATTACCCTTACTTGTCTCCAATAGAAATTATCTTTACTCAGTAGCAACTACTCACTCAGCTCCATCTAGTCTTGGCTAACAACTCAGTACACATTATCATTCACTCGACATCTGAAGGTAACTTTTCATACTCAACAACAATATGAAAACTTTGAGGATTTAACTTTGGATTTTCCTTCACAAACTTGCATCTTTATTCATGCTATTTGTATCCTTTGTAGTACTAACTTATCTTGGAACTGATGTATAATGAAGCATTAAATATCAATCTCACATACCTTCTTTTTCTTAGTTTGATGAGGTGTGACCACTTGACCTATTAGGTGAAGTGATCCCTCCATTGGATGCGCTACTTCCATCTCTTCTCTTCCATGTCTTATTCATCTCTCCTCTGATGTGTTCAACATCTACTTTCCATTTTCCTTTGTTGAATTCAAAATTGGGTGCCTTTGACCTTGTTGGGCAATACTTGCTGATGTGACCTGTCTTTAGGTAGCTGAAATAACTGATTTGACTCAACCATCTACTATAGTTACCACTAGAATGTGTTCTTATGTAGTTCTTAGGGATGTGTCCATAGTCTTAATCGTAGTGACAACTTTACCTAGTGTTGTAGTCCTAATTGTAGTGGTGTCCATGAATTTTTGTCTTTGCTAATTTTTTTGGTGACTACATAGGCTTGGATTTTCATTTAAAGGCTCTATGATCATACTCCTTATAGTCATAGTAGTGTCCTTCAAATCTTGGTGTCCTGATGGTTCTAGTTTTGCAGTCATGTGCCTGATGACCTTGCTTATTGCACTTTTGACAGTGACCCATGTTCTTAGGTTTGTCATGCTGATTGGCATTCTTGCTCCTACACACATTAGCCGTATTTCCTTTCTTTCCACAAAAATGACAAGTGGGTTTTGAATTCTTACCTTTGTCACTTCTTTCTTTAGTAGTCTTGGATGATTCTCCTTCTTTAGTGCTGGTATAGCCTAGTCTTGATGTGCAATTATTGGATCTTGGTGATTTTAGTAGTTTCTCAAAGTACTTGATGGCTTCATTGGGCTTGTTGAAGCTCTCTGCAATTTCTCTTTCTCTCCTCAAATCATTTTGCAGTTGTTCATTCAACAACTTTAGTGTGGTTATCTTAATATCTTTGGTATTCAACTCATGATGACCATTCATCATCTGGCTTAGGGTATCCAATTGCATGTTGGATATTCTTGCAAGCTTAATTGACTTGTCTTCTAGTGTGTTAGCTAGGTTTCTCTTGTCATCTTCTATCACAACCTTATCTTCAATAGCTCTCTTCTTCTATTCAGTCACTTCACATAGCATCATGGCTTGTGATTTTTGTTCAATCTTTAGAGTTTTGATTTCTTCTGCTTGAGATTTGTTTTTCTCCATTAGGTCTGCTATTGCTACATCAAACTCCTTTGAGTCTCCATTTGCAAATACTTTAGTGGTGTCAATCTCCTTGTAGTGTGTATCATTCTCATCTATGGCAATGCCTTTTCTTCTTTTTATGGATTTCCTCAGTTCCTCCCTAGCTTCTTCCAAAGAATGGAGAATGAGATGTATTTCAATCTCTTGGTTCTCTACTATCTTCCCAAGCTTGTAGACCTCCAACTCTAGATCTTTTCTCCAAGCTGTAAAGCTCTTCCTGGTGAGAACTTAGCTCTGATGCCAATTGTTGGAATTTACAAGTGGGAAGTATACTTCTGAGAGGGGGGAGGGGGGGGGGGGGGGGGTGTTGGTTGAATCAGAAGTACCAATCTTTAACCAATAGAACTTTTAATATCCATTAACACATGCATAAAACATATTGAAATAACATGAAAGTAAAAGCATGCATGAAAATACTTGACACTAGATATGATCACCTAGAAACCCTCCAAAACAAGAAGGTAAAACTGAGGTGGGGATGAGACACACAACTTACTATTACAATAATAATGTAACCTATCAAGGTTACAATGCTTGACCATGAACCATGATCTGCCTTGTTAAAGGCTTTTACACCCTGTTAAAAGTGTACCTATCTAAAGGATTTACAAAACATTCACTTGGAATGTGAGCTTGTTAAAGGATTTATAAAATGGTTGTTAAACCAACCTAAGTCCATAGGATTACATTCTGCTAATACAATTGTTAGAAAGTATAGTAGAATATTTGACCTGATCACTTGCAATATGATATTGCTGATTCCAAATCGCTATTCAATCCAATCTGATCCTTGCTGATATGATATTAAGCTATTGTAGTGCTAATACTCTATTCTACTAACTGATATTACAATTCCTCTATGCTGCTATGTCACCTTGAATATCCTCCTATCACTTCACACCTTTACTCCTTCTGTTCTTCACTCACTTGCATCATATTCTCCTCTTTGAATTATGTGGCTTCGACCTCCTTAAAATTTTTTTGTGACTTACGGTTAGGTATGAATCTATAGATGAGATTCATCCTTTTTGCCTCTTTAGCATTCCATTTATTTGATTGGTTGCATGTTGATTTCATAGGGAATCAAATAGGTTCGATCTTATCTCTAAGCTTTGAGATCTATCCATTAGCTGGCATGCAAAATGGTTTAAATCTTAGTTTGTGAAGGCACAAAATCTTATGTCAATACTGTGTTACTCAACACTTGATAAAACTATTGCTTGATGCATACTAAAATTCTTTCTGGCTTGACACTTGAATATGCTCGACATCTAATGTTCACTCAACACTTATACTTACTCAGCATCTGAGTGATTTAGTTCTTACCATCATTCTAACTTGACACCTATTGCAACTCGACACTTTTATATCTTATACTCAGTATATGTTGCTAGCTCAGCATGAACTTAGCAAATAGCTTAGGTGTGTTGACACTCAATTATCAAAATCATTCTGAGATCAACAATATGGGCGTGGTGGATGTTGATGATCATGATTCTAGTGTTGATGTTGACATCCCAATTGTTGTTGGCATGGGTTATGATGTTTTCCTTGTTGATCTTGGTGTTGGTGTTGATGTTCTCCTTGCTAGTTGTTGTATAAGCTTTGATCTTGCTTTGGCTATCAAAAGTTCAAATTTGTTTCTTCCTGCTCTTTCTTTTGTTTCTATAAGTCACGTTCATGTTGATATTGACACAAGTTTTGTTTTTATTTTTTGTATTCATTTTAGTGTTTTTTTTTTACCGCTCATCCTGATATGTATTTTTCTCTTGCTGAATTTGTTCTTGGTGTTTCTAATGCTCTCGATATGGAAAGACTAGCTATTAACTAAGATATCCTTAAATCTAATCCAACATTGTATTCCTTTCCATCACCAAGTAATTTTTGAACAAACTCATAGAAAAAAGATTCAATGACATCTAATGAAAACTAAAAACCTTCAATGCAAAGTATTAGTCACTTCTCTTGTAAAAAAAATTCACTAACAACTAGACTCGAAAAGGAAATAGAACTATTGCCCAAGTTGACCAGCTCGCATTCATGCACTTCCAAAACAACACCAAAAGTTCATTTTTATTATTATTTCCTCCATGATTTGCAGAAGATTTTCCATGCACCAGGTATAAATTCTAGTATTCTCCTGAAATAATGGAGGAAATTTCACAAAATAATCTCATGCCTATCATATTATGTTGAGTGGACCTCCAACTTGAAGGTGTTAAAAAATAAAAAGTTGCTATCAAACTTTAGCAAAGACAAATAGCCTTATACATTCTCCTTTACTCTTGTTATTAGAAGCTCTGATACCATGTTGATGTAATGCCTAGAAATAAAGATGAGCAACAATTTGAAAATTATAAAAATGACACAAAAGACACAACAACTTTATCCTTGGAAAACCCTTCCACTTGAAGGGAATAACCCAGTCACTCTAGCAAAGTATTTATTTTATTGATGATAAAAGTGTTCAAGTACAATGATTTTCACTTGATGCAATTTATATAAAGAATAGAGAAACTCTTCATAACACAACTGAAGGTATCTTCATTTTTCAAATTAAAGAAACTCTTCATATTTCCATACTCATGTCCTTTCGCATGACGCATGACAAGTATTTTTATATAGTATCATTCTGAATATTATTACGAATGTCTTGTTTAGCTGAAGATGACCATAATGGTCATAACTATCATATTTCTATTTCAAAAAATTAGAGATAAAGATCTCTATCACAACCACAATCTTCAAAAAATATAATAAGGTAGTTAAATTCATTTGCTAGGGATCCCTTGCCCTTGATATTTGAAAAATAGGACTTAATATCATGGTCAAGAGTGCAATTATAGGCTTTAGAACAAAATAAAAGTTTTAAACACCTCCTTTCGACAATTCTTCCAATACACCTATTAGGCTATATAGAATAAAAATTGGTTTCCTATCACTTCATTATGGTGGATTTCTAGACATGACTAAAATAGTTTCATGTATCCAAACTAACACTAGTTTCCAAATCATAGAGATTGGCACATAGGAGGAAGCTAATTGAGGATGATAATACTGGCTCCTTATTTGCTAAGATTTTGCATTAAACTAATTCTCCTACCTATAATATCAAGGTAAACTTGTGCATATACATCAATATGAATGTAGTCCACACTTTACTATGGCAATTTAAGAACAATTATGTGTCCTATTCACATTTTCCAAGGTCGTATTGATAGACCTCCAGACCATGAGTTGTTGTTTCTTTTTTAGGCTTTGCAGGTTTAGTTTGGCTTTGTGCTTTCCATTTAAATTCCTAAAAAAATCAACAAGGACTCTTGACAAAGTTGTAATTTAGAATCCCTATTCTGAAGCTTGGACATTTTGTAGGGCCAAAGGATGTTGTTTTAAAGTTGATGGCATTCATTTTAAACTCGCTAGATTTGTTTTTACTACAAGTCTTCATGGGCATATCAACAAGAATCTCTATATACCCCACTAATATATTTGCCTATGGAATTGCATTTGTCTAAGGCACTTATCAAATGATACTTTTACCTACTTACTATCAAGGCACACACTTATCTAATCAAATGTTTTTCAAAATCTTTAGCTGATGTGAAGCAGATGCAATATCTTTTTAAAGTGTCTGATGGACAATTCATAAGATTTTAACAGGAATGATTACAATGAGACAATGTTGCATGTTTGTGGCTTTTTTTTTTCTGAAATTCTATCCCTCTAATATGATGTAGAGCCTCTTGAGAGATTGGTGAAATATCACCTTTAGTCTACTTCATTAATTGCATCATGTAATTATAAGCTTCCCGTATTTCACAAAGTAAAATTAGTAGGTGCACACCTGGCTTCTAGTTGGAGCTTTGAAGAGCATGAGGGCTTGTGTAGGCCTGTGTGAGACGTAGACTTGACTGTGGGCATCCATTGTGGTTGTTGGAATGACACTAAGGATGAAGCTATATTATTTTGAAGGAAAATATACACTGGTTATGAGTTGGACAAAAAATGATTTTTTAATCTTCACTGTATGAATGACTTGCAAGTGGTAGTCAGCTCAGGTTTGGACATGAACAAAAATAAGAGTGCATCAGTAGTCATGGGAAAATAAAATGCAAGTTAATGTTACTATATTCTTATTTGTTACTGTATATGTTACTTTAGTATGTTAGAAACACTAAATTAAAACAATCAAAAGCATTTGCATACTAATTTAACATAACTTCATGAGAGACAAAGCGAAGTCCTCAAATGAGAATATGAGCCATGGATAGGCTCTCTCAATGAGGATGATCACTTGATGTAGAGGTGTGTCTAATAGCTAAGATGGCTTGATTATGTATGTATGCTCAAATGCTCAAATGGGCTTCAATGGACAATTTTTGATAGATTTTGGTGAATGGATTTGATGTAAAAATGACTTCTCAAAATGGCATTATGGCTTTACTTTCTAGATTGTGTTGTTTTTGCAAAGGGGAAGGATCCAATTTATAGGCAAGAGGCTTGAGGGATGGAGGGCTAAGATGGAAGGAACGGAGAAAGCTTATGGAGAGCTCAGATTGAATGAGAGGAGAGCACATGGATTGTGCTTCCTTACAACCAATCAGGGAGTGACACATGTCACAAGGTGAGAGGATGGAGGAAAGGGCAATGATGAGTCAACAAAGGAGGCTCAAGGGATAATATCTTCATAAAGACCCTTCATAAGTGCTTTGTAAGAGCATTGAAGGAGAGTGTAAGAGATATTTGAGGGTCATTTATGTTGGTGGGTGAAGAATTTCGACTTGGGTTGGATTAGGAAGGTTTTAAGCTTGCTTAGGATTGTGCAAATGATTAGAGGATGGATTAGGATGGTTTAGGATTAGCTTAGGGATAGGCAAGTGGATGGCAATAAATGAGGGTGGGTGAAGGAGGAGATATTTGTTAACTTTGGCTTGGGTTAGCAAGTCTTAACCCATGTTTAGAGAATGTGACAAGGTTAGGAGGGGATTAGGATTAGGATTAAAGATAAGGATTGACATCTTCTAGAAGAGTCTAGGCTTTCGATGAGGATCAAGACTTTCTAGAAGAGTCTAGAACTTCCTAGGATGAGGATAAAATTTTTTTTTAGAAAATAAATAAAGTTTTATTTATTTCAAGGGTTTTGGTTGAGGAGATATTTATTAAAACATTTTTAATAAACATGAGGATTAATATTTAATCTTAATTAAATATTTTGAGTTGGGATTAGGGGTAGGAAATGATGGGATTAGCCTTTAATCAAAATTTAAGAAGGATTAGAAGATTTTGGAAGAGGTTAGTGGTCTTAAGGAAATTGGCCAAGTTTTGGGCAAAAAAAAATATTTATTTATTTTGAGATTTTTGGTCAATTTATTAATTAAATTATTAATAAATAAAGAAATAATGTTTAAATAAGATTTAAACATTTTTGGGAGGTATTCCTTAATTAAATATTTTTAATTAAGATAAAGGGATTTAATGGCATAAAAAATTAAATAAATAAATAAATAAATAATTAATTAATAAATGATGATGTCATTAGGGACTTTTTTTAGAAAATAAAAATATTTTATTTTCTAAAGGATTTTTAGGTGTCTATAGTTACAACTTAAAATAAAGTGGTGGAAGATAACTTGATGCCAGGTTCTGCTTTTGTGAGGTAGAGCAGATGTGGACAAGCATGGACACGTCATATCTGGCAGAGGTACCATGTTGTGAGTTGTATCTGGCATCCAACTCATATCAAAATACAATATTGAAGTAGAGATGCAAGTGAATAAGCTATGTGAAATCATATTCTCCATTGGAGGTAGATGTTGTTGGCTTTGATGTGTGTAGGTTCGTATTTGGGAGATCCTACATCTGCACAAGGAATGTATTCTCTGCAAGGAAGGAAAACATGTCAATTGTAGGATTAGTGAAAGTCAATCAAGTTGATAAACTTAAATATACTAGAGAAATTTTTGTTTTTATTCTTGAATAATTACTAAGGAGAGTTGGTGGAATCAGAGACTTCACAAATCAAGTGTAGCCAAGAGAAAAAATTATCAACTAGAAGGGCCATTGCAATTGTTCAAGCTATTTCAAGAACCAAGAGGTCTGCCAACAAGAGATAATTAGAACACAAAAAATGACTATTGTTTGATAACCTTGTCATACTATTTGGTTAGCAATTAAGTAGCTTAGTTGTCCAATTCAAAAGTTCAATTTCCTAAGGGATGAGTAAATATTTGGAAAAAAATAGTAATTTTGCATTAAAAGAACTTTGTGGGTTGGGTGTAGGAATGTGTGAATGCATGCGTATATTAATTTTTTTTTGAAAATTTAGAGGAATAAATTTTTATCTTTAAAAGACAAAAAAATTAAGAATACTTGGGATCATACTGATCAGAGAAGGTTGGGACATAAGGTTGCAGTTGGATGAAATAGTAGTTTTAGAAAATGAAATAATTGACAATGTCTAGGTGTTTCCTAAAAATTTGAATCTGATATATTAAATGGACCTAGCCTAGACTCAGGATGATTTAGCGAACTTGCCTAATATTTTTGATTGTGGCAAAAACTTCATGGTTAATTAGCACTCTTTAGTGTAATTGTATTGGGATTGGTTTAATGTTAGGAAGCCTTAGTAAGCAGGGGCAAGCCCTAACAGTGATAATTGATAAGGGGTGGTACATTTTGTAGAATTTGATGAAAGCCAACTTCACAATGTGCCAAGATCACCTACATGCAAATAACCTATCAAAGAGAAAACAAAGGAGGAAGGAGAAAGAGCTTGGACAAAACTAAACGGACTTGAGAGAAAAATATTCTAACAAAGAAAAATAATTTTCAATACAATATTCTCAATGCTAATATGTTATGAAATACAATGAGAGAGCCCAAATATAAAGGCCTCAAGGAAGCTTCTAGAAGAAGCTAGGAGATAAGAACGACAACTAAGAATATGTCCACAAAAACTGGATTACCCTCCAAGTAGTTGAGAGGATACGTATGACAAGCTGACATCAGCACTGCATCAGCACTCTTGTAAGGTCTTCAGGGTCTTTTTTGGACCTATCTTCAATTTTTTACTCATATCGTGAGCATACAGAGGTTATTTTTTATCCAAAAGAAGCACCAGAAAGTTGGTTTTGAGACAGAGACATTGGTGTAGGTATTTTTCAATTTTGATGCAATTTTGTTTCTTATTTTTGTAGTTGAAGTCAGATGTTGTATTTTTCACTCTGGCAAGCATATCTTGTGCATCCCATTTCTATTTTTTGAAAACATTATATTCTTGGAAAGCTGTTTCTATCTACTTTTCAAAAATGCTATCATTTCCTTCAAATTTTTCCTATGCTCTTTCTATAATGCTTTTGGATTTTTTTCTCTATGGTGGATATCTTGGGTGTTCTAGGTCCGAGGATTGTTTTCATGGCATGAGACCCTTTGTTTTGGGTTGTACTATCTATTGTATCAGCTTTTTCCCCTTTCTAATCATTGCTTATATCATTTGTAAGCATCTTTATGCAAACACATTGAGATAAAGTGCCACTCTTGCATTTTCAGGTTCATGAATTTGTTTTGAGATAGTTGTAGTCACACTATTTTATAAAGTGCCATGAGGGGGATTGTTGTTTGCCACTTTTGTACCCTCTTCCTTTTTGCTCCATGATGTGCTGGTGACACATGCCTTTATAGGTGTTTGTACCTCTTACTCTCTCTCTCGTTGTTCTTTGTTCTTTCTGTAGAGTCCTTGGGCCTACTTTCTTAGTTTCTTATCACCTCACCCTATTTGCATTAAGGGGGGATTATATTGTTGTTTCTACTACTGCCTTGGTTCGATGGCTTGTTAGAGTGAGCTATGTATTTAGTACTTGATCCTATATACTAGGAAATTGTAATGGTTGCCTACCTATGCATTTTGGTTAGATGGATCATCTACCATATAGACACTCTCGGTTCATGTCTTCTATTTCCATGGAGGTTCTTTAGATCAGTAGCTTCATTTTGATAGAGTTTGTGGCTTCTTCATGCTTTAGTGATGCTCTTCATGATTTTCTTGTTCCTATTTTTTGGGACATTCCTCTAGTTAGAGGCTTCTTTAGGCCTTCACTAGATTTTTAGCTATCTCTTTTCGGAGAGGAGTTTTTCCCATTGGGTTCTCTCCTTTGTCTTCAGTTTACAGAGATTGCATTGCATTTCTTATGCACTTGTTCATGGTTACCTAGAATGGATTTGTTGCCCGAACCCATTCCACATTTCATCTTAGCTATTGTGAGCTTAAGTCCATTCCCCTAAGTCGCACTTAAAGGGGGGTGTTAGAGTAAATAATTATTTATTTATTATTTATGCTATTACTTAAGTTTACTTAGGTTACATGCATTAGACATTAGTTGTCACCTAGGAGTTAGCATAGGTTTACATGTTGACTTGTTGACAACATGTGTTGTCAACAAGTCAACATGTAAACCTATGCTAACTCCTAGGTGACAACTAATGTCTAATGCATGTAACCTAAGTAAACTTAAGTAATAGCATAAATAATAAATAAATAATTATTTACTCTAACACATTTCACTAGTTTTAATCCCGTTACTTCACCTCTACCAACAATTTTCGATGCAAAGTTCCATGTGGATCATTTAATGTCATAAAAATGGGATATTTTTATTGTTTCTATGGGGGATATGTTGTGATATCCCTCTCAAAATAAGATCTATATAATTAAAGTATTAATGAATTAAAAAAATACAAAATCAATAATAATATAATATTAGCAATGATATAATTATAACATTATAATAATGCTATGATATCACATATAATAATATTATAAATATGAAAATGAATCAAAGGATAATTAAATATTATTCTATAAAACAAATAAATATAATTTTATATAATGATTAATTAATAATCAAAATATAAATTGATATACATATATAATATGCATTAATATTAATAAAAATAACATGATAATAATAATATAATAAATTAATCAAATGAAGAAACCTTTTTTATTACAAAGTATATAGAGGAATATTGAACCTAAGAGATAGACATTCAGAAATAAGGAGGAAAATATATAAAACTAGCTTGCAAAAAGTCTAACGAAAACATATAAATAAATAAATAAAGGTCCCGAAAAGGGACATTACATGTCATCATTTTTGGTTTATTATTAAAAATATAATTTGATTTTCTTAAAAAAAAGATATTCAATAAGAAATGATGGAAGTGCGAATGGCATATATATTTTAAATTTTTTTTGCATTATTGCAATGGCTAGTGATTTTTCCTTAGTTATCAGATTCGTCAGATCTTGATCTAGATTTGTATCTGATCCTTGAGGATCCAAGCAGGGTCCCTAATTCTACTTGTGGATCCATCAAGGATCCCAACCACAACCTGAGGATCCACAAGAAGAATCAAGGATCTAGCTCGGATCGTCAAGGATCCAAGTCACAGCTTGAGCATCCTCAAGGATCATAATTTCATTTTGTAATTCAGTAATTCAATGTGAATGCGTTGATTTTATTTATAATTGAAATGAATCAACAACTAAGAATTTTTTATTAAGTTAGTAGCAAGCTTTGTATTACATAACACACTTTTCTACTCAAAGCATGAAGGGTATACCTATTTGATCCATTAAGATCCTTCAAAGCTAGGCTAAAGATTTGTAGTTTTGCCTCCAGATCACTAAACTTTGTCATGTGTTTGTAGGGTTATTCAAAACATGTTTTTTCTTATTTCATAAGATAATCTTAGACCAAGTTATTGATTAAGGTTTTCTTGTCTATTTTCTCATTGGAATATGTCTTCTAGTCTCACTTTCTATATAATGTTTCTTGACTTGTCTATAAAATATGGTGATTCTTTTTATGTAAGTTGCTAGTTCGAACTCTAGTATGAATGCAGGTTCAAGATTCAATTCAAAATTTGTGTAATTGTTTTTGGGCTTGGGTTTAGCTATGTTTTGGGTTCATCCATAAAAAAACATATTTTTTTTGAAAATATGTATGTGAGTGTATGCAACAAAAAATAAATCCATACTTGAATATGCTAATAGTAAAGGAACATAGCAAAATACACCACCAAATCTATGTTTCATTTCAATAGGACATTAATTGCATCATCTAGCCATACATAGGACTTATACACTTGCTTGGTCACATGCATGAAAGATATTTCCATATCAAGGGGATAGTTTGAGAATGAAAGGAATTGTCAAAAGATAAGTGCAGTTATATGAGTTTTTTATTTTGTATTGGTTAGGGCATTTCTGACCCAACTATATCAAAATTTGAGATACAAATTAATTTGAAGTACTAGATTCATAGATATCATATCTTTTTAAAGACATTCCTCTATAATTATCTAGAGGTCACTTATTGTCAATTTGTATTTCCTTTATAAGAAAGTTTTCATTTTCATACACAAATGCATAAATGACATATAGACATTTTTTTGGTATTTTTACTGGTACAATAGGGTTGGGAGGACAAAAAACACTTTTAAAATGTCTAAAAAAACATTTTGAGACCAAATTCAACCCAGGTCTAGATATTAAATTCTTGAAAGTTAGCTGCAAATTCTGCCCAAGTTTCTCTGATAGAATTTGCAAAAAATTTGTAGCTTTGCAAGAGAATTTGGAGAAAATTTGACAAGGGCCAGACTTTATACAGAATTGAACTAGACTTTGAGGGTTGCTAGAGAGAATTTGGTAACTTAGATAAATTTCATTGTAGTCCACACTTAACAATAGCATTATGTAGTTCCATGAAATGCACACCTTAGAAACTTTGTACACATCATAAAGAATAAACATATCTATGTAGCTTGTTGAGAACACATTAAAAAACTACATTTTTCATAGTGGAGTTTTTCACTAGTCATTGGTTCCAGAATTATTTTCTATCCATTTTTTTGAGTTCTGTTAAAAATATCATTACATGTTCTATCTAGTTACTCATTTTTATTCAACTTGTGATTATTTGTGGGTTTTGCAAAATACTGCAATTATTTACAACTATGACTCTAACAATGCCACTTGCACTTGCATTATCATGCTCATACAGACTTAAAAAACTACTTAGATAAAGATGTGGTAGTGAGTTCTTCATCAAATGCCATGGAGTTGTCATTATAGAAAATCTAAGCTAGGAAAAGCTTCAATTATACTTTTGGAACACACCACGATGTACATCATAGCATTATTCAATTGTGTAGTTTTGCAATCAGATACTTGAAAATCTGCATTCATATTGCATTCTCTCATCCTAATGATGGATCATGGGGTGTGATTCAAAAAGTTGATGCTAAAAAAGTATATTCACAATAAAATCTAGAAACAAAACCTACATTTCAAATGGATTATAGAAATTTGATAATATTAATCTTCTTTTCAGTGACAATCTTTTTACGTAATAAAACACCAAATTTCCAATAGTTATATCAATAAATAAATAAAAAATCCATTCTCAAACATCCCACTTAGTACTCCATCTATACAAATTCAAATAAGGGGACTTTACTTTATCATAAACCCTTCATTTTTTATTTTTTATTTATTTTTGACATGGACGTTTATGGTAGGCAAGGGATGGTAACACAATAGATCAAGGAGGGGAGTTTTGTCCCCATCCCAGCATTCCCAAAATGTCCTCTAATAGAGACACACTAGTTTAGCCATGGGAAAAGCATCCTAGAATAAACTGGTTAAGTTGATTTTTAATATTCATTCAAAAGGTAGGAGTTCATGTGACTTAAATGAGTTCTCTATTGTCACTTTTACCTGATTTTTCTTTTATTCATAAACTTAAATTTGTTGTGTAAATTTCATTCAAATATCCTATATGTGTCAAATTCATCAGTGGTCTTGTTCTTTTTATTATATATGTTTAGAAAGAAGACATACTAATAGAATGCCAGTTACTGGTAGTTACAATAGAAGATGCCAAAATGAACTCCAGCCTGGGCCCTAATAAATTTATTTGCATGAAAAAATATCTCTAGATTGAATGAATATAAAGTAATTGAAAATTTTTTATCTGGAGAGTTTAATGCATCTTTCTTCAAACTTCCATTGAGTGACTTATTTCTATTTTTCATTACTTTTGATACATTGGTTTCCTAAAAAATAAGTCAAATAAACAGATCCAACATTACATCCTTTTGCAAATAGGCCTTGTATTGTCTTCCAGGATAGAGGAAATAGTTGAAGTTGTTGATTATGAAGATGAAGTTGAAGTTATCACCTCTCATCAATTTTCCAAGTTAGGTAGATTTAATTTAAGATTCCAGGATTTTGTTCATAGTGATACATTTTAGTGTATAATTCCAGATATTCTCTAGAATTGAAGAAACATTAATGCTATCATCTTCAAAATTTTCCATTGAATGAATATGAATAAATACTGTACCTTTGAATATTTTACAAGTGAGAATTTTCTTCCACAATTGAAAATTAATCATTGAGCATCTTGGACAATTATAATGCAAGTTGTTGAATCCAAGTGGAGTAGCTTGAAATGTCATGGTACTAAAATCTCTCCTATTTCCAATAAAAAGACAAAATCTTCTAGATGTAGATGAAATAAAAATATTTAAATTTTTACTTTCAGTATTGGTATCAATGCTGGAAGAACTAGAGCCATCCCCAACTAAAAAGGGCATGATTTGGAAATATTAAGATTATACCCATGAACAGATGTAGTCACAAGAAGAGTGTAACTAAGATTAAACATTAATGCAAAGAGGGAGCTGGTATGTGCCCTATATTGAGCAGCATATGAGTTTGTAACATAATCTCTCAAAACAATAATGTGATGAATGATGCAATGAATTAGTGACCATAAGTATCTGAGATTCGAAAGCCACATAATTGCAATAGGTGGAACACGTGATATGTGAGGATGAATTGTGATACAAGGTGGAAGTGTTGTGATGAGACCCAGTCCACAATAATAAAGTGTTAACCATGTACAGGTATGTTGGTTTATGACTTGTTGTTGGATAACTTGACTCATTTAGCCTTTTTGTTGATCACTGTCAATGAGACTTGTGTGTGTGTGTGTGTGCTATCCTAAATTATGTGCCAACAATGTGTTTTCAAGGGACCCAAGATGAAAATGAAAACTAAATGAATGGAACTATCTATCACTTATTTTTGTAAAGAGATGCAAATTAACTATAATCATAGAGCATTTAAATAAAAAGTGACCATGTACAACCACCACTAGCTCAGCTATGGTGGTATGAATACTATGGCATGCTAAGAAGTACCATCAAACATGAACAATCTACACAAAAAATATGACAACTACTAGAAAACAAAAGTTATAGCCATAGAAAAATAAAAATAGGCACCCAAATAGTCAAATGTAAGATGAAAGTACTCACTTAAGATATCAAATAAAATTGGTCAAGGTACACATGGCTTTCCAAATGAGAGGAGGCACTTACAAGTTGACACCAATAATGCATGAAATTAGAGGATCACTAGAGTTAAATAGTGAAAAACCACAGGAAAATAAAATATCATGAAGTCATCCTGGTACCTCTAGTCAAGTACATCATGTAGGTACTAGAAGTGCATAATAGTAGAAAAACCCATTATTTGTGGACCAGGCATGGTGACAGTTATGTGTAATGGTGTCAAGTTTGTTCAATTCTTCCTAGAAGCAACTATTGTAGAAGTTAGATAACAAAGCATGAGCTGTTTTTGTGATGATTTAGCAGTAGATTCTATTTGTTGATGTGTGTCAGTGGGAATCAAGTTGATTGAGTGTTAGAGCCAAGGGCCAAGTGTATGTGGTATTGGTGCAGTGGGATGCAGAGAGTAGACGTATGATAAGTGTAGACACCTAAATCTGATTACATTACTTCGATAATCCTATTTAGTTATCTCTAAAGGCATCATTAATTAAATCCTTATTTAGTTAATCCTTTTCCATCCCCTAGCTGATTAATTTAGTTAATCATCTATAGATCTAATTGATAAATCAAATAACCTATTATTTATCAATTAAATCCTATTCTCCTATCTAATTCCAAATCCCAAATTTATTAAATTCACTTTAATAAATAAAAACCCTCAAATCTAATAACCCCTAATCTATCCTTAATCCTCCATTTAGCCTAATCCACCCTATCCACCCATACTAACCTAGCTTAGCCACTAACTCACCCACCCTCATGAATGCCATCCACTTGCATATCTCTAACAAGCCTAATCTAATCCTAAATCACCTCTAATCCCCCCCTAACCTTGTCACATTCCCTAAGTAAGCTTAAGACTTTCCTAAGCCAAGCAAAGTCAACAATCTCAACTCCCTTCAAAATATCCCAACCACCAAGCTTTCATTGCTCTTACAAGGCCATAAAGACTCTTACAAGCCCATTCATTTCTCTTACAAGCAATTTATGAGGGTCTTTAAGGCTTTGAGCCTGCTTTGTTGACTCATCCTTACCCTTTTCTCCACCCAATGACCCTGCAACATGTGTCACTCCTTGATTAGTGCTAAATAAGCACAATCCATGTGCTCCCCTTTGAGTGCATCCTAGCCCTCCTTAAGCTTTGATCTCTCCTTTCATCTTGACCCTCCATCCCTCAAGCCCTTGGCCTATAAATTGAATCCCCTCCCAAGCCATTTCATCACAATCCTTGAGCTAAAGTTATAATGCCATTTTAAGAGCAAGTTTTACAACAAAGCCATCATCCACACCCAAATCCAAATCCTCCATTGAAGCCATTTTGAGCATTTGAGCATACATACCAAAACCTATCAAATAGACTCATCCCTAAAACAAGAGAACAATCTCATTGAGAGAGCCCCTTAATGGCTCACATTCTCATTTGAGTTGTTTCCTCTTTGTCTCACTTTATGTTATGTTTAACAAGTTTCTAAATTCTTTTGATTTCTTAGTTTAGTATTTCTTGCATGCTTATTTCTCATATACATGTTGGCATGCCCGGTGGGACCCTGCAAGGGTCATTTTAACCTTCATTTATGCTAGTTGTACATGTTTATTTCTCATTTTCATGTTTTTGTTAACCATGCAAAACTAACATTAATGGCAATATCTTTTGTTTGTGTTATCTTTTGATTTTTCTTGCAGGGCCACTTTGAATGCCTCAAGAACGTGCTCCTAACCCTATCATCAATTTTCACCCAGCAAATGGTCAAAAACACAATACTTTTTGCATCCTTGCGACCCCAAGAATTCTATTCTACGATGCGAGAATGTTGCTATTCTCTGGCGGGAACACGAACCTATGACTACGAGTTCGCACTTCATCAACAAAATAGTCTGCCACATATCATCAAACAACCTTTTCATCCCCGCTGACAAATCCTCCAGCGGGAACATGCCTCAGAAATAGTGAGATCGTCATTCCCGCCTTGCCATTTCCTATCTTAAACTTCTCGAGAATGTATTAAATTTTTATCAGTAGGATCGTCATTCCTGCTTGCGAGAATGTTGTAACGACATAAACCCGCGCGATCGCTCTATCAAAAAGAGCTCTTGGGTTTTTGGCTCATGGTTTTAATTCTTTTTAACAGTCTTTTGTGTCATTCCCACGATCTAGTTTTGTGGCGGGATTGTCATTCCTGCGAATAAGAACTCCAGCAGGATCGCCTTGCCTTTTTGACCAAAAGTCTACTTCACATTTGCCACATTCCCACTGACAGTTCTCGCATTCTCGCGCCTATGGGAACATGTTCTTAACCCGCGGGTTCTCTTTGATATCTGCTTGGTTCAATTTTTTTGCATTTTCTAGTGCATGTTTTCATTCTAACTTGTTTTCTGCAGGTTTAATCATCATATCTTTATGCTCATTATCACATCATAATCATAATCATATTTTAAATTTAAAAAAGAAAAGAAAAAAAAAAGAGTATAAATCAAAATTTGACTTTTAGTGGTTCCGTAGGATACGGACCATTCTAAGCATTTTTACACATATCAAAAATAACAAAAAAAGTTAAAAAAAAATTTATCCCATAGTTAAGCTTTGATTTTGGGATTTTTGGGTGACTAATCAAATAGATTTTTTATCTCATTGCAGGTTGGAGCAACAAACTTAATCATGTTTTTTAGGCTTTTCTTGGAATGAACTTGCATGTTTAAACATGTTTTCCATTGAATGAATGTCACTCAAATCACTCCTGAATGCCATGGACTAAAATCAAGCTTTTATTGGAATGCATGCTTAAAAAAACAAATCCAATCTTGAATGCAAAGGGTCAATTAATCATTACAATGCATCACACTTCACCTTTTGGGGCATAAAAAGAATCCACATTTTAGAAATTTCCTAAGTTATAAAAACTAATTAAAGACGCTTTGAGTGATTTTTAGTTGGAATCACCTTCTTTAATCACCCATCAGTTTAACCATTGGTTGCAATCTCAATGCCATCTATGGGGATGGGTCTACCTAAGAGGGTGTTAAGTGCTCTACGCAAATCAAACTCCACTCACTTGGGTTTTTATTGGTTTTTCTAAGTTAGAAAATATCTTGAATGAGCATTAGTCTCACCAACACTTCAATTGGGCATAATAATTGAACAAATCTTGACGTGGAGGGCCTCGGGGCATGCGCTTGACAATCGACATTCACACATCTTTGTTTTAGGTTTAAAATGAACAAACACTCAATCTTGAATGCCTTAAAGAAAATCAATCGACACTTGACGTAGAGGGCCTTCGGATGTGTGAGTTTACTTTTGTCGACCCTAAATCTTCTTGATGTATTCATTCTTCGATCAATTTCACTTTTGTTAACACTTTAAGTTGGAATTGAAGATTGTCTCTTAAACATGAGTGCTTGCAATGTCTAGATGAACACACATAAGAGTCAGTTGGTAAAAGAACAAGCATGTTTTTTAGCCCAAGGTCATCCAAGTCTTCTCTCCCCTTGTCATCTTTTGAGGCGATCTTGGGTGCATCAGATTAGGATCTAAAACCTTGTTTCTTTTTTTAGGAGGCCTACTTGGAGATTTCATCACCCCTTGGATGACCTCAACTGCAGCGTTCCAGCAGAGTATAAAGATCAGGAGGTGAATCCAAAGACACCTCTCTTGGAATCAAGACTTTTTCACTCAGGCTAAGCCTCAAGGAACTTTATACCCTTGAGAAGTGAAAGTGGAGAAGTGGGTTACTGCTCCTATCAGATGTGTGACATCTTTTTGGTTTCATTTATAAAATTAGGCCTCGCGTACCTTGGGTATATTGAGGACTCCCTAGCTAAACCAACTGTCACCCTTACAGACAACCATCTAGGGTGTTAATGTGTTTGAAGTGACTGATCGAAACATTTGTAGAACATACACACTCCTGGGTGCAAGTACCACATTCTGAGAATCAAAAACTTCTATCTGGTTGTTCCTATCTATTGCTTGATTTTTTGAATGAATGTTTGCCAAACTCGGTCAATCCTAGCTTAGGGCATACTTAGCATAGTCACTACCTATTCTAGAAGTTGAAAGAGTTTAAGCAAAACAACTAAGATCTCTCAAAGCCAAGAAAATTCAAGAATTCATGTTAGAACAACCCAAACCCAAACAAAAGCTTCACAAAGCCATACTCAAGCCATCTCAGGAATACCAAGAACTTTTAGCCAAGAGAAAGGAAATAACACCAAGCCCTCAAATTGTCAAACTCCACAAAGTAGAAGAGAAAGCTGCCAATGAAGCCCTTCAAGATGCCTAGTTAGATCACACTATCCAACTTAACCAACATCCAAGAGTTAACCCTGCTTATGCATTACCAACTAGGCATGATTTCTATGATTAGACCCCCTTGTTTCTCCACATCTTCTTGCATAAGCTCCACTTTAGAGTCATCCTTGTAGGTAAGCCAGCCATATTTAGTCCTCCCCTTAAGAATTTTAGCTCATCCATCTCATTTTGAACCAAACCATCTAGCCAACAATCCAAAAACTTCACATTCAAGCCTTCAAAATTGTTTTCACCTTGCCAAAAGTTTGCCATTCCTAACATCTTCCAAATCCACCACTCTCACCAAGGTTACCCCTTTGATAGAGCTTTGTCTAGGGTAATCTAGCTTTGTCACTTGTTATCACTCATCACCTTGAGCTAAAGGTTGGGATCCAAAAGTGGTCAATCTTGTGTCCTTCCTAAAGGATCACTAGTCTATCCTTCAGTTGACACAATCACCACCAAGCTTGCACATAGGAAAGAATACCTTTCATGCTTTGGCAACATATCTTTGAAGTTAGAATCCCCAATCTAATCCTCCTTAGGTTTTGTCATATAGCTTTGCCTCAACCTAGGAAATCATTTGCATAGAAAAATCCTTCCCCCTTTGCGTCCATCAGCATTGTTGCATCTCATCCCTAGGAAACATTCTGCATTTTCATGCCACCTATCACTCACTTAGCCAAGAAGAAGGAAACAATGGAGCCCTATCATTTGGATCAAACAACATCGCTCCCCTTAAGCAGTCAACCATCCTTTAGCCCAGAGAACAACATACCATCACCTATTGACAATGAAGCTTTCATGAACCAACCAAGAAATGTAGTATTAGTGAATGCCATTATAGACAAAAATAAGGAAACAATCATGGCTAACTTTCGAAGGGACAACATTGGAGCCTTCAACTTTGGAAGACCTCCTCCCCTATCAGACCCATCTCACCCATTGTTTGGGCAACTACCACCACCCATAGGCTCTTATGATTTGAATTATCCTCAATATGTGCCAAAAGAAGAGCCTCAAGCCAATCCATATGATCCAACTGACCCAAACATACCATCCTCCATCCATGGTTAAATCTCCATTCTGCAAGCTAATCCACCCACCACCACTCCAACATTGGTCCATACCACTCCATCCCAAACCCCCTTTGCCCAAAACACCTCATCATGCACTCCCTTCACTATTGTTGCTGCTACTCCCCAACCCAGCCTTCCAAATCCACCCATCTTCTAAATCAGTGCTAGCATCTTTGGCCAACCTCAACAATATACAACAGGGATGCCACCCATGCGGCCAAGTAATCAACCCTTCATCACCCCCAGCTTATTTACCTCAGCTCAGAACACAATTCCATCATTTCCACTAGGTCCTTGGAGCTCAGTACCATCAGCCACAGATCCACAAGCTATTGCCCTCACTCCACAAAGCTATCAAACCCCACAAGCTACTACCAATGTTCTGCCATGCTGTCAAGTGACCCAAGCTCCTACCACCACTCTACCAAGCTTTCAAATCTAGCCACCAAGCTATCAAACCCCATCAATTCCATTTCCAAGCTTTCAATTCCTACCACCTCCACCACCAACTAATCCATTACCTCCTATTACCAACTATTTTTCTATGCCACTTCTAGGAGGAAATCCACCAGCACCAACCACCAATTACTTGGCCTCTTTTTCCATGCAGATACCTTCCCAAATGGGGGTACAACCCACATATATTGGTCAAACTTCTCAAATCCAAAGTCAAGTTCCACAAGCTCCCCAATCCTTCCCCCAAGCTTCACAACCATCTTATACCTTACCTCCACAAAGCAATCCATTTATCCCATAGCCAGCTTATGTTCCTTAATCCCAACCTCAAATCCAATATCAGCAGCAAGCCTCGCAACACATGCAACAATATGTGCCACCTCCACCTCAGCAACCCATCATCCACCATTCAGTCACCCAAGCCATGTACAATCCCTACCAGCCCATACCTCAAAGCCATCCATATTCCATTGCCCCATCTAGCACGTACCTACCTCAGGGTATTCCTACATTGGGGGCACCCCAGCCATCACCCATTAATTAAGAATGGGAAGCCATGAAGACTGCTTTGAAGAACATCCAGGAGGGAAATGATCCAAAAACCTTCAAGTTTGAGAATGTGTGTCCTTACCCATTTGACAGAGCCATTACCATGACACCGTTTCCCAAACACTTTAAGATACCCAATTTTGACAAATTTAGAGGAAAAGGAGAACTTGTCACACATATCAAAGAATTCTATATGCACTACCAAGAAGTGGCATATAGTGATGTCTTCCTCTTGCGTCTCTTCCCCAAAAGCTTGGCCGGACCAGCTCTTGAATGGTTTTATAGAATCCCCTATGGTACAATTAAAAACTTTGCTGAATTGTCTGAGGTATTTGTAGCCCAATATGCCCATCTTGTTGAAACAGAGCTATCAGTAGTTGATCTTGTCCATAGTAAGCAAAAAGGTGGAGAAAGCCTTCTTGAATATCTGCAAAGATGGCAAACCCTTACCACCTACATATCTTGCACCTTGCCAAAGTGCCATTTGGTGAAAATATTTATTGATAATGCCCATCCTAGCTTGGCTCACCACATGACCATGAACTATTTGCAGACCTACAAAGATATAAAAGAGAAAGGAATGATCCTTGAGCAAGGACTCATTAAATATGGTGTGGTCAAGATTTACAAAGAGGCCAACCAAAATCAATCACATTCCAATGACAAGTCTAGGTATTGGAACAAAAACAAGCACATTGCAACAGATGGTATCACTGACACCAGACGTGTGAATATTGTTGGTCCTTCTCAAAAAAATTCCAACCCACCTTATCAACCAAAAAATCATCAAGCTATCAACTACCAACAACAGAATAACCAAAGCTATCAAAATCACAATCCAAGACCCAACTTCCAAGGGTCTAGCAATCAAGCTAATGCCATCAATGTAGCTGTAGGGAAAAAGCCTAGATTCCAACCTACACCTAAAAATTATACACCCCTTGGTGAGCCATTGGATGTCATTTTTGAGAAATTAGTCAAGGAAAACCTCATCAAATTTCCTCCTACCCAGCAAATCGACCCAAGCCAATCTAAGCCTGCATGGTACAAAGACAATGAGTACTACAAATTTCATAGGGTAAAAGGTCACACTACCCTTAGATGCATGAAACTGAAAGATTATGTGAAGGACCTCATTGATTGGAAAGAAATCACTGTTGGTGCCCAAACCTCTCCCAATGCAAGTTTACATTGGTTCTAATTGAGGATACTAGAGAAGTCAACATCGATTCTTTAGAGATCCCCAGACTTGTTCATATTGTTGCATTCCTATGACAAGACCAAGCTGACCTCCTCTTTGAGGTCTTAAGAGAGAATATTGGCCAATTTTCATGGTCATATTAGGACATGCTAGGACTTGATCCAAAGCTTGAAGTTCATCATCTTGCAGTCGATCCAAAGATCAAGCCCATCAGACAAAAGCTTAGAAAAATGCACCCCAAGGTGGCATTACTGGTCAAAGCTGAATTAGAAAGAATGTTAGCTACTAAGGTTATCCGAGCTATGGACTACTTAGAGTGGATCTCCAACATGGTCCCCATCACTAAGCCTTCTAGTGACATCATAATCTGTATTGATTTCAGAGATCTTAACAAAGCTTGTCCAAAGGATGATTTTCCCTTACACAACATAGATATGATTGTAGACCTTATAGTTGGTCATAAAATTCTATCCCTCATGGATGGATTTTCTGGGTATAATCAAATCAAGATTGTAGAAGAGGATCAACATAAGACAACATTCACTACCCCTTGGGGAACCTTTTGCTACAACATGATGCCTTTTGGCCTAAAGAATGCTGAGGCTACCTATCAAAGAGCTATGATAGCCATTTTCCATGATCTTATCCATAGCATTTTGGAGGATTATGTGGATGATATCTTGGTCAAATCTCATACACATCTCATGGATCAGGGGCAGGAATATTGTTGGTCACACCTAGAGGAGATTACATTCCAAAAGCTTTCAAGCTACAATTCCCTAGCACCAACAATATTGCAGAATATGAAGCTCTCATAGCAGGATTAAAGATAGCTATCGAATGGAACATCACTGAGTTACAAATCTTTGGCGATTCTCAGCTCATCATCAAGCAAGCCCTAAATGAATATCAAACCAAAGATGAAAAGCTATTACCCTACAAAGAGCTAGTTGATCAGCTAACCTAACATTTTACAAAGCTTCAGTTTACGCAAGTGCCTCACATGCAGAACAAAGCAGCAGATGCTATGGCTACTATCAGCTCACTCTTGGAAATTCCCCAAGTATCTACATAGTATGAGTTTTTAGTCGAGCAGCTCCTCACACCCGCCTATGCGAATGAGGATTCAAACCGTGTTTGTATCTTGGTTGGTCCCCAATCCCCTTGGTACCATGAGATTCATGCTTACCTTAACGATGGTATCATATCCCCTCACCTCACATGTACCCAACGCCAAAACCTTATCCAAAAATCATCATGTTATGTTATCATAGCCAATACCCTATATTGTCAGGGTTATCACTAAACTCTCTCTCGATGTTTAGACCAAAATGAGGCCACGATGGTGTTAAAAGAAGTACACTCCAGACTTTGCGGTGCCCACACGAGTGGTGTTGTCCTAGCGCGAAAAATACTTAGAGCAAGCTATTATTGGCTACCATTGAAGAAGACTCGTATGAGTTTGTTAAAAAATATCTCCCATGTCAGTAGCATGCAAATCTTGTGCATGCTCTAGCACAGGATCTACAACCTATTGCACCACATTGGCCTTTCGCTTGTTGGGGCCTTGATCTAGTTGGAACTATCACACCCCTCTCATTTGATGGACATAAATGGATAATAATAGCTATAGACTATTTCACTAAATGGGTGGAAGCAGTCCCCCTAGTCTTAGCTACAGGAGTTCAAGTCTCCAAGTTCATCTTGTACCACATTGTTTGCCGCTTTGGCATCCCATCCACCATCTTCACCGACCACGGAGGTAACTTTGAAAATCTCAACATGGAAGAATTATGCACTTCCCTCTGCATCCATCACCACTTTTCTAGCCCATATTTCCCATAAGGTAACGGCCAGGTAGAGGCAACTAACAAAACCCTCCTCAAAATCCTAAAGAAAGTTGTCAATGATTTCGGCTGCGATTGGCACCTACAAATAAATCCAACCCTATGGGCCTATCGAACTTCCTTCTGTACATCCATAGGCACAACTCCGTACTCCTTAGTCTATGGTGCTGAAGTAGTACTACCCATCGAGGTTAAACTTCCCTCCTTGCGCATATCTTTGCAAGGGCAAATATTAGATGAAGAATATAGAGTAGCCAAACTCACCCAGCTAGATCTCTTAGACAAAAAGTGACAACAAGCCTATGATCATCTCACAGTCTATCAAACTTGTCTCAAAAGGAATTTCAACAAGAAGGTGCTTCCACAACACTTTCAGCCAGGTGACATGGTCGTCAAAGAGAATATGAAAGTCCAAGCCGATCAAGAAAAGAAAGGCAAGTTTGACCCCACCTGGCTTGGTCCTTATGTTGTCACTGTGTCCTTTGGCTCCAAAGCCTATCAGCTATCTACACCAAAAGGAGAACTCTTGAATGATCCTACTAACATCATTCATCTCAAGAAGTTCTATGCTTGAAGATCCTTGGTATACCCAGCTTTTGAAAAATACAAAAAAAAATGGTAAAGAGAAATAAGCTTCCAATGGTGAAAACTTGGCAATTCAAGCACCTTGGATAGGTACGTTGGTGAAAACCTAGTAATTCAGGTGCCTTGTGTACTAGGACTAATCCATTATCTATCACTATCCTATCCCTCATCCATTCACCCACCATCCCATAAAATACCTGCTTGTTCCCTTGGTGTTCCAACCAAATATCCAAAATCTAATGGAGCTTGTAGATACCTCCTGTACAACTTGTAAATCTTGTACCTCAGCTTGTAAATCTTGTACCCCAGCTTGTAAATCTTGTATCATCCCTTGTATCATAGCTTGTATATTCAAATCTTTTCCAAAGCTTGTACCATATTCTAGCTTGTATTATATGCCAAATCTTGTATCCTAGCTTGTATCCTATCACATGCACACAAAGAATCCCATTTTCACTTAAGCTTTTCACAAACCATTTACCTATCTACCTATCAACTATTACAGACATCCCACCCTTCACAAACATTTCCATCTCACAAAACCAAAACATGAAAAATCTTGTACATTTGTAACATATCTTGGTTTGTCAGCTTGTACATCCTCTTTAGCTTAGTACCATTGTATCTATCCAGCTTTCGTGTTAGTTCTGCCTTGATTACATCTTGCACACATCGCACAATCCTTGGTTAGCTATTCCAATGCATCCTTTAGCTAGATCTCCTGTCACCAAAGTGTTATCCTTCTTAGTTCAGCTTGCCAGACACATCACTCATCCAGATCCATTAGCTTAGGTGCTCTCCGATAGATCCTTTTAGGATATAGCTTTCCTCATGTCTAATCTTGGTCCGTTAGTACCTCATCCTACCCATCTCATTGGGAAATGGTTCTCTTTTCGATTTTCACTTTTTTTTGATTTGGAATCTTCCCTTTTGGGTCTTGAAATATCTTTTCCAAGCAATCTTTTTGTTCCCTCCTCAAGTTTGCCACGATCTTCCATATCATGGTATACTACGAATGGGGCAATCTGAGTGTAAGATCTTGATTAGGTCTTTTGTTTTTTTTTCTTTTCTGCTTGTGGGTTACTCAGTGTCGGTTCCACACTGCTTCCTCTGGGATTCATGTGTGATGCTGGGGCAACCCTTGCGTGTTTTTTTTGAGTTAGTTCATCAATTCGTCAGTCCTCTGGATGGTTGGTGACATGAGCTTGATGTTCTTGGTAACCTTGGCAATTAACCAATAGTCCTATAGCAACTCTCATTCTCAACTACATGGTGGTACTTCTCTTTGAAGTATCCCCCCGCTCAATAAAGCTTCAATGGATTCCCTTCATCTCCATTATCCCCCATCCATATCCAGCATCTGTCTCTCCTACCCCAGCTTGTGCAATTGTATGTCTCAGACTCAATTATCACTCTTAGCTTTAGGGATCCACAATCCTACTCTTAGGGATCCACGCATTGAATCAATCCACCAAGCCTCATCTTTTGAGATTCGCAATCCTAGTCCTAGGGATCTCCAAAACCCATCTTTCGCCAATCTGACTCTTTGAAATCCTGTTGCATCAGCTTTTTCATCCCATCATCCCTCCCCCTATCCTGGATTCCTTTTTATAGCACTCCACTCTATCCTCCACCTTCCCTAAAGTCTTAAGCTTGCTTCCTCTTGTGCATCTGATTCTCCTTTATCATTCTTCCATAGTGAGAGTTTGAGCTAATTCAACCCCTTCTCTTTGCCAATCTGTGTCTCTGCTCATCTCAATTTTTGGTGCTTTTTCAAGAAGCCGTCGAGCCTCATTTCTCTCTTTTCCACCTTCTTGAGGGGGAATCATCTAAGTCTAGTCTCTTCTCTTCTTATCCAAGACTGGAGCAACCTCGTTGCTAAAACATCTTCCTCGTGTCGTCTTCATTCAAACTTCTTTGAAATAGTGTTGTCTCAACACTATGGCAAAGAGGGGCAAAATGTAGACACCTAAATCTAATTACACCGCTTTGATAATCCTATTTAGTTATCTCTAAAGGCATCATTAATTAAATCCTTATTTAGTTAATCCTTTGCCATTCCCTAGCTGATTAATTCAGTTAATCATTTATAGTCCTAATTGATAAATCAAATAACCTATTATTTATCAATTAAATCCTATTCTCCTATCTAATTCCAAATCCCAAATTTATTAAAATCACTTTAATAAATAAAAACCCTCAAATCTAATAACCCCTAACCTATCCTTCATCATCCATTTAGCCTAATCCACTCCATCCACCCATACTAACCTAGCTTAGCCACTAACTCACCCACCCTCATGAATTCCATCCACTTGCATATCTCTAACAAGCCTAATCTAATCCTAAATCACCTCTAATCCCCCCCCCCCCCCCCCCCCCAAAACCTTCTCACATTCCCTAAGTAAGCTAAAGACTTTCCTAAGCCAAGCAAAGTCAACAATCTCAACTCCCTCCAAAATATCCCAACCACCAAGCCTTCATTGCTCTTACAAGGACATAAAGACTCTTACAAGCCCATTCATTGCTCTTATAGGCCATTTATGAGGGCCTTTAAGGCTTTGAGCCTCCTTTGTTGACTCATCCTTGCCCTTTCCTCCACCCAATGACCCTGTGACATGTGTCACTCCCTGATTGGTGCTAAACAAGCATAATCCATGTGCTCCCCTTTGAATGCATCCTAGCCCTCCTTAAGCTTTGATCTCTCCTTTCATCTTGACCCTCCATTCCTCAAGCCCTTGGCCTATAAATTGAATCCCCTCCCAAGCCATTTCATCACAATCCTTGAGCTAAAGTTATAATGCCATTTTAAGACCAAGTTTTACAAAAAAGCCATCATCCACACCCAAATCCAAATCCTCCATTGAAGCAATTTTGAGCATTTGAGCATACATACCAAAACCTATCAAATAGACTCATCAATAAAACAAAAGAACAATCTCATTGAGAAAGCCCCTTAATTGCTCACATTCTCATTTGAGTTGTTTCCTCTTTGTCTCACTTTATGTTATGTTTAACAAGTTTGTAAATGCTTTTGATTTCTTAGTTTAGTATTTCTTTAATGCATATTTCTCATATACAATAAGGCTAGTAAAGAATGATTTATAGGTGAGAAATAACCATAAATAGGTGCATAGCATGGGGATGGAACAAAGCAAGGTGAAGAGTAGAACATGGTCATCAGATTTATTGAGAAGTCTGAGGAAGTGTGTAAGTAAAAGCATGTCAAGCTCACTAGATTAGTTGCAATAGGAGAGTGATGCTAGCCAAGGAAGGTGGAGTAGACAAGGGCAAAGAGATAAGCATAGTCAGTGAACCTCTAGGGAAGTGGTGTATCAATTCAAAATTTAAGCATTAGTTTAGGAGTAGGGTGAATCAAGTCATGTAGGATAGGGGTCAACACAACCTGAAGATGTAGGGTTCAAGGTAGAAGAAACACCCTTGTTAGCTTTAATGATGTTGATGGAGACTACAATGCAATAGGTGCTATAAGTGGTATTGGATGATGAATTGATGATGCAGGAAGAGAATAGTCCTCCTAAGATGATTAAAAGTATGTCAAGAGCGGTGGAGGAGGTAGTGGAGATAAAATCTCTTGAAAATTCTATGAAAAAAGCTCCAAGGGATGTGGAAGACATTAGTTTGGGTGAGGTGATGAGTGAAGCACATCAGTTGATCAGTCTTAAGATTGCAAGACAAGGGTCAATGGAGGGGGAAGGAAGCATTGTAAATGTAGAGGAGCCATGACTAGTGGTGAGGGGTGGAGATCAATCAATAAGTGACGTAGAAGAATTATGTAGAATATTGGCCACAAAGAGAGTTTGGAGGAAAATATGGAACATGAAGTCACATTTTTGTTGGGGTTGATGGAGAAAGTGCGAGAAGATGGAGTGCAATCATTAGAGGTATAACGACATGTGGAACAATCATGAGTTGAGGGAAATGTTTCAGGGATGTGGGCAGAGTGGTCATGAGCTCTAAGGTTGCAAGAATCTCTAAAGATGGTGCAAGTGGGTCTAGAGAGAGCACAAAATGAGCTAATATTACTATAGTCATAGTCTGAGTCATTTAGAAAGGTGATTACAAAAGCAAACACCCTATCATTAAAGCTATAGGAGTGGTTAGAATTGAGTGAGTCAAAATTGTAGTAGCGGTTGTGTGAGGTAAAAGCAAACATGGAGCATTGGCGAATGGTGATTGATCAAATACAGTAGGAGCAGGATGTGGTCTAACGAGCCATTAGTATACCAAGGATAAACAAGCTGGTGGAGAATGTGTTTGTGGATATGCAATGGAGACCGAAGGTACATTGGGAAGCTGCATTTTATATGGGACATTATCATCAGGCATTCCCAAAGGAGAACCAGCAAGAAACAAATTTTTTGGATAAGGAATTTACACAACTATTGAATGCGCAATCACATGGTAGTAGGTTTTTGATTCCCATGGATGTAGTGTGGGTATGTAGAGGATCGATGCTAGGAGTTTCCTCTTTTAGGGTTGGGTCAGAAGAAACACCATTGATTGGACACCCTGTCTTGCCGCCTCCCCTAGGGAGGCTAGGATAAATCATATGCCAAATGCTATTTAAATGTAATGTTGTCATTGTCATTTGTCTTTGTGGCAAGTAAAAGGACAATTAGTGTTGATGTTAATGTGTCGGATAAACATTGTCGGGTTTGTTTTTGGTATTTTCAAAATATATGTGGATTTTTTTTAGCATTTTGAGGAATATGTGGATGTTTTTAGGATTTTTGATAGATATTTGAAATTTTTTGGGTTTTTTGATAAATATTTGGAAAGGTCTTCGTAAAAGTGGGAATAGTATGATCTGGAGATGAAGAAAGACCTTTACTTGTATGTGGGCAACTAAATGTTTGTGTAGCCTTTAAATGAAAGATGAGTACAAATTTTTGTAACATTTGTAGAGCCATGACATTTTTGTATACCTTGATAGCCTTTATAGGAAAGCTTAAGACCAAATTTGGCATTTTTCTCTAAGTGTGTATCAAGATGAATGCTCATGAGGCTTGTCAAAAGGTGTTAGGGATAGTGAGAGGCATTGATGGCCAAAAGAGGCCAAGTGGGACCTTGAAAAAGGTGCTTGAGGGTTTGAGAAGGATGTTTGGGTCTTGAAGAAGGTGTTTAGTGCTTAAAAATGCATTTGAGGACCTTAGAAGATACTTTGGGGCCTAAGAAGTCACTTTGAGAGCTTGAAAAGAAAAAAGTAAGGCCTTGAAAAAGGTATTCGAGCCTAAAAAGGATGCTTTGGGGGCCTGAAAAGATAAAATAAGGCCTTGAAAAAGGCATTTGGGCCTAAAAACGCACTTTGGGGCCTTGAAAAAGGCATTTTAGCCTAAAAAGGCATTTGGAGGCCTATAAAGGTGCTACGGGGCCTTAAAAAAGGCAAAATAGGGCCTTGAAAAAGGCATTTTGGCCTAAAATGGCATTTAGGGGCCCAAAAAGGACACTTGGGCCTTGAAAAAGGTGCTTGGGCCTAAAAAAAGGCATTTGAGGGGTCTGAAAAAGGTGTTTGGGCCTAAAAAGGAGAAGGGGATTGTGGCAATCTCTCAAACTTACGACTACTTATTTTGTGCCCCCTATTAAGCGATGATGAAAGAGTCTGATGGATATTTAGGCTTTTGAGATAGCATTGATATATTTCTTGAAAGGGTCTAGATAAATCGTGGCCACTACAAGATAAATAAGACTAATAATCCATTGGGAATTGTTGTTCTTGACAAGAGGAAAGAAGAGGGGACTCTGTCGGAGCCTCTTGCACTATTCGCGTTGTACCAAATTTTCCAAATCCTAGCGAGATGTTTTAGAACATAACTGCGCTACTTCTTAATACTGTTGAGGCACCTCATATTATTTTTTAGAGATAATGGAGCCATAAAACATATCATAAAATATTTAAATATTTTCAATATAGTGGGGCTCACCATTGATTTCATATAAAATTGGTTGAGGTATGCAAACCTATCTTGAAGGAGTAGCAATTATAAACGGACACTAGTTCGACATGAAATAATTTTTTCACTAAGGATGTTGCTTGAGTACTGTCTTGATTGCTTTTTGTCATTGAAGGACTTGTGTTGTTTAGGGAAGTCCAAAGGTGCTATCTCTTGCTCCTTTTGAAACCAAAGGTGGCATTTCTCACTTCTTTTGTACCAGTATCTTTTTTTGGGTATTTTCTAGTGTTTTTTGATTTTTTGGGTATTTTTGGTGATGAGGTTTTTCTCATAGCTCTAAGCATAAAACCTTTTGATATGGATGTTATTGATGGGCTATGCTAGGTCTGCACCATTGCAATCTAAATTTTTTAAAGTACTAGTCCCAAAAGAGTCTATGATAATGTAAGGGCCAATCCAATTGGCATCCCACTTTCCTTTCTTTTCCCTAGCAGCTTGGTTCTTGGGGTTTTCTTAGAGCACTAGGTCACTAATTTGAAAAACATGGGGTTTGAGCTTTTTTTGGTAATATCTTGATAACCTATTCTGATAAACTTTGAGGTGTTCATGTGCTGTACACTAATGTTCTAATAATTCTAGTTGCTCTAGACAAGCGTCTTTGTAGTTCTCATCAGATAGGATGTCATGAAGAGTAAATCTCAAGGATGGGACCTTAGCCTATTAAGGAAGAATATCTTCACAACCATATACCAAGGAGAAAGGTGTTGCACCTTTAGGTGTCCTAACACTAGTCCTGTAGGCCTAGAGGGTGGGGTTCAGCTATAAATGCCAATCTCTACCAATATTGTTGACAATTCCTTTGAGAATGTTGATAATGGATTTGTTGGTGGCCTCTGCTTGGCCACTTCCTTGGGGATAATAAATTGATGAGGAGTGGTATATAATGTGAAAATTTTCACATAATTCAACAATTATTTGATCTTTAAAGTACAAGGTGTTGTCCATGAGAATGGAATGAGGTATGCCGAGCTGACAGATGATATGGTTTAAAATGAAGGAAGAGATTTGTTTTCCCATAGATTTGACAAGTGGCACCACTTCAACCCACTTGGTGAATTATTCTATGGTGGTGATAATCCATTTATGTCCACTAGAGAAAGGTGGGTAGATGGCTCCAATCAAATCAAAACCCCATCCATAAAAAGGCCATGGTGTGGCCAAAGGGTTGAGCTCTTTGTTTGGTGCATGAACAAGGTTTCCATGGATTTGACATTTTTTTCTAGTCTTAACATAGTTAATAGAATCTTTTTGCATGGTTGGACAAAAATAACTCATCTTAAGAATCTTCTTTGCTAGTGTACACCCACTAGAGTGTGACCCACAAATCCCTACACGGAATTCTTAAAGAGAAACTCTCGAATCATCCTTTTCAAGACATCCAAACAAAGTATAGTCAATACCCTTCCTATATAGCGTATGGGCAACCAAAGTGTAGCGTGAGGTTTGTTGAATGAAATTACATTTTTGGTTGTGTGAGAGGTCAGAGGGGATGGTGTTATTCTGGAGGTAAGTGATGATGGGGTTATACTAGAGGAAATCAAGAGCGACAAATGAAAAGGGAGTTAGGTTGGGTAAATGTGGGTTGAACCACCTATTCTATTAAGAATTCATACCACTCATGCTACTCTGGTAACTAAAGCAAGGAGGCCAAAGTGGCCATGGCATTCGCTACTCTATTCTTACTCTGGGAATTTCTCAAAAGTAATATGAAGAAAACATGCCTTAACTGTGTTAACCATATGTTTGTAAGGCAATAACTTTTCATCCTTGGTCTGATATGTTTCGATGACTTGATTGATGATCAACTATGAATCTTCATAAACCTCTAGCACTTTTCATTTCCATTCTAAATATAGTTTGAGGCCCAAGACCAAAGCTTCATATTCTTCCATGCTGTTGGTATAGGGGAAAAGTAGTTTTTAAGATTTGGGGATGGTAACACCCAATGCCGTAATGAACAAAATACCAGCACAAGATCCATGGTGTGTGTAAGAACCATCAAAGCATAATGTCCAAGTTACCAGATCCATTTGAACAATGTGCATATCTAGAAAATCAATTAAGATAAGATTTGAGCTTTCTATAGGTGCATCTACCAATTGATGGGCAATGACATGTCCTTTTATTGCTTTCCTATCAACATATTCAATATCAAACTCACTTAGTATCATCACCCACTTGGCCAATCTTCCTATTAATGTTGTTTTGCTGAGAAGATATTTGCGGGGATGGAACTTGGAGATGAGCTTGACCTCATGTGTTAAAAGATAATGGAATAGATTTTGGGAAGCAAAAACTATGGCTAAAGTGGCCTTTTCAATAAAGGAGTAATTGAGCTCATAGTTGACCAAGGTGCGACTGATGTAATAAATGGCCCGTTCTTTTCCTTGGTCATTTTCTTGTGCTAAGAGGGCTCTAATTGGTTTATCCATTAGGGAAATGTATAGCATCAATGGCTTGTGTGATATTGTAGGTACTAACATAGGTGGATTCATCAAGTAGGTTTTGAGTAAATCAAAAGCCTTCTAAAACTAATCATCCCATTTAAAAACTTTTTTTTTGTGTAATAAGTGGGTGAAAGGAACACACTTTTCTGTTAACTAGGAAATGAAATGATAGACTGATTCAAGTCTACCTTGTGATGCAGAGCCTCACCTTGGAAAACTTAGGAGGAAATTAATCACTCAACTGAGTTACATCAAGGGGCTCATACACCGTCTAGGAATGATTATAAACTCCTCCAACTTGCTAACAAACTGAGTTTCTCAGTACCCACTAAAAACTGACATGCGACATGAACTCTTTTGACCTCTTGTCACCACATTTTGGTTTTCTATACCAACTTCAATGGAATCCGACCTGATTCTTCTACAATGTATTTGAAATACCTTTTTGGGAAAAGAAAATTTAACCTCAATCTAGATACAAACTGACTATCAAATAACATTTACTCATATTCAATCTATACCACCTTTTCTTCTTGCATGGATTTAAAACTTGAGCATAACCAGACCATCAATTTTGAAATATTCAAAGCACTTACAACTTTTGTATATTCCATATATAAAAAACCTTTTCCCCTTCTCACATAACAACTTTTTGATTTCAGCAATTTGGTGAATACATGAATATATTTGCCATGATCATGGAATTCCTTTCTATGTAGGCATGGACTGAATTGGCCAAAATAGCAAAAAAAATGCATGATAAAAATGTATATACATGGCTCTCCTGTGATCCTAGGAAATAGATCGTAGCGAGTCTAATAGACTACCATCCATTGATGTGACTCTCAAAACAAAAAATATTTACATTTAAATATTCTGAAAAACATGTTTCCTATAATAATTTCAAAACAACAAATTAAAATTTGATTCCAAAACTTAATTGATATGTTGTTGTTCTAAAACAAAAACATTGCTAAAATATTAAAACTTTTGAATATCAATTTAACCAAGGAAATAGAGTGAACCACACATCCAAACTACAAAAACTCAAAAAATCAGAAAAAAAACCCAAACTTTCTATTTTTCTTTCTAAATCCCATTCTTCCAATTACATTCAAAAATCTTCCTTTTAAAATGCTTTCCCATCTTTTTTTTTGGATTGGGAATCTAAAACATCCATACTAAAACAAGAAATTGAAACCCATTTTGGAATGAAAGATCGTTTAGACATTAGAATCTACTACCTACCTTTTTCTAGCTATTTTAAGTTTCCTGTAGTTGTCGATTTCTAGTTGTCTTCATTATTAAATGCACTTTAAAGAAAACCGACTTAAACTAAAATGAAAACTCATTTTATCCTAAGTGGCTATAATTAGAGATCTAATATGATCGCTATTCCATTTATGCCACCACATAGTAGGAATTTATTACAAACATTAAAAACTAAAAATATTTAAAACATAACATTAACTTTTTACATAACTTCCTGTAGCATTTTAATCCTATTAGTTTCTGTAGTAGAAATTATTTGGTTTGTCACTACAACATACTCCCCTGTCAGATGAATCTCATGTACTCCTCTTGAGATGAGGTGTTGTAGCAATGAACCATGCTTATTTCTTTGTTCCTCATCCATCTGAATATCTTCTAGTGTAGGTTTGTTCTTACATTTAACTAAAATATTGAATATCGTGTCTCCTTTGAGTCTTCTTAGAACCACCTACAAAAATAAATATTAGAAAAGTAAAAGATTTATTTATCTTTACTTTTGGCTTATATTCATCTTCTAGTTGCAATCTTGTATTATCTCGGCCTTGACTCCATTGTATTTGTCTTTCCTTCTTTATCTTAATCTTTCGTTTGTCTCTGTTTTGTAACATAAAAACTATTTGTTGCTGATCATTAATTTCTAGTAATAACTTTATCACATGTAAGACCTCTACAACTACATACATTTTTAACTCCACCAAATATGCTTTCTAATGAAATTCCCCTTTCTTGTCCTCACAAACATGTCATATCTCCATACAGAGAGAATACACAAATACTTCATCCCTTTCATAATCCATAACCAACATTTTGAAAACAGTTTCTTCTTGAAAACTTGCTACTACCCATTCTTTATCTTTATCCTCATGCCATTCCTCTTTGCATTTCACTTTACCATGTAATTCTAAGGGTTCATCATTTGCCCCCAAAATCTTGTTCATAGGAGTACCTTCTAGCATTGTACTTGTCTCTACTTTTAAAGGACACATTACTATTCCAACCACAAAATATTCACACTCAAATCACATAGGACTTGTCTCGTTACTCGTCTCATCAATAGTTACTTACTACACTTCTTCTTTCTCCACTTTATCTTCTTTCAACTTAGCTTCATTCTCTTCAAGTTTCCTTCTCAAAGTTTTTCTCTCCTCTTGTATCTTGCTTGTCTCTTCTCTTTGTTTTCTCATTTCTTCTTCTCTTTTATTCTTTTTCTCTATCTTCAACTATGAATCCTTTCTCTAGTGATACCTTTTAAAAAGGTACAACCTCGCTATTAGAGCTACATCCGCTTGCTCCATTGTGCCTTAGCTAGGATCTTTTATTTTTGCCTAGTCTCTCAGACTTCTCTCAGGTTCTTCTCTTGACCTATCATAACTAAATAAACACACACAATCACTTTTTCCCAAACCTTTCACTAAGCTTTGATACAAAAAATTGTGCAAAGCCTCACCTTGGAAAACTTAGGAGGAAATTAATCCCTCAATTGAGTTACATCAAGGGGCTCATACACCTTCCAAGAATGATTATAAACTCCTCCAAGTTGCTAACAAACTAACTTTCTCAATACTTTCTAAAAATTGACATGCAACATGAACTTTCCTGACCTCTTGTCACCACATTTCAGTTTTCTATACCAACTTGAATGGAATCCAACTCGACTCTTTTGCAATGCATTTGAAATTCCTTTTTGGGAAAAGAAAACTTAACCTCAATCTGGATACGAATCAACTATCAAATAATATTTACTCATATTCAATCTATACCAACTTTTCTTCTTACATGGATTTAAAACTTGAGCATAACCCAATCATCAATTTTGAAATATTTAGGTCACTTACAACTTTTGCATATTCTATATATATATATAAAATTCGCTTATCACATAATAACTATGTGATTTCAACAATTTGGTGAATACATGAATATATTCACCATGAACATGGAATTCCTTTCTATGTAGGTATGGACTAAATTGACCAAAACAACAAAACAAATGCAGGATAAAAATGTATAATGCATGGCTCTCTTGTGATCCTAGGAAATAGACTGTAGAGAGTCTAATAGACTACCATCCATTGATGCCTCTCTCAAAACAAGAAATATTTACATTCAAATATTTTGAAAAACGTGTTTCCTTTAATAATTTCAAAACAACAATTCAAAATTTGATTCCAAAATTTAATTAATACATTGATGTTCTAAAACAAAAGTATTGCTAAAATCTTAGAACTTCAAAATATTGATTTAACCAAGGAAATAGAGTGAACCACACATCCAAACTACAAAAACTCACAAAAAACTCAAACTTTCTTTTTTTCTTTTTAAATCCCATTCCTCCAATTACATTCAAAAATCTGCCTTCTAAAATACTTTCCCATCTTTTTTTTTTATAGATTGGGAATCTGAAATGTCCATACTAAAAAAAGAAACTAAAACCTATTTTGGAATGAAAGATTGTTTAGACACCAGAATCTACTACCTACCTTTTTCCAACAGTTTTAAGTTTCCTGTGGCTATCAATTTCTAGTTGTCTTAATTATTAAACACATTTTAAAGAAAATTGACTTAAACTAAAATGAAAACTCACTTTGTCCTAATTGGCTATAAATGGAGAGCTTATATGATCACTTCCATTTATGCCACCACATAGTAGAACTTTATCACATACATTAAAAGTGAAAATATTTAAAACATAACATTTACTTTTTGCATAACTTCCTATAGCATTTTAATCTTGTTAGTTCATGTAGCTGAAATACTATATGTTAACTTTGAGTTTTCCCTCTATTTTGATTTTTTATGAATTGATATGAAGTAAAGTTGATTAGTAAATTAAAGAAGTTTATAATTGTTCTAGGAAGGTTTATGTACCCCTTGATGTAACTTAGTTGAGTGATTAATTCCCTCCTAAATTTTCCAAGGTGAGGCTCTATATCACCTTGAAGAGAGTGTAACTAACTCAGGTTCTTCGGGGGTTGCATGCTGGCTATGGCCTATACCTTTTTAGGATCAACTTCTATCCCTTTGGCAGAGACAACGTATCCTAGAAGCTTGCCAGATTTGATGTCGAAAGCACATTTCTTTGGATTTAGCCTAACTTTGAATGCTTTTAGGCAAGTAAATATCTTTTCCAAGATGGGGAGATGTTCTTCTCGAGTATGGGATTTGGAAAGGATATCATCAACATAATCTTCCATAAATATGTGCATCATGTCATGAAAAATAGTGGTAATGCCCCACTAATAGGTATATCCTATTTTATCTTGGTCCTCTAGTGCTATCTTGATCTAGTTATATCCTGAAAATCCATCCATGAGTGAAAACATGGAATGGCCCACTGTTAGATCTAAAATGGTGTCAATGTTGGGAAGGGGAAAATCATCTTTAGGACATGTTTTGTTTACATCCTAAAAATCAATGCAGATGTGTATGCTACCATCTTTCTTTAATATAGGCACAAAGTTTGATATCTATGATGCATACGCTAAGGGCTAGATGAAGTTGGTGCTAATTAGTTTCTCTAATTCATCTTTGACTAATAGAGCTATGTGTGGATGCATTTTCCTAAGCTTTTGTTTAACCGGCTTGACCTCTAAAGAAATGTTGAGGTGATGGAGGACAAAATTTTGGTCTAATCCTAGCATGTCTGCATAAGACCATGGAAAGTTTATTTTCCTCTCTTTGAAGAAGCAAATGAATGCACTTCTTTATTTTGTGCCTAAAGATTCTGCCAAATAGATGATCCTTGATTCTTGCCATGTACTAATGTTGACTTTTTTGGTTGGTTCAATCAAGATAGATGATCTTTCCTTAGAGTGCTTAGGTAAGGTATCAATCATCTCATCTGTGGGTGCCACAGTTGGGTTTTCACCTTTGGATGCATCACTTCTATTTATTTCTATTATTTTCTCAAGATCAACTATAACTTGGTGATGTTTGTTAAGGCTATGAAATGCTTGGCATATTCTAGCATGACTGAGATGATTGATATCAAACCTGACTATGTTCATTTCTTCTATTTTTTTATAAATGAGAGGGTTCAACCACATTAAGGTAGATGAAGACATTGTGGTCAGTGTCAAAATGGGGAATATGGTGAGGCTTGGTGGTATCTCAG
This sequence comes from Cupressus sempervirens, assembly GCA_028749045.1. NCBI lineage: Eukaryota > Viridiplantae > Streptophyta > Pinopsida > Cupressales > Cupressaceae > Cupressus > Cupressus sempervirens. The sequence goes on along the minus strand of CM053789.1, from coordinate 9,004,248 downwards.
CTAATGAGTTTGGGATGGACTAGGGAGAGTGATTCATAATATGGAAAGAATTTGAAAGGGTTAAAAGACATGACCTCGTTAGATGGTTCATACATTGTATCAGTTACGTCTATGATATATGCTTCCTCTAAAGTGTCAGGAAAAGTAGATCTCGCAAGTGGCTCATAGGAATCATTTTCAACTTCTACTAGAAAGAAGTTAGGAAAAAGGGTTTGGAATTGAAACCCTTAATATGTTCATCATCCTCATGTAATGTGATGTGACATATTTGTTCTATAGTAGCGTCTAAGTTGTTCTATTGTACTATGACTCTTGGTGAAGTAAAACCTGGAGGAGAGGTTGATCCTTGTGTAGTGCAATCATTTAGTGTGGGGATGTGAACAACATCACATTCTTTGTCATGAATGGATTCTTTAGATAATGATTCGTATTTCCACTTGGTGGAATCAATATCATCTTCGTTATTAGAGGTTTCTATGAATGGCTCCCTCGAGTGATGTGAACCAGGGAGGGATATGTTTACATTTATAATATCAATTATTGTCTATTTACTACCCTTCCTTTCTTTAGGCACACACTCCAAGGTGGGAGAGGAGGAATCTTTGTGCTTGGGATGAGACTCAGGAGTGATCTGTTCATTGTCTTGTTCAGTGTAGCCTACCCCTATTTTGGATTTGTTGGACCTGCTACTAGAGGTTTGACAATGCCTTTCCCTTTCCCTAATGGACCATCTCCTATATGTCCCATCTTTTTCATTATATAAAAAGCTTTTCTATGTAGGTGAGGGGGGATATCAATGTTTTGTTGACTAATTTCTTCTACCAAAGTTGGAGGTACTCCACTTGCTTTGACAAAATGTGCGTGATAAGGTATGGTGGTGGATGATGGTTTGCCATGAGATCTTAGAGAAAGTGGGGGATTAAATAAGGAGATGGAGTAATCACCTACCCCTTTGCATTATAGTTTACACTTCCTATCAAATTCCTTCATTAATCTATCCATTTCTTCATAGCGTGACTGGTTGGAGTCCTTTGATGATGATGGTAAAGGAAAGGAAAAAATTTGAAAAAATAACTTTCTCTTTACCCTTAGTCAATGTAGATGAGTGGTCATTACTTTGGCTAGTACAACATTGAGTGTTTGTTGATGTGGGATGACTGATCTCATCTTTCAGAGTGCTAGTTTCTTCCCTATTATGAGGAACAAGGGAGTTACAATATTGTACAAAGTTTTTTATCCCCAAGTATGGTCACCTCTTGACTCATCTACAAAAATTTGAGACATGTATGGTAAGTAGAGGGAATGGCTTGCATGTCATGAATCCACAGTCTTCCTAATATGATGTTATAAGTTAATTGTAGGTCCAAGCCTTGATAAATGGTTTCTTTTACAACTAGTCCTACCCTAATCGGCAGAATAACCATGCCTTTGGAGGATTTCTCCTCATCATCATTGTAAGAATTTGGCTTAGACCAGAATTCACCCAAGAACTAAAAAACTCAACACAAGCACACAATAGACCAAAATAGGTAGAGTATGATCAGAATGACGATATTCATTCAATAATTAGATACTAGAGTATGTTAGGAATAAGGTGTCTCAACCTTGTATAAATCCTATTCTTATTATTTGTTTTGTAAAATTGTATTTCTTGCAAATAATGTTGATGTGTCAAAATTTTGAATTGTGTGTAAGGAGATCATGACTAAAACGGTTATGACGGATTCCTATGACACGTAAGAGCTATGTTAGGAAGATTCAATGATAGGTGAAGACATGTGGCAACTAAGATATTTGAGTATTGTACACTCTGCCCCAATAGTGGGGTGCCCTGGAAATTTTTTTGGGGTTCCTATTTTCTCGGAGAATGGTAAAACCCTAATAGGTTTACCTTTGGGAGTAGCCCTAAAGTGAAGCACATGTTATAAGCATTTTTAGGGTTACAAAGAGAAGTGATGCGAAAAGGGTGTATTGTTGGTACTACGACTAGCTACTAGAGTCTTCTGTTGTTGATGTTGAACTTGCATTGCAAGTGTATTGTAATCTTGTTTTGAAGATAATACATTGTGTAGGTTCTGAAGGGGTGGGGTTGTTTTACCAAAAGGTTTTTCCCCACCAGAAATCTTTGTGTTATGTGTTTGTTTCTCTGTTTATTTTCTATATGAATGGTTGGCTGCAATATTGTTGTTTACATGATATTGAATCTGCAAGTGTAGAAGATTTTAATAGGATTTGCATCATACTTTCCTTATGATATTAGTGTAGGAAGTTGTTTCTACACTTGAGTTTCTTTACAGAGTACACTAGGAGAGCTTGAATATAAAGGCCTCAGGAGAGCTTTTAGAATGCATAGAAGTCAGCATCATGATATGTCATACAACCAGGCACATGTCCACTAGATATGGATTATCCTCCATTAAGCACAAGATTAAGTGCGATGATGTGAGGATAAGCCTACAATGGTGTAGCATGCAAATTAGTGGAGCAGACAACATGTGTTAAATGAAGAGTGCGAAAAACTATGTTGTCATCATGACAACTCAATGAATGATGTATACTCCTATGTTGTAGACACCATGTGCATAATTAGAGTTGCATAACTCAATGAGAGTTCACAAACTCCTAAGTGTCTCACCTATAATAATAATAAAATAATGCAAAATAATTAAATAATGCATTAACCTAAGTAAAACTTAAGTAAGTGTAATAAGTAAATACTTATTTACACCAACACCCCCCCTTAAGTGCAAGTTAGGTGAATGCCCTTAAGCTTACGCAATCTAGGATGAAATGCAATATGGGTCCTGGCTACTAGGCCATGTTAGGTACCAATGTACATAATGATATGCAAATCTCTCATAAAGTGGGGAAAGAGGGAAAACCTCATGGGAAAAACCCTCCCCAAAAAAGAGAGATAAAGAAGGATGCATGGATGGATGGAGTAATCAAGACCCCCCCATTATGACATACATCCAATATATACATAAGAGAATGATGAGAAGAGGAAGAGAGATAGTATGGGCTCCCCCCCCAAAGAAGAATGCCAAACAGTGACTGCTCCAATGAAGAAGCTGATCGAAGACTGCAAAATGGTGTTCCTCGCCTTAGGAAGAAACAATGCCAAGGGTACAAATGAGATGCTTTCGCTGTGGGTGGAAATAATCCCATGGATAAGTGATGTCTTTGAAACTTGCTCAACTAGCTGAAGAACTTGTCCCAAAGAACTGTCTATCTCTGTAAATGATGAAGAACGCTGCTGCAACTGCTGATCATAAGTATCCACAATCACTTCAACCTATGATGATTGATCATGTAGAGAATGAACAAGAGAGTTTGATGGAGCTCTCGTGACAACTGAAGAAGGTAATGCTGCATCAAGAAGAAGAGGTAGATCATCAATACTGTCCCTCAAATCTGTCACTGAACCTGTATCTGGAAGATTAGAAGTACCTTGTTGTTCTGGACCTATCACTGTGGTGATGTATGCATGTAGACTGAACTGAAGAAGTAACCTCTCACTGTATCTATCAATAGAACTCCACGTGTCTGAATCTGTTGAAGAACTATCGATGGTGTCACTATCAGTATCCACATTGTATGATCTGCGAAGAGGAGTAGAGGACAAGCTGGATGAACTTTCCTCAAAATGTACATCCTTCTCCACAAAAATCTGATGTGTCTTAGGATCAAGAAGTCTATATGCCTTCATACTATCTTCATAACCAATGAAGGTACAAGGCCAAGATGATTGTGCCTTGTGACCCTTGGAAGATCTGTTTGCCCATGCTAGACAATCGAAGACTCTAAAGTGTGTCACAATAGGTTTTCTGCCGCACCATGCCTCAAAAGGAGTTTTTCCATCTAAGCCTAGATGAGGAGAATGATTAAGAATGTGAGTGGCACTAGAGATTTCTTTGACTTCTAATGATGGATCGATAGACTTGGCATGAATCATGCAACTTGCCATAGACTTAAGAGTTCTAATCCTCAATGCTACAACATTTGTCTTATGTGGACTGAATGCTGATGGAGTCTGAAGATCAATGCCCTCATGTCTGCAAAAGTCCTTAAGTCTTTTGTTCACATCCATGTTTCCATTATCCATGCGGAGTACTTTGATGGCCTTTTTGGATTTTCATTCAACATGAGCCTTGAAGTCTAGAAATGCATGCAAAACTTCACCCTTACTATGCAGAAAGTAGACCCATGTGAACCTCAAAAAGTCATCAACTAAGGTAAGTAGGTAGCAACCCTGGCTGAATGCAAAAGGACCTACTAATACCATGTGAACCATTTGAAGAACACTTGTTGCTCTAGAAGACTTCCCTCTTTGTAACTTCCCTCTAGATGCATATCCCCTGAATTTGATGAACATTTACCCTTAGAAAAGTTGATTTGAGGTAGACCTTTCACCATGTGGTATGTGCAAAGTTGTTGAAGATAGCGATAGTCAAGATGACCATACCGCTCATGCCATAATTGTATGTTTGAATGTGATTGAGTTAACGAGGCCTTTGAAGGAGACTTGGGTACAAAATGTGAGAAAGAGTACAACCTCTTGTGATCATTCACTTTCCCCACTGCAACCAAGGAATTATCTTTAAGATTGTGCACTTGAACTGAGTTTGGAAGGAACTCAACTCTATGTCCATTTCCAAAGTGAGTGACTTGGTAGATTGAAAGGAGATTCAAACTTAGGTTTGGAACATAGAGAACCTCTTGAAACTCTCCATTTTCCATCTCCACATTTCCTTTTCCTTCAACTTCCATTTTGTTATCATTCCCCATGAAGATGTGTGGTACCTTTGAGTGATTCAATGAAGAAAAATCCTCCTTTCAAGAACCCATATGATATGAGGCACCTGAGTCAAATATCCATTCTTTTGAAGAGTTTGCATTAGCCATGAATGCTTGCCCTTTGCCCTTTGAATATGAAGAAGATCCCTTCTCCTTGTAAGCATTAGGCAATGGAACATTATGTTTCTTCATGATGTTGGTAAATTCATCAATCTTTTTAAGATAACACTCATGCTCTTCATGACCTGATTTCTTGCAATAAGCACACTTCTTCTTCTCCTTATTGTTGTCCCCTTTTTTATTGGAATTCGAGGACTTGCCTTGTTGATTGGATTGAGGTGTTGTCTTTTCTGCATCCTCAGATTTGCTCTTCCATTTCTTCTTACCCTTTCCTTTACTTGAAGATTGTCCAGCTGAATGTTGAGAACCCTCATTTGCCACCAATGCTTTGGACTGAGGTGATTTGAGAATCCCCATTGTTTTCAACTTCTTTTCTTCATCATCTAATAGTTTTGCATATTCATCAAAAGTGACTTTCTTGTATGCAAACCCTAAGGTAGTCTTTTGAGGTGCTAAAAGAAGATACAAATGTGGAATATTCCCATGGTAGCTTGTTATGGATGAGATAGATCAGTCTTTCATCTTTAATGGAACTCCCACAATCAATAAGCTTTGTCCTTAATTCATTCACCTTAAGGATGAAGTCCCGTATGGAGTCATACGACTTAGGATCTAAGGAAACTAGCTCATCTTCAATTTTGAACACATCCTCTTCAAACACTTTACCATAAAGGCTTTCGAGGGTATCCCAAGCTTCCTTGGATGTAGTAAATTTTATGATTTGATACATTATTTTATCATCTACCCCCAAACATATATCACCTAGGGCTTTCCTATCCATGGCTACCCATTCAAAAATTTCACTTATTGATACATTATCACTTGCTGGTTTAGGAAGAGTACCATCTACAAATTGTGAAACTCCATTATGCATTAAGTGATACAATATTTTGATAGACCATGTAGTATAGTTATGAGGAGTTAACTTAGGAAACTTAAAGTTGCCCATAATGCAAAAAAATGAAAGAAAATTGCAGAAAAGAGAGAACACAACACCAAGAATACCCCCCCAAAATAGATGCTTTGTGCACTTTATCAGTAGTGCGATTACAATGGGCCACTTTCAAATTTTGGCCTTCGTGGACTTTTGATTTTTCTTGTTACAACCTTTTAATGGAGTACAAATCTAAAACTTTACAATGTGCTACAATACTGAAGCATTACAAAACAAAGAAAGGCCCTATTGTTGAAAGTGATGATTTTATCCATACAACACTACAATTTGATGCTAGATTTGGAAAGTAGACAAAAAAAATGCACTTTCAAAAAAATTAGAACCTGTTTTTGACTCTAGATATGCCCATACAGAGCATTTGAAGTTGCAAAATGCAAGATTATGCAGGTATAGTTGCCAAAAAATGCAATTTCTAAACAATCCATGCACCAAAACTAGAAAAATTTAGAAATTTCACCCAATTTCAAAAAAAATTGCACTTGATTTGGAGTCTGGATGTGCGAGTTATGGCTTCTTGAAGTTGGACTGCAAAAACCAAAATCAATTTGGTGAGGGGTTGCAGTAGTGAAAGACGGGGTTAAATTTGACGGTAATACGACCATCATAGCAGTTCAATATGGCCCAAAAATAACGTCCAAATGGCCATCAAATTTATGCTAAAAAATGATGATATCAGCAGAAAATTTGAGCCCTCGGATGGCGTGGCGGATGAGAAGGATGTCCGTACCGTATAGATCGTACAAAAATTTCCTGCATGTCAAGTGACATGGATGTGCTGACTTGGATGTGTGGCTATCTGCATGGATCTACCCATGTGGCATTGACAGGGCTTATGTGTCACAGATATGTGACATGGCGCCAGAAGATTGGATGCGCAGGGAGTACAGTGTGCCCTCATGTCAGGGAGGATGTGTTGCCAAAATTCTGAGCACCTGCTGAAAGCGATGTGTTGTCGCTGGTATTTGACACCGATCACCGACGTTAAATGTCATGCCGGTGAGTCTGCGACTGCCAAGAAATCACATTTTATCCCACATGCATGGGATTGTTGAATGCGATGCACTTTTTATGCGTAGGCCCACAGATATTCAAGTGAAAAGAAGCCGTCAGTATTGGTGGCCGGGCCATCAGTGGGCTAGCTACCACCCATGGGTTTTGCCTTGCTAGATGTTTGAATGGTCAGCCATGGATAAAAGTGATAGGATTTAATGATAAAAACCTGCAAAAATAATTAAAAAACTTGCGATTGATAAATAATCCACCAAATATATATAGCAGGTCGGGGGTTGATGGCCTGGTGCTACCACAAATTTTTTCTTCTAGCCATGAAAATACCTTTGAAATAATCCCAAGTAATTTCGAAAAATACTTAAATAATGGCAGAGAGAAAAAATAGTTCAGATCTGAAAATTGAATAAAATAGATCCGAAAATAATCATACCCAATTTGCAAATCAGTGCTTTTGGATGCCAGTTTACAAATTTTTTTTGCCTCACGATCAACTTTCACCCAAGATAGGCAAATTTATAGTCAATCTTCACCAAATCGATGCTCCGAATGCAATGGAGAGGTCAGATCTAGCTCTAAACTCTCCCAATTTCTGCAGATGCTTCAAAATCGAGGTGCTGAAGCATGAATGGTCTCGAATAGCTATGTGATAAGAATCCTCCTCATCTCTGATACCATGTAAGAATTTGGCTTAGGCCAAAATTCACCCAAGAACTAAAGAACTCAACACAAACACACAGTAGACCAAAATAGGCAGAGTATGATCAGAATGACGATATTCATTCAATAATTGGATACTAGAGTACACTAGGAGTGCCTGAATATAAAGGCCTTAGGAGAACTTCTAGAATGCATAGAAGTTAGCATCATGATATGTCATACAACTAGGCACATGTCCACTAGATATGGATTATCGTCCATTAAGCATGGGATTAAGTGCGATGATGTGAGGATAAGCGTACAATGGTGTAGCACACAAATCAATGGAATAGACAACATGTGCTAAATGAGGAGTGCAGAAAACTGTGTTGTCATCATGACAACTGAGTGAATGATGCATACTCCTGTGTTGTAAACACCATGTGCATAATTAGAGTTACGTAACTCAATGAGAGTTCAAAAACTCCTAGGTGTCTCAACTAAAATAATAAAAAAATAATACAAAATAATTAAATAATGCATTAACCTAAGTAAAACTTAAGTAAGTGTAATACATAAATACTTATTTACAGCAACAATCATAATCTTTGATGGTGATTTTCTTCCTTGGTTCAACAACATCCTTTGTATATCCTAGGGCCTTTACTAAATTTCGTGTGCAAATGTTGAGACCTACCCCACTGGCAACCAATGCTCTCTTAATTCTATTTCTATGGATAAATACTTCAATATGCAAAGGAGAATTTTGTGGCTGGATGATGGACATGTCATCTTGGGTTGAAAAGGATACGTAGTGAGGGGAAACAATATTACTAACCATATTTTGAAACCTACTCACATCAAAGGTCATTTGGAACTAGGGCTTTGGTGAGGATTCCCTTATGCCCTGACAAGATTTCTAACAACTCAAAAATGGAGATATGAGTGGGAGTCTTAAGCAACTAGTTGACCAAGTTGTATTTAGTAAAGGAGGAACTCATAGTCACATGATCGGGATTTATAATAGGTCTTGGTAAAATGACTTTATAGGCTTGGCCTTAGGTATTAACATTTGATGACTATTTCTTTTTTATCCTTAATTATGATGATATTTATGGTGTCATGAAATTCAGAGATCATGTCGATGTTGTTATCATAATGATGTCCTTATCATGTAGAGGTGCATTCTGATTAGCTCGAGAGGATTCACTCTTTTCATAACTTATGAAAGGGTTCTTGATGGCCATATGGTCTTCATTGTTGCTAAGGTTATTTAGTTTGATAGTTCCATCATTGATTAATTTTTACATGGTCCTCTTAAGGGTGAAACAATTGTTTGTTAAATGCCCCTTGTTCTAGTGGTAGGTGATAGCCCTTATTTTCACATAGTTTAAATTTTGAAAAATCTATGGTGAGAATGTTCTTAAAAAGAGTATTGAGAAGTTAGGGTTTATATGTTATTTTTAGAGAGAAACCCTAACATGTTTTTGTCCTAATCTAGTTATTTTTCATTTTCTACCCCAAGTGTGAAATTTGGTGCCTTAGAGTTTTGTTTCCATCCTACATTGCAAGAAATGTTCATATAAATCAGATTTTAGGCCCTAACCCTAGGTTTTATAGCTAAGCGGGAGCTTACTTATCTTTTACATCATTTTCTACAATGTTACAATGAAGAGGTTAGTAGGGCATCATGTTGAAGTGTTTTCAGCTTCCCAATCTTAAGATAAACAATGTGTCATAACATCACGGATGAGAAATTTAAGATCCTTGATCTTATGTTTCCCTTTGTATCATATGATCAAGTGTTGTGTGGAATACTTCCTAGTTCATCTTCTATGATGCTATGAAAAGGAAGTTGAGTGGGATATCAAAGACCAAGAAATAAGATGTTACGATGTTACAAAGCTATGGGTATCATAGGATCATGAAGAAAATATTAGTATGCTATGATGCTACAAGATACTTGTGATTGTAAGATCATAAGGTGATAAAAGACAACAAAAAGTAATAGTATGTTATTAGAAAGGTGAATGTGTCCAATTTTTATTGATTAGATCAAGAAGCGTACACCAAGTGGATGTTTAGTTGGATCAGTGGAACCAAAAAAGTTTTTATATTAAGTTTTGAATGGCATTTGGCGATCTCCAATCTTACAATATATAATTTATCATAAGATCTTAGGATAATAGAAATGATGCTCTGATGCTATGAATAAGCCGCAATCACAAGATCATAAATGAAAAGGGCAAGGCCACGATGCTACAATAGAAAAAACTAATAGTTTCTCATAGAATTGTATGAGTTAGAGAGGTAACTGGCAATATTACAAAGTAATAATGATGACTGCAATTATAAGATCATAAGCTAAAATAGATTGAAATAAGATGTTATGCCATTTCAACATAAGCTATCTATCGTAAGATCATAGAGGGAGAAAAGTCTGCGTTGATGCCACTGTAACCAATGTACTGTTAGATCGTAGAGGATCTTTCCAGCGTTTCCAATTGTTTGATAAGGGTTTTTTCAAAGGGTATCATAACATCAAAAAGCCATTTTTTCTTTAATAAGATATTATGAAGAGTCATTTTCTTTAGTAATGATCATAAAATCATAGACCCTATTTTGACATAAAATGTGCTAATCACTTTTATGAGCTAGAAATTGTTAGCATGAATGTTGATGCTATGGGGGAGTAGTATGGAATAGTGTTATGATTGTGTTTGTCATTGATGACAACATAGTAAGATTGACAGAGTGAAAGACTAAGATCTATGTATTGGAGACATCACATTATGTATCTATCTATGTGTAGTCAACAACATATACTATAACATGTATTTAACATGTGGTCAAGTGTGCAGAACCTGAATCGACGACATACACAAGATATTAACAATTTATAGAAAATTGCAAGGAAATTGAGCATTGGGAAAATAGTCTATGTTATATGATCAATAAAACATATTGTGCTTGGAATGAAGGGTTGCATAGTTAACTGGAGGAAGTACACTGACAACTAATGACACTAGAAAGTGTGCAAGTACAAAAGTCACACGTGTGAAATTTTGTGTATAACTAGAGCTGACAACATTAATTAAATTTGTAATTTATTTATGGAGTTGACTCAAATTAATGTTAAGTGTGTGGAGCCAACTCAAAGGATTAATAATTGAGTATGGTATAAAGGAAATATTGTTTCCACATTCTAGATATCATGGTTGTGATTGAGAAGTAGAGAAGACTTGCGAATTAAAAAGTTGAAGAGTAGAGTAATATACTAATGCGTGTAAGTGACCTTAAGGGTTACTTATGAGTTCTAGATCTATTTGCATGATCTACAGGTGAAGAATTCTAACACACTAGAAAGAGGATAGTGGGTTTGTTGGTTTGATCTTGAAGCTATTTGGATAGTGGGTTTACCTATCTTCTACAATTCCTAACAAGATTAGAATCTCCTAACAGGGATTCAAAGTCTCCTAACAGGGACTCTTGTACTAAGTCTTGTAATAGACTCTTAATTGGGTCCATCCTCTAACAAGGAATATTCAGATTAGTACATTATTTTGTGGGGATCATTCCCACTAGGGTTTTCCCTCTAATCAAGGATTTCCGTAGTCAACATATTTGGTGTATTTGTGTATGCACATTTCTTTATGATTGCTATTTAGTTTGGTTGATAAAGTAAGAACTGATTCAGATTGATACATAACTGATTCACCCGCGTCCGCCCCCCCGCCCCCCCCCCGCCCCTTAGTTATATTGATGAAGTATTACTTCTAACAATTGGTATCAGAGGCTCAGGTCTTTGAAGAAAAGTTTAACAACTTTGGGAGATCCATGTTGACTATGTTTGAAAAGGAAAGGCCTAGATTTGATGGCACAAACTATGATAGCTGGAAGGATAAAATAAAGACTCATCTCTTGTGCATGGGTCTAGGATATTGGCTTATCACCAAGACATCCAAGAACATTATAGATGAAGACAATCTTGAAACCTACACTAAGGAATAGAGAGAAGTGTTTATGCAACATAAGGGCAAGAGAAGCAATACTGTCAACATTACATGAGAGTGAGTATAGTCAGGGCTAAAACTACTCAAAGAATCTCACGAAATTTGGAAAACTTTAGAGGCTAATTATGAAGGTGATACACATGCAAAAAGAGTTAGATTACAAAATTTGTATTATGCATTTCAAGATGCTATAATGATGGAAGATGAATATGTAAGAAGCTATGTTGGGAGAATATATGAGATTGTTGTAGGAATCACATCTCATGATGGAAAATAATTTGATGATGAAGTGATATGGAAGATCTTGAAAAGCCTAACACCACCTTTCAGATTATTAGCATGAATGATTCAGCTGATGATACCTTGCACTACTAATTTCACCAAAGAGACATTGCCTGGTAGATTGGAAGCTATAGAATTTGATCTAAAATAGTCTGGAGAATTGGAAAAAGTTGAGACAATATTCAGTGCACTAAACATCAAAACTAGTTTAGTAAGGAGCACAAAAACACAGTGAGAGATTGCTAGCAATAGCAAATCCATTGAAGAAAAGAACCAAGCAGTGGCTCTTATTGTGGAAAGAGAAAAATATGGCAAGAATATCTTTAAATGCTAGACTTGTAATGAATATGATTATTATGCATCTAAATGTCCTAAGAGACAAAGAAAGTTTAAGGGAAGATTCAAATGTAGAAGACCCCGAAATTGTTTATATGCTAATGAAGAAGAAGATGAAGAAGAATCTGATCAAAGAAAAAGTGAAGATGAATTAGGATTTGTAGCCATAAAAGAGGATGATCTTGATAGAGAAATAAGAGAAGAAAGTGTGCTGATTTCACAAGTTGAAAAGAAAGACTAGATCATTGATAGTGGTTGTTCACATCACATGACTAGTGGTATGGGCAAGTTTGTCAAATTTAGAAGCCATGATGGAGGAATTATTAGAGTAGGAAACAATGTAGCCTGTTATATTACAAGAATTGGATCTATAACACTTGATGGTAAAACATACATTGATGATTTTTTTTTTTGTTGATGGACTGAAGCATAACTTTTTGAGTGTTGGATAGCTTATGGACAAAGGATATCAATTGCAAATTGGTAATGATACATGCATTATCAAGAATGAGGAAGGGAAACTACATGGTATTGGAACAAAAACTAGAGGTAATGTATTTCTGTTAAACTCTACTAAAATAACATGTTTAGTAGCAAAGATTGACAACAATTGGTTATGGCATAGAAGATTTTGTTACATTCACTTTGATAATATTGTGAAGACCAGTAATACACTTGCTGTGAGAGATTTTCCCAAGATCTCTAAGCCCACAGACACTATTTGTAGGGAATATATTTTGGCTAAGAAGAAAAGAGTCTCATTTCCTAGCAAGAAATTTTGTACTACACAAAAGTTGGAATTGGTACATATATATCTAAGTGGTCCTGCAAGAACAAGAGGATTCTATGGAGAAAGGTACTTTATGATTTTTGTTGATAATTTCACTAGAATAATGTGGGTAGCTTTTCTTAAAGAAAAATCAGAAGCATTTGAGAAATTCGAGATATTTAAGAACAAGGTTGAGAATGAATCTAGAGTTAAGATCAAAAGCCTAAGATTAGGAGACTTCACCTCTAGAGAATTCAATATCTTTTGTTAAGAACATGGCATTAGGAGACAATTATCCTTACCCCATACACCTGAGTAGAATGGGTTTGTTGAAAGAAGAAACAAATCAATTGCTGAAGTAGGAAGATGTATGTTATTTGAGAATCATGTACCAAAGACCTTTTGGAGAGAAGCCATCAATACAACAATATACACAATAAATAGAGTACATATTATAAAAGGTATGGACAAAATACCCTATGAATCATGGTTTGGTCACTCACCATCAGTCAAGTACTTTAGGATATTTGGAAGCAAATGTTACATTAGAAGAGATGATGATATTGGTAAATTTGATCCAAGGAGCGATGAAGGTACGTTTCTTAGTTATTTATTGAAAAGTAAAGCTTACAGATGTTTCAACTATAGAAAAAAAATCATAGTAGAGTGCACAAATGTTAAAGTTGATGAAAAGTTTGGTACCAAGGAAAAGATAATGGACTATAACTCTAATGGAGATGATTATTTTGGAATGATTAATAGAGGTAATGAGTTATTTTTCAAGACTAACAATGACACGTAGAATAATGAGCAAATTGAAGATATGAGAGAAAATTAGAATACAGTGCCAAAAATAAGAATTGAGTCAAAAACTCCTACTCCAAATAGGAACTTGATAAGAAATCATCCTACATAGTAGATAATAGGGAGTAAGGAAAAGGGGGTAATGACAAGGAGCATAATTAATGAAGAACTATGTTTGATATCTCAAGTAGAACCAAGAAATGCAAATGAAGTAATCAAAGATAACTATTGGAAAGAAGGAATGAAGGAAGAACTCCAATAGACAATAAAAAATAACACATGGAAATTAGTCACTAGACCCAAGGATAAAAATGTGATTAGCACTAAATGGGTATTTAGAAATAAAATGAATGAACAAGGAAAAGTAATAAGAAACAAGCCAAGAGTTGTATGAAAAAGTTACTCTCAGCAAGAAGGAATTGATTATGAAGAGACATATGCATCTGTAGCAAGAATGGAAGTAGTCAGAATGTTTCTAGCATATGCAGAAAACAAAATTTTTAATGTATATTAAATGGATGTTAAGTCAACATTCTTAAATGGAGAACTTGAAGAAGAAGTTTACATTGAGAAACCAGAGGGGTTTCCCTTAACAAAAGAAAAGGATGTGGTTTATAGACTAAAGAAAGCATTGTATGGATTAAAACAAGCACCAAGAACCTGGTATGCAAGGTTGGACAAATGCTTAGCAAAGCTTGGATTTTCTAAAGGAACAATATATGGTAACTTGTACTTAAGGAAAATAGAGGATGGTTTTCTAGTAATCATTGTATTTGTTAATGACATCATTTTTGGGGGAAATGATGAAGCTAGTAACAAATTATTAGAAGACATGAAGAATGAGTTTGAAATGAGCATGATAGGTGAAATGAAATTTTTCTTGGGATTACAGATTGTTCAAAAAAAAGAAGGTATCTTTATTTGTCAAACCAATTATTTAAAGGATTTACAAAAAAGATTTGGTTTAGAAAATTATGAACTTTTTGGAACTCCTACAGTAACTGGTCATAAGTTATCAAGCAAGGATGAGATGCCTATTGTTTGAAAAAAGAAGTACAGATCTATGACTAGTGGATTGCAGTATCTCACTCATAGTAGACCAAATATAGCTAATGTAGTTGGAATTGTGGCAAGATTTCAAGCTGATCATAAAGAATATCACTATGCAATAGTAAAAAGAATATTCAAATATTTGAAAGGAACATTAGATTATCGTATTTGGTATGACAGAAATAGTGACTTTACTCTTTGAATTTATACATGTGTTGATTGGGTAGGAGACACGGATGATAGTAAAAGCACTACTGGAGGAGCATTTTTCCTTGGAGAAAGACTAGTTTCTTGGCTTAGCAAGAAGTAAGATTGTACCACACAAAATACTGTAGAGGAAGAGTATGTTATAATACCAAACAACTATAATCAAGTTATTTGGATGAAGCAAATGATGAAAGATATTGGAATCATATTGATGTAAGAAAAAGATGAATAGCTAGGGCCAAGGGCTCACCCAACTATCCAAACCACCCTACAAGAGTTAACACGATGGAAGCAAACATGAAGAACAAAAACCAAAGGAGGAAGAAGAGAAAAACACTTTTATTTATTCATCAAAATATCTTCATACATGCCTAGCTGTAAGGCCTTTTGGGTTACAACTAGATACAAAATATAACTTCTAGAATCATGATCTAGCTTTAAATTCACATTTCCAGACACCTTTGCATTCACTTTTTCAATCCTCTAAATTCTACCCTAAAACTAAGCCTAAGCACTCTATTTATACTTTCCAAAAAGGCTTACAGATCATTCTAGAACATTACATAAGAGGAAGGCCAACCCAACAATGGTCTGGACACATCCCAAGAAAAGATTTCATGATTGAAATAAATCCTACAAGTTGGCTTCATAGAAAATCATGTCCAAATACTAGCACTCGACATACATTGGGTAACTCAGCACATGAAGAGTCACTTGACATACACTGGGTAACTCAGCACATGAAGGGTCACTTGGCATACACTGGGTAACTCAGCATATACTAGATAACTTGGCACACACTAGAAAACTCAGCATATACTAGATAACTCAACAAACACTAGACAACTCAGCACATACTAGATAACTTAGCACAGATAGGAAGTTGGCACTTGGCAATAACTGGAAACTGGCACTCGACAGTAATTGGAAACTGGAACTTAGTAGTAATTGGAAACTCGGCAGCAATTGGCAGAATGAACAAAAGTGCAAGATTACAAGGAAACCTAGGATGCTCCTACATGAGACTACCAAGTTTGAGAGAAATGATTCTCCTAAATCATGGAAGTATCCCAACCTGAGCTAAATCCAACTCAGATTGAGAAATCCATATAGCATCTTAAACTGGTCTATTCTTCCACTTCACCAAATATTTGTAGTAATTTTTTCCTCTTGTGCTCTTACCAACTCTTTGATCTAATATCTGTTCAACTTCTTCAATTTTCTTCGTAGGATAATCATCAGGTACAACAACTTCATCATTTGACTCATGATACTTATACAAATCAGTAATATTGAATATAGGAGATATATCTATGTCATCAGGTAACTCAACTTCATAAGCATTACCACTGTCAAACTTTTTCAAGATCTTACAAGGTCCAAATTTCTTCATCTTCAGTTTATTGTATGTGCCAATTGGGAATCTTCCTTTCTTCATATGAACCATCACCTCATCACCAACTTGAAAGTCATGGTGTCTTCTAGACTGATTAGCATTTTTCTTATACTTTTGATTACTTTGTTCCAATCTCAACTTCACTTCCTTATGCAAAGACTCCATAAAATCAGAAAATTCTTCTCCTATAGCACTTTTCTTTTCTTCACTAGCAACATCTGTCAAGTTTGATATACCTCGAAGATGCATTCTAGTAAGAATCTCAAAAGGTTTCTTCCCTGTACTCCTATTTATAGAATTATTATATGCAAATTCATCTTGTGCTAATACCATCTCTTAATTACTTGCCTTATTCCCAATTAAACATCTCAACGAATTTCCTAAGCTTCTATTCACAACTTGTGTTTGTCCATCTATCTGTGGATGGATGTAGAACTAAACTTCAGCTTAGTACCCATCTTCTTCCACAAAGTCTTCCAAAAATAACCAACAAACTTATTGTCTCAATCTGAAATAATACTTCTTGGTAATCCATGCAATCTCACAATCTCTTTAAAGAAAAGTTCAGCAACATGCTCAACATCTGATGTCTTCTTACATGGTATGAAATTAGCCACCTTAGAAAATCTATCCACTACAACAAATATAGAATCGTAACCCTTCACTGTCTCAGGCAATCCAAGAACAAAATCCATACTAATATCAGTCCAAGGTTTCTCAAGAATAGTAATAGGTGTATACAACCTAGTATTTTGACTCACCCCTTTTGCAACTTGACAAACTCCACAACTCTTTACAAATTTCTGAATATCCTTATACATTTTTGGCCAATAATACTTCTCTTTCAGAAAACTCAATGTCTTATCAATTCCAAAATGTCTAGCTAATCCAACACTATGCTTTTCCTTAATCAGATTCAACCTCATAGGACTTCTAGGAATACACAACTGAATATCTTTGAAGAACATACCTTCTTGAATGAAATATTCATCATACTTACTTATGTGATCTATTAGATTCGGTGCTCTACACTCTCTCCATGCCTCAGAAAAATCAGGATCAACATCATATAACTCTTTCATCTCATCAAAACCAAGAATTTTAGCCTTCATTTCAGTCAACAAAGAACATCTTCTACTCAATGCATCATCAACTCTATTAGTAACTCCACTCTTATGCTTGATCACAAATGTAAAACTCTACAAGTACTCAACCCACTTCATATGTCTTTGATTCAATATGTGTTGACTTCACAAGTATTGTAAAGCTTTATGATCAGTATGCCATAAACTCCTTAGGCATCAAATAATATCTCCACTTCTTCAATGCTTGAACAATAGCATAAAACTCTTGATCATACAAAAAATATTTCCTTTTAGCATCATTCAACTTTTCACTAAAGAAAGCAACATGCTTACCTTCTTGACTTAATGCAAATCCTATTACATTACCACTTGCATCACATTCAACATGAAATACTTTTTTGAAATTAGGAAAAGCCAATACAGGTAATTCAAGAACCTTTTGTTTCAAAATCTCAAAACTCTTATTAGCTCCATGTGTCCACTTGAATTCCTTTTTATCTCCCCTCATTGTCTCAGTCATAGCATTACAAACAACATTGAATTTTTTTATAAACTTTCTGTAAAAACTAGCCAAACCATGAAATGATCTTACCTCACTCACATTCTTAGGCATAGGCCATTCCAAAATTGTTTTAACCTTCTTAGGATCCATCTTCAAACCATCAGCTGAAATCACAAATCCCAAATACACAATCTCCTCTTGCATAAAAGAGCACTTTTTTCAGATTAATCAACAACTCTTCCTCTTTCAAACTCTACAATACTTTTCTAATATGCTCAAGATTTTCTTCCTTAGTCTTGCTGAATATTAGAATATCATCCAAATAAAAAATCATGAACTTACCCAATAATCTTTTCAAAACTTCATTCATCAATCTCATGAAAGTACTAGGTGCATTAGTCAAACCAAAAGGCATAACCAACCATTCATACAAACCATCTTTTGTCTTGAAAGTGGTCTTCCATTCATCACCTTCTCTAATTTTGATCTGATGATAGCCACTCTTCAAATCAATCTTGGTAAAATACTTTGCTCCACTCAAAAAATCCATTATGTCATCCATCCTTGGCTTAAGAAACCTATATTTTACTATTATCTTGTTAATGGATCTAGAATTAGTACACATTCTCCATTCTCCATTCTTTTTAGGTGCTAATAAAATAGACACAACACATGGACTCAAGCTTTCTCTGATCAAACATTTTTGTAACAACTCATGCACTTGTCTATTAAGTTCTTCATTCTCTGTAGTTGTGAATCTATATGGTGCTTTGTTTGGCAAACTAGCTCTAGGAATCAGATTCATGCAATGACTTATACTTCTTACAGGAGGTAAACCATCTAGGATATTATCAAAAATAATGTCTTTATACTCATTTAGAAACTTTACAATTTCTTCTGGCACTCGATCAATACTACCATCTGTCACTCGGTCACCACTGACTGGCACTCAATTAAAATTATTTTCTTACACTCAGTCTCCATTGACAAAACTCAATTTTTTTGGAATTATAGCAAAACAAACTTGATTCTTTTTCATTTCCTTTTCAAATTGTTTCCCATTAACCATGAATTTTCTTATAGTAGTACAATTAACCTCATCTAGACTTTCAATCAAAGGTAGCAATGTTTGTTTCTTCCCATTTACCCAAAGAGTATATTGATTTAATCTTCCATCATGTACATCATATCTATCATATTGCCAAGGTCTACCCAACCAAATATGACAACAATCCATGGGCATAATATCACACAAAACTTCATCCAAGTAATGTCCAATTTTGAATTTCAAAAGGCATTGCTCACTTACCAATATCTCATGCTCATCTTTGATCCATGAAACATGATAAGGTTTGAGGAGTTTTAGCCTCTGCAACTACAACTTGGTAACCAACTCTTTTGTTGCTAGATTTGTAGAACTTCCATTGTCAATGATCACCTTGCAGCATTTTCTAGCCATCTTACATGTTGTCTTGAATATACTTTTCCTTAAAATAGGTTCCTCATCACTTCCTTTATTACATAAGGTTCTTCTCACCATTAGATTTCCTCTAGCCTCAGGTCCACTTGGTGAACTCTCAATGTTTTCTTGAATCACAACATTTCTATTATTTTGTCCACTTTCAGAGGATTTACATTCAAAAGATCTATGCCCTTCTTTGCCACATCTAAAACAATTACCATGAAATCCACCTCTAGAATAAGAATTACCTTTTCCTTAGTAAGAATTAATGCATCTTCAGTAAGAATTGCCACTTTTCCATTCGGTCTTTCCTTTGTCATCATTCTTCCATTCAGATTTGCCTTTATCCTACATAGAATTGTCAGATCTACCACTTTCTCCATAAGATCTACCTCTACCTCTCTAGAATCTACCACCTCTACCTTTTTGTTTTTGTTCATGCTTCTTTGTCAAGATCTTCTCAGCTTTCAAGGCATATTGATATGCTTCTTCTACACTTTCTAGCTTCATAAAACTTATTTCATCTTGTATTCCATGTCTCAATCCATTAATGTACCTTGCAATTTTCTCAACATCATCATCCACATGTCTAGATTTGTTGTCCAATCTATAGAATTCCTCGATATATTCTTTCACAATCATGTCCTTTTGTTTCATATTTTGCATCTTTCTCAACAAGCTAATTTGGTAAACAACAGGGAGGAATTTGTTCTTTACCTTGTTCACCATCTTTGGCCAAGTTCTGATCTATTGCTTTCCTCTCCTTTGTCTTTTAGTTTGCAAGTGCTCCCACCATAGTGATGCATGACCTTTCAGCCTAGTGATTGCAATCTTCACCTTTCTATTATCAAGAGTGTTTTCATACTCAAAGAACTTGTTCATATCAAAGATCCAATCGAACACAACATTGGTGTCCATTTTTCCATCATAAGGAACAACTTCTATAGTAGGCTTTGAATTTTCCTTAGACAATACTCACAACAATCTTTCCTCATCTTGATCTTCTTTAGGTTTTGGATTATGGTTTGGTGCTACTACTTCATCATTACTTACATTGTCAAGATGTGCACCTCTCCTCTGGGCTATCTCTATAGCATCTAATCTAGCTGTAATTTGTCTCAATTGATCTAATATAGCATCATCAACATTTCTTCTATCACACCATCTTTACAAATTAGGTTCTTGCAAGATCATAACCCTCTACAAGTTATAGGTCAAATTTGTAGATCTACCACCCTATAACCAAATCCAAATCAGGGTTCTATATGATCCAGTCTCCACAAGGATGAACCTCAAGCTCTGATACCAACTAACGTAGGAAAGCGGTGAATAAATAGGGCCAAGGGCTCACCCAGTTATCCAAACCACCCTGCAAGAGTCAACACAATGGAAGCAAACATAAAGAACCTCAACTAAAGGAGGAAGAAGAGAAAAACACTTTTATTGATTCATCAAAATATCTTCATACATGCCCAGCTATAAGGCCTTTTGGGTTACGACCAAATATTAAATATAACTTCCAGAACCACGATGCAACTTTAAATTAACATTTCTAAACACCTCTACATTCAAATTTTCAATCCTCTAAATTTTTTCCTAAAACTAAGCCTAAGCACTCTATTTATACTTGCCAAAATAGCTTACAGATCATTCTAGAACATTACATAAGAGGAAGGCTGACCCAATAACGGTCTGGACACATCCCAAGAAAAGATGTCATGATTGAAATAAATCTCACAAGTTGGCTTCATAGAAAATAATGACCAAATACTAGAACTCAACATATACTGTGTAACTTGGCACATGAAGAATCACTCAGCATACACTAGGTAACTCTGCACATGAAGGGTCACTCGGCATACACTTGGTAACTCAACATATATTGGATAACTCGGCACACATTGGACAACTCAACATATACTAGATAGCTTGGCAAACATTGAACAACTTGACACATTCTGGATAACTCAACACACACTGGAAGTTGGCACTCAGTAATAACTAGAAACTAGCACTCGGCAGTAACTAGAAATTAGTAGTCAACAGTAACGGGAAACTCAGCAACAACTGGAAGAATGAACAAAAGTGCAGGATTACGAGGAAACCCAATATGCTCCTGCATCACATATTCATATAACCTATTATCATTTACTATGATAACACAACTACAATCAACATGTCTAAGAATCCTATTTTGCATTCTAAAACTAAGCACATAGCAATAAAGTATCATGTGCTAAAAGAGAATGTTGCAGAGAAAGAAATCATATTGGAGTACATCAACACTAAGGAATAGATTGCAGAAATTTTTACAAAGGCTCTACCTAAAGACACATTTGAGTACCTGAGAGGTATGCTTGGGGTTATGCCCTTACCTAGCTTAGAGTAGAAGATGTAAAAGTACATTAGTCTAGGGTACACAACACCATTGTTAGACTGGACTGAATGTTGATGCTTCCTCAATGGGGGAGTATCTATGATGAATAGAGCCAGTTTAGGACTCTTGGTAATAGGTAATTGGCATATAATGGTATCTTTAGATACTTGTGGTGTTTATAAAAGACTTGTAAAGAAATAGACCGACTTGTGGTCATGGTAATAAGTTGTTATATGCTCAATTTTTGTACTACCTTTGACATTGATTTTAATGGGGGAGAGAGAGTAATATGAAAAAAAATTAGAAAGGGAGTAAGAAAGGGAAAGAGACTGATATGAAAACATTAGAGAGAACTTGCACTATGGGGCAATTGTGTTGAAAGATTTACATGAAGCAAGATTTGATTGATAAGAAAAAAACTCATTGGTATTCTTGGAACTAGATGTTTTTCATCTATGTTTCTATCAATGCCAAAGGGGTAGATTGTTAGCATGAATGTTGCTGCTATGGGGGAGTAGTACAAAATAGTGTTATGACTGTGTTTATCATTGATGACAACATAGTAAGATTGACAAAGTAGCAGACTAAGATTTATGTATTTGAGACATCACATTGTGTATCTACCTATGCACAGTCAACAACATATACTACAACATGTATTTAACATGTGGTCAATTGTGCAGAACTTCAATCAATAGCATACATAAGATATTAATGATTTACAGAGAAGTGTAGGGAAACTGAGCATTGGAAAAATAGTCTCTATTGTATGATCAATATAATATATTGTTCTTGGAATGAAGGTTTTCATAGTTAACTAGAGGAATTACATTAACAACTGATGATGTTAGCAAGTGCACAAGTACCGAAGTTGCACGTGTGAAATTTTATGTATAACTGGAGCAAACAACATTAATTAAATGTGTATTTTATTTATGAAGCTAACTCAAATTAATGTTAAGTGTGTGGAGTTGAATCAAAGGATTAATAATTGAGTATGGTATAAAGGAAATATGTTTTCCATGTTCTAGATATAATGGTTGTGATTGAGAAGTAGAGAAGACTTGCGAATTAAAAAATTGAAGAGTAGAGTAATCTGCTAATGCATGTAAGTGACCTTAAGGGTTACTGATGAGTTCCAAATCTATTTGCATGATCTAAAGGTGAAGAAGTCTGATGCACTATATAGAGGAAGAGATAAGATATTGTTCACATCTATGAAGGGTATCGAGATCAATTGGACAGTGGGTTCATTGGTCTAATCCTGAAGCTACTTGGATAGTGGGTTCACCTATCTTCTACAACTCCTAATAGGGTTGAAATCTCCTAACAGGGATTCAAAGTTTTCTAATAGGGTCTCTTGTACTAAGTGTTGTAACAAAGTCTTAACTGGGTCCATCCTCTAACAAGGAATATTTAGATTAGTACATTATTTTGTGGGCATCATTCCCACTGGGGTTTTCCCTTTGATCAAGGGTTTCCCTAGTCAACTTATCTGGTGTATTTGTATATGCACATTTCTTTATTATTGCTATTTAGTTTGGTTGATAAAGTAAGAATTGTTTAAGATTGATACATAACCAATTCAACCCCCCTCCCTCTCTGTTATATTTATGAAGTATTACTTCTAACAGAAATGACAACAAGCTTCTTGACCAATGAGATTTAAATACAATAAAAACATGCATTATTGGATAGTAATGGAAACTCTCCCCTAAGGTGATAGAATCAATTGATCTTACATTTCAAGCATGCTGAAAATCAATGCAAAGTGAACATTGATAGTATACATTGAGCTATAAAGGCTTTTATATTTACCAGCTATAGTTTTCCATTTGCAAAGAAAGAGAATTTGAGTAGTTATAGAGCTTTTGAATATATACAAATAGTTGTTTTGAAGCCTTGAGAGAAGATTCCATACCTTGTTTGCTAACATATTGTCAAGATGTCTGATGAAGAGATGGAAGAAATTCAAGCATCAAACATGGGAGTTGCAAAGACTTAAAATTCTAAAGGTGTGAAAACAAGATAGAAAAAACCAAATAGGTTTGTAGAAGAATGGATAAAACTTTTCCCTAGTTCTTCTAATGCCAATGTTGCAGATGATCATGCCTTAATAAGACCCATATGCTCTTTACAAAGATGGTGTGTGCCCTGGTGTTGCTGGTTTTGAAATTTATAAGTACTTCTATTGTAATAGGGAGAAGAAGATTCCTGTGTGTAACCCATAGAGGAAGAACTTAGCTAAATTGATATTTCTAGAGATTTTTGTAGATGTGGATTTGATGAAGGCCCTATTTTGTTGCTACAATCCAACCACCAAATCTTTTCATAGGAAAGATGTAACTATTATGTGTGCATTTGATCATGAATCATTCATTGAGGCTTTTAGATTAGATGGAGCTATGGGCCAACCTGTGGATTTAAAGGATTTGTGGAGAAAGTTTGAGGACAAAACTAAAGCCTATACTGGGAAAGCTATATGGTGTCCACATGGTGGTTGGAAAGGATGGAACTGATGTGGTATATGGAGCTAAATTCATAATTGCTAGAGATGTGCAAGACTCCTATCATGGTGGGGAGTATGATTATGTTCACTATATTCTGGAGGTGATGAAATAAAATATTGAGCTTAGAGTGGAGAACTAAAGGATTTCAAGTTCCATCACTATTCACTACTGATGCATGTGATCCACTATAAGAATGTAGGGTATATAAGTTCTAATTTCATTTACCATATATCCGATGCAAATGGAGTTCTACCAATTTAGTTGTGGACATGGGTATGGGAGAGTAATTATCATTTTTCTAATTTTATTTCATTATTTAATATTTTTAGTGTTGTAATATTGAAAATTCTAGATCCAGGTTGCTTTAGGGCACTTGAGATTTTAAAGATCCTTTTGAGACTAGCCCTATGATGCATAGAGCACAACTAAGAAGCTTCAAATGGGCTTGCTACTTTTGAAATCAACGAAATGGCTATCAAATATTTAACCTTATTAAAAGGTTTTTAGCACACTCCAATCCTCCAATGGATCAAAGAAACATTCTCTCCAACTTCACCAAGAATCCAAGGAGAAAGAACCAAACTTGCCCACTTTATGGGTTTTGCACTAATCTCCCACAGCTAAGTCAATACTAGGAAAACACCCTAGAAGTTTGTCCCAAGGGTTATAAGTTATTAAATTATCTTAAGGAACCTATTTACCATAGAATACACCATTGGTTTGAATCATATGCTTGCACAAAGCTTCAAACCCCAATTTCACCTAGTAGCCCTGTGAGCCCCTTTTAGCCCTCCTGAAATTGGTTTTTGAATCTAACTTCACAAATTTTCAAACAAGACCCAAAAAAAATTAGTTTTTTTAACACTCTTTTAAAAGTTACTTCAAACCCCAAACCACTAAGTTCTATCCCCACTACAGTATTCCCTTTCCTTCACAAAGCAACAACCTAAGTAATCAAGTTAGGCTTGGTTTACAAAGAAACCAGTAGGAAATGGGGTCATGGAAATGAAATTAACAATCAAGAATGTTTGGAAACACTAAAATATCTTATTTCCAAATGCTTAGCCCTTCACCAAGTCCCAAACTCCTTCCGTTCACAAATCAACACGCTACAAGATGTCAAATTCTTCATGGTACTTGACCTTGGGCTTGATTGAAAAATCACAAAACACATCCTCCAATTTTGGAACCCTAGAATATTCAAAAGGACCCTACTAACTGCCATTCATCAAGTCTCCATGAAATTCCAACCAAGGAAATTGTAGTTAGAGGCCCATTTTCGTTGTGTGCGCCAAAATGTTGACCTAAAAATCTAGTTTCACTAAAAATACAATAACTTGAGTTAGAAAACATGTAGAATGGTGAGACCAAAAGAAAAATAAATCTAATTCAAAAACATATCTCAAAAATCCATCAGATCTAGTTTGACAATCTGTACAATTCATGCAGCATGTAAACAACAGTAAAAATGACTCCAAAACTAAATTTTCTTCTTTTTAACTTCTTCCAATCTACAGATTAATAACTGTTGTCACAAAATTTTACACCCATGTAATTTTTTTTTACCTAAGGACAACCTTGTGAAACATGGAAACAACCTCCAAGCTATGGGAACTAAATTGTAAGGTTGAGTCTCCGAAGAAGGTTGGCTTCCTTTACTATCAGGGTGCATTGAACTACTCTTGGAGAGGGAAAGGGAGAAGGAATGCATAGAAGAAAATATACCTACTGTAACCTAAGGGGGTGATGCACCAAAATAGTGTGTTCAAACCAATCTTTTCCGATACATGCACTATTGAACCATCATAACACCAAAAGATATACACATCCAAACTTGCTTTAATCTAACAATCACATGCAGATCAAAAAACCGAAATGAATGACACAAGGAAAGAGATGATTCACTTATATATCATTCACAGGCCAAAAGAGATACAGTCATGCAAGATTGCAGATATCCATAATATACCAATGAAAGAAAAATAGTTCTTACATTTTACATTAATGACTAAAGGAGATAAAGTAGACTGTCATACAATTTAGGGGCAAAAGGAATTTACAGTGAAATTGCAGAGCAATAATAGAGAAAATAGAGAAGAGTTGACCACAACAAAATCTACAAAAATTGCCTTTATAGCTCAGGCATAATTGAGATATTTTCTAACTGAAGTTACTCCACAACCATTGCCATTAAGTCTTGAAGAAAAGATCTGGGAATGGATTCATATACAATGAAATTTGATATTTTGTTAAAGAAAGGCCCCGAGAAGACAAAAAATGGTGCCATTAAACCATTTTGACCAAGTAGATGGATAGGATCAGAGGTGGTGGAGTGTTCTCCTTATTCATTCGAGAGTGGTTGGAATTGATCATGAGGATCAAATCATGCAACAAAAATTGATTCCCTCCATTTCTAGCTCGTGAATCAACAAAGTCAGCAAGTCAACCGAACTCTGCCACCAGGATGAGCCATGTGGGCCAATAGTCTTTCATTTTTCTACCACCTCGCAAATTCTCCACATGGTTGACCAACTAACTGAGCCACCTTGTAACTTTGAGCACGACGATCTCATAACTGCCAGCCCTCACTGTCAATGCGCTAGCCATAATGTATCTCCCCGAGCTCGCAAGGACACATGTCCTTCAAGCACTTCCCCACATTGCTTAATTACCTTGGGTCTCCATATTGTGGGAAAGCATTGATCATTGATCTCCATGAGATCAATGATCATGAAAGATCCTCCTTATACTGTGCCTGTCCTTGAAGATCACTGGGCCCATGAACCACTCAGCACAACCTGGCGTACAAATGACACCACCTTGGTGCTTATGAAACCAACCTAACCCTACAAAGACACATGGTAGTGAGGTGCTTGCCGACATTTGTTAATATCCCTACATATTCATATTATGAGGAAGCACCCATCGTAGATCTGTCTGCATCCGATGGTGGATCATGCTGCACGAATAGAGTATCACCTTTTGAAACCCATGTGGTCTGACAAGTGCCACGATAGAGAATTCATTTATTGTCTTTGGGAAGAATGGATGCATGATATCATTATCAACTATGTGTCACGAAGGGGCTTGCCCACATTCCTTAACATCCTTACACTTTCACATTGCGGGCAAGTGCCAACCCTTGATCTTGGGAGATCTAATGGTATGCATAACATGTGCCCACTAGTACATTTGAGGTCATTTTTCAACTAATATTGGTTGAAATTTTGACCCAATTTTTGACCAAAGTTCGACCAAATGCAATGAACCCATTGGTCCAAAAATTTCTCGTCAAAATTTTGACCAACCTACTAGTTGGTCAAAATTTTGACCAATAAGCTAGTTGAAAACTGTCAAACATTACCATGAACTTTCTGCCAAGCATTGGTCAAAATTTTGACCAATGCTGGTAGAAAACTACACAGCATTGGTCAAAAACTTCCAAGCATTGGTCAAAATTTTGACCAATGCTTCGTAGAAAACTGTCATGCATTGTTCAATTTTTTTTTGAGGCTCACACTTGCTGAGGTCCACTTCAGCAATGGCCCTTCCTATGAAATTGTTGTTTAAAACCTTTTTAATGAGATAATGTGTTATGAGCTCTTCATCAGTGGGATGGAATGTGAATCCAAGAGGCAGTTGTGCATCACCCATATCATGACTATAACTAAAGTTAAGAGCCTCTATTATTGAATTCTCTTCCCTATTTCTCATAGCAAAGGAAATGAATATGGGTGATAGGGAAGAGAATTCAATAATAGAGGCTCTTAACTTTAGTTACAGTCATGATATGGGTGATGCACAACTGTCTCCTAGATTTACGTTTCATTCCACTAATGAACAACTCATAACACATTGTCTCATTAGAAAGGTTTTAGACAACAATTGTGAGCCTTAGGGAGGGTTCAATTCCCTCCTTTATTATTCACTATGCATATAATCCCAAACCCATTTGATCTCGAATAATGATATGCACTGAATGTTGAGTGTCTATGTTGAGTACTCCAAAACCATCCATTTCATGCCTTCATCTGTACACAATGTCTTTCTAGTTTCTTTCTGCTCGCACGCCCATTTCATTTCATATGATCATCTAAAAATTGTGTCACTCTAAGCTCTCAATTGTTTCCTCTTGATTGATCATCTCATAACTACTGAATGAGAGCTTTGGGATAAGCTATAGGCATCCATCAAAGCATAAAGGATTTTGTCAGACGGTGTAGATGAAGTAGTAGAATTTTCCTTGGGACACAGACTTACAAAATGGAAGCATAGATAAGTCATGTAAACTATTTGACAAGATACCTGAACGTAATGTGGTCATCAAAAGCCATGGTTGTTGGATATGCATAAAATAGATATATTGAGAGAATATATTTGTTTAAGTTGCAACTGCCCTGGTAGACATGCATGCAAAATGTGGAATCCTAGATGAATAGTTCAATTCAATCCTCCTCCTAGAGGAAGGCTACAACAAATACATAGTTCAATTGAAAGGTCTATAGATACCATCAGGATCAACATTTTGAACAATCCATTAGGATCCTGAATTTCCACCCGCACATTAATGAGGCTTGGCTCAAGCACTTCTTTTGGTGTTTGAACATAACCAATGTAGGTAATAAGCAGAAAATTCTATATCAGAGTTCAACTCTGGCGATTCAAATATTGTTTACTCCATGAAGAATTATCAAGACTTGTCCTTGAAAAGTTGATATCAATTTTTATTAAATGTAGTGATCAATTCCATCAAAGCTAAGCCACAATGTCAAAAACCTCATGCCAAACAGATATTTAATGCCCATTCGCCATTACATTGAAAGCGAGAAATGAAAATCTACTATTCCCTCAAAAAATTTAGGTGTTGAAACAACTCATCTAGCGATATCCAATTGATTAAATGGTTTCCAGTCAACAAAACATTTCTGAATTTGCATCACATAGTTCAAGTGAAAGAAAAATGTCTCTTTTACATTAAAGAATTTAAATGGACACAAATACTGAAAGAATGAAATCAGATTTTTGCAATCCACAATATCTAAATTGTAAAATTAACCTGCTAACTAAAAAAATACCAAAGAGAATGTGGGACATCCATCATCATGTATCTTCAAGGCTCCCTAAATGAAGGATTTGGCTTCATAAACTTTAAAACATTTGAACTCAAGGATTGTAAGGCTCCAACACAATTTCAATACCCCAATACAACACTCTCTCAAATTCTTCCAATAGTCCAATTCTCTACCCTTTAGGCCTGCTGCATACTTGAAATGGTGATGACTTTGGCTTTTCCCAAGATATGTGACAATGTAATGATGGTCACTAATGCCCTATTTGGTGTATTGCGACATATCATGGATTTCCCTATATTTGTTTTGGATTAGCACGACTACCCTTGACTGGTACCATATTTTTATGCATAAAAATGGCTACTTTTTCAAAAGAAGTATCATCAAATGACATCCAATCAATCCCAACCCCAATAAACATAACTTCATCTGCTAGCTTCTAAGCAACGTAAAAAAAATACCAATACAGTCAGCAAATTGAGAAACCCAATCAATAATTCTTGTCCAGCAGATTTGAAGCATTGATTGGAAGCATGGTGGTTGTTTCATGTCCTTGGTTGGGAGCCTCAATAAATAGATGTAATAGGAGTCAATAATCAATAAAAGACAACCTACTTCCAGCCCTCAATTACACCTTAAGATATCCGATGATCATCAATGCAGTTCTACTTTCACAATATTAGCAATCTTGAGTATTAAGTCCTAGAGATCATATCCATCCTCTACCTTGACTGAGAATCTAGATTATAATTAGCTTATCATTTGAATACAAGAAAGTCTTAGTACTACTTGGTACCAATAGTAATGCAATATCTAGTTAACATAAGGCTGCTCCAACTATTAAAACATATTGATATCAACATTAAGTTATGTGTGGTGATCTCAAACTATGAGCTACAATTTAACACAAATGTCTTATATTCATTTAAAGAGGTTCTTCTAAATATATTTCTTCTTTCAGTCATTTTATATTTATTATTCCTAGCTAAAAGAAATGAATATTTCTATGCTTTGAATCTACATGAACAGTGCACAACTTTTATTCAACAAAGGTATGAAGAATACTCGTGATAGATAGTTGTTGTCAGTACGCTCCAAAATACTGCCAGGTGGCTTGTTCTCGTATGTTTTGATTGTCTCCAAGTAATGAGCATACTCTTCCACACTGCAATCTCCAAACAACAATCCTAATTAAAGACAAAAAAATTCTCCCATTTAAAAGAAAATAAAATCACACAGGTTATTTACACCAGGAATAAGGGGCAATATATCCTCAAAAGGTGTGATTAAAAAAAGCACACATAATGAAATTCTTTCAACATCAACCTTGTAGGGTAAAAAAGATTACTTCAAGTTCAAAGTGATTAATATTACGATAAAACTAGAAAATAAATCATAACAGTGTTGCACAGTTGAGCAAGTCTCACCAACAAGCAAGCAATTATCAAACATGAAACAATTACAATAGCATTTGAGCATTGTAGGCAAAAGGAGCTGACTCACAGGGATAAAAATCATTTCATTGATGCAGAGTCTAAGATTTTTAGCTCAAAATTTATAGAAAACAAAATTTTTAGCTCAAAATTTTTTGAAAACAAAATCCAGTAAACATTACAATCAAAAAATACACTTAAAAGGCATTGGACTTGGAGACTTCTTACCTTTAAAAATTCCAACTTGTGCAATTGTATAGTGTACCGTCAATTGGATAGCAAGTAGCATATTACCAATTGCACAATTTTATTACGAAGTTATATAATGTAAATCTAAGGAATTAGAGTAATCGTCCCATTATCCCTATTTATCCTAAAAGGAGACATTACACCTTACTCACTGATATTAGCAGTCAGAAACATCAAAAGTGCAATCCAACATATCAGGTATTGCCTTAATGGTGTCATTAGTTTATCACTCAGTCCTTATGTTCTCTTTCTCATCCCAATGAAACTTGCACTTTCTATGGCTTCTCAATGGCTATTGAGAGCTTAAGACAAAACTGTTGCATAAATGGCAAGTGACGATAATCTTCATAAAGACAACTAGAATTTTTCGGTTGCGTCCAGGGCATGCATGACCAATCCTTATTGAATAGTGGCTTGCCACCCACTCTTTGTTGGTTTCAATTTGTCTTTTGTTTATCTTTGTATTATGGCTATTATATGTTATCAACCAATTCTCAATCTATATATAGGACTATTGGTACTGATTAAACAGCTAGAAAGAAGGAGAAAGGGCAACATCATGCCTTGTCAGGATGCCACTATCATTTTTCATTGATGATCTCAGAGGATCTATCAACAAACAATGAACTCAACTTGCCTCTATTTAAAATGCTTTCAAGCTTAACATCACAGAATTTGGGCATGCATAGACAAGGAGATGGAAGATATGGAGTGGCCGGGAACATAGGTTGAGCAAACGACTACAACAGAATGAGCATGAAATGATAATCTCCACAAACACACTCTGAATAATTGGGGAACATTTATCCCATGAATATTCAATCCATCTTGACAAGTGGTTTGCAAACCACCTATCATTGGATCAAAATCTATTTTCAATTTTTTTTCTCCTTGTATTAAGGGTACTACTATTACATTTTTTCATCCAATTCTCGATTTGTGTGTATGACTGTAGGCAGTTGGCATATTCTTACAGGGCCTGTGGAAATATTGATAGGCAACCATTACCATTAAATAGATTACCAAACAATCTTTGATTTCATTTGTACTCAAAGCTTAACAATTTCACATCTATCCATTACTTAAAATGACAAAATAGTACTTTTAAGCCCAAGAGTAAAATCTATGAGAATGGAGTAGTTTGAGTTATACCTGAGCATTGACCATATACTACTTCTAGAGATGCCTAATATTGAATGTCAAGCATCCCCTAATCCTTTAGTTATGTTCCTGGTCTGGCAATTTGTTCTCATCCCAAAGCACATGATAATGTGTTGGTCTGCTGGTCCCCTGTAAATGATAAAAACCAAATCAATTTTTATTATAATACATAGCAAAGAAAGCATGACAAGTTGATCTAAGAAATAAGTATTATACCTATATCCCAGCATGACTGCAGAGATAAAAGTCAAATTCCATGGGATGGCAAATTTTGGAATCAACCACAGTGCCTAACAAAATATAGGAAGCCCACATCAACGTTACAAATTGACACCTTTGAATATAGGAGAACAATACTATATAGCCTTATAGGACCTTCCTACCTGGCAAGATATTCCCACTTCTATCTATAGAATGCCTATCTGCATGGTTGTTTGCAAATAGTCTAGTATGGTGCCGCTTTTGAACAACAACAAATGTCACTGGGGGCTGGTAATTTGGCTCAAGAGATGCACAAGCCTGTTCACACCACAGAACTTTTAGTTCATATAGCATTCAACTGTCTTCTTTAACAAAATCCAAAGAGAATACAAACAAACTAATGAATCGTATCAATTTCAATTGAATATAATATTTAAAATAAAAAATATAATATTTAAAATTACAAAATTGAAGCCAATTCAACAATTAAAATTTCAGTAAATAAATAAAATTTTACCTATAACAAGTACTAATAAAAAAGAGTAAAAATAATTCTAACATAATATAATAAATCTTAGTGACTTGATTTTTAATTATTTATAAAACAATCAGCCTTGTAATCTGTCTTCCTTCTCTTTAGAAGTAAAAAATTACATCTACAAATGCCAATAATTTGGTCTTGTAATCTGTCTTCTCTCTATAAAACATAAAAATTACCCCTACAAATGCCAATAATATAATTATCACAAGAATGAATGCAACAGAATTGTTATCACTTTTCACAGTCCTTCAAATGAAATAACTGAGAGACCAGTTCTTGAACTCAATTAGCATCATCAAAAATTGCAAATCAATTCAACATGCGGGTTTCTTTTCATAAATGACAAAACTCATAGAACCATCAAGGTCTATTCAATGGGTCAACAAATGTGTTTCCACAATCCACTGTAGTTATCTTTTTTTCTTCTAGATTTAAATTGTGCATCGTTTTGAGCCACAATCTCAATACAGAAAAAAATGATATATTTCCTTTGCACTGAGATGGATTAAATGTGTAAGATGCTCTGGATATTTGAAGGTTATCTGATTTCTACGTCTTCTCAAAGGTCATGTTTGGCCCATAAACTAGCATGCTGCGCAAATACAGAACGCAGACTAAACTTTCAAATACAAAAATATCGTTTAGTTATACAGCTGGGACCAAATTGGCAGAAGACTGCCGAAGCGGGAGGAAGGAATAGATGATATGATGAAGGGATGATAGAATGATATGCAAATGTATCACTTTCCCTTCAAGACACTTACATGCTTCTGTTTTAGTTTCCAGAGCTTGGCATTAAATGTTTCATTGTACATGAAACATGAAACACGAAACACGATGGCTTTCAAAAGGAAACATTTTTCTATTGAAAGAAGCATTTTATTAATTAAAAATAAACATTTACAAATAAATAACAGCAGATACAATGTTGACCGTTATAACAGCATTAGTTACATTACAACAATCATCCGAGGTAACATCGGTATTGAGACAATTAAAAATGAATAATGCAACTGTTTCCAAAACTCCAGCAACTGTTTCCAAAACTGTTTTCAAAAGAAAACATGCACAAAATATTTCTCACCGATTGCTTCTATTGTTATGGCAGGTCCTCAATGTTCCATTAAGAGTTCAATAAATAGTTTCCTTCATGATAATCTCCATACACGGTAGGAACTGTAAAATATAATTATAGGACCATAGAATGAAACAGAAATATTAAGATGACAAATGTCTGAATGGGATACTACTTTGTTCTTTGTTTCATATTTAATCAACAATTTTTTTGATTAAAGTGAATATCTAATGTTAGCCAATTTCTTACCTGTCAAATCTAGACATTAATCCCATGATTACCATAGTTTGGCCAAGTTCATAGCAGGATGGTGGTGTAGACAATATTTTATTATTGCAAATTTATTGATAATTCGTGTCCAACCTTAAGAGAAATGTTTCCGATTATGAGAGTGCAATTTTCATTTCGGACTTTTTTTTAGCCACATCTGTATGATTGCCCTTAAGTTTTTTGTAATACCTCCATATCATATTTACAGATATCCCATCTGTCCCAAGAATATTTCAATGATTTCTAGTTATCTATAGTGTTTCTCAATTTTAATACTCCTGATGACTGGGAAGAGAAGTAATTCCTCTTATAGTATTAAAAACACTGCTATGTGTTCACTCCAAGTTTTATGATTCTAGATATTTGACTACAGAATTATAATATTTCTATATAATTTCATAGCACATTTGACTTAGATTCTGTAGTTTGCCATAGGACAAATCCAATCCCTTGTACTGTACAATTTCTTTTTGTATGAAATCATTCTTCAAGTTTAGCCCTCTAAAAATCAAATGTTACTTATTAACCCATCGCATCACAAGTTTTACCAGCAAAATATATATCTATAATAAAAATTAGACTACTAATTGATAGATATCTAATTTTTTAATCAAGTAATGTTTCTTACTTGTAAGAAAACTTTAGAAACACAAAAGTCGATAATCTTAAAAGTTCTCCACAATTGCACATTAAATAAATAGCAACAGATTTGCAAAATAATAAAAAGGAAACTCGACTCCAACTTGTATCGAGAACAATTGATCAAACTCAGAGTGTTTTTTAAAAGACATTCATTCATTTAAAATCATGCTAGAAAGAGGATTAACCTAGAAATCGTTAGAGTATTTGAAGAATATTAATCATAGAGCATTAATACACCATGACATCAGCCATTGCAAGCTTGCTGCTTATCTTCAACCATTGTTCCAAAGCCAAATAATCAATCCAATTAAGGTGGCTGACTAAGAACGTAACCCTCGTGATTTATTACATGCTCCAAAAGTGATTGTAAATACTGCGATTTCCTTACAAATTTCAAATTTAAAAAGATAGAGGTGAGCAATTCTAGTAGTTAAAATTCTCCCAAATCATTTTTGTTACCTACAATTCATATGCATACGTCAAATAAAGTTTCACAATTGTGAAGGTCAGTTATCCACTTATATAGATGAACCAAAGCAAAGTTAACTCAGTTCGAAGGATCTAAGAAAATAATCTAACAACCTCAAGTACAGTTCAAAATTCAAATCAACATAACAAATTCAGTTTCGGTCTACACTCCCATAGGTAAACTTTTAGTTTGAATGTACTAAGGAAATAAACTTAACAAGCCCTAAAAATCCAGCATTGTGAATGATATATTCCATGCTTATTTAATTAAGGCATTTATTTAATAAAAAATCTACTTACCTAAATAGCATAGATATTTATGTAACTGGTTTATTTTGCCTTGCAAACACACATTCATATAAGTGCACAGACACTAAACTGAGATATTTATGTAACTGGTTTATTTTCCCTTGCAAACTCACCAACTTGCAAGCACTCACAAAGTAATCTCTTTGGGTAAGTAAACTCACTAGCAAGTTTTTTGGGGGTTCCTCGTCAAGAAGCATGAGTAAATGGGAAAAACACACCCACTAGTGCATAATGATAGTTAATAGCCAAAAAAGCATCAAAACCCATTCGTTTCAAATTTCTGCTGTCATGTTTCACTACTTCAACAATCTGACAACATTTGATGCATTTGCAAGTAATTGCAAAGGATATTTTGTAATATTGCACTAATTCGACAAACTTTTTGGGAGTATTTTAAATAGTATGCAACAATGGCCATAATCATGTTCTTTTCTCTCTTTTTTGATATTTGTTTTATGATTTTAACTCACTATCATCCTAGGGCTTTATTTATTTTTTTACTTTAAAAAAAAAAT
The DNA here is from genome assembly GCA_028749045.1 of Cupressus sempervirens. Taxonomy (NCBI): domain Eukaryota; kingdom Viridiplantae; phylum Streptophyta; class Pinopsida; order Cupressales; family Cupressaceae; genus Cupressus; species Cupressus sempervirens. The sequence goes on along the minus strand of CM053789.1, from coordinate 8,968,003 downwards.
TTCTAGGGTTCACATTTTATAACCTTTAAAAAAAGGGCTAATACTGGTGTTTAAAATTGAAATTGTGTTTGAGTTATGGCATTGTGAAAACAAAAAAGCTGGTAGCAACCAAGGGGAATTAGACCACTCTTTGAGACTCATTATTAGCATGAGTGATGGTATTATGTATTGGATCTCTTGATACAATTCAACATGTGCACAATATCAACTACAATTTATCAAAAACTGCGATCACTTCAATGTGAAAATTCATTTAAGATATGGTGATTAAAAGTTAGGTTTTTTCTCAAAATTGCTGCAACTCAAAGGATCAAAGCTTTGTTGATTAGTTTAACATAGATTGGTGAACAGAAAATTCATAATAAAAATCTGATGAATAGATGTGAGAGGACAATTATGTCACCAGAAGAGGGAGAGGGCTTGACCATTATTTTAAAGGACTAAAAATACTTAAGTCCAAGCCAAACAAGACAAATATGCAAAGAAAGGGCAAATGATAGAAATAGAAAAAGTAAAAGGAAAACTTTATTCGGGGATAAAAAATGATTCATACTATGGGCCTACAACAAAGATTTTGGTGCTTGATCATGAGATTGAGAAGCGTGAAGACAAGAACAATGAGACTGCAAGGTTCTCTAGGTTAAGCACTCGCCACTTGTTGAATAAAGGAAGCACCTTGCGGTCTGGAAATCCACATGAAGTACCCAATTAAGAGGAGCCTACTAGAGAGTTGGTCAGAACATTCTTTTTCATTATTGAAATATCTTAGAAACCCAGAACCCAAAATAGCAAAAGCAAACAAACAAATTCAAGACCCTTTAAGCTTTACCCAATAATGATATCCCACGAGTCCAAGAACAACATATGACTACAAGGGTGGTGACAAGAAGTGTGGGGCAGCATCCCTTCAAACCATATAAATTCTTCTATAGTTCATGTTCAGTGACACAACTTTTGCATTTCACATACAGAAGCATGTTGTCTAGTGTCCTCTTAAATGATCGAAAATCAATACAATCAGAGAAATGATAGGAAGAAAGATGAAGAATCAAACACCTGAAGGATACAGTGTTGATGCAACTTCAAAAAGATCGTCCGAAGGACATGATATGCTTAGACTGAAGGAGCTTTGAGATTCATTACTACACTCGAGAATGGCCTCATCTTCAATCTTCTGAAATATCACACCCTTGGATTTTTTTCCACATCTTGTTCAAACCATATGATGCAATCTCATCTATGAAGCGTATTAAAAGCTAATAGAGCATCTTCGCTAGCTGATCTCCCTTGTGAGCTCAACTGAAAGAGAATTCCTAAAGAAACTCTGTCTGCAAATCTATTTTTGTTGAAAGGAATTGAAGAGAAAAAAAATCCTTATGCTAAATGAACAGACCAAAAACTCACATGCAAAAATAAAGGCGAGCACAACCGTTGTTGGCATCTTCCCCCCCTATGCCAAAATCAAAGCTCTAGAGTAGGTCATGGACATCCATCAAAGTATGAGGAAAAGACTATTATCATCAAATAATTTTTATTGTTGGAAATGCAATGATAGATATGTATGCAAAATATAGAAGAATAGATAATTTCATATTGTCCTCTCAAGTTCCCTAGTAGGGTGTTACATTTAACTTTACATTTAAGGATTTATGCATTGTTGACAAGTTTCAAAGATGAAGGACCATAGGCCTAAGTTTGGGGATAACTACACACGGGTGGTGGGGCAAATACAAATAGTACTTGAAACAATTTTTATAAAAGATGTGGTAAGGAATAAGCACAAGAATTGCAAATGCATTGTTGGCATATTATGTAAAGTTTAAACTAATAAAAATTTAAAAACATGATAGATTGCATTGAAATTGAAGCATTAGCAATGATGGATAAGTTTTGGAACTTTAGGAGGAAGCCAAAATAAAGTATAGAATTGCAAATGATACTTTGCATTCAAAGTAAACTTTAAAATAATAAACGTAAAAAAGCATTGCAATGATTTCATAAACAATAACAATGGTGGGTGGAGGTTTGGGGTTAAGGGGCAATGCCTATTATGAGGTTTGAAGTGCTACCACTAACAAGGTCAAGGGGCAATGCTCCTTACAAAGGTTCATAGGTAGATCCCTCAATGGTGTCAATGTACAACACCCCTTGCTAGTGCTTAGGGGAAAAGTCCTTGTGAGGTGTGGGGTTGAGGAACCAAGCCCCTATGAATGAGCAAGCACAAAGAAGGCCTCCAAAACCTTAAAAACCTTCACTATGAATGTCAGTTTCATAATTTTATCACTTTTTTGGTTTTTAGTTGAATTTCTAACTAGTGACCATAAGAGACCCCTAAGCATCAACAAGACATTCAACAAACTCCCAAGAGTCATTAGATCAACCTAGCATCCTGGCAGAGGTGGCAACGTGGTAGGGGGACATTTCCTCCAAGTGCCCACTTATGGAAAATGCCTCATCCAAAAAACAAGAGGAATTTGGTGGAGGTTCACCTATGGTTCAATGGGTTTATGTTAAAAACAAAGGACCAGCTTTAAGACGGTTGGATTGTTGTGAACTTTTATCAAAAATAGTTAATGAAATAAATTAACAAACATAATAACTAGCATTTTTCTTTTTAGTTTTTCTTAGAGTTTTATGTTGCACTTGCTGGAACAACTAGAAATGAGCCATTGGTTGACCACTGCAATCTTTTGAAAAATGATGGCAATTTCTCATAATGGAAAAGATGTAGCTTTGATGTGCCTTATTTCAAAAATAGTAACACGCGTAAGAAAAAAAAATTACTACAACATAAAACAGAATTCCTTTACCCTACAAATAGGGTGTTTGTATTAAACTCATGAAAAGATCCCTTTTCTAGAATCTTTTTGTAACCTTCTTTTCTGATTCAGCCTTTGCAATCACATGTTGACAAGAATAATGCATCTTCTCTTGGCCCCTTGTTCTACTATTCTGAGGCTTGTTAATATAGATTTTGCATATCCTATCAGAACTTGTTGATCCCACATACACTCCTGCTAGATCCCAAGCAACACCTTGAACATAATGCAAATGAGCATCCAAAATCTATTTTATGCTACGTAGAAAAATAAGGAACTATGTCATTATATTTTTATAAGAAGGGTTAAGGAAACAAAACACTAAACCATCTTGATACATAAATGTAGAAAAACATTAATATTACCTTTAGCAGCATCCCATTTGATACAAGAATTATCAACTAAATCGAAAATCAAGAAATTGCCATCTGGTGACCACTGTAGGTCAAGAACATCCTTGCAATGGAATCTGCATCAAGAGAAACATATGTAATAAGAAGTAAAAGAGCAATCAAGCTATAATTAATTACAAGAAGAGCATCACAAAAGCAACTTATGAGAGTGTCTTGAATACTTTCCAACTATTCCCATTCTCAGTCTAATGCAGTTTCCATATAACTAGCTGCCCACCTACAAATTCAATTGCAGTAGCATCTTCTAGCTTAAGCAAGTAGTTGAAAGTAGATATCCATACAAAAAAAATGTTCTACTAGAATAAAATAGTCTTGCTAGAATGAATCATGTCTTCTATATGCAAGCTCTATTGCAACCAAGATAAATGAAAGATCATAAGAACAACTTATACTATATGGAATAAGCAAAGTTTGCCACCAAATGCAAAAGGTGATGTCACAAAGAACAATAAGATAAGTTTTAGCAGTGAAATAGTTGTGTACCTTCAACACCTGAAGCAAGCTATTCTCCTGCAAAAATTAAAACAAAGAAAACCCATCAGAATTCTATAATTAGAAAGCAAAAAAGGATTACCCCATATAGATATTGAGAGGTTTTGACATATCAAAAAGCAAGATACAAACAGACTACCCAGTACCAAATTCTAAGAAACCCTAACAGATGAACCTCATAATATCAAATAAGTGCAAGGAATGCCTGTGAAGCACCCCAACACATCTTGATTCATCATGTCACAGCTAAAAAATCCTCTTAAATTCTCGATTGTGAAACCCTAAAGGGAAAAAACAAACCAAAAAAAGCCCTAAATTTTCCTGTAAAAGAGAAAGCTACATAAAGCATTCCTATAGGAGGGAGTGTGTGTAGGAATTATCCTCCTCGATGATATAGTGGACTTGAAGATCTTCAAAGAAACAACTGATTTTGTGAACCTTTTGTTGGTACCTTTGCATGTTAGGTTTTTGACAATCACAATGCCCATTAAACTGCGTGAAAGTAAATGACAACACAAATTTAATCAATCTAAGAATAAAAAGAGAAAGAATTAAAACTAGAAATGGAAAAACAAAAAGGAATTCAATGCCTATCTCTTATGAGCTCCAAATGACCTCAAGCCACAATCACCGGCTAAACCTTGGACTAGGCGCGAAATAGAACTTTTTTAAATTTTGACATGATGAAGCCTATGTTGGTCAAAATTTTAACGAACACTTAGGGCGAAATATGTGTTGGTCAAAATTTTGACGAACACGGGCATGGATTGAAAAAAAAAGATGTTTTTGTTTGCATGTTCTGACCAATTTGATCCCATTTTATAGATGGTCAAAAATTTTGGTCTAAAAATGGGGTCAAATGTACTAGTGGCCCTCTGAACCTATGTGAATATCCACCATGACATCACTAGGACATGTGTCACCAGGGTTCTTGCCCACATTTTTAGAAAGTCTAACAAAAGACAAATTGTGAGAAAGTGGGCGCCAATCAAACTGCCAACTGGACTAAGACTTCTTCCTTTTTGCGGCCCACACAAGAACATGGACCCACTTGCCATGCATTGCAAAGGGGCTTCCCCACATTGTTTAAAGGTAGTGCATCTTGAGAATGTAGGAAAGCACCCACCATAGATCACGAAGGATCTGACAGCGCAAAAAGTTGCAGGTAAGCGAAAACAAAATAGGAAAGAAATACCATAAGTTTTAATAATTTTATTTTTCGTATTTTAGGGCATTTAAATAACATAAAAGTGGGGAGAGACCGTTGGGTGGGCTTGCCTTTGAATTCAAATGTTGGCTGGAGGTAAATATGGTAACATTTTTGGTGACTCAGAGGGGACCCAAGCTAGCTATGTGTATGATCAGTGGCCTTATGCATCCATTGGGCTATAGAGTCATAAAAAATGTGGATCAATGCATTGTGGAACCCTAACTCTACCACTATAGGAGAAAAACATTGAAAGCTATGCCCTCTGCAACTAGAACCAGAGACCAAAAAACCTTCTGCAACCTTCAAAACTTTGAAAAATTGGCCACCTCATAGAGAGCACCTGTGCTCGTGCACTTCTTGGAAAGTAAGAAACCAATAGAAAAGAAAACTACTATAATATGTACAAATATTCACAAAGAGAGGGGTCAAAAAAACCCATTAACTAGTTTGTTGATATCAGTTGGTTTCTTGTTCCATGCATAATAGAAGTCAGGTGAATCAGTAGGTATGATAAGCATATTGCTGCATGGAACACCTCCTTCCCAATGCTGAAAATAGTGAAGATTTTCAACACTAGGGTGTTTCCTTGTGGAGCAAAAGATACCTACTCCTCTTTATGATAATCTTCCTCATGCTCTGGAGTGAGCATGACTAGGGGCAACTTGTTGATTTTCTATAGAGATAGATACCTTATGGGGCATCCTCTTGTTGGAATATTCAAATATGAAAAGAGTACTTATGAGAGGGGGGGCGGGGCGGGGGGGGGGGGGGGTGGGGGTGAATCATAAGTATCACACTTTAGCCAATAAAACTTTTAACTTTAAAGTAAATTGCATGCATGTAAATACATCAAATAAACATGTAACAACACTCATGCATCAATAACTCATAACATAGGAATTTGGTAACCCAAAAACCCTCCAGGAATAAGAAGGTAAAACTGGGGTGGGGATGATAACCACAAAATTTACTGCAGCAATATTGTTCAACCACTTCTGATGGTTTTCCCTGTTAAAGGCCTGCCCTATTAAAGGCTTTACATTGTATTAATAGTGACCTAGTTAGAGGATTTACAAACACTTAACATGAAGTGTCACCCTGTTAAAGGATTTTAATCACCTAATCAAAAGGATCTACAAAATAGCTGTAAAGGTAACCTATCACCATAGGATTTTCATTCTAATACAATTGCTAGAGAGTATTAGATACAATAAACCTGATAGATTACAATCCTTGATTGTTGAATGCAGGCTCCTTTTCCACCTTCTCTTGATCTTGATCCTTTGTGATCTGATAACCCTTGCTTCTGAAAATAGATTTGCTTATGCATCTTTGTATGTCCTTTCATATATATTTACAATGAAATTTTGCCTGTCTTATAAAGACTTCAAAGACTTAGGGTTTGATTTGGATCTACGATCCATATTGAATCTCAATTTCCTGCTCAATACTTGTCTTTTACTGATTGGTTGCATGCCTTTATCATTTTTCTTGTTGGCTGCATGTGAATCGCATGGGAAAAATAAAAGATTCGATTTTATTATGAAATCCCTCGAAGTTTACCTTCTGTCGGCTGCAAAAACTGTTTGCATCATAGTTCGTGCAACTTCAAACTTTTATGTTGATCTACTGAGTTACTCGGCTCCTGAAGTATTGCTGATACTCGGCACATGTTTTTTCCTGAATAGCTCGGCACCTAAACAAAATTGTATGACTCGGCACCTGTTCTTAATCTTGGTTAAGTGTATTGAGACTCAATTGTCAAATTTATTCTTTAAGCTAACAATCTCCCCCTTTGACATGAGTGGCAAAAACACTTAATTAAGATCCTTGTGACTCATTAATTTATCCTACATTCAAAATTTGCTATCTCCGCCTTTTATCATACTTATCATTTCATTCCTGTACTTAACTCCCCCATACTTGATCACTTCTTATTACTCTCTTATTACTTATTCTCCCCCTTTTTGACACTTATGTCAAGGGTCCTACAATGAAATGCCATACTTAGCCAAAAATGTGCTATTTACTTCAAGGAGTACCTTCAGAGCTACATCCCAATTTGCTAATGCAACATCCAATGTCTTATGCTGGATGGCAATCTCTGCTGCTAGGTGTACAAGTCCATTAGATGAAGAAAGATTGGGGTCTTTCCTGAGGACTGTCTCTACATTTATATACTCCTTGTGAAGTAGTTCCAAATGAGGAGTTATTGATGATTGAATTTGCATCAATTTAGCTTTTGTGGTTGCCTCCTCTATTGTTAAGACAGTTAACTCTCTTTATGTGTGAAGCGATTGAACAAAATGCTTCTCACTCTGAGTTGGATTTGTGGGGAGTTGCATGCTAGAAATTTTTAGATTGCTTTCCAAGCTCAGTATTTTCTAGCTAGTGTCCTGTGTGAATGTGGAAGATCACACAACTTGTTGTACAGGGAAAAGATGTTTCCTAGTACAATTTTAACTGTTATAACTTTCTTTGCTAGTTCTTCTTGAGACAGTGCTATATCACCAGATATTTTACTATTTACTTTACCTTGGAACTTCCTTTCTGACCATTCAAGCAATCTGACATTTGTTTCCTGGTCTTCATTAGTCACCTTGTCAACTATATCAGATAGTTTCTCTATAATTGGTCTTGACTCATTTGGAGATTGTAGGCAAAAAGCTTCTGTGAATATATCTTTAATTTCATTCAAGGTAAGCTTATGCTTGTATTCTTTTCTTAGTGCTTCTTGTCTCCTTGTTTTGTCCAATGCACTCTAAATTTCATTAATCTTTTCTTCAGTAAGAGTGCTAGATTCATAATATGGGATTTTTATTTCTTCATCAAGCTTAGGAACTCCATAGTGAAGTTTCCTGACTACCTTTGATGAGCTCGAGCTTGGTGTCCTAATTTGCAACTGTAACGCATCTGTGCTCGGCTGCTAAAGAGTCTGTGTTGGAGTACCAAATTTTGGTAATACAACCAGTTTTTGTATTGCAATATCCTCCTTCTTCTTTGTCTCATCTTTCTCTTCAGCTTGAATATCCCTTTTATGATTGCTAGGTGGGGTTGAACTTGTTGGTGTAGACACCGAAATTTGATTACACTGCTTTGGTAATCTAATTTAGCCATCTCTAAAGGCATCATTAATTAAATTTCTATTTAATTAATCCTTTTTCATCCCCTAGTTGATTAATTTAATTAATCATCTATAGTCCTAATTGATAAATCAAATAATCTATTATTTATCAATTAAATCCTATTCTTCTATCTAATTCCAAAAATCCCATTTATTAAATAAATCTATTTGATAAATGAAATCCTCAAATTCAAAAAACCCCTAACCTATCTCTAATCCTCCATTTAGCCTAATCCACCCCATCCACCCATACTAACCAAGCTTAGCCACTAACTCACCCACCCTCATTAATGCCATCCACTTGCACATCTCTAACATCCCTAAGCTAATCCTAAACCCAAGCCTAATCCACCCCCTAATGTTGTCACATTCCTTAAACAAGTTTACAAAGAGGCCAACCAAAATAAATCACATTCTAATGACAAGTCTAGGTACTGGAACAAAAACAAGCATGTTGCAACAGATGGGGTTACTGATACCAGACATGTGAATATCATTGGTCCTTCTCAAAACCAGTCTAACCCACCATATCAAACAAACAACCAACAAGCTATCAATTACCAGTAACGAAATAACCAAAGCTATCAAAACCACAATACAAGACCCAACTTTCAAGGGTCTAATAATCAAGCTAATGTCATCAATGTAGCTGCAGGGCAAAAACCCAGATTCCAACCTGCACCTAGAAACTATAAACCCCTTGGTGAGCCATTGGATGTTATTTTTGAGAAATTGGCTAAGGAAACCTCATCAAATTTCCACCTACCCAGCAAATTGATCCAAGCCAATCCAAAGCTGCATGGTACAAGGACAATGAGTATTGCAAGTTCCATAGGGTAAATGGTCACACCACCCTCAGATGCATGAAACTGAAAGACTATGTGCAGGACCTCATTGATCGGAAGGAAATCACTGTTGGTGCCCAAACCTCTCCCAATGTAGGCTTACAGATTTATCAAAATGCATTTCCTCCACACAACAACCAAAATACTGGAAAAGCACCTATCCAAAACAACACCAACAACTGCCAGCCAAACCAACAGCATGGGAAGAACAATGACCACACTTCATCCTATATAGACTATGGTAGCCTTATAGGTTGTATATCTGAGAAAGAGCCTTCTGTCAATGTTATCAATACCTGAGGACCAGACAATGAGTGTGCGGTCACCACTCGAAGAGCGCGATTTAACATCGCAGGCCCACCAGTTTCATCAACACCATCAGCTCCATCAAAAAGCCGGTACAATATCTTGGAACACCTTGGGAACATGCCAGCCCAAATATCCATTTTAGACCTTCTCCGCACTAGTCCTGTGTACAAAGACATCCTTGACAGTGCTCTCATAGAATCCCATGTCCCTTCTGATATCAATGCTACTGATTTTCGTAATCTTGTTGGACACCTTTCATCCTCATGTGCCCTATCTTTCAAACCCACCGACATACCCGCGGTTGAGCCAGATCACACCCTTCCGCTTCGCATAGCCATCATGGTATCCAATTTTGCCGTGAAAAGAGTAATGATAGATAATGGATCAGCCTTGAACATTTGCACCCTAAAATTCATAAAACAAGCTAGGTATACTGAGGCAGATATGATCAGTGAGGTTATCACCATCAAAGCTTATGACAACTTGGAAAGGACCACAGAAGGGACTATTTTGCTACCAATCAAGGTTGGGCCAGTTATTGAAGAGATAGTTTTCCATGTTGTTGATCTAAACCTACCATTTAACATCCTCCTTGGTCGCCCATGGATTCATGCTATGAAGGCCGTTCCATCCACCTACCATCAGTGCATCAAATTTCCGCATCAGGGCACTGAGGTAACCATCCATGCCGATCCAGAACCCTTTGCTTACTGCAATGCGGTTGAAGCTTCATATACAAACCATTGCCCTGGAATAGACATCGGCACAGCCATCGCCAGCTCATCCCACACTTGTAATGACGCAAAAACCATCCTTGCCTCCACCCTATCTACTGTAAAGATCAACAACAAAGGTTGTGGAGAATATAGTCTATCAGATGCATTTGCTGTCGGAGCAATCCCACTTGATCCACATACCCATGGATGGCCAACATATCACAAAGCTAAGGAGATTTCACCTCCTCGATACAAACAGTTTGGCCCAACCACCTTTGTGTCCTAAAAAACCCCTCTTCATGAGGAGCTCACTCCAAATATCAACAATTGGCTACATAAGGATGCACCTCCAAGAAATCAAGCACGCCTTGATCACTTCAGCCAGAAGTATCCCCAACAACATAAGCTCATCATTGAAAAATGGAACTATCAAGGAGGTGGACTAGGACCAGAAGAAAGGGGCATGCAATGTCCCATCGAAGCACATAATTGGGAAATAAAATCAGGTCTTGGCTTTGGCATACACACAACTGGGGGCACCAACGAGAACGGTCATGCTTTTTCGAACATCCACCGTGACCTTGTCAAAATCGAAGACATTCCTGAGGAAGTTGAAAAGAGAGCCTACGACGATATCCCAGACCAAATATTCCTAGGAGACTCTGTTCTCCGAGAACTATCCATCCATCTCATTGACCTACCACTTGCTCATCCACAACTCATAGATTGGGACCAACCAAGTGTCATACATATTGATGAGTTCGCATCAGAGGAAGCACTTCTAAGATTCATGGGAGCCAAAACTCCTCATAAGAAGACAAAGCCAAATTCTGCCTACATTTACAAGCTAGATCCCAAGGGATATTTTGGAGAAAATCCCCAACCTAGTTTCGATACGCCCAAAACTGGAACTAAGGTAAATCTGGGACTAGTTAAGGCAGCGAAGAGAACCCCTCAGCAAGAAAATCCAGAGCCACAAGTAGAACATGAGGATTTAGTATTGCCTCCTCAAGATAATCGACCAGAGGTGTCTTCTATTCTAATTGAGGATACTAGAGAAGTCAACATTGGTTCGTCAGAGATCCCTAGAATTGTTCACATTGCTGCATCCCTATCACAAGACCAAGCTGACCTCCTCTTTGAGGTTTTACGAGAGAACATTGGCCAATTTGCATGGTCATATCAGGACATGACAGGACTTGATCCAAAGCTTGTAGTTCATCATCTTGCAGTCGATCCAAAGATCAAGCCCGTCAGACAAAAGCTTAGAAAAATGCACCCCAAGGTGGCATTACTAGTCAAAGCTGAACTAGAGAGAATGTTAGCTGCTAAGGTTATCTGACCTATCGACTACTCTGAATGGATCTCCAACATGGTCCCTGTCACTAAGCCTTCCAGTGACATCAGAATCTGCACTGATTTTAGAGATCTTAACAAAGCTTGTCCAAAGGATGATTTTCCCTTGCCCAACATAGATATGATTGTAGATCTTACAGCTGGACATGAAATTCTGTCCCTTATGGATGGATTTTCTGGGTATAATCAGATCAAGATTGCAGAAGAGGACCAGCATAAGACATCATTCACTACCCCTTGGGGAACCTTTTGCTATACCATGATGCCTTTTGGCCTAAAGAATGCTGGGGCTACCTATCAAAGAGCTATGACAGCCATTTTCCATGATCTTATCCATAGCATTTTGGAAGATTATGTGGACGATATCCTAGTCAAATCTCACACCTTCATGGATCATCTTGCTGACCTGGAAAAAGTCTTTGATAGGTTGGCCCAATATCATCTCATGCTAAATCCGAAGAAGTGTGTCTTTGGGGTCACATCTGGCAAGCTTCTAGGATTCATAGTTTCTAAATGGGGTATAGAGATCGACCCCAAAAAGGTCAAGGCTATCTTAGACATGCCTCCTCCCCAGACACTGCGACAGCTTCGCTCTCTTCAGGGAAAACTTCAATCTGTCCGGCGCTTCATCTCCCAACTTGCAGATAAGTGTACACCATTTTTACACTTGCTAAAGAAGAATGAGAACTTCAAGTGGGATCTTTTATGTCAGCACAGCTTCGATCAGCTCAATCAGTATCTCACCAATCCCCCTATCTTGGTTCCACCAATTCCTGGTCATCCCTTGATCTTGTATATATCAGCAACACCTACTGCTCTAGGGGCACTTCTAGCACAACATGATGATTATAGCAGAGAGAGAGCCATCTACTATATTAGTAGAACCCTAGTTGGTTATGAACTCAATTACACTCCTATGGAAAAAGCTTGTTTGGCAGTCGTTTTCTCAACTCAAAAGCTTCCCCAGTACATGCTAAGTCATACCATCCAACTAGTCTCTAAGATTGATCCTCTCAAGTATATGCTCTCTAGAACAACACTCACAGGCCGGCTAGCGAAATGCGTTATGCTACTAAGTGAGTTTGACATCCAGTATGTGGACAGAAAGGCAATCAAAGGGCAAGCTATAGCAGATCACCTAGCTGATGCACCTCTAGTAGATGCATATCCTTTGCTCATAGAATTCCCAGATGAGCATATCTGCCTAATTGAAGAACAGCCCCCATGGAAGCTTTATTTTGATGGCTCATACACCTCTCATGGATCAGGGGCAGGAATATTATTAGTTACACCTCAAGGAGATTACATTCCAAAAGCCTTCAAGCTACAATTCCGTAGCACCAACAATATAGTAGAATATGAAGCTCTTGTAGCAGAATTAAAGATAGCTGCAGAATGGAATATCACTGAGTTACAAGTCTTTGGTGATTCCCAACTCATCATCAAACAAGTCTTAAATGAATATCAAACCAAAGATGAAAATCTATTACCGTACAAAGAGCTAGTTGATCAGCTGACCTAGCATTTTACAAAGCTTCAGTTTACACAAGTGCCTCGAATGCAGAACAAGGCAGCAGATGCCATGGCCACTATCAGCTTGCTCTTGGAAATACCCCAAGAAGCTATGCAGTATGAATTTTTAGTTGAGCAGCTCCTCACACTCGCTTATGCGAATGAGGATTCAAACCATGTTTGTATCTTGGTTGGTCCCCAATCCCCTTGGTACCATGAAATTCACGCTTACCTTAACGATGGTATCATATCCCCTCACCTCACACGCACCCAACGCCAGAACGTCATCCGAAAATCATCCCGCTATGTTATCATAGCCAATACCCTATATCGTCAGGGTTATCACGATACTCTCTCTCGATGTTTAGATGAAAATGAGGCCGCGATGGCATTAAAAGAAGTACATTCCAGACTTTGCGGTGCCCACATGAGTGGTATTGTCCTAGCATGACAAATCCTTAGAGCAGGCTGCTATTGGCCTACCATTGAAGAAGACTCTTGTGACTTTTTCAGAAAGTGTCTCCCATGTCAGCAGCATGTAAATCTTGTGCACGCTCCAGCACAGGATCTACCGCCTATTGCACCACCTTGGCCTTTTGCTTGTTGGGGCCTTGATCTAGTTGGAACTATCACACCTCTCTCATCTGATGGACATAAATGGATAATAACAGCTATAGACTATTTCACTAAGTGGGTGGAAGCAGTCCCCCTAGTCTCAGCTACAGGAGTTCAAGTCTCCAAGTTCATCTTGTACCACATTGTTTGCCGCTGCGGCATCCCATCCACCATCTTCACTGACCACGGAGGTAACTTCGAAAATCTCAACATGGAAGAATTATGCACTTCCCTCCGCATCCATCACCGCTTTTCTAGCCCATATTTCCCACAAGGTAACGGCCAGGCAGAGGCAACTAATAAAACCCTCCTCAAAATCCTAAAGAAAGTTGTCAATGATTCCGGCCGTGATTGGCACCTTCAAATAAATCCGGCTCTATGGGCCTATCGAACTTCCTTTCGTACATCCACAGGCACAACTCCATACTCCCTAGTCTATGGTGCCGAAGTGGTATTACCTATAGAAGTTGAACTTCCCTCACTACGCATATCTTTGCGAGGGCAAATCTCAGATGAAGAATACAGAGTAGCTCGACTCACCCAGCTAGATCTCTTGGAAGAGAAGAGACAACAAGCCTATGACCATCTCACAGTCTATCAAATTCATCTCAAAAGGAATTTCAACAAGAAGGTGCTCCCACGACATTTTCATCTAGGTGACATGGTCCTCAAAGAAAATAAGAAAGTCCAAGCAGATTGAGAAAAGAAAGGCAAGTTTGAACCTACATGGCTTGGTCCCTATGTGGTTACTGCCTCCTTTGGCTCCGGAGCCTATCAATTATCTACACCAGAAGGAGAACTCTTGAATGATCCCACTAACATCATTCATCTCAAGAAGTTCTATGCTTGAAGATCCTTGGTATACCTAGCTTTTGAAAAAATACAAAAAAAATAGTAAAGAGAAATAAGCGTCCAATGGTGAAAACTTGGCAATTCAAGCGCCTTGGATAGGTACCTTGGTGAAAACTTGGTAATTCAGGCGCCTTGTGTGCTAAAGACTAATCCATTATCTATCACTACCCTATCCCTCATCCATCCACCCACCATCCCATAAAACACCTGCGTGTTACCTTGGTGTTCCAATCAAATATCCAAAATCTGATGGAGCTTGTCAATACCTCCTGTACAGCTTGTAAATCTTGTACCAAAGCTTGTATTATACCTTGTAAATCTTGTACCATACCTTGTATATATCCAAATCTTGTCCAAAGCTTGTACCATATTCCAGCTTGTAAATAATCTTGTATCCTAGCCTGTATCCTATCACATGCACACACAGAATCCCATTTTCCTTAAGCTTTTCACAAACTATCTACCTATCCACCTATCAACTATTATAGACATCCCATCGTTCACAAAAATTTCCATCTCACAAAAAAAAAATAAAACATGAACAAACTTGTACATTTGTAACATATCTTGGTCTGTCAGCTTATACATCCCATTTAGCTTAGTACCATTGTATCTATCCAGCGTTCGTGTCAGTTTGTCCTTGATCAACATCTTGCACACATCGCACACCTTGGTTAGCTATTCCAATGCATCCTTTAGCTAGATCTCATATCACCAAAGTGTTATCCTTCTTAGTTCAGCTTGCCAGATGCATTACTCATCCCAATCCATCAACTTAGGTGCTCTCCGATAGGTCCTTGCAGGATATAGCTTTCCTCATGTCTAATCTTGGTCCGTTAGTACCTCGTCCTACCCATCTCATTGGCAAACAGTTCTCTTTTGGATTTTTGCTTTCTTTTGGTTTGGGATCTTCCCTTTTGGGTCTTGAAATATCTTTTCCAAGCAATCTCCTTGTTCCCTCCTCAAGGTTGCCACGATCTTCCATATCATGGTATGCTGGGAATGGGGCAATTAGAGCGTAAGGTCTTGATCAGGTCTTTTGCTTGTTTTCTTTTTTTCTGCTTGTGGGTTACCTAGTGTCGTTTCCACGCTGCTTCCTTTGGGATTTATGTGTGATACTGGGGCAATCCTTGCGTGTTTGTTTCGAGTTAGTTCGTCAGTCCTCTGGACAGTTGGTGAAAAGGCCTTGATGTTCTTGGTAACTTTGGCAATTAACCAACAGTCCTATAGCAAATCTAGTGCTCAACTATATGGTGGTACTTCTCTTTGAAGTATCCCCGCGCTCAAAAAGCTTCAATGGATTCCCTTCATCTCCATTATCCCCCATCCATATCCTACATCTGTCGCTCCTACCCCATCTTATGCATCAGTATCTCTTTGAATCACTCCTCATGCTTAGTCTTAGGGATCCACCAATCAAATCAATCCACCAAGCCTCATCTTTCGAGATCCACAATCCTAGTCCTAGGGATTTCTGAAACCCATCTTTCGCCAATCTGACTCTTTGAAATCCTGTTGCATCAGCTTTTATCATTCTATCATCCATCTCCCTACCATGGATTCCTTTTATAACGCTCCGCTCCTCCATCTCCCCCCCCCCCCCCCAATCCTAGAAAGTCTTAAGCTTGCTTTACTTTTGTGCCTCTGATTTTCCCTTTATCATTCTCCCGTAGTGAGAGTTTGAGCTAATTTAGCCCCTTCTCTTCGCCAACCTGCGTCTCAACTCGTCTCAATTTCTTGTACTTTTCAAGAAGTCGTCGAGCCTCATTTCTCTCCCCGTCACCTTCTTGAGGGGGCATCATCTAAGTCTAGTCTCTTCTCTTCTTATCCGAGACTGGGGCAACCTTGTTGCTAAAACATCTTCTGCGTGTCGTCTTCATTCAAACTTCTTTGAAATAGTGTTTTCTCAACACTATGTCAAAGAGGGGCAAAATGTAGACACTGTAATTTGATTACACTGCTTTGGTAATCTAATTTAGCCATCTCTAAAGGCATCATTAATTAAATTTCTATTTAATTAATCCTTTGTCATCCCATAGTTGATTAATTTAATTAATCATCTATAGTCCTAATTGATAAATCAAATAATCTATTATTTATCAATTAAATCCTATTCTTCTATCTAATTCCAAAAATCCCATTTATTAAATAAATCTATTTGATAAATGAAATCCTCAAATTCAAAAAACCCCTAACCTATCTCTAATCCTCCATTTAGCCTAATCCACCCCATCCACCCATACTAACCAAGCTTAGCCACTAACTCACCCACCCTCATTAATGCCATCCACTTGCACATCTCTAACATCCCTAAGCTAATCCTAAACCCAAGCCTAATCCACCCCCTAATGTTGTCACATTCCTTAAACAAGTTTAAGACTTTCCTAATCCAAACCAAAGTCTCCCCCCAAAAAAACCCAACCACTAAGTCATGATTGCTCTTACAAAACATAAAGACTCTTACAAGCCCACTCATGACTCTTACACCCATCTTCCACACTCTTCCCTCTTCCACACTCATTCCTCTTACATCCCTCTTACATACTCAACCCCACTCATCATGACTTTAACCAACCCTTTACCCTACCCTCTCACACTCATCCTCCTTGTGACAAGTGTCACCTTCCCATTGGTGCTAAACAAGCACAATCCATGTGCTCTCCTTTGAGTGCATCCTAGCCCTCCTTAAGCCTTCATCCATCCTTGCATCTAAGTCCTCCATCCCTCTACCCCTTAGCCTATAAATTGAATCCCATCCCAAGCCATTTCATCAACAATCTTTGAGCTAAAGTTACCATGCTATTTTGAGAACCAAAGCCATCAACCATACCCTTATAATGCCAAATTGAGAGCTCACAAAGCTACCAATTTTCCATTACCCACCTCCATTGAAGCAGCTTTTGAGCATCTTGAGCATACATCCATAACAAAAGGACACATCTACAAAATCAAGAAAGCATGGAGTGCTTTTTCTTGTGAGGTTTGCACTTTTTGTTTTCTTCCTTTGTCTAAGCATATATGTGAATTTAGTTTTTGGTTTGTGAATGTTTACTTTATTTGTTAATGTTCTTTGCATACTAATTCTTGTTCTACAGTTGGTTGTTTAGATGCTTCTTTTATTTCCCTTGCTGCTGTACTCGACATTTGGAGTGTATAAGTGACTATACTTGGTGGAGGTGGTGGTGAAAGAAATAGAATACCAGTAGTTTATATGGTCAAGGATGGAACTTGTGCTTTTACCTTGACTATCTCTATTTTAACTTTTGGATTCTGTAATTCATCAACACTGACCAATAGAGGATTTGAACTTAATTTTGCTACTAGTTATGATTGGTCAAGGATTTCCAAATCCTCTGCAGTTAATGGATTGATGTTTGGATTTGAAGTGTCTGTAACATCTTTTATCTTTATGATATCTATAGGTGTGATGGTGGCATGAGGAGGACTAGGAGGAGATACTTGTATGTCTTGCATACTTTGATCTTGTGGCTCAACTGTATCTTTCTCTTCCTCTTTCTCCTCAATATGTGCCTCTGCTTCCTTTTCTTCTTTACTCTTCTTCTCCACTAGTTTCTTCTCTTTTTCTTTGGTTTTTGACACCTTCTTTTCTTTTTTCTTGGCACTTGCCTCTGCCTTACATTCTTCATTATATACATCTTCTATTTTCTTGTAAACTATTTTCCACAATCTTGTGGATTTAGGAACTACCTCTTCAATTTTATTCTGCAATATGCTAAATGCTCTATACTTGGGAGTGAATCTTTTTACTGCATTTATTACTTGATCTTTAGTCAAATCAGGCAACAATCTGGCTAATGTTGACTCCCTTATCTCTTTTTCCATTTGTAAACAAAAATGCCATTTATCCTCTACAATTTTATACAATTCTCTTGGCATAGATTCATCTAATTCTAGAGGTGTGTGCTTATATTCAGCCATCATAGCATACACAGAGTCCTCTAATTTATTTTGCTCTTCTTTGGTGAGCTTAGAAAAATTTAGGTTCTTTAAACCTTTTAAATCATCATTCCTAATTTTTGAACATAATCTATCAACAACAGTCTGGGGTTTGTGTCTTACCACTTGAAATTGACTATTGTCCTCTGACTCTGTTTTCTTCTCATCTGTTTCAGGCTGGGGAATAAATTTCCTTTTCTTTGACTCAACAACAGTCTTCTTTGAGTCTTTCTTCTTTCCTTTTGCCTCCTCTTGGGCTTTTTGTGCTGCAGCCCTTGTGGTAGGTCTCTTTGGTGAAGGAACAACTACTTTCTGTCCCTTGGATTGAAGAGTAGAAGGAGTTGTGGTCTTTCTCTTAACTGGTGCTTCCTTGGCTTCTTCTACTTTAACACTGTCCTCTTTATCTTCGCCTAATCCTTGAGTCAGACCTTGAAGTTTATCTCCTTCTTCTTCAATGTCTTCTCCTTCTTCTTCTGCTGTTCCTTCTTCTTCCACGCCAAATTTTCTCTCGATTTGTCTCACCATTTTCTCTTTCTTCTTTACTGCTGAGGCAATTTTCAAATCTGTTATCACCTTTGATTTGACAACATCATAGGTTCCGATTTTTTTTGCATTTTTATCAGCTTCTTCTGCAAGTAGGGCTGTTATTGCTGCAGAGGCTTGATTAACATCAAGTTCACAACCTAGTGGCCTAAGCCATCTTACTCTAGGTATAACTACTTGTATGTAGGTATAATCTATATCTACAAGAAAACAAATGTCTTTTTCATATTTCTCATTCTTTGTTTCATGGACTTTTTGAAGTCCTCAAAGTAACTAGTCATTTGGGCATCAAAATTTTCACCCATCTATTCAATGTATCCATTAATTTGTTCAACAATTGTTTTATTTGGATTCCATCTTACCTTACCCATAGAAGGAAATTCTTTCATCAGATAGAAAAACATGCACATCAAAACTGATCCAAATTTGCATTGAGCTCCCTTGCTCTTCCTTATAGCTCCCAGATTTTCATTAATCTATTGAAACATGAGCTCTGCCAAATCATAAGTGTGATCCCTTTTGATTATCTTGTATGCAACATCAGCTGCTTTACAAGGTACACTATTTAACCTGCTTGATTGATAGAATTTATGTGAAATGATTCTCACAACAAAATCTAGTAGGGGATCTGTGACTGTGTCGATAGTCATTCCTCTATTGTTCCATTTGGCACCTGTATTTTTCTCTATTACTTCCCTTTTGTCACTTCGCAGGGTCTTTGGCCGATCTAGGGTTGGAATACTAGTAACCCTATGAACAGTTTTCTTGGTGAATTTTACTGGCCCTGACTCTAACCAAAAAGCTCCATCATGTATTCGGCTCAGAACTATCCGTACCCATTCAGTTTTGAAAACAATAAAAAATGCTAGGGTTTTGGTTAATCCTTTTCTTTCTATTATTGAAAACTCATTTTTTAGTACTTTGTTTTCACATAGTTTATCATATGCATTATAGATTTCTAAGTCTCCTATGGCAGCAATTTTGCAATTATAACATCTGCGAACATCTTGGACCATAACAAATTTATCTGGAATAACTAATAATGCACCTGCAGGATCATTCTTGTACACAACTTTTGGAATGGGCTTAAATTCAGGTTGTTTAACTTCGTTGCTGGCCAACTGTACTTCATGACTCTCTATACCCTTAGTGGTTCCTGACCCAGATGCCATTGTTTTCCAAACTAGGGTTTATGATTTAAACAAGTTTATAGGTCCTAGGTAGCTTGGCACTTAAGTAAAATACCTTAAATCGATGCAACTTGTCTTGAATCGCTGTTGAAATCTTCACAAATGGCTTTTGAGCTGATCTTGATCTTCTCTGCTCTTCTCGGCTTTGCTTCTCATTTGAATGGTGGGAAAATGATCAAAAATTGGATTTATGTACCCTTCAAAATAGAGTAATAAATGCTTAGTACACTGCCAACTGTCTACTCGGCACTTGAAAAGTTTCGTCATGACTCGGCTCCCATTGTGTTTTACTTTACTCGGCTCCTATTGATATTTCATAGCTCAGCATCAACTATCAACTCGGTCATTGTTAGCAACTCGGCTCCTGAAGGCAACTTTGACATATCTTCACAAAAGTTCTCAATTTTGACTTAGCATCTTTTCTTATGCTGATTTCATTTTTGCAGTTCATATATGTCTTGGGACTTGATTTATGATGTAACTTGGTTTATCAATCCCACACACTTATTCTTTGCTTAATTTGATGAAGTGTGATAACTTGACCTATTAGGTGAAGTGATCTCTGTACTTGATGTGCTATACTCATCTTTCTTCCTCCATGTCTTATTCATTTCACTTCTGATATGTCCAACATCTATCTTTGCCTTTCAATTGCTGAACTCAGAACTTGATGCCTTTGACCTTGTTGGGCAATTCCTGCTGACATGACCAGTTTTTAAGCAACTGAAACATGTAGTTTGACTCAACCATCTTTTGTAGTTCCCTCTAAAATGTATTCTTATGTAGTTCTGTGAGATATGTCCATATTCTTGACAATAGTGACAGCTATACCTGGTGTTGTAATCCCAAAATTCATGGTTTGATGTCTTTGCTGGTTGATTTACTGTCCACAAAGACTTTGATCTACATTCAAAAGCTCTATGTCCATACTTTTTGCAATTATAACAATGTCCATCAAATCTTGATGTCTTGATAGTTTGGGTTCTGCATTCATATGCTTGATGACCTTGCTTCTTGCATTTATGACAATGATTTATGCTTTTGGGTTTGTCATGCTGATGGGCATTCTTGCTTCTATAGACATTAGATGTATGTCCTTTCTTTCCATAGAAATGACATCTAGGTTTAACATCTTTGCCTTTTCACTTCTTTGTTCTGCACTCTTTGATGATTCTCCTACTTCAGTGCTGTTATATCCAAGCCCTGTTGTATCATGGGTTGATCTTGGAGATTTTAGTACTTGCTCAAAATATTTGATGACTTCATTTGATTTGTTGAGATTTTCTACCACCTCTCTTTCTCTGTTCAATTCATTCTGCATTTGTTCCTTCTGCATCTTCAAAGTAGAGATCTCAATATCTTTCATATTGAGTTCATGATGAAGATTCATCATTTGAGCAAGTGTATCCATCTACATGTTTGAGATCCTTGTCAATTCAGTACATTTTCTTCAAGTCTATTTGCAAGATTCCTTTTGTCATTTTCCATCATGACCTTATCATCAACTGCTGTTTTCTTTTGTTCAGTAATTTCACATATCATTATAGCCTATGATTCATGTTCCATCCTGAGAGATCTTATCTCATCTGCTTGAATTTTATTTTTCTCCATCAGCTCTACTATTGATGTATCAAACTCTTTAGTGTCTCCACTGGAAAATATGTTGGTGGTATTAATCTCCTTGTAGTGTATATCATTTTCAGCTATGGCTAGATCCTTCCTCTTTTTTAATGAGTTTCTCAATTTGTTTCTAAATTCCTCCAAGCTATGCAGAGAAAGTTGCACATCTATCACTTGATTTTCAATGATCTTTGCAAGTTTGAAAGTTTCCATCTTTAGATATTTTCCTCTAAGCTATTAGGCTTTTCCTTGTGAGAACCTGGATGGCTCTGATACCAATTGTTGGAATATTCAAATATGAAAAGATTACTTATGAGAGGGGGGGGGGGGTGAATCATAAGTATCACACTTTAGCCAATAAAACTTTTAACTTTAAAGTAAATTGCATGCATGTAAATACATCAAATAAACATGTAACAACACTCATGCATCAATAAGTCATAACACAGGAATTTGGTAACCCAGAAACCCTCTAGGAATAAGAAGGTAAAACTGGGGTGGGGATGATACCCACAAAATTTACTGCAGCAATATTGTTCAACCACTTTTGATGGCTTTCTCTGTTAAAGGCCTGCCCTATTAAAGGCTTTAAACTATATTAATAGTGATCTGGTTAGAGGATTTACAAACACTTAACATGAAGTGTCACCCTGTTAAAGGATTTTAATCACCTAATCAAAAGGATCTACAGAATAGCTCTAAAGCTAACCTATCACCATAGGATTTTCATTCTAATACAATTGCTAGAGAGTATTAGATACAATAAACCTGATAGATCACAATCCTTGATTGTTGAATGCAGGCTCCTTTTTTGCCTTCTCTTGATCTTGATCCTTTGTGATCTGATAACCCTTGCTTCTGAAAATAGATTTCCTTATGCACCCTTGTATGTCCTTTCATATATATTTAAAATGAAATTTCATCTTTCTTATAAAGACTTCAAAGACTTAGGGTTTGATTTGGTAACTACGATCCATATTGAATCTCAATTTCTCGCTCAATACTTATCTTTTACTAATTGTTTGCATGCCTTTATCACTTTTCTTGTTGGCTGCATGTGAATTGCATGGGAAAAATAAAAGATTCAATTTTATCATTAAATCCCTCAAAGTTTACCTTTTGTCGACTGCAAAAACTATTTGCATCATAGTTTATGCAATTTCAAACTTTTATGCTGATCTACTGAGTTACTCAACTCTTGAAGTATTGTTGATACTCGGCACATGTTGTTTCCTGGATAGCTCGGCACGTAAACAAAACTGTATCACTCGACACTTGTTATACTCGGCACTTGTTAACACTCGGCACCTGTTAACACTTGGCACTTGTTCTTGATCTTGGTTAAGTGTATTGACTCTCAGTTGTGAAATTTATTGTTTAAGCTAGTACCTCTTGATGGTGTAGGGCCAGAGGAATCATCCTTGACCGCTTGACTATGCTCTGCAATGGTAGTCTTCAACTGGTTTGGAAGTGGCTCCTCCTTTTGTTGTAAATAAATTTTTTTCACGTCTTGTTCATGCTGCCCGTGAACCACTTCCTTTGGGTTTACTGGCATGGTGTGACCTTCCACTTGTTGTTGTTGTGGAACATGCTCCTCATATATAGGAGACACTAATTCAATATCTATGGAAGAGAAGATAGCATCCAACTCATCCAAAAGATCATCCTCATCATTGATCTCCTCTATTACAGTTGCAAAGACATGCATAGGTTGTGGGGCAAACTTATGCAAGTTAGCATATCCCTCCTCAAGGAAAAAGCTATCCTTAAGGTCTTCTTGTCCATCCTCCACATCATAGAGGGTTGTCTATTGTAACAAATGATTTTATTCCTTCTTTAGTAGAAAATCCTCATTCACTAGCAAGGGCTCAATGACCATGACTTGTTCCTCAAGGGGAGGAACAACCTTATTGTCTTCTTCTTCTTCCTCAACAAAAGAGGGAAGCTCTTCAAATAAGAGGATTGGGTCCTCTTACTTTGGCTCAACAGCCTCCTCTTTTTTCTCCTCAGTAGAATGCAACTCATCACATGGAATCTTTGTGGGTTTGGGCTCACTCTGCCAAAACTCCATAATTGGACCATCAAGAGTCCATACAACTGGCCCACCTAGAAATAGGGAAATAGTGATAGGTTTGGGGGGTTCATGACTAGTCCAAATCTCTCTTACAAGGGATGGAGGGGCTACAATACCAGGCTCTTGTGAGGGAGGGGGCTTCTTAAAGCTTGGGATGACATACTTTGGAGAAGGGGGGACATCTGCCTCTTTGGCTTGAAAATGAGCTGACTAGAGCCTCATTTCCTCCTCTCTTGCTATAGAAACTTTCCTTGCAAGGTTCTCCTCAAAATTTCTCTGTATCTCCCTCTCTTTCTTCTGCATTCTAAGGGGAACATGATGAGCCAACTCAAAAATATCATAAATCTCGAACACCATGCTGCAAATAAGAGGGTCATCATCCCATGTCTCCCTATCATTTTGCAACTCTTCATTCCAAGAAGCCATAAGGAGTTTAATATGAGAAAAATCCTCATAATTTGTATCTAGGTATGGATTTTCAACATGGCTGAAAAATCTTCCAAGTTTAGCAAACTTGAAACCCAAGCTATCTAAGTGATCATAAAGTAATCCTGCCTTTGACATGCAATTACTATGAGGTTCCAAGGGAGACTGGACAGGTTGAGGTAGGGGGTGAGGGATAGCCTCTTCATGATATGGGGGAAGGTTGGAAGAATCTCTATGAAAAGAATCCATTATAAAGCATTGAATTAACTAATGTCATAGAAAAGATCAGAGATGATATTTACACATACCATTACAGTTTTTGCTTGAAACCAATACACTTGCACTAGAGTTACCATGGTGTTTGATTGAATGCCTCTAAAGGCTAGTGGCACTAACAATAACACCCAAAGTCTTAGTGTATCAAGATCAACTAGCTAACTAGCAGACTTATATAGGTGAATCTTCTTTTTCCCACCGAACGTGCCAAAACCTATTGTCACGAAAGTTTGCACCCATGTCTAAAATTTTTACCTAAGCACAACCTTATGAAACATGGAAACAACCTACAAGCTGTGGGACTTGAACTATGAGGTTGAGCCTCTAGAGAAGGCTGGCTTCCTTTACTATCACAGTGCACCTAACTACTCTTGGAGAGGAAAAGGGAGAAGGAATACATAGAAGAAAATCTATCTACTCTAACCTAAGGGGGTGATGCACCAAAATAGAGTGTTCAAACCAATCTCTACCCATACATGCACTATTGAACCATCATGACACCAAAATATATACACATCCAAACTTACTTTAGTCTAACAATCACATGCAGATCAAAAAACCCAAATGAATGACATAAGGGAAGAGAGGATTCACTTATATATAATTCACAGGCCAAAAGAGATAGAATCATGCAAGATTGCAGATATCCCCGATACACTAATGAGATGCAAATACTTCTTGCACTTTACATTAATGGCTGAAGGAGATAAGGTAGAATGTCATACAATTTAGAGGCAAAGGAAATTTACAATGAAATTGTAGAGCAATAACAGCGAAAATAGAGAAGAGTTGACCATAACAAAATATACAAAAATTCCCTTTATAGCTCAAGAATAACTGAAATATTTCCTAACTAAAGTTACTCCACAACCACTGCCATTAAGTCTTGAAGAAAATATTTGGAGAAAATCTGATATTTTGTTAAAGTAGGGCCTTGAGAAGACTGAAAATGGTGCCATTAAACCATTCTAACCAAGTAGATGGATATGATTAGAGGTGGTGGAGTGTTCTCCTTCATTTACCAAGTGTAAAATTCATTTGAGAGAGGTTAGAATTGATCATGAGGATCAAATTGTGCAACAAAACTTGATTTCCTCTATTTCTAGCTCATGAAAAACAAAGTCAGCTAGTCAACCAAACTCTGCCACAAGGATGAGCCATGTTGGCCAATAGTCTTTCATTTTTTTGCCACCCTAAAAAGTCTCCACACAGTTGACCAACTAATTGAGCCACCTTGCAACTCTAACTGCAATAGTCTCATAACTGTTAGCCCTCACTACCAATGCCCTAGCTATAATGTATCTCCCTGAGCTTGCAAGGACACATGTCCTTCAGGCGCTTCCCTGCATTTCTAAATTACCTCACATCTCCGTATTGCGGGAAAGAACCGATCGTTGATCTCTATGAGATCAATGATCATGAAAGATCCTCCTTATACTGTGCTTGTCCTTTAAGATCACTGGGCCCATGAACCACTTAGCACAACTTGGCATACAACTAGAACCACCTTGGTGCTTATGAAACTATCTCGACCCCACAAGGACATGCGACAGTGAGTCGCTTGCCTGCATTCCTTAATATCACCGCATCTTCATATTGCGAGGAAGTGCCCACCATAGATCTATCTACATCAGATGGTGGATCCTGCTACATGAATAGAGTATCACCTTTTCAAACCCACATGCTCTAACAAGTTCCATGATAGAGAATTCATTTATTGTCTTTGGGAAGAATGGATGCATGATGTCATTATCAACTACGTGTCATGAAGGAGCTTGCCCACATTCCTTAACACCCTTGCATTTTCACATTGAAGGCAAGTGCCAGCCCTTGATCTTGGGACATCTGATAGTGTACATAACATGTACCCTTTGAACCTATGTGAATATCCACTATGATTTCACTAGGACATGTGTCACCAGGGCACTTGCCCACATTGTAAGAAAATCTGACAAAAGACAAAATGTGGGAAAGTAGGTGCCAATCAAACTGCCAACTAGACTGAGACTTCTTCCTTTCTATGGCCCAGACAAGAAAATGGACCCACCTGCCATGGGTCACGAAGGGGCTTCCCCACATTGTTTAAAGGTAGTGCATCTTGAGAATGTAGGAAAGTATCCACCGTAGATCACGAAGGATCTGATAGTGCAAAAAGTTGTAGGTAAGAAGAAACAAAATAGGAAAGAAATACCATAAGCTTTAATCATTTTATTTTTCATATTTTAGGGTATTTAAATAATATAAAAATGGGGAGAGACTATTGGGTGGGCTTGCCTTTGAATTCAAATTTTGGTGGAAGGCAAATATGGTAACAATAACCTCAAGACCTCAAAAATGAATAATATATATATATATCTCTTTTAATGGTTACAATAAATATTTTAATAGTTATAACACTTTTCCCACTAAGTTGCAAATTTGAGCAAATTTTACAACTTTCAACAATGCAACTTTGCACAAAAAGTGCAATTTTTTACATTTTTCACTTTATTCCACTTCTAGGACTTGAGAAAGGTTAAAACATACCTAAAACCAACTAAAAACACCTAATCCTAGGCTTTCTTGACCAAAAACATTAAAAATTTGAAATTTTCCTAATGAGAAACTTTTACTTATAAATTGCATAAAGTGCCTTAAGCATACAAAATGGTGCCTTTCTTTGGCAACAGTGGACTTTTCATCCAAGGTTTATTTATTCCAGCCTAAGTAGGTGAGAAAAACATGAAAACTAAAATATAAACCAAGTGCCTTGGTGCTCTGCACCACCCTGCTTCCTGAAGGAAAAAGACTAGACCATAATTGGGGGGAATATTTTCTTATTTCCAACTTTTTCTTTAATGAGAGTCTATGATTGTCCTCAACCACCCAAAATACTACCGAAGTTTATCCCTCCTAGATTGGGTATAAGTGAATTCATATGGTAATTATTTATGGTCAATAGGGAGTATCTAGGTCCCAAAGTGCATAAAGGCACTTTCTTGTGTAGATGTTTTAGAATTGGGGATTTTACAATTGGAAAAGAGTCCCTTGACCAAATTCATTCTTTCGCCCATCATTACAATTTTCCAATTAGTCCTTATAGAATGTATGATCCTAATAATTAGATGAGGTTCACCCTTAAAGAAATGAGAAATTATGTACTACCTAGCACCAAGGAATTATCCCATGAGGATGTCATTCCAAACATATTTGTAGAGGGTGAGGCACCTAATAGGCCAACAAAGCTAGATGATGTTTTGAGGGTGGAGAGAGAATTGAAAACAAATAGATCCCCAATTTATGGGATTTTATATGGATATCCCCTATCCTCAAAGAATTAGAAAGATGGTCATAGACCATGCTAAGATTATGGCCAAGATGCCAAAAGGATCTATAAGGGAGAAAAAGAGGGTATGCCTAGACAGCCCTGAACCTGATGTGACCCTAGAGATAGAAGAAGATGATGTTCTTGAAGGATCCTGGGTCATAAAGGGTAATAAGAGGCAAAATATTTTCCATATCCCTACTAAGGTAAAATAGAGGACATTGTAGATCTTATCTGGAAATAGTCAGTATTTTACTGACTTAAGGTAAAGTTACCTCAAAGATAGAATAAATGCAGTTGATTGTACACTCAGTGACATGGAATTAGTAGCAAAAAAGGCTTGATGATAGATTCATTCAAGCCTAATTTTTCCTAGAAGATGATGAATTCATCAAATACACTAAATTCAAGAGCTTTGTGTACAAGATAAAATAGAGCGAGCTAGTATTGAAAATGATGCCAAGAGAATCTGATGAGCAGAAGCTAGAAGTGGTGAAGAAGTTGCAAGCCTATGATCTTGAGATTGAATTCATGACTCTAGAGGAGGCAAGGGATCTTTTACAAAGGAGTGGTATGTTATTGGTGCCTGGATCGAACTTGGAATAAGCTTTTATGCTTGATCAAATAAGAAGTCGGGAAAATGCCATTTCATATGAGGCATTTGGTGCTGATGGATTTTAGAGATGAACTTGTTTTAACATTGATACAAAATCTTTAATGGTGTGGAGTATGGCTCCATCATCAAATAAGTGAAAATTGATAGATGTAAAAAGCACTAAACAAGGCAATATGATTATATGGACTCTATAGGGCACCTTTGGCACATAGATTTCTAAAGCCATGGAACACTTTTCATTTATGAATGAAGCCAAAGTAGAGGAGATGTAGACTAGATTATCTAAGTCCATACATGATTATATTGATGTGAGAAATCTCTATGAGGATGAGCTTAGAAAGACCCATGTGTACAAGGAAAGAATTTTAGAGCTTGAGGCCAAGGTCTAAGCATTTGAGAATGAGTTTGCATCTCTCAAAGAGGAACTTACACAAGAAAAATAGGTAGTTTTTGTAGGATAAGAACCTGAGTAGGAAGATCAATAGCAACCAACTAGGGATACAATTGAAGCCCCTACACAAATAAATAATTTTGGGGGAGAGGAAAGAGGAGAACTTAGGAGAATGAGCATTGATACTCCATCTACTCAGTAGGGAGATGAAATAAGGATAACTATCCTTAAGAGTTTTATGAGCCATAGGATTGAAATTTTGAAGAGTATATCACAACAGGCTCATACTTCTTATGTTTCTTTACAAAGTGCTAAGCAATTGTACAATGAGACACTTACATGGCTATCACCCACATTTAATCTTTTGGGGCCATATGCATGATTCTTGGAGAGGCTCATTGTACTAATGTCTAAAAAGAAAGATTTTCCTGATATAATAATCCCAATGAAGGAGGGCTTGGATATAGTCAAAGAATTCATTGGTTTCTTCACTAGAAAACTATAGGTTATACAAGGAAAATTAAAAGTTTTATCTCAGGCAATACAACACTATATACCATCAATTTTGGATGTCACTGATGTAGTGATAGATTGGAAGGAATAGTCTAATTCCTTTGGTGCCATTATTACTAAGGAAAACACAGTGCCAATTTTTGAAGATACTTCTGATGTCCCATATAATAAATTAATTGATTCTCTCTTTTAGGCAGAAGTAGATTTGTAAAAGTTTTATGTTGAATCTAAAGCCACATTAGATGCCAGGGGGACTAAGCCCACTCAAGACTTAGAAGAGGTTAAAACTATAGAGTGGCCCACAAAAAGAGAAATTTATGTTTGGGAAGTGGTGGGAGAGATCAAAGCCTTGCCAGTAGGAAGTAGCTAAGATATTACTCGCTAAGAATAGAAAAAGAAAAAGTGGAGTAAAGCCAAAGAGCATGACTTCAATTTTCACTTGTTGATTTTATCAACTACCTCACCTTTTTCTAATCAAACATCTAAGGAATGTTTTTGTATCTTTTGTTCCTATCTTGCCACCTTTTGTATCCATTCTCATTTAGACATGTTTCCTTGTCCCATCTGTAGCTTGTTGCAATCCTGTAAGTGGATTTCTAAGATGTGGAGTTGAGAGGGGCTATCTGTAGATTATGATTATTCTTATGTATTTTTATAGTTTTACCCATTATTTTCTATAATCTATTGAATGCAATCATTTCTAGGATACTTGAATACATACAATGAATATTTATTATGAATGGTTTGTTTTTGAGTATTCATTGAGTCTCTATTAGCTTTTGTAAACAAATTTTAGAGGAAACCAATATAAGAAAGATTTTTCTATATATATATCTTTGTCTTTGAGTTTTGTCTCCTTTCTTATATATCTATAATCTTGAGATTGATATGAACAAGATTCATTCAATTTAATGCAATCCACACAAATTGTATACTCTTACTGGCTGTAGTTGATTCAAGGAATTAGATAATTGCTCTCTGTATTTGATAGGGTTAAGGGTTTATAAAAAGGATATGGTAAGAATGAAATTCAAAGCTCATTATTGACAAATTTAATTACAAGTTGATTAAATAGGTCCAAGATGGCTAGTTATTGAGTCTATATATCCATGGATAAGCCACTGATCATTTTAAAAGTTCAATAACAAGTTGATGATTCACCTAATTGTAAGAAATACATAACAAACAAACAAAATTAATTTACCATTTAAAGTTCAAGAACAAGTTGATGATTCACCTAATTGTAGGAAATACATAACAAACAAACAAATCAATTTACCAATTTATGTACTAAGAACTAAAAGTGTTGGTCATTACTTATTTGCATCTAGTTTTTTTTTATAGTTAGCTACTATGTCCAGGAATTTATTTAGCAAATCATAGAAGAATATTGACCATTTCTACAATAGGGAACAATCTTTGAAGGACAAAAATATCAAATTAACAAGATTAATCTCTAAGGTTTTCCTGCCTTGGCCTAGCAGAGCCCAAAGTGAAGTGAGTCATGATGACTCTATTAATGTTGGCCTAGAACTAAGATTTAGCCTTGCTGAATATAGGATTTAGCTAATCCTTAAGCTTGTCCTTGTCTTATGCTTCCTAATATTAAGTTTAAACCCACTTGATATGTTCCTTACTAGAAAGAACTCCAATAGTAGGCATAGGTATGCTTGTCATTCCACCACTTTGGCTTGACTTGAGGTTCATTGAGTTTGGTGTCGAGGAGTAAAATGAGTTTATCAGCCAAGAGGGTTTTTTAAGCACTCTTATAAGCCACCCCAACAGGTGTATACTCCTTGGGTATATCAAAAAACTAATATCTTTATAGAGGAGGAGCTTGATCATATACCACTTGTTGATTAGATGTTGAGGGAGTTATCATGTTACCTCGAGAAAATGGATAGGCCTTATCTTGTTGAGGTGTGTTTGGATTGGTGTTATTGATGATAGGATACGATTGACTTGGGTGGGGTTGAGTTTGAGATTTGACATTGTTAGCTTCAACCACCCCGTTATTGATAGTATTTTTTGTATTGTATCTCCACCATGACTTTTTATTATCAGTGGACCGATCAAAGGAATGATGAGTCTATGCAGAGTTGTTTGAGAAACCCTTGTCATCTTTTGATAGCTTGATGATATTATTTTTTATCTAGGTTTCTTCTACTTTGGTGGCATTCTCTAGGGTAGTCTTAAAGTCTTTAGGCCCATGGAGTTGGGGCTAGCAGTTCATGGGTTTTGAGAGACTATTGATGGAGATGTTAGTCTTCTCTTTGTTTGGTATGTCTCTATGATACTTGGTGAATGCGTTTCTCCACCACTGTAGGAAGACCTTAAATGATTCATTGGGAAGTTGATTTGTGTTACACAAATCAATCATTATAAGTTTCCTTTTGATATTATAAGAATAGAATCTAATTGATCGAAGGTCTAAATGTTAGAGGGTAGCTTGGAGAACCACTCCATGGCTTGCCCTCCAAGGCTCCTAGGAAATAGATGCATCAGGTAAGTCATGCCATGGACAAACTCCATACTTAGGGTATAGAATTATCTATGGTGATCTTGTGGATTTGATGTACCAAAATATTTATCATATTTTGGTATCTACACATTCTGAGGGAAAGGTGTGAAGGTAATTCTTTTATCAAATGGAAGAGGATACACCTTTTTGAGGCTAAATTTTTCCAGTTATATATTTCCTCATTTCATCCTTCCTGTTTCCAATTGTAGGTCTATTAATTTTTGTGTGACAATATCTAAGAGTTACCCTTCTTCATCTCATTTCAAATTGGCCACGTCAAAGTTAGATGGAAATTTTGCACCTTGTTGTGCTAATGCTAATATGTAATATTCTTTATGTTTCTCAAGTATCTTATCCATGATATCGACAAGTTCAAGATTTTGGTGAAAGTCTTCAATTTTAGTTTCGATGCTTTTTTCATCCCATATGTTGGATGAACCTGTTTTGGCAAAGGGTTCTAAACTTTGGTTGAATAGGGGCTACTCATGGGTAACTATGTTTGGTAAACAATCTGTTGGTGTGATAGGTTCAATAAGATCTAGAGATTTGGGATGTTTGATGGTTATGCCGGCTATTCTGGCACTCACCCATTTAGGTGATCATTTTGGCTTTGTGGCTACACTGATTTTACACAGTGGCATGAGATGTGAATAGGATTCTTCTAAATCTTATGCATTTTTGTAATACAAGGGTTTCCATTGACCATGATTTTTTTTGAATAACAAGCTAAGTTCAACAAGATGTTTGGTAATGTTGATAGGGTAACCTCACTCTTTGTGAAGTTGGGTAGGGAACGAATGTGTGTCTTCGAACATTTCAGGCTTGATATACAAAGTGAAGCAATAATGAATGCTGGATTAATAATGATGTTTGTAGCTTTTCTTGTTTGAAAAATAGTTTCAATCAATTTCAGGATCTCTCAGTCTTGGAAAATATCAATGAGAAAAAGGATATGCAAACCTATTGTTGGCTTTCAAGTGTCGTGTATGCAGATAGCCTCTATTTTAGATTGTTTTCTTAGATGCATCATAGGATTGATTAAATGCACTATTTTATTGATTGTATGTGCTATTTTATTTGTCATATGCATTGTTCTAGGCTTTAAATGCATTGTTATATAGGGAAGATGTGTTGTTTAAAGTTTTAGATGCATTGTTTTGCAATCATATGCATTGTAACAAAGTTCCAATGAGTCACAAGATAAGCCAAATGCATTGTTTTAATTATTAGTATGCACTTTTTTATGGTCTTTCAGCAGTGTTCTCATTTTGAACTTGGTTTCTCAAATTAGTTTATAGTTGCATCTTTTGGAAGGACTGTGATTTGCATTAGTGTTTGTTATTAAGTTTTAAAACACAGCCAAGCACAATAATAGTAGAAACTAGAATAAAATATAAAACTACATGCACCTAAAAAATAGAAGTAGAGGGCTTCCTAAAAAGGTTATCTAGAGTTGGTGAGTAGTGGGTTTTAGTTTTTAACTAACAATGTTGAGATTTACCTCTCTTGTGATAGAGAGCTTCCCATCAATGCTAAAGAGGTTTGGCACAATCCCTCATCGAACTATTAGAGGAAGGCTATATTCTAAAAATGGGTGTCTTGTATTTGATTAGGAATACAAGATTGGGAGGCATTCCCTCTCACCAGCCCTACTAAGGCAACTCAGGATGTAGCCTTTCTATGGCTAGATAATCCTACCTAGTGGAAAGTAGGAAAATTGGAATCATGAATAGGTTTTGAAATTTGATCACTTGAGAAGAGTGGGAGCATATCCCTACTATCCTAACTTCCCAAACATAATAGAAAAAAAAAAATTCAAACACTAGCCCTTATACTATTGAAGACAAAGGGGCTCCTATTTAAACTATGTGTGGGTTCTTTCCTCATTCAATTTTAATTGATCTTTACAGAAGGTTGGGCATTCTGAACAACTCAAAAGAGTTGAGAGCATAGGCCTACTCCCATTTAGATTAGTGAGATCAAATGCTTCAATTAAACTAGGTTTGGAGCTTATAAATGTTGCGATTTGAATTAAAAATGGCCAAGGTCCACTTACTTGATTTGGTGCTAGCAAAGGCTAGGCACATTTTTGAGGATCTTCATTCTTGTCGCATGTTGTCTATAGTCTAGGAGTTCACATTAACTTGGAAGAGACATGTAAGAAACTAATAATCAATCTAGAAGTTAGATTCAAAAAATTATAACTTTTATCATATGCACTATAGGAATAACCATTTGCGTTACAGAATGTATTATATGTGCTATTTAAACTAGTAAATGCACCATAAGAAATGACAAATGCACTATGGAAAACATTAAATGCACTACAAAAATGCTTAAATGCATTATAGAAATATTTAAAAGAGCTATATAAATATTTAAATGAATTAAAAGATTCCTTGAAAGCATTAAAACAAAGTTCAAAAGCATCAGAAGATTTAGATCTAACCCTTGTGCATTCAGAGAAGCCTTTGAGAGTTTGTTGTTACTATTACGAGGTGTTCAGAATGTTGTAGAACCTGTAACCAATAAGATCTATACAAGAAACCAACAAGAAACAAAGCTTTATGCTAAAAATAAGTGATTAGACAGAAAGATTGAAAATTAGAGAGGCTTTGGGTTCAAGCCCCATAGTGGGCACCAATTTGTACATGGTATATTTGCATATTCATGAGACTTTAATGTAGAGTGTAGATGAAGTGACAATGAACTAGACTAAACCCATGAAATCATTGTCAAGATGTAAACTCTATGAGTGTCTCATAATTCCCTATTTATAACTACTAAAAAATCTCTTAGAATACCATCTCAGTGACAGTTCTAGAATGGGAGTGTGCTTAAAATGGAGATTTAAAATAATGTATGCAAGATCTATGACTATATTGCAGATTATATGTGGATAACAACTCTTAGATTGCTATCAAAATAGATATACAATGAGCTAAAAATGTGCTAAAATGATACTAAATAACATGAAAACAAAGCTAAAATGCTATCAAAATGATATGAACTTGTTATAATGACAATGCTAAAAAGATAATAGCTCAGAATATGCCTATAGTGCAGATGCCTAAAACTTGGGTCCTTCGACTCTTGAGTTTCCCTCCTATTTATAGGATTTCAGAAGGGGTTGGAGTAAGAATTAGGTTTTTTACCTTTGGCTGGTGGATAGAGGTGAAATTGAAAATATCTCATAAGAGACCAAAGGGAAGAGTCCAACAGACTTAATTTTGAGGATAAATGAGAATTTTTCCAATTCTTTCAAATGTAAGAGGGGGATTTTTCACTTTTGTGAGGATAAATGACTTTATTGATTTATTAAATGTTTTATTTGTTTTCAAAAGTTTGCCTTTTTCTTTCTCCCTTTCAAATTTCATTTTATGATTTTGAATTATTTTTATCCTTTTTTTAAAGTTGATTTAGGTCTTGTTGATTTCATAGATGATTAATGACCTGATGTGATTTTTGACTTGAAAGGCTATTGTGTTCTTCTGATTTCCTCCATAATTTGTGTTGGTTGAGCAAAATTTTGTAATTTAGGTCTTTACCAATTTTTGGGTGTCTACAGTTCCCATTTGTCTCATTCTCCCATAGTGAGAATCTAAGTCCCTGTTCACCCTCTCTTAATCAATCTGCTCCCTCTCGCTTATCATTAGATTCTTGTAGTTTTCAAGAAGCCAACAAGCCTTGTATTCTCTCCTTGCTGCCTTCTTGAGGGGGCATCCCATATTCCAATCTCTCCTCTTTCTCTTCAAGACTAGGTAAACTTTATTGCTTTAAAAATCTTCTTTGTGTCATCTATCTTCAAACTTCTTTGAAATAGTGTTGTCCTAGCACTATGAAAAAGAGGGAAAAAATGTAGACACTTTAATCTAATTACATTATTTAAGTAATCCTATTTAGTCATCTCCTAAGGCATCATCAATTAAATATTTAATATTTAATTATTTGTTGTCATCCCCTAGTTAATTAACTATAGTCCAATTGATAAATTTAAATGAAAATCCAAAGTCTAATCGTCAATTAAATCACTATTCTCCTATTAAATGAAATAATTGTACTATGCCTATTTAATTTAATCCCATATCCCCTTTTATTAAATATTTCATTTAATAAATCAATCACTAACTCATAACTATTCCTAAATCCTCATCCTTAGTTTAATCCAACCCATTCACCCATGCTAAACCTATTTAACCAACTAATTAAAGTTAATTGAGTACTTAACCCACTTGCATCCTAATCCGCCTCTAGTTGAAGCCTAATAATGTGCACAACTCTAATCCTAGATTAATAATTCCTAGGCTAAACCAAAGTCAAACTCCTCTTACGACCCCACTTATAACAAACTCCTAGGCTACAACTAATGCATTTACCTAAGTAAGCTTAAGTAAATAGAATAAATAATTAATAATTAATTATTTACTCTAACACCCCCCTTAAGTGCAACTTAGGGAAATGCCTTAAGCTCGCAAAACTAAGAAATGTAGAATGGGTCCCAACAATGAAGCCATGTTAGGGACCCATGTACAAATGCAAAAGATGCAACCTCTAAAAATGGGGAAAGAGAGAAAACCACGTGGGAAAAACCCTCCCCCAAAAAGAGCTAAGAACCTAGTGAAGAATTGAAGAAGCCTCCAACTAGGAATGTCCCCTAAAATAGGAACGAGGAGTGATCATGAAGAGAAACACTGCAGCATGAAGAAGCTACAAAATTTGCCATCAAAAAAAATTGCAACTACTGATCTGAAGAACATCCATGGAAGATGAAGGCATGAACCAAGCATGTCTATATGGTAGATGATGCATCTCACCGAAATGCATAGGTAGCCAGCCACTGCAATCGCCTTGTATTTAGGATCAACCACTGAATACATAGCTCACACTAATGAACCATCAAACCACAGATGCATTAGAACAAAAACATAACCCCCCCTTAATGTAGACAGGGTGTGATGATAGACAACTGAGAAGGTGTGCCAAAGTCTCCTACAAATGAACCAAGAACGATGAGAGAGGGAAAGATGTACAACCACACCCATAAAGACATGGTCAAATTGAATTTGCATTGGGCTGATGTCATGAAAGGGACACTCACTTGACAAAGGAAGAAAGCCTAAAATAGCAACTACTATCCCCCCATGGTGCTTTATGAAAATAGTGCAGGTACAACTATCTCAAAACAACATTCATGACCCCCAGAATGCAAGAGTGGCACTTTATCTTAGTGTAATACATAAAAGTGCTTACAAATAATAGCTACGATGATCAAAATAGAAAAAAGATGACACAAAAGATAGGACAGCCTAAAACAAAAGAAAGCATGCTAGGAAAATGATCCTCAGACCTAAAACACCCAAGATATCCACCATGGACCGAAAATGCCAAAATAATGATAGAAAGAGCATGGGTCAGAATCTAAAGGAAATATTAGCATTTCTTAAAAGTACATAGAACCAGCTTTCTAGAAATATAATGTTTTCAAAAAGCTGACATGGGACACAAAAGATATGCTTGTCGGAGTTAAAAACACAACTTCAAACTTCAATTGAAAAAATAGGCAAGAAAACTACATCAAAACCTAAAAATAACTACATCAATATTTCTATTTCAGAGCTAGCTTTTCGATACTTCTTTCGGATAAGAAAAATTCCTCTATATCCTCAAGTTATGGCCAAAAAATTGAGGGTAGGTCAACAAGGACCTAGGAGATGTGCAAGCAAGGTCTGCTGATGTAGTGCTGACGTAATGTTGATGTACACATTCCACTATGCTAAATTTGACAGCCTATCAACTATCGCAACAAAAAAGGCCATGTGGTAGCCATGTGGAAAAATTGACATGGTAGGGGTGACGTGGAGGGTCCATGTGGCAATGTGCCACATGACGTCTAGGCCACGTGTCACCCCCGCACTGGTTGCTAGTGCTGACTGGGCATTGAGTCTGCAAAAACTACCAACATGGACTCTAACACAGGTGCTGATGGCAAAATCCTACATGTCCATAGGCAGAGCTAAGCGGCAGACCAAAGCAAAATAGGAGGAGCGATGGGATCAAAGGCAGAGTGGCACTGCAGAACAGAGGAGCCTTCGGGAGGGCGACAAGCCAGCCAAGCAGAAGTGGCTGTAGAGTGGCGACCATGCAGCGACTGCCCTACCAGCGGTGGTGATGCTTGGGTGGAGTGCAGGTGGGGCCACGATGTTGTGGCGGCGACCCTATATTTTTTAAAAATAAAATTGCAATAAATGCCCTAAAAATCATTTGTATGGCCTCTCGAACAAAATGTTTTTGGCCTCCCAAAGCCCCGTGTTCAAAATCGATGAATTTTATATGCATCCTAGCTAAAAAGTACCTTCTAAATCTAATGGCAATGTCCGTTTGGGCCCAATGTGCTCCAAAAATTTGTTGTTTCCACAATTTATAGAAAAATGCAAAAACAAGCTAGGGTTTGTGACTCCAAATCACGGCTTCAAAATTCTTCAATGGAGCAGTAGTAGGGTTGCTCTAATACCATGTTGGAGTTGATGAAATCCAACTCCAAAGATGCCCAAGATCACCTGCATGCGAAAGCCTGTCAAAGAGAAGCCAAGGAGAGAAGAGGATGGAGCAAGGGAAAAACCCTAAATAGACATGAGAGGGAGAATATGCAAACACAAGAAAATATGTATTTACAATATGCTAAATGAGATATGAAATACAATGAGGGAGCTCAAATATAAAGAGCTCAAGGAATCTCCTAGAACAAGCTAGAAGATGCTAGGAGATAAGTGTGACAATTAAGCATACATCCAAATGAGGTGGAAAGTCTTCAAACAAGGTGAGTGGATAAGTATGACTTAGAAGAGAACAAACTCCCGTATTGTCAAAAACTTATAACAAATTCCTAGGCTACAACTAACGCATTTACCTAAGTAATCTTAATTAAATAGAATAAATAATTAATAATAAAATGAGTCCCTATTAGGAGACTTTGAATCCTTATTAGAAGATTCCAACTATGTTAGGAGTTGTAGAAGGAAGAAGGACCGGCTATCCAAGTAGCTTCTAGGACAAGACCACTGAACTCATTGTCCAACTAATCTCTCAACTATTCCTTGTTGATTAATTACTTGTACTATACTTTAACTCATTTCCTCTATCCTACAAACTAAACCAATAACTTTCAAACCTTGTAGACTAGGTCACAAACCTCAGTTGCAAATATCAAACTTTGGATCTATTGGGACTCAAAATTGAAGCCTTGATATTGAGTACCATTGAGAAAATTAAGCCCTATAAACGCTTTTTGATGCTGATGTTCCCAGTTGTCCATTTGAGACCTAAGAGGTGTTTAATTTTTCTAACACATTGCATTCAATGTGCCTACTTTTTCCATGAAGTTAAATTTCCATTTTGAGCCATTTTGTGAATTTCCATTTTGAGCAATTGTCAATTCTACATTTTTGCTAAAGTGTCAAACAATGACAGGAGGCTATGTTTGCAATTGAATATCTTGCACCCAGTAATGTTTCATGACTCATTGATTTGGGAGTATTTAGTGCCCATACAAGAGAGCCTATGTTTTAGATTTCAAGTCATTTCAAATCCGTTTGACTACGTTTTGAATCCCTCAAAGTTGGTTGTTTATCAATATCATGCTGATAAAAATTATTCAGAATTCTGGGAAGCCCTGTTTGACTTCTTATTATTTTGACCTAGTTGATCAAATGAGGAAATTTATTTTGTGTTGCATTTTAGAGGGCAGAGACATGTTATGTCTCAATTTTTAGCTTATGTCAAATCTGTTTTATTAGCTTTCAAACGCAATTCCAAATGGAATTTCTAACTTTTCACTAGTGTCAAGAAGCGCAGATTTGTCGAAAACCCTGTTTGTGATGTTATATCTCAAAATAAATGATAGGTGATAGTAAATGGATTGTACCACTATGTTTTACTCTAAAATTATTTTAAGTATGCCAATTTTCAAGTCTTGACGAATCCATTTGCACACTTTTCTAGGTCCATTCCATTTGCAAAAAATGTTTTTTTGCCAGTGCTTCTATTTTGCAAATCTGAGTAGCCCACTTTGATCGCTTGCCAAATGTGTCCTATTACTCTTTATGAGCCCTTATCATAGATTTATATTGTCCTGATGACAATGAAAAAATTTCCTAGTTTTCATTTTCCCAAGTGTCAGTTTGCCTAGTTTTTGAAGCCAAATTCGAACGCAATTTAGTATTTTCTGACATGTTTATTTGGAGGTTATTTTAAGAAGAAAAATTTGATAGTCAATATCTTTTGACTAAAAATTCATCATGAGACAAGATTCGATAGGGTGCAAGAATGTGGAACAACGAATCAGTATGCCTACTTTTAGAGCTCGGTTAGGTGTTTGGATCAGTTTTCAAAGCTGGTCAAAGGACCTCCTGGCATGAAATTGAAAAGTTTCAATAAAGTGATAAAATGAGTTTTTAATGACAAGACTAGTTATCAAATTTGTTTGAAATCAGTGTCAGAGGATGAATGAGCCAGTTTTGCAGTTTAGTTATTTCGAAACAAATTTTTTTTTATGCTGGACCCACTTTGGGGTCTGACTAATTCCATCAAGTTGACCGAATGATGTGGTTGCAATGTTATTTAGGTGAATATGACAAGAAAATTTGGCTTTTAAGACCAAATGAATATTTGATATTTTGTATGAAAATAAATATAGAATATGGATTTGAATATGCCATTGAATAGCAGAGAATTAAACCTGTCAAAGCACGTATCTAGATCTTTGCTCAGTTATGATTTACTAATCTTATTATGGTTGATTTATAAAAAATCCATTACACAAGGTGTGCTTGGGACATCATTATGGTTTGGTAATGCATAAGGTTGGAAGAGAACATGGAGTTATCCCTAGCTCTAAGTTCAAAGGAGTATACAAAAGGCTTAGATATGTAGCATTGAAGCAAGTAGAAGAGCGGGTATGGAAGAAACAATAAAGGCTAGAGTGTGTGAAAGACCTAGTGAGTGGGGGTTATCAAGTGAATAGTTCTATATGTAGATTCACAAGTGCTACTCAGCATGGTGAGAACCTTGACTGGAAACAATGAAGTGATGATATGGAATCTGTATTTTCTCATAAATTAAAGAAGGGACTTTAGAGTGCTTTTCCAATTGAAATAGTTACGAGAAACACATACATGGCTAGTACATCTATAGGAGATGGATGCTATTCATATGAACAATTAGCTTAATTTTTAAGTAGAGCTAAGAGATCATACTGATCAGTTTAATCCATTATAGTTGAATTTCCAAAGACACCTGGCAGGTGTAAATAGGAAAAATCCAAGCAAATGGAAGTTAATAGAGTTGATATGGAAAGACTGAGCTATGCCCTCAATCTTGAACTCATGTCCATATGCTCTCATTCATAATGAAAGGAAGGAAAAACTGGATAGAGTTGAAGGAATGATCAAATGACAAAATAACATCCTAAATTCAAATAAAAAAATAGTAAGATGAAGACAACAAGAAAAGAATGGTGTTTGGCACCTTGAGAGCCTCTAGCATGACTTCCTCTACATTTGGTGGTTTGAAATCGAATCTCATGCCTTCTTTTTAGCAACAAAATCTAAATGTGCAAGGCCAACAACATATTTGTTTCTTCACCAATGAAAAAGCACAAGTTACATATCAAACCAAGTGGGTCGACTTTCATTCTGATTCACAGAAGCTTCCATTGCAAATCGAGGAAAGAATTTTTGTGTATAGCCATGGAGGAAGAAATCACATTAGAGAAGAACAGAGAGTAGTAGCCCACACTCACAAAGGAATCAAATGATTTATGTCAACTAGAAAGCAACCGCTAGCAATACAATGCTACTTGCCTTCTTTTGCAAATTCAGGTATGCATGAGTATTTCTATATTGGTATATGCAGAGGTTTTTAGTCCCACATTCATGGTGGGGTGAGTAGTCAAACAATTTATATGTGCTAATGGAATAAGCTATAATGTCAAAAGCAATATGCTTTTAGACATAAGTGGTCAGGTGTGCATGAGACCCACTTGATTAGTTGGTGTAGAGACTAAATTTTGACTAAC
Organism: Cupressus sempervirens; assembly: GCA_028749045.1. Taxonomy (NCBI): domain Eukaryota; kingdom Viridiplantae; phylum Streptophyta; class Pinopsida; order Cupressales; family Cupressaceae; genus Cupressus; species Cupressus sempervirens. The sequence continues at coordinate 8,926,237 of CM053789.1, read as the reverse complement.
CATGCCAATAAAGGGTAAGTGATGATGTCAACACTAAAAATGAGTGCAATGTATCATAGTAGACATGTGGCAACATGGCACTTCCCCACTTTGCAGAGTTGCACAAGAGTTAGCCGAAGTAGGCGAGTGCCAACCCAGTCTATGGTGACATCAATGATGACAAGTGGTGATCAAAAGGTGATTTTGATCAAGTAATCAAAATTTTCCACATGGCTTGGATCAATAGTGGGTGCTTGCTCACAAAATGGAGTTGGTCAAAAGATAGGAATGTGGGCAAGCACCAAGCCACCACATGGCAATAGGCTCGACTTGTGGTGACATGGACGATGCATCCAGGATGATGATGTGGTGGTCCAGTGGCAACCAAGGAGTCAATTAGAGGCCACCATGTAGAGCTCAGTGTCTGATGACTGTGCAAGGTTCAACCAATTGGGTGCTACCATGTGGCAGCCTGGATAAACTAGGTTTGACCCCAAAATTCAAGGACGAGGCCAGAAAAATTAGAAAATAATTAAAAATTGAACTTTTTAATTATTTTTCAAAATGGCATGTACATAAGCTTTTAAATTGAAAAAAAGTTTATTCTAAGTGTGAACTTTAGATTTTTTGATATTTTGAAAATTTAAAAGTTCAATCATAAAGACCTGGTGGAAGGGGTACATTTTTCAAATCAACTTTCAAGGGGTTTTCGAGAGGCAAATATAGCGATATTATATATTGCTAGAATTGGGAGAAGACAAACTTTCTGATTCTAGAGCTTGTTTTTGCACATGAAGCAGCCTATTCAAGTTATTCAAGGTTTTCTCTTAGATTCCCAACTTGCAACTGTATTCAGGTGATGAAGTTCAAAACTATTTTCTAGCATGGTAATCAGCTAAATGTGGGTAAAACATGGTAAAAATGCAGTTAGAGTTGAATTTGGTCACTTTCATTCAGTTTAAACCCAATTTTTTACCAGTATTTCATGATACAGTTCAAATTTTTGGCGAACACAAAAGTTTTCATCATTGAAAAAATATATTTTTCAAATCAATTACGGAATATTGATGAAAAATAAATTAGATCAGATGGAGAGAGAGTTTAGAGAGATTCTTTTGACTACAAGGGATGGAATTTCAAGTGGACACATGTCATCTTCGGACTAGATCTAGGAATTCATATTCTTCTATATCTTTCTTTCTTTTATCCATTGTAAGGGTTTGTTCCAGTTTTGGAGAAAAAATGACTTATTGCTATGATACCATGTGTGTCCCAATCTAGAGTTTACTTAGATCTGTGAAACCAAGGTTCCAATCTTAATGTGCTCCCATTACTGTGAGACCACATTCTTTAGCAATTTCTCTTGTATGAATAGCAGTAGCAAAGATAATGTAGCTAGTTCAGATATGTTAGGTGTTTTTATGTTTTAATTTCATGCATTTGAATGTATTTTTTTAAGGAAATGAATACAAGTGAGAAAGAATTTCATTAGTTTCATTCTGATTCTTATCTCCTATCTCAGTAATTTGTAGTCTTATGTGGTCTAGAAACAAAGAGCTAAGATCTATTTGCATCCCTTTATATGTCAGATATGTTTTGTTGTTGGAACAAAGAGCTGAATAAATGCTTGATGTGTTTAACAGGGTTTTTGGTTATTTGAGAAGGATATTTCATGAGAATGAGGTTTTGAAGAACACCAATGTCTAATTCAAAAAGTGATAGGATAGATCTGATGTCTGGGTGTATACAATATGTTCTTGATTCATAGATGTGTGTATTAAATTCATGAAATTACCCAATAAATAAGGCACTGATCAACTACAGGATCACTTGTTCATACTATTGTATACTTGGGGTTATGCTGATAATAAACATTATTAATCAAATGCTTTTCCTTTTCATGTTGAAGAGTTGAAAAGGATGCCTTCACTTAGCTTATGAATTGCATTATCTCGCACTTAGCTAATGCAGATCTATTTTATTGTATAAATATTAGGAGATTCAAATGCAAATGAATCAGGTAATTGCAATTAGGATAAGGAAGATGGATATGAAAGTGAAAATAAACTTGGTTACTGTAAACAAGAAGTTGAGAAATTATGTAACAACAATAGAGGTAGTGATTGCCATGATAAGAATGAATGTCATAATAATGTTGATTTCCCAAATTATTATACCAATGATCTTGTTGTTGTAAGTTCTTCATGTCATCTCGATGATATTCATAGTTGGGAGAAGATTTGTGAGGCAGTCTTCTTGAGCTTTGATGACATTTTAGATTTTTTGGCTTGTGATTTTAAAAAGCATGTAAGTATTTCTAAGGATGCTCATATTTTCTTTCATAATATTTTTTCATTCAGTCAAGTTATTTCCCCAAAGTTTGATGTAGAACGAGATGTAGAATCCAAACAATCTTTATCAGATTTTGGAGGTGTAGATGACAATACCTCAAATGTCTTTGCACATGATGATTTGTTGGATGTAGGGGATGTTAGTGAAGGGAAGTTTGATATTGTTTCAGATTCTTTTCATGTTGATCTTTCTAAAATTTGTTTTGATGTTTCATGTGATGAAGAGGACAATGAGAGTTGTTAATCAGATTATAGATTTTCTTTATATGCTAATAAGTCTTGTAAAGATAAGTTTAAGGTTTATTCTGACATTTAGTTAGATGAAGAAAATGATTGTGATCAGAATAGTTTAGATCGACACTTTCAGAATGAGTTTTCATGCTTGGTAACTAATCAGTTGTTTGAAGAATGTGAAGAGGTTTTAGTGAAAGATAAATCTGATTTAGTGAATGACATGACTGCAAGTAGACAACAATCAGATTTCACATACTCTTTACAATCAAAGACACAAGGTGAGTTGCAAGTTTTTGGTACATGCAACTTGGTGAATGGTGTAGAATATGAAGTTTTTGTGTTTCCGATCAGCATGCATGAATCATTGTTGGATTTTGATTCTCAGTTCAATTTGTGTAATCATGAGCATGCTAATGTTAAATTCTCATAGTGAGCATGATGATGAAATAGTCTTTGAGTTTTATATGCACTATGAGAATGATGACAATTTTATTTTTCCTAGCGAAGTGATTGAAAGTGCTGATGTGTTGGGTGAAACAAAGGAGAATGAAAATTCCAGTTTACCTCATGAGAATGTCAATGAGAATTAGGTATATGATAGAGGTAAAAGTTTTTTTTGAAGTTCAGTGGTCTGGGGCCATCATTTGTACATAGTAGGAGTAGTTGTTGCATTTAATAATGTTGTTCAAGAGAGAAGTTTTTGTTGTCAAGTGTGTGGTTACTAGTCTACTTCTTCCAGGGACTTGAATCCTTGCTATGCCCACGAGGGACACGTATCCCCAGATAGAGCCACTATTGGGAATCAAAATTGAAGCCTTAATTTTGAGTACCATTGAGAAAATTAAGTCCTATAAACGCTTTTTGGTGCACATGTTCTCGGTTGTCCATTTGAGACCTAAGAGGTGTTTAATGTTTCAAACACCTTGCCTTTAGTGTGCCTACTTGTTCTATGAAGTTAAATTGTCATTCTAAGCCAATTTGTGAAGTCCCATTTTGAGCAATTGTTAATTCTGCATTTTTGCTTGTGTCAAACAATGACAGAAGGTTGTGTTTGCAATTGAATATCTCACACCTAGTGATGTTTCATGCATTTTTGCTTTGAGAGTATTTAGTGTCCATACCAAAGAGCCTATGTTTTAGATTTTGAGTCATTTTGAATCCGTTTGACTAGGTTTTGAATCCCTCAAATTTGGTTGTTTATCAATATCATGCTGATATGAATTATTTAGAATTCTGAGAAGCTCTATTTGACTTGTTATAATTTTGAACCAGTTGATCAAAATGAGAAAATTCATTTTTGGTTGCATTTTAGAGGTCAAAGTCATGTTATGTTTCAGTTTTTAGCTTATGACGAATCTATTTGATTAATTTTCAAATGTGATTCCAAATGGAATTTCTAACTTTTTACTGGTGTCAAGCAGTGCAGATTTGTCAGAACCCTTGTTTGTGATATTATATCTAAAAATCCATGATAGGTGAGAGTAAATGGATTGTACCAGTATTTTGTACTCTAAAAATATTTTAAGTGTACCAATTTTCAAGTCTTGACGAATCCGTTTGCACACTTTTCTAGGTCCATTCCATTTGCAAAAAATATTTTTGTGCAAGTGTTTCTAGTTTGCAAATCTGAGTAGCCCACTTTGATTGGTTTCCCAATGCATCTTGTTACTTGTCATGAGCTCTAATTGCAGATTTATATTCTCCTCATGATAGTAAACAAACACCCCAGTTTTTGTTTTCCCAAGTGTCAATTTGCCTAGTTTTCGAAGCCAAATCTGAACACAATTTAGTGTTTTCTGACATGTTTACCTGTAGGTGATTTTAAGAAGGCAACTTCAATAGTCAATATTTTTTGACTGACGATTCATCATGAGATTAGATTTGACAGGGTGCAAGAATGTGGAACAGAGAGTCAGTATGCCTACTTTTAGTGCCCGATCAGGTGTTTGGATAAGTTTTCAAAGATGGTCAAAGGACCTCCTGGCATGAAATTGACAAGTTTCAATAAAGTGATAAAATGAGTTTTTAATGACAAGACTGGTGATCAAATTTATTTCAAATTAGTGTCAGAGGGTGAATGAGTTAGTTTTGCAGTTCAATTGTTCAAAAATGAACTTTTTTTTTAACCGGATCCACTTTGGGGTTCGACTAATTCCATCAAGCTTATCGAATGATGTGGTTGCAATGTTGTTGAGGTGAATATGACAAGAAAATTTGTTATTTAAGACCAAATGAATGCGTGATAATGTGTATGAAAATAAATATTAGAATATGGATTTGAATATGCCATTGAATCGCAGAGAATTAAACTTGTCAAAGCACATATCTAGATCTTTGCTCATTTATGATTTACTCATCTTGTTATGGTTGATTTATGAAAAATCCATTATACAAGGTGTGCCTAGGACATCATTATGGTTTGGTAATGCATAAGGCTAGAAGAGCACATGGAGTTATCCCTGGCTCTAAGTTCAAAGGAGCATACAGAAGGCTCAAATATGTAGCATTGAAGGAAGTAGAAGAGCGGGTATGGAAGAAACAATAAAGGGCAGAGTGTATGAAAGACCCAATGAGTGGGGGTTATCAAGTGACTAGTTTTGTATGTAGATTCACAAGTGCTACTGGGCATGGCGGGAACCTTGACCGGAAAGAATGAAGTGATGATATGGAATCTATATTTTCTCATAAATTAAAGAAGGGACTTTGGAGTGCTTTTTCAATTGAAATAGTTATGAGAAACACATACATGGCTAGTATGTCTATAGGAGATGGATGATATTGATATGAAAAATTAGTTTAATTTACAAGTACAGATACAGGATCCTACTGATCAATTTAATCCATTATGGTTAAATTTCCAAAGACAGCTGGCAGGTGTAAACAGGAAAAATCCATGCAAATTGAAGTTAATAGAGTTGACATGGAAAGATTGAGCTACACCCTCAATTGTGAACTCATGTCCATATGCTCTCATTTACAAAGCAAGGAAGGAAAAATTGGATAGATTTGAATGAATGATCAAATGACGAAATAACATCCTAAATTCAAATAAAGAAATAGTAAGATGAAGAGGGCAAGAAAAGAATGACATTTGGCACTTTGAGAACCTCTAGCTTGACTTCCTCTACATTTGGTGGTTTTAATTCAAATCCTGTGCCTTCTTTTCAGTAGCACCAACCAAATGTGCAAGGCCAACAACATATTCATTTCTTCACCAATGAAAAAAATCATGTTACATATCAAACCAAGTGGGTCTACTTTCATCTTGAGTCACAAAAGCTTCCATTACAAATTGAGGAAAGAATTTTTGTTTATAGGCATGGATGAAGAAATTGCATCAGAGAAGAATAGAGAGCAGTAGCCCACACACACAGAGGAATCAAATGAAATGTCAACAAGAAATCAATCATTAGCAATACAATGTTATCGGCCTTCTTTTGCAAATTGGGGCATGCATGACAATTTTTATATTGGTATATGTAGAGGGGTTTAGTCCCACATTCATGCTAGGGTGAGTAGTCAAGCCATTTATATGTACTAACATAATAAGCTATAATGTCAAAAGAAATCTTCTTTTTGACATAACTGGTCGCATGTGCATGGGACCCACCCAACTAGTTGGTGCATAGACTAAATTATGATGAACCACGCTAGCAAAGGGTAAGTGATGATGTCAACATGGAAAATGAATGGCATGTGTCATAGTAGACACGTGGCAACACAACGCTTCCCCGCTTCACAGAGTTGCATGGGAGTTAGTCGAAGTGGGAAAGTGCCAGGCTACCACGTGGCAACGAGCCCCAGTTTGTGGTGTCATCAATGGTGACAAGTGGTGATTAATAGGTGATTTTGATCAAGTGCGTAGATTTTTCCATGTGGCTTGGATCAATAGTGGGTGCTTGCCCACAAAATAGAGTTTTTCAGAAGATAAGGAATGTGAGCAAGGGCCAAGCTGCCACGTGATAGTGGGCTTGGCTTGTGGTGATGTGGTGGGTGCATCCAAGATGATGATGTGGTAGTCTAGTGGCACTCGAGGAGTCAATCATAGGTTGCCACATGGAGCTTAGTGTTCAATGACTATGCAAGGTTCAACCAATTAGATGCTACCACATGCCAGCCTAGTCAAATTAGGTTTGACCTTAAAATTCAAGGGTGAGGTCAAAAAAATCAAAAAATAATTAAAAATTGATATTTTTAATTGTTTTTCAAAATGGCACATACACAAGCTTTTAAATTGAAAAAAGGTTTATTCTAAAGTGTGAACTTTAGAATTTTTGATATTTTTGAAAATTTAAAAGTTCAGTCATAGAGACCTAGCAAAAAGGGTACATTTTTCAAATTGACTTTCAGGGGGGTCCTAAAAGGAAAATATAGTGATATTATATATTATTGGAATCGAGAGAAGACAAACTTTTTGATTCTAGAATTTGTTTTGCATAGGAAGCAGTCTATTCAAGTTATTCAAGGTTTTCTTATAGATTCCCAACTTGCAACTATATTTAGATGACAAAGTTCAAAACTATTTTCTAGCATGGTAATGAGCTAAATGTGGGTTAAACATGGTAAAAATATAGTTAGGGTCGAATTTGATCACTTTCATTTAGTTTAAACCAATTTTTTTACCAGCATTTCATGATGCAATTCAAATTTTTGGTAAACACAAAAGTTTTCATCATTGAATAGAGATATTTCTCAAATTAGTTATAGAATACTAATGAAAACTAAATTAGATCAGATGGAGAGAGAGATTAGAGAGATTCTTTTCACTACAAAGGATGGAATTTCAAGTGGACACATGCCATCTTTAGATCAGATCTTGGAATTCATCTTCTTCTATATCTTTCTTTCTTTCATCCATTGTAAGGGTTGGTTCCAATTTTGGAGAAACAATGACTCATTGCTGTGATACCATGTGTGTTCAATTCTAGAGTTTACTCAGATCTGTGAAACCAAGGTTCTAGTCTTGATGTGCTACAATTACTGTGACACCATATTCTTCAGTAATTTCTCTTGTATGAACAACAATAGGAAAGATAATGCAACAAGTTCTAATATGTTAGGTGTTTTTATGTTTTGATTTCATGCATTTGAATGTATTGTTTCAAAGAAATGAATACAAATGAGCAAGAATTTCATTTGTTTCATTCTAATTCTCATCTCCTATCTTAGTAATCTATAGTCTTACGTGGTCTAGGAAAAAAGAACTAAGATCCATTTGCATCCCTTTAAGGTTGTATGTCAGATATATTTTTCCATTGGAACAAAGAGCCAAGTAAATGCTTGATGTGTTTGACAGGGTTGCTAGTTATTTGAGAAGGATATTTCATGAGAATGAGGTCTTGATGAACACCAATTTCTAATTCATTAAATGATAGGATAGATCTAATGTCTAGGTGTATGCAATATGTCCTTGATATCATAGATGTATATATTGAATTCATAAAATTTCCCAATAGATAAGGCACTAATCAACTACAGGATCATTTGTTCATATTGATGCATACTTGGGGTTATACTAATAATCAATAGTTTTAATCAAATGCTTTTCCCTTTCACGTTGAAGAGTTGAAAAGGATGCCCTCACTCATCTTATGAATTGCATTATCTCGCACTTAGCTAATGCAGATCTATATTATTGCATAAGTATTAGGAGATATAAGGGTTAAATCTACTATAATATATTCAAGAATATGTTTTTGCACTGGTATCATATTAATTGAATCTAACGTCCACCTGCCTAGATTTTGCAGAGCCTAAAGTAGAAGAAGGGTCTAGCCTTATAGTTGGCCCAGTGTCTAAAATGATGTGTTAAGGATGGGAGTTACTTACTCCTACACATGTCTTGTTCTCATCAGGGTAATTTGGAACTTGTAGCATTTTCAAACACCAACAGGATCACACAATAAAACCTTGGTAATGAAGTTTCCTTGACCTTCTCTCTTCTCTTCTTATCTTTGCATTTTTCTCTTCATGCTTCTTGCAGTCAATATTCCATTCCATACATGATAATGTAAAATATCCTTCCTTTATATCGAATCCATAAAACAATTCCCTGAGTTAGCTATTACACCTTCTCAATTAATTATTATAGTTCCTCATTCAGAACACTTTACACTTAGCAATAATATTAATCTTTCACCTTGTAACATGAATAACTTTTTATATGGGTAACATTATGATGAATGATCTTATCTACATCATCTCTAGAATGTCTTCTCCACATCTTTAACTTTGGCTTGATAGAATAATAACTCTACTAAGAGATATGATAATTTTACCAGAACATGCTTCTATAAACTCTATCTCAGAACATTCTTCACCGAAACTTGCATAACTTCTTCCAAAATTAATATCTTATACTTCCAAGTTTATCTACATATAATAGACATTTGGTATTATCTCTCTTTAACCTTTCTTAGTGAAAATGATCAACTACCCATCTACACCAACTTTTTTTTCATCATTGTTCTTCTATGAGTTACCACTAAAAAATTCTATGTTGATGACAATGACAAACACTGTCATGAATGTAACATATCATCATGATAATGATCTAATCATGTTTCTACAATACTCCCCCATAAAAGTATCATCATTATTCATACTTCCAACAATCTCCCCCTTTGGCATTGATGGCAACATAGATGAAAAATATCTAGTTCCAAAAATACCAACTACAAAAGACTGTTAACCTTCAAATCATCTTCATCAATCATTCTCCCTCATTGATATACCTCAATGTGCTCTATATCAAATTATTTTTCCATGTTCAAACTATTTTTCATGATGTATCTTCTCCCCCATTGACATCAATTTCAAAGGTTTCAACAACCATCAATCTCTATAACAACTATCTCTGACTTGCTCTAAAGACACTGTTCAAAAACAACATCCAACAAGAGTCCTAGATGAATTTGTCCATCATAGATACTCCCCCATAGAGGAAGCATCAAAATTTAGTCCAAACAAATAATATTGCTATGTTACACTAGATTGATGCACTCTTGCATCATCTACTCTATTATAGGAAGGGTTATTACCCCTAGCATACCTTGCAAATACTAAAAAATCTCTTTCGGAATAGACTTGGTGAAAATATCTACAATATTCTCTTTGGTACTTACATACTCAAATCTAATTTTCTTTTCTGCAACTTTCTCTCTCAACATGTGATATTTGATAGAAATGTACTGTGTCTTAGAATGAAACACTGGATTCTTATACATATTCATTGTGCTTGTGTTGTCACAATGTATGACAACAAGTTCACTAAATTCTATCCTTATAAGCTTCAACATCTATTTCATCCAAACAAGTTGATTAAAATTGTTTGTTCCTACAACATATTCTTCTTTTGTTGTACTTTGTGAGGTACAATAATGCTTCTTGCTTAGCCAAGAAACCAATCTTCCTCCAAGAAAAAAGGCTCCACCACTAGTGCTCTTTTGATCATCCATACTGCCTACCCAATCAGCATCAGTATAAGTGTATAAAGTGAAATCATTAGATCTATCATACTACAATCTAAAATTTGGTGTTCCTTCCAGATATATATATATCATTTTGACTATTGCATAATGTGCTTCTCTAGGATCAACTTGAAATCTTGCAACAAATCAAATTGTATTTTCTATATCTAGCCTTGTGTGAGTCAAAAATTGTAATCCTCTCATCATAGATTTCTACTTCTTCTACTCAACAGTAGGTGTCTCATCCTTTGTAGATAACTTGTGTCTAGTTACCATAGGTGTTCCAATGGGTTTACATTTTTCCAAACCAAACCTTTTAAGTAGATCTTTCAAATACTTAGTTTGAGAAATAAAGATTCATTCTTTGTCCTTCACAATCTGTAATCCTAGGAAATATATCATTTCTCCTATCATGCTCATTTCAAATTCATTCTTCATTTCTTCTGCAAACTTGTGACTTTCATCATTATTTCCTCCAAATATGATATCATTAACAAATATCACCAAAATTACCAATTCATCATCAATTTCTTTCTAGTATAGATTATTGTCTATCATTCCTTTGTTACATCCAAGTTTTTTTAAATGCTCTTCCAACCTTGCATACCGAGTTCTGGGTGCTTGCTTCAAGCCATACAATGCTTTCTTCAATATGCATACTATGTCCTTGTCATCTGTTATAGGAAAACCTCTAGGTTGTTCTAGGTATACCTCTTCTTCAAGTTCTTCAATCAATAATGTTGACTTAATATCCATCTAATACACTTTAAATGTTTTATGTGTTATATATACTAAGAATAACCTTACTGTTTGTATTCTTTCCATAGGAGCACAGGATTCATCATAGTCTATGTCTTCTTATTGTGTGTAACCTTTACATACCAATCTTTCTTTGTTCCTTACCACTTCACCTTGTTCGTTCATATTGTTCCTGAATACTCATTTTTTTCCTATCATATTTTTGTCTGCTGGTTTTGGGACTGATTCCCATGTTTCACTCTTGACTATGTGATCCAATTATTTTTTCATAGCTTGCTTGCAATAGTCATCTTTACATGCTTCATTTTCATTCTTTGGTTCAACTTGAGATACCAAACATAGTTCTTCATTGATTTTTCTTCTTGTCATCATGCATTTATCTCTACTTCTGATGATATGTTCGAGTGGATGATTCTTTGTCATATTCTTACTAGAAGTAGGAGTTGTCATTTCAACTCTTAGTTTGATCAAATATTCTAAGATTTTTTCTTGCCTTAGCTTTCCTTCATTTTGCAAATCATTGTTAGTCTCAAAAAATACTTCATCATTCCTTGGTCTAGAAACAACATTCTCATCATCTAAATTATAGTCAACTATTCTTTCTTGTATCTTGAATTTCTCATCAACTCTTACATTTTCACTTTCAAAAATAGTGACCAAAGTTTTCTCTTCTATTACTTCCTTTTATTTAAACAATTTAGGCTCATATTCATTCAATAATCTTTCCATACTTGTTTTAAATTCTTCATCTTCATCAAAAAGTGAACTCTTTCTATTTTTCTTTACTCTGTTGGCACACGTAGATAAAAAATGACTAAACTAATTACATGTCCAACAAGAAAAAAATTCCATAGCTTCTTTCTCTCTTTTCATAAGTAGATCAATACCTTCTTTGATCTCCATGTCTTCTTTGGGTTTGGATTCGTCTTTACTTGTGCCTCTATCAAGAAGCTTCATCTTCTAATTGTCAAAATTTCCTCCATCTAACTCAAGACTATCTTTTATGAAATAATTCACCATGGATGTTCCAAAGTTGTTAAGATTATCCTTCAAGGGCCTAATGCTCTGATACCAATTATTACAAATCCACCAATATAACTGAGAAAGGGTGTGGGGGGGAGGGTGGGTTGAAACAATTATACAATAATTATCAACCTTAAATAATCTTAATCATTCAATCAAACTAAAAAAAAATCATACTAAAATGCACATACACAAATACACCAAATTTGTTAACAAGGGAAAACCTCGGTGGGAATGATGCCCAAAAGATTATGTACTTATATAAATATTCCTTTTTCAAGGATGGACACTATTAGGAGTCAATTACAATGTCTAGTACATATGAGTCCATGTTAGGAGACTTTGAATCCTTGTTAGAAGATTCTAACCCTGTTCGGCGTTGTAGAAAGCAAAAGGACCCACTGTCCAAACAACTTTTGGGGTAAGACCACTCAACTCATTGTACAACAATTATCTCCATTGTTCCTTGGTGATTAACTACTTGTAATATACTTTAACTCCTTTCCTCTATCTTGTCAATTGGACCAATCACTATTAGACCTTGTAGACCAAGTCACAAACCTCAGATCCAAATATCAAACTTTAGATCACATAATAAAACCTCAACAATGAAATTTCCTTCACCTTCACTTTTCTCTACTTATCTTCCCATGTCAGGCTACTATCTCTTGATTTCTATTAACCCTGGTAAGGATCTCCCTAAGGATATATCATTCTTGATCCATGCCTGACATCATGCTTTACCTATTTCATTCCTAAGTAGGTTAAGTGTGTGTTTCTTATGTAGGAAAGAAGGCCATGCTAGGAAGAATTGTTTCCTGGTTAAGAATTTGGGTCCTCATTTTTAATTAACCCTTGTGATGTCTCCAAATCCCAACCCACAAATGGATTCTCTTCCATGAAAAGAATTATTGTCTAGACCTATAAGCTTCCCTCTTTAAATGTTCACACTCAAAGAATCTCATTTTATCTTTGTGTTAAATTGAATGCTTGATAATCATTTTTCAAAGCTTTGGCTAAGAAAGATCCTGCCTTGTTTGCCTATGAAGGTCTATCAATTGAATTATTTGCATCTTTCCCAAATACCTTGGGTTTGCATCAAGATAAACCTATCCATCTATGAAATCATAATAGATTGTAGTAGAGAAAATCAAGAAGATGTCAACTCATAAGTTTTAGAAGGAATCATTTGGCTATTCAATTCTCCCCCTACCTAAGGAGGTTAAAGAAAATCTAAGTGGCTCCAGTGGACAAAATAATAACAAAGTCAATAAAAAATCTTGATAAGTTAAGATCCTCCTTCAACTCTAGACAACCTTAGTTGGGATATAATTGAGGTAAATTGTAGAGAGGGTGTAGATATTATTGTGCAAACCTATGACTTTGTCTATAAACTTGATACTTTTGATCTGGTGGTAATCCAAACCAGAGAAGTGTATCCTCTTCCTTTTGATGGAAGTAAGGTACATAGGAAAATTGAATTATAAATTAGGATCCTAAGTGATGATGAAACTTAAGAATAGAGAGAGTTGGAAGTGTTGAAAGATAAAGATGGACCTCTTGATCCTTGGAAGATAAAGATAGATCTCTTGATCCTAGTGCCTAATATAGGGAGGAGAAATTCATTTTCAATGCTAGAAAGAAGACTAAGAGGCCCAAGAGATTTTTTTTGAGAAGATTGATGGAATTATCCCATGATATTAGAGAGAGATAAAGTAGTTAAGAGGAAAAGAGGTAGACCCTCGATCTCTTACACTCCTTCAAAACCTTCTAAGGTATAGAAAAGGGGCCTATTTTTTAAAAGCTTAAAATCCCACCAAGATAGTGTCAAAAAATCCCTACACTTGTAAGGCCAAATATGTTTCATGGAATGTTAGAAGTTTCAGATCTCCTAAGAAGAAGTATGTAATCAAGAGAATGCTAAGAGAACACCAATATATTAAATATTTATTTCTTTGAGAGATCAAGGCCACTAGTTTTTAACTAGACATTTCCTTTAAATAAATTTTGAGATATGCCCAATGTTTCTACATTGACCATCCTAGAGGCAAGGGAGGGTCTCTCATCCTTATTATCCCTAGATGGAAACATACAGTGATTGGTTAGGGGATCATGCCCTGCAACATAGCAGTTTGGGTTACCCTATAATATTTGGATGTTGAACTTGGAGTATTCTCTATATATGCTCCAAATGAACATTGGGGAATAGTACCTTTGTGGAACTAAAATTCTCAACTAAAGGATATTCCTTGGATTCTTTTTGGAGACTTCAATATGGTAGAGAGACAGTTGAACAAAGTAGGAGAGTTTAGATTTGAATGGAAGGGAGATGAGAGATTTTTCTAGAATAGAATTATAAGAAAACTCCTCTTTTACCCTCTTGTTGGTACTAAAAATGAAATAATGGCCTCTAGTATATTTGGACTAATTTTTAGAAAGATACAAACAATATATGTTGAAAATTTGCTAGATTTCATGTAAAAATTTGATTTAGCTTCTAGAATTCTAATGGAGTTAGTAGTGTGTTGGTTTACCACTTCACTCTCTCAAACCACCACCCAAATTTTGCCTCCATATTGGTTTTTCCAAAAATCTCCCCACACCCCTAAATCTTATGGATTTTCTCTTAACATCTCCCTTCTTAACTATGTTGACCTAAATATTGCCACTGTAATGGTGAGATGGTTTACTCATTATTTTTTTGCACACCCGAATGCTTCTACTAGGTGGGCTATCATGATTAGTAGTTGGGGGAAATATAGCGAACAATAATTAAGAAGAAAGCCAAGGATATGAGGAAAGAAGAATCATCCCACCATAATACAATGATGGTAGCCAATAATGTCCTACAATTTAATCTAGGGGATGTTGGGTTACAATCCACATTAGCAAAAGCTAGAGATTCCCTAAGGATGATCCAATTGTATCACCTCATCTAGTAGTGTAATAAAGGAAATAAAGAAAGCATATACAAAACTAAATAGTTAACACTTATTATAGGACAAGGTTGTCACCAAAAGGAAGGCAAAATAAGAATGGTAAGCTCCCTGGGCATAACCTATGATGATGAAGCTATGTCCCTGATGGATAGGGGATGTATTCTCATGTTATGCTCAAGCTTCCAAAAGGTGGGGGTTTTTACCAAGTGTGTATATGGGTGAGGGTTTCAACAATGTAGGTCTAGATAGATTTCAGCAATATGATGGTATTTTGGTAGTTTTTAGGCTCTCAAAATAGCACTATAAGTTTTCATAAAAATAGATTGATAGATTATGGGAGGGAAGGGATTTATTTATAGGCTAAGGGGTAGAGAGATGGAGGGTCAGGATGCTAGAATTGAAGAATGGGGAGGGATGGCTACGATGCTTTGGAAGGGAAGCACATGTATTTTGCTCATTTAGGGTCGATAGGGGAGTGACACTTGACATAAGGAGGATGAGTGTTAGGGGATGGGATAACGGTCGGTCAAAGGGAGTAATGAAGGAGAATGGGTATGTAAGAGTGATGTAAGAAGCATTAATGGCATGTAAGAGCCATTAATGCTCTTGGATAAGGATGGAAGAGGATAAGAGAAACTTGTTGACTTTGGCTTGGATTAGCAAGTCTTAACCCTTTCTTAAAGTTGTGCACATATTTAGGAGGGGGATTAACTTAGTTTAGAAAGGGAGTTAGGAAACAAGTGGCTTAGCTTTGATGGGATGGGTTAGTTAGGGGCTAAGTGAGGTTAGTATGGGTGAATGGGATAGATTAGGGGTAAACATAGGGTTTAGGGATATTTTAGGTGTTTGGATAATCTATTAAATGATTTATTTAATAAATAAGGGATATGATATTAAATTAAATAGATTTAAGAATTTATTTAATTTAATAAAGGAATAGGGTTTTAATTGACAAATTGGTTTTGGGTTATCATTTGATTTTATCAATTGGACTAGAGTTAATTAAATAGATTAATTAACTAGGGTATGAAAATTAATTAATTAAATAATGTATATTCAATTAATAATATCCTTGAATATGACTAAATATGCTTACTTTGTGGTGTAATCAGATTTAGGTGTCTACATTTTGCCCCTCTTTGACATAGTGTTGGAACAACATTATTTCAAAGAAGTTTAAATATAAATGACACAAAGAAGACTTTTCAAAGAAACATGGTTGCCCCATTTTTGAGTAGAAGATGAGAGAATGGACTACATGATTCTCTCTCAAGAAGGTGGTAGGGAGAGAGAATGAGGCCTGATAGCTTCTTGAAAAGTACAAGAATTGAGGGTGAGCAAGATGAATGAGAGTGGCTAACAGAGGGGGTATAAGGAAGTTCATACGATCACTATGGGAGAATGATACAAAGAAAAAGCTTGTGCACAAGGATAACCAATGAGTAAGAATATTGGTTATAGGGGGATGGGGGAGGGTGATTAGTTGATTAAAATTTGTAAGAAATTTCCTTAGAGTAAACTTCACCCAAGATCAAAGAACTCAAGCACAAGCACAACTGTAGACAAAGAGTACGATCAATATGAGAATATATTATCTCAAGCATATAGCATGTACATACACACTAGGAGTGCCTATATATAAAGGCCTCTAAGATGCATCTGGAATGTGTCTAGAAAGAACTAGGAGATAAGCATGGCAACTAAGCACATGTCACCCATAATGAGAGGATAAGCATGATGAGATGTCTCATGTGTGTAGATTTTGTAGACACCATGTGCTCAAATAAGGTGCTTACTCCTATGTTAGAGACACCATGTGTATAATTAGAGTGGTAACTCCTATGTTTTCAACATGACAACTCACAAGAGTATAGATACTCCTAGGTGACTAATAAATAAATAATAAATAATGCATTAACCTAAGTAAACTTAAGTAAGTGTAAATAATAAATACTTATTTCCACCAACACCCCCCTTAAGTGCAACCTAGGTGAATGCCTTTAAGCTTACAAAATCTTAGATGAAATGCATGATGGGTCCTAGCTACTAGGCCATACTAGGTACCCATGTACATAATGAAAATGCAATCTCTCATAAAGCAGGGAAAGAGGGAAAACCTCATGGGAAAAACTCTCCCCGAAAAAGAGAGATGAAAAAGGCATGATGTATGGATGGATGGAGTAATTAAGACCCCCCCCCCCATTATGACATACATCAAGTATATACAAAGAAGAAATATGAGAAGAAGAAGAGAGACAAGGTAGTCTCCCCCGCCCCCCCCAAAAGAAGAGTGTAGACTACTAATATCTACTCTGATGTAGAAGTTGATCCAAGAGCACTGAATAGAGTTCCTCCCCTTTGGAAGAAACAATGCCATAGGTACAAATGAGATGTTTCCATTGTGTGTGGAAAGAATCCATGAGATAAGTGTAGTCTCTGAAACTTTCTCAATTGTCCCTATCAAGGATGAATCTTGAACCTATCCCGAAGAGCAAACTATCTCCTCACAATTGTTGTTCATACATATCCATAATCACATCAACTTATAGAGATCAATCATGTATAGAATGGACAAGAGGTCAGAGTGAACCCTATAGAAGAAGATCCTACTTCATCAAAGAGAAGATGTAAATCATCAATATTGTCCTCCAAATCTGTAGTGTGTGACTCCACAAACAAATTTGCAATATCTACCAAGAAGTCATCCACTAATGCAAGAGTTGGAAGACTAGATGTACCCTATTGTATAGGACCTATCACTGTGGAAATATATGCATGTGGACTATATTGATATCATGAGCTATCGGTACAACTATTGATAGAACCTTACATGCTTGAATCTATTGAAGCACTATCGTTGGTGTCACTCTTAGTTTCCACAATGTATGATATGCAGAGAGGATTAGAAGACAACCTTGGTGAGCTTTCCTCAAAGTGTACATCCTTCTCCACAGAGATATGATGTGTCTTAGGATCCATAAGTCTATATGCCTTCACATTGTCTTCATGTCCAATGAAAGTACAAGGCCTAGGTGGTGGTGTCTTGCAACCTTTTGAAGATATGTTTGCCCATGCTGGACAATGGAAGACTCTGAAGTGTGTCACAACTAGTTTTCTACCACACCATGCCTCAAAAGAAGTCTGGCCATCTAAGGCAGGATGAGGAGACCTATTTAGTATGTAAATGGCATTGTTGATTGCTTCAACTTCAAGTGATGGATTTAGAGGCTTGGTTGGTATCATGCAACTTTCCATGGACTTAAGAGTTCATATCCTCAGTGCTACAACATCTATCTAGTGCAGACTAAATGCTGATGGATTTTGAAGATCAATTCCCTCAAGTTTGAAAGTCTTTAAGTCTTCTATTCACATATCTACTTTCATTTTCCATTCTTTGAACTTTGATGGCTTTCCTTGATTTTTGTTCAACATGAGTCTTCAAGGCTAGAAACTTGTCCAACACTTCATTCTTGTGATGAAGAAAGTAGACCCAAGTGTATCATGAAAAGTCATCAATGAAAGTAAGTATGTAGTGACCCTAGCTGACTAATGTCAATGCAAAAGGTCCTTCTAGTGCCATATGAACCACCTAAAGAACAACTAGTTCTCTTGAAGGCTTCCCTTTATGTAACTTCTCCTTTGGATGCATATCCACTGAACTTGTTGAACAGTCACTGTGGGAAAATTTGATTGTAGGTAGACCATTGACCATTTTTTTTTAGCAAAGTTGTTGAAGATAGTGGAAGGAAAAATGTCCATAACACTCATGCCATAATTGGATTTGTAAATTGGATTGAGTCAACAAGGCTTGTGAAGGAGACTTGGGCACAAAGTGAGAGAAAGAATACAACCTCTTTTCATTATTAACTTTCCCCATTGCAACTACTAAATCATCTTTTAGACTATGTACCTATACTAAGTTAAGAAGGGACTCAACTTTATGACCATCTCCAAGTGTATCATGAAAATTCATCAATGAAAGTAAGTATGTAGTGACCCTAGCTGACTAATGGCAATGCAAAAGGTCCTTCTAGTACCATATGAACCACCTAAAGAACAACTAGTTCTCTTGAAGGCTTCCCTTTATGTAACTTCTCCTTTGGATGCATATCTACTGAACTTGTTGAACATTCACTGTGGGAAAATTTGATTGTAGGTAGACCTTTGACCTTTTTTTTTTGAGAAAAGTTGTTGAAGATAGTGGAAGGAAAAATGTCCATACCACTCATGCCATAATTGGATTTGTAAATTGGATTGAGTCAACAAGGCTTGTGAAGGAGACTTGGGCACAAAGTTAGAGAAAGAATACAACCTCTTTTCATTATTAACTTTCCCCATTGCAACTACTAAATCATCTTTTAGACTATGTACCTATACTAAGTTAAGAAGGTACTCAACTTTATGACCATCTCCAAGGTGAGTGATTTGATAAATTGAGAGGAGATTAGAACTTAGGTTTGGAACATAGAGAACATCTCTAAACTCTCCATTTTCCATCTCCACATTTCCTTTTCCTTCAAATTCCATTTTTATATCATCTCCCACAAAGATGTATGGTACATTGACTACTTCAATGAAGGAAAATCCTCTTTTGAAGAACCCATGTGATATAAGGCACCTAAGTCAAGAATCTATTTCATTGAAGAATTTGAGTTTGTTATGAGTGCTTGCCCTTTTCCCTTTGAATTCGAAGAAGATCCTTTCTCCTTATAAGCATTAGGTAGTGGAACATTATGTTTCTTCGTAATGTTGGTCAACTCATCAATCTTTTTATGATAACACTAATGTTCTTCATGACCCAATTTCTTGCAATAGGCACACATTTTCTTCTCCTTATTGGTGTCCCCCTTCTTGTTTGAATTTGAGGAAGACTTGCCTTGATGATTTGATGATGGTGTTGTCTTTTCTACATCCTTTTATTTTTTATTCTTCCATTTCCTATTCTTGACCTTTCCTTTATTTGAAGAATGACCAGCTGAATTTTGAGAACCCTCATTATTGGCCATCAATGCATTAGACTTTGACGAATTGATATTCCCCATTGATTTCAACTTCTTTTCTTATTTATCCAATAGTATATCATATTCATCAAAAGAGAATTTCTAATAGGAAGACCCTAATGTAGTTTGAGGTATTATAAGAAGAAAGAAATGTGGAGTACTCAGATGGAAGCTTATTATGAATGAGATAGATCAACCTTCATCTTTAATAGGACTCTCACAATCATCAAGATTCATTCCTAATTCATTCACCTTTATGATAAAGTCTTGCATAGACTCAAATGTCTTTGGATCTAAGGAGAAAAGCTCATTTTCAATTTTGTAAACATCTTCCTTAGACACTTTACCATATAGGTTTTTGAGGGTATCCCAAGCTTACTTGGATGTATGAGACTTCTGAATCTGATATATGATCTTGTCTTCAACCCTCAAACATATATCACCTAGAACTTTTCTGTCCATTATTTCCCAAGCAAAAATGTCACTTGATGATGCTTGATTACCTCTTGGTTTAGAAAGGGTACCATCTACATATTGAGAAACTCCCTTATGCATTAAATGACACCACATTTTGATGGACCATGTAGCATAGTTATATGGAGTTAATTGTAGAAACTTTAAATTTTCCATGATGAAAAAAATGAAAGAAAATAGTAGGAAAAGAGGAACAGAACACGAAGAACAACCCCCCCTCCCTCACTCGATCAAGAAACCCCCCAAAATAGATGCTTTTGGCACT
Organism: Cupressus sempervirens; assembly: GCA_028749045.1. Lineage (NCBI taxonomy): Eukaryota > Viridiplantae > Streptophyta > Pinopsida > Cupressales > Cupressaceae > Cupressus > Cupressus sempervirens. The sequence continues at coordinate 8,905,744 of CM053789.1, read as the reverse complement.
TTATAAGTAGTGCATTTACAATGCCCACTTACCAATTTTAGCTTTCATGGAGTTCTAATTTTGTTGGTTACCACCTCTTGATGGATTACAAATTAAGAATTTTACAATGTACACAAACTTTGAAGTAATACAAAGTAAAGAAAGGTCCTATTTCTAAAAGTGATAGTTTTGTCCACACAACCCTATAATCTAATTACAAATCTGGAAAGTAGATGAAAAATAACACACTTTTAAAAAAATGAAACCTTATTTTGAGTCTAGATGAGATCGTATGGAGAAATGGAAGTTGCAAAATGTAGGATTGGACAGGTGCAGTCATCAAAAGATGCAATTAATGAAAAATCCATGCACTAAAACTAGAAAAGAGCTGCACCACTAAAATGTTTATGAAATTCTAGCCAAAATAAAAAAACATCACACTTGATTTGGAGTCCGAATGACTGAGAGATGGCCTCCCAAAGTTGAACTACCAAATTAAAAATCAATTTGGAGAGGGGTTGGATCAAAAAATGATGAGGTTAAATTTGATGATTAGATGACCATTGTAGCAGTTCAAATTTTCCCCTAGATGATGGTTAAAGTACTATCAAATTTAGGATAGTGAACAACAAACATTAGTAAAAAATGGCCCCTCTACTGATGTGGCAGTAGAGATTGCCTACATGGCCATACAAATTTTGATGATGTGGCATGTGAATTAACCTATTGATGTGTTGTTGTCATTGTACATGGGCACTGATTTAGCATATGATAGGGCTATGTGGCAGATGCAGAGTAGCCATGTGGCTGGTCATGATTCAAACATGTGTCATGGGAGGATGCATGATTTTGTTGACATGTCATCAATTGTTGAGGTCTATAGGGAGTCCAACATAGCTTTGACAGAGGTCGAGTATCTAGAAAGCCAGAGCCAAACAATGGACAAAGGTGCCAGAATAGTTATTTGCATCTACTGGTAGGAGTTCAACTAATGGAAAGGGATTTTATATAATCTCAAATTGATTACAAAGAAGTCTTCCCAAGTCTTTAAAAACAATGGTTGCAAATATATATACAAAAGAGAGTCCACCAACTGGAAAGGCAGTCGCTGGTGTACGGAGCTCACTAGATTTAATTATCGATGCTGCCAAAAATGGATTGTTTTCCACATGATTTGGATTAAAGGAAGTATATTCCAAATTCATAAGAAATATTTCAAATAAAGTACTTACTCCTATGTTGTAGACACTGTGTGCATATTAGAGTGGTAACTTTTATGTTGTCAACATGATAACTCACAAGAGTACGCATACTCCTAGGTGACTATTAAATTTTAAAAAAAATTAACCTATGTAAACTTAAGTAAGTGTAAATAGTAAATACTTATTTACACCAACAAAATTGAACCCAAGGAAGTGATTTGGAAGATGGTATGGTGGGGGATATTATGATTCTAGGACTATGATTCATGATGACTAAGATTATGATTGATACAAGAGCTATGATGATGATGTATTTGGGAGCTATGATTGTAGACACCTAAATTGGATTACACTACTTCGGTAATCCTATTTAGCTATCTCTAAAAGGCATCATTAATTAAATTCCTATTTAATTAATCTTTTGCCATCCCCTAGCCGATTAATTTAATTAATCATCTATAGTCCTAATTGATAAATCAAATAACCCATTATTTATAAATTAATCCTATTCTCCTATCTAATTCCAAAAATCTCAAATTTATTAAAAGTACTTTAATAAATAAAGCCCTCAAATCTAATAGCCCCTAAACTATCTTAAATCCTCAATTTAGCCTAATCCACCCCATCCACTCATACTAACCTAGCTTAGCCACTAACTCACCCACCCTCATGAATGTCATCCACTTGCACATCTCTAACATCCTTAATCTAATCCTAACCCAAGCGTAATCCCCCCCACCCAACCTTGTCACATTCTCTAAGTAAGATTAAGACTTTCCTAAGACAAACCAAAGTCTCCTCTCTCACAAATATCCCAACCATAAAACTTTATCCCAACCACAAATCCTTCAATGCTCTTACATGCTCTTAAAAGCTCTTACAATCCATTATGAGGGCCATTTAATGTCTTGAACCTTCTTTGTTGACTCATCCTTGCCCTTTTCTCCACCCAATGACCTTGTGCCATGTGTCACTCCCTGATTGGTGCTAAACAAGCACAATCCATGTGATTCTCTTTGAATACATCCTAGCACTCCCTAAAGTTTTCATCTCTCCTTGCATCTTAACCCTCCATCCCTCAAGCCTCTTGCCTATAAATTGAATCCCCTACCAAGCCATTTTTATCACAACCCCTTTTAGTAAAGTTATCATTCTAGTTTGAGAAATAAAGCCACCAATCATACCCTCATAATGCCAAATTGAGAGCTCACAAGGCTACCAATTTGCTATTATCCATCTCCACCATTGAAGTAACTATGAATCTTGAGCACACATTCCACATCCACATAATAGACATATCTCCAAATCAAGTGATCATCTTCATTGAGAGAGTCCATCCATGGCTCATATTCTCATTTGAGGACCTCAAGTTTATACTAGTTTTTTTAGTTAATGCTTTGATTTCTAAATAGATTAGTGTTTCTTGCTAACATATTAGTATACACATTTTGGCACACCCGGTGGGACCCTGCATTTGGGTCAATCTAATCAATTTTTAAGCTTTTTTTTGATATCTAACCAAATTTAACATGGTTTTCTTGTATGTTTTTGCAAAAGGTTTGCTTATATTTTTGCAGGTACGCAGGTCATCCTTTGAAAATTGCACTCCCAGCAATCTAAACATATTTCATTTTTGAGCACCTAAAAACTAGCTTTTTTTGCAATCTCGTGACCCTAGGAATGCGATCCCGTGACCGCGAGAACGTGGCCATTAGCAGGCGAGAACACGAACCCGCGACTGTGAGTTCGTAGTTCATCACCAAATAGCTTCTGTCACTTATCCTAAAATTTGCTCCACATTCCTGCTAAACTTTTCTTTGCAAGAATGCTAGAACCACCTGTGAGATCGCATATATTTTCCTGTAGGAACACTACCTTCAGCCGATCAAATTTTTAATCTCATTCCTATTGTTGACCTCTCAAACTTGTAGAAGACTTCCCCCACAAGAACGCTGATAAATTTTCCTGTGGGATCGTTGTTTCATGGTATCGCTCTACAACCTTTTAACCCGCGGCCTCATTTCCTGTCTTTTTTTAACAATCTTGTGTCACGTTCCTACAAAATTTTACCCTATTCCCGTGCCTTCAGGATCGAAGCATAAACCCGCGGGATCGCACTATTAGCTAATTTGCTCATAATTCTGATAGTTTTACATGCAGGTTTTTACTCTTACTTGTTTTCTACAGGTTTTATCATCATATCTTTAATCATAATCATAATCATATCTAAATAAAGTCAAAAAAAAAAGAAAAAAAAAGAAAAAAAAAAAGAGTATAAATACAATTTTGATTTTTGGTGGTTATGTAGGATAGGGGTAATTTTGATCATTTTTACGCCTATAAAAATTAACAAAAAAAAGTTGATTTTATTTTACCCATAGTTAAGCTTCAATTTTTGAGATTTTGGGTGAATAATCAAATTGATCTTTTGACGCATTGCAAGTTGGAGCAACAAACCTAATCATGTTTTTTGCAGGTTTCTCTTAGAATGAACTTGCATGTTTATACACATCTCTCATGGAATGAATGTTGTTTAATCAATCTTGAATCAAGTTTTTATTGGCATGCATGCTTAAAACAACAAAACACAATCTTGAATGGAAAGGATCAATTAATCATTACACTTGGGCATAAAACACTTTAACTCAATCTTGAATGCCTAAACATCAATGAACATTACAAATTAGCACACTTCTACTTTGGGTTTTAAAAAGAATTCACTCAATCTTGAATACTTAAAAATCAATGAACATTGCATGATTCAATGATGCTCGAATTTACTTATGTTGATGATCTCTCGATTTCCATTATTGTTGACGATGCTGTCAAGTTGGAATTGAACATCTATATCTTAATCACTTGTGTTTTCAATAGATCAGACAATCTAAGAATCAGTTGGTGAAAGAACTCCATTTTTTTTAAGCCCAAGGTCATCTGAATCTTCTCTCCCCTTGTTGCCTTTGCAGGCCATCTTGGGTGCATAAGACTAGGATCCAAAACTTTGTTTTATAGTTTTAGGGGGCCTGCTTGGTAATTTCATCACCCCTTGGGATGACCTCAACTCCATTGTTCTAGTGGAGTATAAAGACTAGGAGGTGAATCAAAAGACACCTCTCTTCGGATCAAGATTTTGTCACTCGAGCTAAGCCTCAAGGAACTTTATACCTTTGAGAAATGAAAGAGGAGAAGTGGGTTACCGCTCCTCTCAGCTGTGTGACATTTTTTTGATTTCATCTACGGATTTGGGCCTCACTTACCTTGAGTATATCGAGGACTCTCTAGCTAAACCAAATTTCATCCTTGTAGAAAGCTTCCTAGAATGTTGGTGTGTTTGATGTACTTTCTCCAAACTTTTGTCTGCTTGTTTGTTCATAGCTTTTGAATGAATGTTTGCCAACATTGGTCAAAATCCCAGAAAAGAAAAAATCTCCCAGCTCAAGGTACAATTAGCATAGTCACTGCCTCATAAGAAAATTATCCAAGCTCCCCCACCGCAACCAAATCTATCTAGTTCTTTGCTTTAGAACAATCCTAAATCAAAAGTCCATCCAAATCATCCCCCCAGCTAGCTAGCAACCCAATCCAAAATCACCCAAGGCTTTAAAGAATTGTTGTTACTCTGCCAGAGTTTGCTATCTAATCAATCTACCCAAATCCCTCAATCTCCCCAAGGTTATCCCTTTGACAGAGCTTTGTCTAGGGTAATCTAGCCTTGTGACTTGTCATCCCTCATCACCTTAAGCTAAAGGTTGGGATCCACAAGTGGTCAATCTCGAGTCATGCCCCACAGGATCATTTGTTTATCCTTAAGTTGACACCAAAAGCCACCAATCCTGCACATAGGAAAGCAAAAGTCTCACTTTTTGACAACATACCCTTGATGTCTTCCATCCACAAGAAAGCCAATCCTCCTTAGGTCTATCATGCGGCTTTGACTCTCCCTGGAAAGTCTTTCATCAGCCAATCCAAAATTTGTGCTTAATCCAAATCCAACCATGAGCTTCGTGTTCATCCATATGCAAGACCCCATCCCCATCCAACTCATCATCAAAACATGAAATCCCAACCCTATAATGATGAGTTTGGTCGTATTTTCCTTTCTCCGGCTACATCCTATTCCAATGATGATGAAAATCTTGTTGACTATGATAGGTATCTTGAGAGCCTTAGATGCCTTCTGCCAACCATCCCCCAAAATCCAAGCATTCCTCCAAACTATCTAGTCATGCCATCTCATATCCCAGCTTCTCCTCCATCACCTAATCAACCAAGCTTCCAATCTTCCACCCCCATCACACTAGCTATTCTTGTCAATCCACCACCTCCACCTTTGACACATAGGAATCTCCTAGAGGAAACACAAGAAAAGTTGCCTCTAAAAGTCGATAAGCCATGTGCTCTAAACCAACCATGTGAAGTAGTCAGTGATGAAGCTTCCCCATCTATAATATCACCTCCATCTCCCATAGCTATCATCTCCATACCATCCATCAAATTGCTCAAAATCCTTCCACTTCCTGCAAGCATCAAAATCCCACCACCTATCAAATCCCTCCAAATCCTATCCACATCACCTCCAAGCATTTCCCAAATCTCCCGTAATGACCCTTATGCATCCATCTTCAACTCACCCATCTCCACTACCGAATCTCCCATCTATCCATCTGATGTCTTTGAAGAATCCATCCCTTCACCTCCTATATATCGCACCATCCACTCCAATCCAATCCTATCAAGATCCTACCCAAAAGCATGTTGACATCCCCCAAAGCATAAACGAAGATATCATCGTACCATGTCTTCCATCCATAGTGTAGTCACCATCCCCTCCATCTCCAAAACCTCAAGCCATACCTTCTTTACTGCAAGATATCTTTTCATCCCATCAGCTAAATCAAGATCCTATCCTACCATCTCCTCCACTCCATGCTTCCATCTTACCACCTATCCAAGCTATTCCACCATCTATAATCTACCCTCTTGGTTCACTTACATTCATCCATGGTGGCCCCCTCTTAGCAGAAGAATTAAGAATAGTATCTCCCTGTTGCAGTACATCTAATAAGCACTTGTACCATTTTCTACAAGAAAAAAGTTTCCTTAGCTCATTCAAATGCTCAATCGATGGCATTATCAAGGTCAAGGTTTAGGACCACAAGAGCAAGGAATCAGAATTTCTATTATTGCACAAAAGAATCAAGGATTTCATGGTCTTGGATATGTATCCAAAGGCTCACCATCTAAAAGTGTTGGTACACACCATCCCCAAACCAAGCCTATCTCCAAGCCCGCCATGCTAGCCTCCCATCACTCCTTCAAGAAATCTTATGTCATCCCCCCTCCACCATCTTTGCAACCCAAAAAAACCTACCATATCCCCCCTTCATCCGCTGAATCCCTTTTGGGTCCCTATGTCCCAAAATCCTCCATCCTCCATCCTCCTATCAGCCATCATAAAAATCCTATTCCCTACATTCCTATGCAAGATCTACAAAGGCACATATTAGGGCACATCATCCATCATCATCCCCCTACACGCTCTTCCATATCCTCTCCATCTCACAAAGTTTCTCCTAACCATCTTCCCAAAGCTTATCATAGCAATGTGAATGCCAACTTCAAAATGCATAAAGCTAAAAATCCACATCCTAGGAAGTCATATGTCTATTCTAAAAGACATACTCAAAAAAGGAAAAATCCAATCAAAGAATGCAAAACAATGCAAAAGCCTATGAAAAGAAAATTCAAAACCATGTGGATCCCAAAGAAAAAAGTTGAAACCCAATGCATAATGGCATCCACCCTTGCTAATCCCCCATCCAGTGATTCGTGTCCCCTATCTCCTAACTCCATCTTGGGTGTCTATCTCCCCAAGTGCGCTTCCACAAATCCTCCATCAAGCTCGCATCTACCATCTATCCCCCATATGCTCTTATCACACCTGTCCCAACATGTGCCAATGTTGATCTTGCAGGCATCCCCATCTCATGCTCCTTTCTAGCCTTTTCATCCCTCCATCTCCTACCATCAATCCCATCTAATCTGATCTATTGCATAAATCACACATTCGGTGTACCAAAAACTAGCAACAAAATTGAATATTGCAATAGCCAATGAAGAAACCCCAAAAAAGCCAAAAATAGTCAAAGAAAGCCAAAATCATTCTAGCTAATCCAAAGTCAAAAAGTCAAAAAAAAGAATAAAAATAAACCGTCCACTGGTGAAGAGTTGGAAATTCAAGCACCTTGGACAAGTACCATGATGAAAACTTGGCAAACAAGCATCATGCGTAATCTAGCCATCCCCAGCTTAGCCTATCATCCTCATGCTCTTGGTCACATCTTACCATCCAATTCCATCTTCCAATTTATCCACCTATATTTCATCCTCTAGCTCTTATCTATCACTATCCACCTATCTTCTGCAACCTTACCCCATCATCCTAGCTATCATCCTTCTCCCTAGCACCTTCAGCTTTTCCATCCTAGCTTCAATCCTATCACATCCATTGTAAGATCTCCTTCCACATGTCATCTCCTGACTGGGGGTACTATATTCCTTGGAGATATTTTCTTTTCCATCCTCCCTTGTCATTGGTATGTCACTCTGGGCTATCCTCATGCAAATCCAATGTCATCCTCTCATTAGCCATTCACTCTAGCACCATCTATCAGCTTAGCTACCACCAACCTTAGCATTGTCCCCATCCTTGGTTGCACATCTATCATCATTATTGGATGCATCATGCCAAATCCATATCTTCTGCTATCACCTCATCCTTAGCTTCTGCATCTTGCACAAATTTGAGCCATCCCGCTACCTTATCATCTGGAGCTCTTGTTTAGCTTGTAAATAATCTTGTATCCAACACTTGTATCATACCTTGTATCATAGCTTGTATATCCAATCTTTTGCAAAACAACCTTGTACATTTGTAATGTATCTTGGTCTATCAGTTTGTACATCCTCTTTAGCTTAGTACTCTTGTATCTATTCCGCTTTTGTGTCAGTACACCCTTGATTCACATCTTGCACACATCGCACAACCCTTAGTTTGCTATTCCAATGCACCCTTTAGCTCGATCTCCTGTCACCAAAGTGTTAATCTTACTTATTTCATCTTGCCAAGTACATCACTAATCCAAAACCACCAGCTTAGGTGCTCTCCAATAGATCCCTACAGGATATAGATTTCCTCGTGTCTGATCTTGGTTTTTTAGTACCTCATCCTACCCATCTTGCTGGCAAATAGTTCTCTTTCAGATTTTTATTTTCTTTTGATTTGGAATCTTCCCTTTTGGGTCTTGAAATATCTTTTCCAAGCAATCTCCTTGTTCCCTCCTCATGGTTGCCACAATCTTCAATATCATGGTATGTTGCAAATGGGGAAATTTGAGCATAAGGTATTGATCAAGTCTTTCATTTGTTTTTTCTTTTCTGCTTGTGGGTTACTCGGTATTGGTTCCACGCTGTTTTCGCAGGGTTTCATGTGTGCTATTGGGGCAATCCTTGTGTGTTTGTTTTGAGTCAGTTCATCAGTCCTCTGGATGGTTGGTGACATGGCCTTGATATTCTTGGTAACCTTGGCAATTAACCAACAATCCTATAGAAAATCTAGTGCTCAACTACATGGTGATACTTCTCTTTGAAGTATCCCCCCGCTCAAAAAGCTTCAATAGATTCCCTTCATCTCCATTATACCCCATCCATATCCAACATCTGTCTCTCCTAGCCTAGCTTATGCAACTGTATTTCTCAGAATCCATCATCACTCTTAGCTTTCGAGATCCACAATCCTAGTCTTAGGGATCCACCCATCAACTCATTCCACTAAGCCTCATCTTTCAAGATCCATAATCCTAGTCCTAGGGATCTCTGAAACCCATCTCTCACCAATTTGACTCTTTCGAATCCTGTTGCCTCAACTTTATCATCCCATCATTCATCTTCCTATCTTGGATTCCTTTTTGTAGTGCTCTGCTCCTTCATCCTCCACCTCCCCTAAAGTCTTAAGCTTGCTTCCTCTTGTGCATCTGATTCCCCTTTATCATTCTCCCATAGTGAGAGTTTGTGCTAATTCAGCCCCTTCTCTTTACCAATCTAAGTTGTCTTGTGCTTTTCAAGAAGCCATCGTGCCTCGTCTTCTCTCCCCGCCACCTTCTTGAGGGGGCATCTCATAGTCTAGTCTCTCCTCTTCTAGTTTGAGACTGGGGCAACTTTGTTGCTAAAACATCTTCCTCGTGTCGTTTATATTCAAACTTCTTTGAAATAGTGTTGTCTCAACACTATGTCAAAGAGGGGGCAAAATGTAGACACCTAAATTGGATTACATCGCTTTGGTAATCCTATTTAGCTATTTCTAAAAGGCATCATTAATTAAATTTCTATTTAATTAATCCTTTGCCATCCCCTAGCTGATTAATTTAATTAATCATCTATAGTCCTAATTGATAAATCAAATAACCCATTATTTATCAATTAATCCTATTCTCCTATCTAATTCCAAAAATCCCAAATTTATTAAAAACACTTTAATAAATAAAGCCCTCAAATCTAATAGCCCCTAAACTATCCTAAATCCTCCATTTAGACTAATCCACCCCATTCACCCATACTAACCTATCTTAGCCACTAACTCATCCACCCTCATGAATGCTACCCACTTGCACATCTCTAACATCCTTAATCTAATCCTAACCCAAGCCTAATCTCCCCCCTAACCTTGTCACATTCCCTAAGTAAGCCTAAGACTTTCCTAAGCCAAACCAAAGTCTCCTCTCTCACAAATATCCCAACCATAAAACTTTATCCCAACCACAAAGCCTTCAATGCTCTTACATGCTCTTAAAAGCTCTTACAAGCCATTATGAGGGCCTTTTAAGGCCTTGAGCCTCCTTTGTTGACACATCCTTTCCCTTTCCTCTACCCAATGACCCTGTGACATGTGTCACTCCCTAATTGTTGCTAAACAAGCACAATCTATGTGTTCCACTTTGAATACATCCTAGCCCTCCCTAAAGCTTTCATCTCTCCTTTCATCTTAGCCCTCCATCCCTCAAGCCTCTTGCCTATAAATTGAATCCCCTCCCAAGCCATTTTTATCACAACCCCTTTTAGTAAAGTTATCATGCTAGTTTGAGAAACAAAGCCACCAATCATACCCTCATAATGCCAAATTGAGAGCCCACAAGGCTACCAATTTGCTATTATCCATCTCCACCATTGAAGTAACTTTGAATCTTGAGCATACATCCCACATCCACATAATAGAGATATCTCCAAATCAAGTGATCATCCTCATTGAGAGAGCCCATCCATGGCTCATATTCTCATTTGAGGACCTCACTTTGTCTATCTTAAAGTTTATACTAGTTTTGTTAGTTAATGCTTTGATTTCTAAATAGATTAGTGTTTCTTGCTAACATATTAGTATATACAATGATTATGATTGATGTAGGATTGGATACTATATGATTGATAGATTGGCTAGATCATGATTGTAGGATTGATTAGATAGGATGCTTTAATAGGATGTGAGGTTTTGATAGGATGGGATGCTTGGATAGGATGGGATTTTTGGATAGGATGTGAGGTTTTGATAGGATGGGATACTTGGATAGGATGGGATGTTTGGGATGCTTGGATAGGATGGGAGTGTCAAGTAATACATTGAAGCTTGAGCATGGGGCTGTTCCAAAGGGGAGCACCACCATATAGTTGAGCACTTATTTTGATATAGGAATATTGGGGATATGCCAAGGTTACAGAGAACATCAAGGCATTTGTACCAATATTACATGGTACTAACATGAAATAGACATGCAAGGCTTGCTCCAACATCACACATGAATCTTGGAAGAATTAGAGCAGAAATGATATTGGGTAACCCTTAAGAAAATGATATTTTCCAAGTGCACCATGTAACTTCAAGAGATCACATGTTTGTAAAATGCAAGGGTCATATCTAACTAACTCACAAGAAGAAAAAAGAAGATGAAAGAGACCTGATCAAAACCTTGCTCTCGAATTGCCCCATTCATAGCACACCATGATATAAGAGATTATGCCAACCTTGTGGAGGGAACAACCCAAATCACTTGGAAGAGATACTTTAAGAACCAAACTTGAAATCCCAAAAAGAAAATAAATTGAAAGAAAATGTGAATCCATGAAAAAGTAATATTTTTCCAAAGAGATTGATAGGACTAGATACTAATAGAACAAGATCAGATAAGAGGAAGGAAGCATCCTAGAAGGATCTTTCAGTAATATCAAGGACTAGGATGAGTGAGGCAATCACAAGTTTTTAGGACAACATTTTGATGACAAGGGATCTCTTACAAGGATTTGCTAAAGAACATAACCAAGATAATTATAATTTGTGATGAAGCATGAACGAGTAGGAAGAGATGAGAGATATACAATGGTACCAAGGAAAGGACTGATGTGCAAGGAATATATAGTTGATAGACCAAAGTATGCACAAGGGATTACTATACAAAAGCTCAACATGATAGGATAGCGGCAGGAAAGATAAAGATGAGAAGATAGTGGATGAAAGGTTTGGGCTAAGAAGAAAACCAGATAAAAAGATTGGGATGAGAAGATGAAAATCTCTGGTAAGGAGATAGAGAAAAACCTCAGGAGGAGTAGATAGAGGGGATGAAAATATTTGGATGGGAAGATAGTAGATAAAAAGCTCAAGATGAGGAGATAGTAGATAGAAAAGCTCAGGATGAGGAGATAGCAGATGAAAAGCTTAGGATGAGGAGACAGAGGAAAATCTCAAGATAAGGAGATAGAGGAAAATCAAAAAATTATGGGAGAAGTAGATAGAGGGGATGAGAATCTTGGGATGAGGAGATAGCAGATAAAAAAGCTCAAGATGAGGAGATAGTAGATGAAAAGCTCAGGATGTAGGGAGAGAGGAAAAGCTTACGATAAGAAGATAGAGGAAAACCTTGTGAGGAGTAGATAGAGGGGATGAAAAGCTTGGGATGGGAAGATAGTGGATAAAAATCTTAGGATGGGGAGATAGCAGATAAAAAAGCTCAGGATGAGAAGATAGCAGATGAAAAGCTCAAGATGAGGAGAGAGAGGAAAAGCTCAGTATAAGGAGATAGAGGAAAACCTCAGGAGGATTAGATAGAGGGGATGGGAATCTTGGGATGGGGAGATAGCGAATAAAAAGATTAAGATGAGGAGATAGTACATAAAAAATATCAAAATGAGGAGATAGCAGATGAGGAGAGAGAGGAAAAGCTCATGATGAGGAGAGAGAGGAAAAGCTCTGGATAAGGAAATAGAGGAAAACCTCAGGAGGATTAGATAGAGGGGATGAAAATCTTGGGATGGGAAGATAGTGGATAAAATGCTCAAGATGAGGAGGTATTAGATAAAATAACTCAGGATGAGGAGATAGTGGATGAAAATCTTAGGATGAGGAGGTAGAGGAAAAGTTTAGGATAAGGAGATAAAGGAAAACTTTGAGAGGAGTAGATTGAGGGGATGAAAAGTTTGGTATGGGAAGATAGTGGATAAAAAGTTCAAGATGAGGAGATAACTAATAAAAAAGCTCAAGATGAGGAGATAGTAGATGAAAGGATCAAAATGAGGAGAGAGAGGAAAAGCTTATGATAAGGAGATAAACAAAAACCTTGGGAGGAGTAGATAGAGGGGATGAAAAGCTTGGGCTAGGAAACTAGCAAATAAAAAGCTCGAGATGAGGAGATAGTATATAAAAAAGCTTAGGATGAGGAGATAGTGGATGAAATGCTCAGGATGAGGAGAGAGGAAAAGCTTAGGATAAGGAGATAGAGGGGATGCAAATCTTGGGATGGGAAGATAGAAGATAAAAATCTCGAGGACGAGATAGCAAATAAAAAAGCTTAGGATGAGGAGATAGTGGATGAAAATATTAGGATGATGAGATATACATGTATATAGGGAGTGGGAAAGACATATCCCAATGATGATGCTGGTGGTGTGACCAAAGCTTGCAACAAGGCTAGGCAGAAGATTAAGAATTTGATTGGATGAGTTGAAAGATGTGCAATGGGATGTTGTAGTAGATGGTAGATTCTTAGGAGCATTAGAATATGAATGGATGACATTAGGGTATGTGGGGATAGCCTAGAGCTAGATAGAAATGAAAAGGGATGTACTACATGATGAAAAGATGGAGAGATGGTGAGAAATGCAAGGATAAAAGAAAAGGGGATGAATAGTTTTGGAGATGAAAAGATGAAAATAGGGCTTGAATGGGGGGGATGGAAAGATGGACACAACACAATCTCCAAGGAATATAGTGCCCCTAGTTATATGTTATTAAAGAGAAGGTTTTATGAGCAATGTGATAGGATGGAAGATTGGATGATAAGAGAATAAGGGAGATAGATTGAAGCTAGGATAGGGAAGGTGAATGAGTAGGGAAGCTAGGGGATAAGTATAAATAGAAAATGAGATTTGAAAAAGAGGAGGTGGAGGGATTATAAGGAAGGAAGAGTGGGTGGATAAATGATAGTTGGATACAAACTTTGATGGGAGATAGATTTCAAAAGGATGACCAAAAGCATGTATCCATTGGTGGACTTTATTTTTATCAATATTTGAAGGAGGATGGAAGGTTGAATAGATAAGATGTGGTTGGTATGGGCGGATGAGATGGGTATGGTGGGTGATGGAACTTGCCCCCACATGTGTAGAGCATTTGGATGGAGGGATTACACATGATTCTAATTTGCCAAATTTTCATCATGGTACTTGTCCAAGGTGCTTGAATTGCCAAGTTTTCACTAGTGGATGCTTTTTATTTTATTTTTTTATTTTTTTGATGTTTTTGATTTTTTTTTGCTTTTGTGATTCATTTTTTAAACTCATATATGTTGGTAGGATGGGGAGAAAAAGATTGGATTAAAGGAGTGGAATGGTGGGTGGGAGTTTCTAGATAAGGGATCATAAGACATATGACTTATGGGTAAATGGATGAGGAAAATGGAAAGATCATCACTGGCACACACCTTGAGAGGTGATGAAGTAGCAAGAAAGATGATGTTGAATGAGGTGAAGGATAAAATGGAGAAAGACAAATATAAGAACTACAAGTAAAGTTGGAAGATGGAGGATGGTAAATTTAGGATAAGAAGCATATGGACTAAGAGTGGATTGGGGGGATGAAGGATTTATATATGGATATTTGGATAGAGTATGAATGGATGAGGCTTTTTGAGTAGCATGAATGGATACCAATTGAGATTTTTCTTTGAGACATATTTCTTTTATGAGTATCTTGTGTTGGAAATATTTAGGATAATATATGTTACTGAGAGGGGAGGGGTGAATCAATAACATATAATTTTTTTTAAAGCATTTTAACCATTCATCATTCATTCATCTAATCTACTGCATAAATGAAAGATTAGACATTCATAACACATGAACACAATGATTTGGTGACCCAGAACCCTTCCAATTAGAAAGTAAAACTGTGGTGGGGATGATGCCCACAAAACTTCATTACTGTAGTATGAAGTTGGCTGGTTAAGGCTTACAATGATCACTTCTGGTGATCTACCCTGTTAGGAGCAAGTAGGACTACTAGATCCACCTTGTTAGAGGATTTACAAACATACAGTGAAGTATGCACTCTGTTAGGAGATTTACAAAAAGATTGTTAAGTCTACCCTATTAAAGAATTTAAAAAATTGATTCACCTGTTAGGATGAAGCAGTGGATCTACTTAAAACTTGTTTGCTGATAAGATCCTTTTTGCATTGATCACCTGATGTGATAGATATAACTTTTCTGCTCCTATGTTGACCTTGCTGAATTCCTTTTACTCTAAAGTTGATAGTAATACCTTCTTCACATGTGAACAATACTCTCTTATTTCATACATGCCATTCTTCATATACTGAAAAATGTTATCATACATTACATATATACCATTCCAATATTTACAATTACAAGGTCGGCCAAAACACAAGTGAAGAAAACATTGCTGAGTTAGCCCATTAGTAAATAACTCAGGTTCACTGAACTTACTCGGTGACCTTCTAATAC
This sequence comes from Cupressus sempervirens, assembly GCA_028749045.1. Taxonomy (NCBI): domain Eukaryota; kingdom Viridiplantae; phylum Streptophyta; class Pinopsida; order Cupressales; family Cupressaceae; genus Cupressus; species Cupressus sempervirens. The sequence continues at coordinate 8,890,502 of CM053789.1, read as the reverse complement.
TCAGCATCATTGGTAGAAGTAGAGACTTGATTCATACTAGTCACAAAACATTTCTTGGAACTCAGTAACCATTGGTGACTCAGTAGATATAGTGTCACTCGATAGAAACTATCTTCTTCATTTACCTTGCTTAACTAGATAAACACTGAATCCTTTGATTACTTTTTTCACTCGGTAAACTCTGCTGATCTTCATTTACCTTTTTCACTTAGTAAACACTACTGAACTTCTCATTCACTTGGTATCTTCTGGAATGCTCAGTGAGAACTGTTTACCTTCTGAATTTCTCATTCACTTGATATCTTCTGGGATGCTTGGTGAGAACTATTTACCTATTGAATTTATAAGGTAACCACTGAATGCTCGGTATATACTTGAGACTAAGTGATGACCAAGATAAGCATTTAGAATAGAATAAGTGTTTGCACTAATGACAAATATATCATAATTCCAACAATCTCCCCCTTTGGCATTAGTGACAAAAACACTTATGAGCCAAAACTTATATACAAAATTTGACGTATTGATTTACATATATCTCTCCCATACAATATGCTCAAAGTATTTACAAATATCTCTATTTCTTCTCTAACTCTATCTCCATCTCTATCTTTTCTAACTCTATCTCCCCCTTTTTGACAATAATGCCAAATTAAGTAATATGTATTTACACAAAGACACCAAAATGGGACATGAACTTAGAGTGTACCTTGAGAATAAGAGCCAAAGTTTTATCCCAATTTTCTTGCAAAATTTTGCAGGTGGAGAGTGCTATTTGAACTTCTACTAAAAGTTCAACCATATTATTTGCAACTGAGAAATTGTTGTCATGGATCAATGCTTTGGAGTAGACAATGTGTTTCTGCATTGTGTCCATGATAGGAAGGATCATGTTCTGAATGTCAATTAAGGTAGACTTGATCCTTGCTTCCTCCCTCAACAATTTTGCCTACTTTTTTGACAAAAATCCAATTATGAGATGATGGGATGAACTTGAATTGGGGTCAAGTTACAGCATTTGGGCACTGCCCTTCATATCCTCATCAATTTTATTCAATTTTTCTTTGATCTCCTTGGTGTACTCGGTAACATCACAAAGTTTGGCAAAAAGTGAAGTTACATTATTAAAAGAATTTTCAAAATTGGCCAAAATTGTGGACAATTCTACCTATTTTATTGCATTGTGCTGAGCAATGTGCTCAAGCACCTTATTATCAAATTTCCTTTCAGCCTTCTCAATCAATTTATCGTGACCAGAGGTGTCCTCATTGAATTTATTTACAACCTCTTCTAATTGTATCAAAATGTGTTGAGAAGAATCTACTTCAACACCTATAGCTTCTGTAATTATGTTCTTGGTGTCCTTTATTATTCTGTATTCCTTATCCCTTTCAGATCTTAACTGCTTCTGCGTAGCTTTCATCTCTATTAATTTACTAGCATACCTCATTTCTTCAATGGTAGCATTTTCATAGTCAATTTTTGGAATAACTACATCTGTGTCTAAATCAATATCTTCTAAAATTTCCTTTCTAGTGATCAAAAGTCTTAATCGTTGCTTTTGTTTGACTTCAGTTATGACTGGTTTAATCTTAGGAATAGACACAATAGTAGAGATGGAAGGACTAGCAGAAAAAACTGGGATAGGACTTGAGGATTGAATGCCAATAGAGGTATTTATCGGGTCGAAAACTAGAATACTTCGAAAAAATGATGATATACTCATTATACCAGTATCTGAACTAGTTGAATTTGAAGTAGATGCAGATAATGCTACCAAAATTGTAGTATAGGCTGGAACTAACAAAATTATCGAACTTACTGTTATATCGACTGGTGATAATGGAGTAGAGGAGGCTAGCTCGGTGGCTGAAAAAGAGAGTTGTATCTTGGTAGATGAAGTGGTAGACACTTCCATTGATGATACCTAGAGCTTTGATGTGGTAGGTGCAGATGATAAATCTGATGTAGATGCTATCAAACCTACGGAAGCTGACTCCAACCTTGATGATGTGATAGTTTTAGGTGGAGAGCGAGGAAGGGATGCAATGACTGCTACTGCAATTTTTATTGGATCATCTTCCTCCTTATTTTCCTCTTCAGCTTCTTCCTCTTTTTCTTCCTTGCCTTCTTCCATTAATGCATGTAACTCTCTTGGTGAGACTGTGATGGATGGAGTGGCATTTATATCATCACTGTCACTGCTGTCATCATCCTAGATTTCTACTAGGTCTTCATTGGGCTTATGCAGATGATAGATATTTTTCCACATGTTTGTTGCATCATTTACAACATGCTCAATGTCTTTGATTAAAATCAAACAAGTGTGAAATCTGATCATCATTTTACCTTCATGATTTTTCATTGCAATCTTTAGTTTTGCTGTAGTGAGATTTGGTTGAAGATTCTTCAGAGATTGCTCATAGATATCTTTTACTATTTGGGTGGTTGTTTCCCTTCTCAGTTGCAATCTCTCTAGTAGTTCCTTGGAGATTTGAGAGGCAAGCTGGTACAAGGAGTATTTCCATTTTCCCATCTTGGAGAGTACTAGTTCCTCTATCTGCATTTTCTCAACATCTGTTCTTGTTTCAAATTTCAATGCCTTGAAATTTGTGATGCCTACTCCTTCTTCCAATTGTTTGAGCCTTTCTTCAAATGAGGGTGGAGGTCTGACCAGTACAGGTTCCTGTTTGCCTTTTCTGTTTCTCCTTGAGAATATTGCAGTAGGCATCTTCTTAGGTTTGGTAATGGTTACCTTACCTTTCTTCTTTAGAGGTTCTTCTTCAGATTCTTATTCTTCTTTTTCTTCTTCTCCTCCTTCTTCTTCTTCATCTTCTTTGTCCTCGCCTTTACCTTCAGTTAGCATAAAAGGACCAGTAGCAGTTTTCATTTTGGCTATCTTCCTCTTGCCTTTGCTTATTTCCTAAGGTAGCTTGATTTCAAGCTCTATTTTGGCCTTTGCTTCATCATAAGTTCCAAAGGTAGGGATGTTAGGGACAGCTAGTTCATTCACCAGTGCCTCAATGATATCTCTTGCATCATCAATATTTAATTCATAAGGCAATGGTTTTACCCATGACACTCAGGGTATGACTGCCTGTATGTACACATGATCACAGTCAACCATGAAACATATATCATCCTTATAATCCTCAACAAGCTTAGGTGGAATTCTAAACCTATTATTCATCCTTTCCTTGAAATCTTCAAAATAGTTATCCATGACTTTGTCAAAATTTTCACCCATTTTTGCTATGAACTCATTAATCTGATATAGAATTGGAGTGTCTTTCCTCCATACTACAGATCCTTTTGATGGAAAAAACTTTTGTACATAAAAGAATAAGAAAATTAACAAAGAACCAAATTTACAAGTGTTATTCTTTGAAGTCCTTATGCTCTCCATATTCTTATTCAACTATCTTATTAATAATTCTGACAGATCAAATTTTAGATTTTTTTTTACAATCTTAAATGCTAAATCCACAGCTTCACACGATACACTATTCAATATGCTGGAATAGTATAATTTATATGCAATTACATAAATGCCAAATCTGAGTTCCACGTCAGATATATTGTTAAGTTTTAGTCCTCTACCATCCCATTCTACTAGGGTTTTCTTTTGCAGCTCATCCTAACCTAGGGTTTTAGTGGTTTTGGCTTTGCTTAGCATAGGCAAACCCGTGATCTTATGTATCATCATTTTGGTTAATAATATGGGTTGCTCGAACCACAACTAACCATTGTGTACACGGCTCAAAACATATCTAACACATTTAACTTGGAAACTTCTTGGTAGGTGCGAAATATGGGTAAAGCCTTTTTCTTCTAAGTGTTTATGCTCAAGTTTTAGGGCTTCATCAACACATAATCGACCTAGGGCATTATCCATATCTAATGTACCAATTTCTTGAACAACACATTTGAAATGAGCACGAATATCATTAACAAGGATTACCTTAGGATGAATTTTTGATTGAGCTTCGTGTAGGTTAAGTGATTCAGCAACTGCGGGCACTATCTTGAATTTTGGGGCTTTCCATTCGACTCCTTTTATGAGCATTTCAGAACCCTTCTTTGCCTTGCTGCTGTTGGTGCTTGCAGATGCCATTATTGCTCGGTGGATGATAAATTCTTCAAAAATTTACTTCACAAAAATTTTTCTTCAAATTACTTGGCATGCAATTGGTAATCCTTTTGGCTCTGAGTATTTTAAGTCTCGATGAAAAATGAAATCAAATTTTGCCCCTTTTAATGAAATACTGTCATTAAAGCTTGGTACAAAGGTAGTTAAGATGACATAGTGCATGTTAGTCTATCATTGAATTACTCAATAGAACCTTGCAACTCGGTGGTCTAACAAAATCTTTGATACTCCAACCTAGCTCGGTAAGATATTTAGTCAACCTTGCTCAGTATATGCAACTCGGTGAATGATAACTTTTCTATGATCCATGTATTTGAAATACTGATTTGATCATTTGCACTTTTTTTATTCTGAAACTGTTTAAGATGTGGCTAGAAGACGTAGTTCCTAAGTCTTCTTAAGTCTTAATTGGAAATGGTGGAGTCACCCACTTCTTGAGTGACATGACCATTATTTGAACTATCTTGCTCGGTAGATTTAGGAATCCACTGTTGTCTCATTTTCTTCTGAATGTTATTAGCTTTAGCTTTCTTTTCATCTTCAATTCTTCCAATATTCATGCAATTCTTAGCTATATGACCAAGTTCAGTACATGTGTAACATCTTATGGTTGTATCCTTCTTTCTTAGGTGATGTCTTGCACAGTTTATCCCAATGTGTCCATATTCTCCACAATAGTGACACCTGCACCAAGTATTAGTCCCAACCAAATATTGCTTTGATAGTATGTTCTACTAGATTAAATGCTTTTGATTTGCATTGAGATGCCTTGTGACCTAGTTTCTTGCATTTGTGACATTTGCCTTCAAATTTTGGTTTTTCTTTGCATTCATTAGCTTTGTGACCATGCTGATTGCAGTTGAAGCATTTGCCATTGAATTTTTCATTTCCATTACTCCAACATTTGTTTGATGTATGACCTATCTTACCATAGTGATTACAAGTAGGCCTTTGATTTCTTTGTGCAACTTGTTTGGAAGTTTCACCTTTTTCCTTGTAACCAAGTCCAACTTTGCCTTTTTGTCTATGAAGATTTTGCTCACCTAGATGATTTAATTGAGTCATGTTTGCTTGTGATTTCATCATTCTCTCATTGATTTTCTTTTCAGTGTTTAGGTCATTTTTTAAACTTCCATTGATTTTTTTCTCAGATCTCAAGTCACTTTTTAAGCTTTCATTGATTTGTCTTTCAGTGATCAGATCATTCCTCAGGTCTTCATTTTTAGATCTCAGATTCATAATTGCTTCCTTTGCATTGGAAAGTTTATTTATAAGATCTTGATGCTGAAGGGATTGACTATTTCTTACCTCTAAGTCTTCATTTTCCTTATTTCTTTGTTCCAAGACTTCACATAGCCTGATTGATTGTATATCTTGTTCTCTTTTGATTTTTCTTACTTCTTCCTACAAGGAACAATTCTTTGCCAGGAGTTCCTTGATTGCCTCATTAGCTTCATTTGAACTACTTGATGATAAAAGGTCTTCAATCTTTTCTTCAACATACTAATGATCATTCATTTGTCTTGCAAGTTCCTTCCTTCTTTTTAGGGATTGAGAAACATGCTTCTTAGCTTCTTTGAGTTGGGCCAAGATCATTTCCAGATCTAACTTTTCATTTTCAATAGCTTTGTGAAGTTTGAATATGTCCATTGTTCTTGATCTTTGCTGAAGCTGTCAAACTCTGTCCTGAGAACGAAAGGCTCTGATACCGATTGTTGGAAATATTCAGGATAAGATATGGTACTGAGAGGGGAGTGGTGAATTAGTAGAATATAATTTTTTTAAAAGCATTTTAACCATTCATCATTCATTCATCTAATCAACTACATAAACGAAAGATCAAACATTGATAACACATGAACACAATGATTTGGTGACCTAGAAACCTTTTAATTAGAAAGTAAAATTGGGTTGGGGATTTTATATGAGAAATATGTTAGCAAGAAACACTAATCTATCAAGAGAGCTAAGCATTAACTAGCATAAAAATCATAACATATATGAGAGACAAAGTGAAACCCTCAAATGAGAATATGAGCCATGGAATGGCTCTCCCAATGAAGATGGTCACTTGATTTAGGGATGAGTCTATTTGCTTAGATTTGGTATGTATGCTCAAGGTTCTCAAAATAGCTTCAATGGAGATGGATGGGTAATGGCAAATTGGTAGCCTTGCGAGCTCTCAAATTGGCATTATAAGGGTATGGTCAAAGGCTTTGTTTCTCAAACTAGCATTATAACTTTGGCTCAAAAGGTTGTGATTGAAATGGATTGGGAGGGAATTCTATTTATAAGCTAAGGGCTTGAGGGATGGAGGGCTAAGATGCAAGGAGAGATTAAAGCTTAAGGAGGGCTATGATGCACTCAAAGGGGAGCACATGGATTGTGCTTGTTTAGCACCAATCAGGGAGTGACACATGTCACAAGGTGAGTGGATGGAGGAAAGGGAAAGGATGAGTCAAAAAAGGAGGCTCAAGTGATAATATCTTCATAAAGGCCCTTCATTATGGCTTGTAAGAGCAATGAATGGGCTTGTAAGAGTCTTTATGGCCTTTGTAAGAGCATTGAAGGCTTAGTGGTTGGGATATTTTGGAGGGAGTTGAGATTGTTGACTTTGCTTGTCTTAGGAAAGTCTTAAGCTTTCTTAGGGAATGTGACAAGGTTAGGGGGGGATTAGGCTTGGGTCTAGGATTAGATTAAGCTTGTTAGAGATATGCAAGTGGATGGCATTCATGAGGGTGGGTGAGTTAGTGGCTAAGCTTAGTTAGTATGGGTGGATGGGGTGGATTAGGCTAAATGAAGTGTTAGGGATAGGTTAGGGGTTATTAGATTTGAGAATTTTATTTATCAAATAGATTTATTTAATAAATGTGGATTTTGGAATTAGATAGAAGAATAGGATTTAATTGATAAATAATAGGTTATTTGATTTATCAATTAGGACTATAGCTGATTTAATAAGATTAATCATCTAGGGGATGGAAAATTATTAATTTAATTAATGATGCCTTTAGAGATAGCTAAATAGGATTACCAAAGCGGTGTAATCAAATTTAGGTGTCTATAGGGATGATGCCCTCAAAACTTCATTACAACAGTATAAAGTTGGTTGGTTAAGGCTTACAATGATCACTTCTGGTGATTTGCCCTATTAGGAGCAAGTAGGACTGCTAGATCCACCTTGTTAGAGGATTTACAAACATATAGTGAAGTATGCACTCTATTAGGAAATTTACAAAAAGACTGTTAAGTCTACCCTATTAAAGAATTTAAAAAATTCATTCACCTATTAGGATGAAGCAGTGGATCTACTTACAACTTGTTTGCTGATAATATCCTTTTTGCATTGATCACCTGATGTGATAGATATAACTTTTTTGCTCCTATGTTGACCTTGCTAAATTCCTTTTACTCTACTACTGATAGCAATACCTTCTTCACATGTGAACAATACTCTCTTATTTCATACATGCCATTCTTCATATATTGCAAAATGTTATCATACATTACATATATACCATTCCAATATATACAATTACAAGGTCGGCCAAAACACAAGTGAATAAAACATTACTGAGTCGGCCCATTAGTAAATAAATCGGGTTCACTGAACTAAATCGGTGACCTTCTAATACTCAACATCCACTATGTTACTCGGCATCATCTGTAGAAGTAGAGACTCGGTTCATACTAGTCACAGAACATTGCTTGGAACTTGGTAACCATTGGTGACTTGGTAGATATAGTGTCACTCGGTAGAAACTATCTTCTTCATTTACCTTGCTTAACTCAAAAAACACTGAATCCTTTGTTTACCTTTTTCACTCAGTAAACTTTGTTGATCTTCGTTTACCTTTTTCACTCGGTAAACATTGCTGAACTTTTCATTGACTTGGTATCTTCTAGAATGCTTGGTGAGAATTGTTTACCTGCTGAATTTCTCATTCACTCGGTATCTTCTAGGATGCTTGGTGAGAACTGTTTACTTGCTGAACTTATAAGGTAACCACTGAATGCTTAGTATATACTTGAGACTAAGTGATGAGCAAGATAAGCATTTAGAATAGAATAAGTATTTGCACTAATGACAAATATATCATAATTCCAACATCTTGAGTATCCACGTAATTTGTGACTTTTGCAGCTTGGGCCTTTGTGGTCTCTTGACTTTTTCTCTGATTTGGATTGAATGTTTCTCTTTTGGAACGTGTCTTTTAGAAGAGATCTGTTGAAACTTGGATTTTTGTGGATTTTTGAATTTATTCTTTTTTAATTTTGGCATCCAATATGATTTTATTAGCCATGGTATGGGAATAAGAGCATGGATGATATGGAGGGATTATGGATGGAGTGATAGGGTTTGAAGGTTGGAAATGATTCAAAGATGAGTGTCTTTGATGATCTAGCTTGTGGATTTGAGGGGATGGAATGATATATTGGAATATAGGATATAGATGCATATAATTGTCCAAAATGGATGGAGGGAAGGAAGGAGTAGGTCCCAAAATAGATGGACGATATAAATGATCATATTAGGGATATAGGGACCGAAAATAGATTGAAAGGGTGGTGGATTTAGACAAGGGATATACAAACCCAAAAATGGGGGTGGGAAAGTAGTAGTAGGATAAGGGCCTAAAATTGGTGTAGAGAAAGATGGATGGGAACTTTGGAGTGAAGATGGAAGGACTTGGGACCATAAGGGGATAGAAAGGATACCAACATCTAGAGATATGCTTTTATTTCTTTCTTCAATATGATGTTCATTATTTGGAACACAAGATGTGAGTCCTTTACTAGTTGAAGGAGGCAAAGCTTTGGATATGATAGTTAGTTCTTCTTCTATGGATCTATCATTATGAATTATAGGGTATGTATGATCATGAAGTAGAGGGGATGGAAGGATATGATCTTGATTTGGATGGGTTGATGGAAATGGATCTTGAGATGGAGTAGGTATGATTGTAGGATTCAGATATGGAGGGGATAGTGAATGTTCTTTGGATGGAGAGAATGGTAAACGTGGATCATGTAGGGGAATAAGTGGGATGGTGAGATCTTCTTTTGTGTTTTAAAATATTTCAACATGCTTTTGGAAAAGATAATAATAAGATTGGACTGGAGTGGATAGTATTGTAGGAGAAGTATAAATAGTTTCTTTAAGTGAGGTAAATGGATGGGTGGGAGGTTCTTTAATGGGGATGAGTTGATGGGGGGGGGGGGGGACTCATTAGGTTTATGACATGGGATTTGGGTAATGATAGGAGGATGAGATGTAGATGGGATTTGGAGGGATTCAATGAATGGGAGGTAGGAGATGGAAGGGATTTGATAAGTGGGGTGGATGAAATAGGGACGATAGTTAAAGGATGATGTAAGGGGAATGATGGATTTTCTTTGGTTTTCCTTGTAAAATTCCTTGGAGATGTGTGTGCTGGACTTATAAGAGGAAGGGGATTAGGGTAACGTATTGTATAAATAAGATTGGTTGGAGGATTTGGAAAGGGGTTTGGAAGATATTGAGATGGTGGGTTGGGATGAGGTATGTAGCTAACATCATTATTCTAGAAGGGTGGAGATTGAAATATCAAGGTGGAGGAAGATGGAGATATAACTTATGTATAAGAGGAATATGTGGACACAATATAGGAAGGAGGTGTGGATGAGGACAATAATGGATTTCCCTTGTCAAAAGCATGGTAAGGAGTACTAGTGGGTATGCATGGAGGAACGTTTGGATTTTGGAGGATGTTGGGAGCAATATCTCTAAGGCTTTCAATATACCCATCATAGTAAACCAGATCTTCATCATCATTAGAATGGGATGGAGTGGGAGAAAAGGTGGTATGACCAAACTTGTCATAATAGGATTGTGACATGTTGTTTGGTGGATGAAGGATGAATACAGATGAATACAAAAATGCATATCAAGATAAGTACATAGACTAAAATTTGGATATGGATTAAGCTCTTGATAGGAGGAAAGACTGACTCCAAAGGATATGGAACTGGAGTGAGGAATCGCTAAGAAGACTTAGCTATCTTAATATAAGGAAGCCTTGATGGAATATTAGAATGACATAAGAGAGGATGTGATTAGGATGACAATGTTGTGGAATTTTTGGATGAATCTTTGATGAGGTAGTGACAATGTGAAGTATGCCTTTCATTTGGGTTGAATGATTTACCAATGGATAAAGTGGATTAAACTAGACTTAGGGTTTTTTTGAATGGACTTGCTAACAATCATCTCAAAGGACATATGAGTGATCTCTTTAAGAAAATGACTTGAACTTTTTTGAAACATGGGGAGGGTTTTGGAACACTCAAACACATCAAACACTTAAATAACCCTACAAGACTTTACTAGGATATACAAACTTAGGTAAGGGTGTCCTCGATATATGCAAGGTATGTGAGGCCAAAATCTATAGATGAAAGAAAATAATGCCACACAGTTAGGAGGTGACAGTAACCCAAATCTCCACTGTCACTTCCCAAAGGTAAATATTTCTTTGACACTTAGCCAAGAGAGATAAGATTATGCTTCCAAGAGAGATCTCTTTTGATTCACCTTGCAATATTTATACTCTACCAGAATGCTAGAGTTGAGGTCATCCCAAGGGCTGATGAAATTCCCAAGCATGCCTCCTAAAAAGTGTAAAACAAGACCACATAAGTGATATTGGGTTTAAATGACACTTCTTTGTTTCCAATTGATGAATTAAATTTTGTAATCTATGATTGAAGACCCTCGATTTTATGTCATACAATATTCTTTCCAACTTGACAACATTGTAAAAATGATAAAAACTAAGAGTTTATCAACATAAGTAAATCGAGCATTACTAAACATAAGGAAAATTGATAAGGAAAGAGGCAATTCCTTTATGCATTCAAGATTGAGTGATTTGTTCTTAAGCCTCAAAGTTGAAGTGTGAGGTAGAGCAATGATTATTTGATCCTTAGCATTCAAGATTGTGTTTGTTATTTTAGTCATCCATTCCAATAAAAGCTTGATTTTAGTCCATGACATTCAAGATTAATTTGAGCAACATTATTCAAGGAAAGATTTGTCCATTTGATTTAGAAACTCAATATTGGATGTGTAATGTTATCTTTGAATGCATTCAAGAGTTGATTTGGATTTTGATATTAATTTCAACAATCATTCCAATGATAAATGATTAGATATACAAGTTCATTTATCCAAAAATGATAAAAAATCAAGCAAACTTGTAAGGAAATATGGTTGGTTTTTTCTAGAATGTTATCATTTTCAATGTTACAAAAAAAAGCCACGTTGATTAGCATTACCCAAAAATCCCCAAAATCAAAGCTTAACTATGGGGAAAAAAACAACTTTTTTGTTCTTTTTTATAGGCATAAAAATGCTTAGGATAATCCCTATCCTAGATAAAACCAAAAGTTAAAATTTGATTTATACTTTTTATATATAAAAAATAGCGACCCCATGAGTCAAACAGTGATCCTACAGTATGAGAATGAAGTTCAAAGGTTGTGGGATTGAGGTGTAGGAAACTAGTGAACCCATGGAAAAATGGGCTTTAAAGGAAAGTAACAGAGCAATCCTACAAACCAGCTATCCCATGGGTTTATGGGGAAGTGTTCCCATAGACAAATACATCTGTGGGTTCTATGGAGGAGAGAAAAAGTGGGGTATAATGGTTGACTAGATAGCTTAGGTGTTACTGTAGGTCTTTTATAATGATCCCACTGGTAAAAAATAGCATTCCCATGGGAATAAGGTTAGCGGGAATGATGGGGGGATTTTTAATGGTGCTTGGTGGTGGGATTCAAGATAGAGAGCGATCCCACCCTCACAGGTTCATGTTCCTGCCAGGGAAGGTTCTTAAATTGAATTTTCTTTTATAGTTGAGAGTGCAATTTTTGATACGAGACATAGGTGCCTACAAAAAAGTTAGAAAACTACTTGCATGCACAAATGAACACAAAATGTCAATTTGGTTAGTATAAACATTAATGAGAAAATGTGTGATTATAGTGACCTGAATGTGGGGTCCCACTGGGCACACCAAAATGTATCACCTCATCTAGTAGTGTAATATACAAAACTAAATAGTAAGTTCCATGGGCATAACCTATGATGGCGAAGCTATGTCCCTAATGGATAGGGGATTTATGCTCACATTATGCTCATGCATCAAATAATTGGGGGTTTTTACCAAGTGTGTACATGGGTGAGGGTTTCAACAATGTAGATGGATAAATTTCAACATTATGATGGTATTTTGGTAGTTTTTAGGCTCTCAAAATAGCATTATAAGTTTGCACAAAAGTAGATTGATAGATTGTGAGAGGGAAGGGCTTTATTTATAGGATAAGGTGTAGGGAGATGGTGGGTCAAGATGCTAAAATGGAAGAATGGTGAGGGAGGGCTAAGATGCTTTGAAAGGGAAGCACATGGATTGTGCTTATTCAGGGCCAATAGGGGAGTGACACTTTTCACAAGGAGGATGAGTGTGAGGGGATAGGATAATGGTTGTTCAAAGGGAGTAATGAGGGAGGATTATGTGTAAGAGGGATGTAAGAGAAATTAAGAGTGAAATAAGAGGCATTAATGGCATGTAAAAGCCATTAATTGTCTTGCATAGGGATGGAAGAGGATAAGGGAGACTTGTTGACTTTGGCTTGGGTTAGCATGTCTTAACCATTGCTTAAAGTTTTGCACATGTTTAGGATGGGGATTAGACTTAGTTTAGAAAGGGAGTTAGGGGGCAAGTGGCTTAGCTTTGATGGGATGGATTAGTTAGGAGGCTAAGTGAGGTTAGTATGGGTGAATGGGTTAGATCAGGGGTAAAGATAGGGTTTAGGGATGTTTTAGGTGTTTGGATAAGCTATTAAATAATTTATTTAATAAATAAGGGATATGAAATTAAATTAAATAGATTTAAGAAGTTATTTAATTTAATAGAAGAATAGGGTTTTAATTGACAAATTGGTTTTGGGTTATCATTTGATTTTATCAATTGGACTATAGTTAATTAAATAAATAAATAAACTAGGACATGACGATTAATTAATTAAATAATATATATTTAATTAATAATATCATAAGAGATGACTAAATATAGTTACCTAGTGGTGTAATTAGATTTAGGTGTCTGCACTAGTGGGTTAGAATTCAAGGAGAAAATGCTAGGGTTAATAATTGGATTGACCATGGGGATAAGGGATCTAAGTACTTATTTCAAATTCCAAAGAATAAGGAAGCAAGAGATAGAATTGAAACTTTAAGAGATGAGGATATACTGATTAATGATAAGAATGAGATATTGAAGGCCTTTTGTTCCTTTTCTAGGAAATTGTTCACCTCTAAGAATATTGGTCTTGAAGTGGAAAGGGAAAGAAACATGATTAAATTTTTTATTCTTGAGAAGGTACTAGAAGTGGAAAAGACTATGCTCTCACAAAAATATTCTACAGAGGTGATTATTCTTGCAATCCCCCAAATAAGTGATGTAAAGGCTCCTAGGCCAGATGGAATCCTGGTCAAATTATATAAAACCCATATAGATGTTGGAAATATGTCCAATCAATCAAATAATTTAAGTTATGGTTGTAATTTATGGCAACATATTTGTTTTGCAGAATGGCCTCATTCAGTTGCAGAAGAAAATTTTCTAAGTATCAAACAATGTTACATCAGCAGGATAGTTTTGATGATATTCCCTTGGAATATTATCTTGTGTAGTTGACCAGAGATGCATGATGTCATAATGATGATGGATACCAGTGTGCATGTCCATATAGTCAACCAAGTTCAAGTTATGAAGGAATTAGTGATGTAGTAATGCCATAGCGCAGAACAGAGCACATCAACAGAATGTGCTTAATAATTTGATTTATTGTTTTGAGTTATAATTTCTTGTTGAGCCTACTCTAATGATGATATATGAGCTGACTAAGGAAGAATTTACTAAAAATATTTTGTATAAGTAAGAACTTCATTTGTGAAGTTAAGTGCATAGACATATGATGATGATGATGAGTAATCAGTGATTGCAAAGTTGATATGATCTTGTGAAATGAGAGTAATAAGTGAATGCAACATTGTGATATATGATGTGAAGCATTGTTATGCCAGTTATGATGTAGTTTGATATGTGTGCAGTCACTGTTGTGTGAAGAATCATCAATCAGAAGATTTGTGAAGTATAGAAAACAAGTTAGTACTATATGTATACTTATTTCTTGAGGAATTTATCGTAAAGTTTCATGTTAGGGCAGTGGGCTCTTCTTCCACAAATTTGTATATGATTCACCAACTCCTAACAAAGTTGAAGCAACTCCTAATAGGGTTGAAGTTTCTAACAAGGCATAGTCTCCTAATAGGGACTTGTGACACTATACATGCTTTATAGACTCCTAATAGGGTCAATATTCTTAACTGAACTCTTTATATAGTGAATCATCTAGTGGTTTCCATCCCCACTAGGGTTTTCCCGTCACTAGGGTTTCCCTAGTTAAAAAAATATGGTGTTATAATCTCTCTTTGTGTATGGTTGTTTACATTGCTCAGTATTATTGGTTTAGTTTCCTATGCACATGTTAAACTAACTAATAATATTCAGTTGCGGTGAAAAGGATTGAAAATATTTATTCATCCCCCTCCCTATCCTCTTAGTATTATCTATTTCTAACAATTGGTATCAGAGCCTAGTTATTCAAAAGAGGTTTAATAGCTTGAATAAGATCCCTATGGATATGGAACAATTTAAGAAAAGCCTTGAAGAGGCACTTGAACAAATTAATCTGTTTACTGATAAAAGAGATGGTCTCAAAGATAGATACAAGGATGCTAAAGCCTACATTGGTGAATTAAAGGATAATATAGATGACATAAAATAGAAAGGATCTACTAATCAAACCAGTGATGATGACATTGAAGATCTGAAGAAAGAAAGTGAGATCCTAAAACATGAATTAAAGATAGTTGAACTTAAGCCGAGTTTTAAGAAAAATGGAGGAAAGATTGACTCTAAAATAAAAATTAAAAATGAAAATTTGAAATTCCAGTTAAGCAAGGTAACATTAGAACTAGAATATATTAAGTTAGAACATGTAGAATTAGAGAAATACAACACCATTGTGAAAGGTGAGTTGGTACAAACCAAGCAGCAACTTGAGAAATTATATACCGGCAGTGATAAAATTGAATAACAATTATGATGCAATGACATCCTTCAACAAACTTAAACATAATAGGATCCATATTAATCAATCTTCATTTCATTATAAGAAAAATGTATTCAAGGCATCTCACAAGATCAAACCCATTATTGATTAGAAAACCAAAATAAATCATTGTCAAAACTTGTTGTCCACATTGCCATGTTTTACATATCAGAACTCAAGCATCTATAACTTTTGTTCTGAAATATATCAAAAAAATACCTTGTATGAGTTTGTGGAAAATTAGGATAACCACAACATATATCAAAATTAGAAGGATCCAATTATTAGATAAAAAATTATTATCTCTATACTAAGACTTGTTTTTTGTTATTAAACAAAAAGTTCATTTTCCCAATCCACAAAGGGCATCATATAATTTTCACAATACATAACCAAATAGAACCAAACAAATACCAAAATCATTGATACCAATTCTAGTTTCCAAATATGTAATCCATTTATTTTTCAGATCTATAAATCATTATACCATCACAATTCTTTCCTTGCAACTCCATTGAAGAGGGTTTAAAACTAGTCTTCATTAAAAATGTCATAAATTCCACAAATCATCATAAAATTGAACCAAAATAAAAGGAAATGAAATATTACTAAAATATATTTCCAATGAATATAGCTATATTTTTCAACTCTTTCATATTAATTTTAATCATGCATTTTAATATGACTGCTCTCAGAAATCCTGAATCTACAAATACTAACTTCCATTGAAAACCTCATAACTTCCTCCAAAGTTAAAAAAATTGATCAAACCAAAAGCATAAGAAAGAGAATTAATTATATTATTTATCCATCATAAATATATAGGGTTTCTAGGTGGTACATTTCTTTGCAAGGCTTGTAAATAGAAACTTAACAAAAATAAGCAATCAAAGTGAGAGATTCAAACTCACTTAATTGTTCCAAAATGTTCTCCCCTTTCTCTATTCTCTCCAATATCATTTGGTTCAATTGATACATCATATTTATACATATTTAGGTAGTTAGAATCTACTTAACTACCCTTATGACCTTTCATCTTCCTTTTGACAACTTTTAATGCATTTTTGCATTGTTTCATGCTTTACAACTTTTATGCATTTTGACAACTTTTGTGACACTAATAAAAAATGACTCAATTTGCAGAAACACCCTAGACATGTCCAAATAACTTATTTAAGACCTTTTACATGATTTTTATAATTTTCATGGCTTTTATACAAATTTGACCTTTTGACCAATCTAGGTCTTGAATGACAACTAAATGACAACTTCACAATTTTATTACACTTAGGCATTACAATTTATTCCATTACATGGAATATCGCATGCAAACATACGAATTTACATTAAATCATTAAATATCCTTTGTGATTATCTTCAATATCCTAATGCCTAGGTGATCTTGCACCAAATTATGTGTGCAAAGACCCAATTATGACAAAATTAGACTTGGATTCTTTCTTGGTCAATCCACCAAGAATCCTATTGAAATAAAAGAACTTGTTACTCTTCTAGTCAACAAGGACCTAAGCAAGACATATGATATATCTAAAGAAAAAGTGAATGTTGTTCACTCTGAGATAGTCAAAGAATCTAATCAAGATTTGAATAACAAAAGAAAAAAATATTTTGCTCGGTATGATGAACCTCAGGACACTGAAGTCAATAGCGTAGGTAAGTCTTTCAAACCTATTTCTAAATTTTATTGTTATAATTAACATGGTTATGGTCATTATGCAATAGATTGTAAGAAACCTAAGTCTGATAATGATAATGAAAATAGTAGGATGCATAGGAATACTAACCATACAGGAACTAGAAGAAGATCTTAAAGTGGAGAAAGAAGATAAATTATTTTCTACAGATGCAATAATCATGGACACATTGCAAGGAATTGCAGAACACCTGATGAGAAATTGAATGAATAGGAAAGAGATGTACATACTTGTATGTCAGTTTTGTAACAACTTTGGACACACACCAAGGTTTTGTAGAATGGACATAAGAGATCTAAATAGGAACTAGAATTATAGAAGGAACCATACAAGAAATGAAGTAAAAGAACTACCCAATAAATTAAAGGAATCATTTGTGAAGGAAATGGAACCAAAAAGTTCTCACCTAGCTATAGAAAATGCACCTGACAAGTCAATGGAGTCACTTATTGTCTGTGACTCCTTGCACCAGAATTAAGCATTCTCAGTCGAAAAGAGTATTAGTTGTTGATAAGTGATGCTAGAGAACGTATCAAGGGTTGTGGAGTTAACAGTAGGTAGTGGACATTGAGAAAAATCTACAGTAAAGTGTGCATTGCCTGATATGATCAGGATGAGGATATATGAAAGGATCAAACTCTCTGTTACATAGAGACAATATACTGAACTAGTGGTAGATATTTATTTATTGCATAGTATAGATTGTGAAATATTTAAAGGATGTGAACTAACTTGCATACATCATTTTCTTATGCAAAGTTTTTGTGCGAGATTCAAGTGAGATTTGGAGAATTAAAGAGCCCTAAAAGCACACAAAGTCACTAGAAACCCTAGTACACAAAATTAAGGTATTTTTCCAAATCGTTGAGCATAATCCTTCAAGAATGGAAATGCAAGAAGTTTATAATGTAAACAATAGCCCTAGGTATAATTTCAAATGACACCCATTTGTTTCTTTGCTCGATGACCCCATTGGAGCATTTTCACAAGTTCCAGAAAATGTTATTCATGTAGAAGATATTAGAGGTTATATTCACTACAAGATTGAAAGTAAAGGTGATTCAAAGATTCACAAGGATTTGGAGAAGATGTGCAACAATGATTTATCATTGAAATCTAAAAATAGATATCTAGAATGTCTTAGCCTAGTTAAGCATATGTTCTATACATATTTTGATAATAACGATTGGACAAGAATAATCCTTAATAGAGTACATGATGATCTTCTATGGCTGGGAGATTCTATCATTAGCATTAATAATGACCTAATTCGCAAGGTCACAAGATTGAGCAATTAGGGTAGTAATCCAATAAACATCAAGAATGTGCACAAGCTTGTTGAGGCAAATCTCAACACATATTTCAATGGAAGGAACATGAAAGTCAACTCAATCCAAGATGATGGAGTGATATTTTTTTGCAAGATTTTGGGTTACAAGTATAATCATGGATCAAGAATAGATTCAATCCCTATAGGATTTCTTCATGTAGCTTACCTAGCAATAAGAGATGAAGAAGTTAACATGTCTGATATTTTTAGTACATAATTATTGGACAATATCTCAAGAATCAAGAAGTCAAGAAGTGCAGTATTTAGATTTGAATTCCTTTTGACACACATATTCTTCTATGCCTAAGGATAGTGCACAGACTAAGGAGGCAAGCTAGATGCCTAGAGATAGTGCACAGTTGCCTAGAGTAAGTATGCAGATGCCTAGAGATAGTGTGCAGATGCTTAGATCAAGTGTAGGGATAGAAGAGGCAAGTAAGAAGCCTAAAGTAAGTGCACAATCAGTAGAAGGAAGTCCGATACCCAAGAAGAGTGCATAGACAAAGGAGGATAGTCCTACAACTTATAGCTCTCCTCATAGTAATAAACCAATAGCTACACCAAGTTGTCCTGCACACATCACTATTGGTAGTGACTCTATGCAAGTAGACAACACTAGAGTGACTATTGATAAATTAGAAGATTCATTCAAGGATTTTGGTGCCAACATTGTTGGCAATTTCATGGATTACAAAAGCTCTGATGATGAAGAGGATTAGAAGACTACTAAAAAAGCTACATAGAAGATGGAAAATAGGACTAAAGTAGGTACCTCAAGTGTGCCTTTGTCAGTGATAGTAGTAGTAGGAACTTCCACTCCTCCTACCCAAATAGCAGCAGTAGCGGCTCTAGCTCAATCTGATGAAGAAGATGAGGCAAAGAACCTTATATCTTCTCTAAGAAAGCTTCTTGAAAAGAAGAAATCAGTCAAGTCACTTGAGAAGAATTTTACCACAATTTTGAACAAGATGGAGAAGGCAGTAATCCCTATTAACACCCTAGCAGACATTCAATAGTATGCAAGAATTTTGTGCAAGGCCTTTGATGATGAGTTTCCTACACTCATGAATGTGGCTACCATTCAAGCATGGATTGAACATGATGGTGAAATTCTAAACACCATGTGTACTAACATGAGGAATGATATAGAAACTCTAAACATATGTATTAAAGCACTAAGCTAGTGCATAGAGGAAGGAAAACATGCATATGCTAAGTGTAACTTAGCATACATTAATTTGAAACAATATGATAATCAGATTAAGGACAAAGTGGTTGAGCTTCTAATAGTCACTTAAAACTTTTTGAAGTAGAATTAGAAAGTAGACACTGTTGAGCCTACAATATAGCTACTTCATGATAATATAAGGGAAATACAAGCGGAGAAGGAGAAAATTCTAGAGAGGTTCACTCTTTTGAGAATAAATTTATTCCCTTAGATAACATTGCTAGAAAATTAATTGCAAAAATGTTTGTCTACAAAATCTTCATATGACAAGTTTGTGGCTACAGACTTGAATACAATAGAATTGGCAGCATATGCTTTATGTGCACTTATTAGTGTATTTGATGCACTAAAGGACAGCTGGGAAAAATATTTTGAGCATTTGAAGACTAGTTTTAGTGATTATTTTTCCAAGTTTTGATATGCACCTATTAGATTTTGACAGTGTTTTTGATACCTTTGTCATTGATGTCAAAAGGGGAGATGTACGAAAAATTGTAAATTGTAATGTGTATAATATGTAAGGGGGAGCAATAAGTTGTAATAGGAAGTTATAAGGGATGTAATCTTTCATAACATGAATACACATGTTTTTAATGTTATGTTATGACTATTTGTTTTGATTTGCATGACAACATGTTTGGGACTTAGCCAATGTTCTAAAATGTTGCCATTAATGCCAAAGGGGGAGATTGTTGGCAATATGTCCAATCAATCAGATAAGGTAAGTTATGGTTGTCATCTATGGAAACATACTTGTTTTGCAGAATGACCTCATTTAGTTGTAGAAGAAAATTTTTTAAGTATCAGATAGTGTTACAACAGTAGGACAATTTCCATGATATTCCCTTAGAATATTCTCTTACGTAGTTTACCAAAGATGCATGATGTTATAATGATGATGTATACCAAAATGCACGTCTGTATAGTCAACCTTGTTCAAGTTATGAAGGAATTAGTGATGTAGTAATGACACAACATAGAACAGAGCACATCAGTAGAATATGCTTAATAATTTGATTTATTGTTTTGAGTTATAATTTCTTGCTGAGTTAACTCTAATGATGATATATGAGCTGACTAAGGAATAATTTACTAAAATATTTTGTATAAGTAAGAACTTCATTTGTGAAGTTAAGTGCACAGACTTATGATGATGATGATGATGAGTAATCAGTGATTGCATAGTTGATATGATCTTGTGAAATGAGAGTAACAAGTGAATGCGACATTATGATATAAGATGTGAAGCATTTTTATGCTAGTTATGATGTAGTTTGATATGTGCATAGTCACTCTTGTGTGAAGAATCATCAATCAAAAGATTTGTGAAGTACAACAAACAAGTCAATATTGTATCTATACTTATTTCTTGAGGAATTTATTGTAAAGTTGCATGTTAGGGTTGTGGGATCTTCTTGCACACTTTGTATATGATTCACCAACTCCTATTAGAGTTGAAGAAACTCCTAATAGGGTTGAGGCTTCTAACAAGGCCTAGTCTCCTAATAGGGACTCGAGACATTATACATGCTTTATAGACTCCCAACAAGGTCAATATCCTTAACCAGATTCTTTATATAGTGAATCATCTAGTGGGTTCCATCACCACCAGGGTTTTCCCTTGGCTAGGGTTTCCCTAGTTAAAAAAGTATGGTTTTATGATCTCTCTTTGTGTGTGGTTGTTTACATTGCTCAACATTATAGGTTTACTCTCCTATGTACATGTTAAAGTAACTAATAATATTTTGTTGTGGTTAAAAGGATTAAAAATACTGATTCACTCCCCCCTTCTTAGTATTATCTATTTCTAAAAATAGAGCATATTTGGTAGGCTTTTCTCCTCCTATATGAAGAAGTCATAGACTAGTTTGGTATCTCCATGAACTTTGACATTCATACCTTCCAAACCTTTACTCATCACATCCTTGGTCTTTCTAAGCATCTTAATTCCTTTGGCCTATGATTTCTTCTTATTGTATTTGGTTTACTTGATTAGTTAGGAATGATGGCATATTTAAAGGTAGGACTAAAATCCTTATCGAGGGTCTGAGAAGACTCACTATGTATAAAATTTGTATGCTAGTTACCCCATGCATATCTTTGTCTCTAGATCTATCCTATTATTTAATTTCACTTCAAGCTCACACCAAATCAATCTTCAACAATCATAGAATTATGTTAATGAAATCAAGCTTGTATACTATGTTGTGTCCCATAAGGAAGGGACTCCAACTCGATAGGAGGTCTTGTTTGCATTGATTTTAATGTTCCACTTTTCTAAAAGAAGTCACACATCTCTTTTTACACAAGTAATCTTAAATTTATTTTTTTAATTATTGAATTACTTCCTTGGGATCCACTCATTAGAGAAGAGATTTATCTTATTATTTTATTATAAAGCACTAGTTTTTATTTTCTTTGTTTTACTTTTACCTCTATGTATCACTAGGGACAACTATACAACGGTGATTGTGAAATATAGTTATTGTATACATTGCTAAGGTTATTTTGATCAATGAGGTTGGAATATAACATGTTTAGTAATGGGAGCTTAGGATAATGACCAAAAATGTGTTTAGATACTACATCTATGTTTACTTATAATTTAGATGAGTACAATGTGAGTTATAGTTGATTATGTGAATCTTGGTAGAAAACTAGTGTCTAGGAAAAACAATTGATATTCTGGTTATATCTTGTGAGAGTGATGAAATTGTTCATGTTTGGTGAGATTAGATCATGGCTAAAAACATATTCATGGTTTTATGATTGAGTTTTCATAGCTTGAGGAACATTTTGGAGAGGTCACTAAAGTGGTACAAGTGATATGCTCACTAATTGTCAATTGTGCATTATGAGTTGGGACTAATTTCTAATTTGTATAATGTAATGTAAAATAAATTATAATATCTTAATGAGGTTATATATTACTCATTATACATTGGAGAAGCTATAAGGCTACATAATTTTTTGTTAGGATGACATATATAGGAAAGATGGATTGGTTGGGCTAGAAGCCATGTGTACCAATGCATTTTTATGTGTGTGTTGTGTATATTTGAAGTATTCTTGTGAACTTACAAGAAATATTAGCTAAGCACAATAGAGAAATAAATGTTTTGGTTAGAAATTTGAAACTTCAAAGGAAATTTATTAGCAATTAAGTTGCAGTATTGGTCAGTTCATTCTTGGGCTTGCTATTTTTTAGATTTGTTATGTAACAATGTTTGAAGCAGTTTGAATAATAGATCTAGTTGTCCCTTCTAAATATCCTAATAGGGATAGAACTTTATAACAAGGCATACGTTAGTTTCTAATTTAATAGATTTGAAAATACCAAAATCAACGAATAAAAGACACCTAGGGGTTGGCTACTTCCCATGTCCAGTGCATTTTATTTGAGCTTTGACCAACTAACAAAGCATATATGATTCCTTAACTTTAGGCTCTACTAAACCAAGATGAGTTAACCTAAGGACTTGAATTTTTTTTTTGAGAATTTCATGTAATACAAATCCTTTTATAGAAGATTTGGCCTTAAAACTTCTTGAAATTGCAAAATACTGACAAGTTAATTACAACCAATAATATACTTAAAAGATTTAGGAAACAAATGATGACCATCTTTAAATTCCATCATAATATTAACTCTTTAATAATTTTTATTTATAAAATGTGTTCATGCTAAGACAATATTGATATTGCTTGACTTCTTCAACTGAAATATTGGTGCCTTAATCCATTGTCAAAAATAGAGTCATACCAATTATCACTTAGATCTATTTAATTGATTTTATATTAAATGTATCAACTGTTAATCTTCAAATCCTATACTTATCATATCCCTTTCATACCCTAAATGATCCTATCACTTCATGGAAGCATTTACTTAATTCTTTGAATCAAAAGAAACTTTGAAATGATATATGACTTGTCAAATTTGCATTTGAATAAAATGAAGCTTGTCCACTCATTCTTAAACTCACAAAAGCATGAAAATGGAGACAAAATAATGAGACATAGATACATTGCAATGCCTACTTGTGTTAACTTCTTTGAAAATAATGCATAGTTTTGATATGATACTTATGATAAAGATATGAGACCAAACCAAACTTCCATTAATCTCCAACTTCTATATATAAAAAGCTAAGGTTATCACCAACTTAGAAAAATTATGCACTGACTCAAATATGATATGTATTATCACAAAATTTGGACCCTTTTTCCAAGCCTTGGGAGTCATTTTATAGTAGAAGGATTAACAATCTTCAGGCTAGAAAGGGTTTACATGTGTCAAGTTAAAACTTGTGACAATGGTGGTTCATAACAAACAAAATAGTAGTAAGAGAAGAATATGGAGATAGCCAAAATTTGGATAGTTTTCATTTTCAATATTTAGGATCAAATTCTTTCTTTACAATGTGAGAATACCCATAGTAGGTCAATCACTTAGATAAGGTATCTTTATTTAAGTGTCCTTCCTTTTTTTAGTAATGCAACTTCCTTCAGCTTGTTCAATCACTATCTCTAGATGGAAATGTCCAATATTAATTATAACTTCTTATATGGTAATATCAGTCTCTATGTCTAGCCAAGTGGCTCCTCTAACAATATTATGCTCATTCAAACATTTGTTCCATTTTGAATATGTTATAGCTCTAACCTCTGCACCTATTTTATTCATGTTCATTTCAATTTTGTATTGGATATCAATTGTATCATATATTGTTTCCACATTGGTTTCATGGTTACAATAAGAAACAAACCTTTCATGCTTCAAAATATCCTCAAAAGAGGCAGAACATTCCTTACATTCTTTCAAGTTACCTTCTCCATTAATTATTTTTGGCACAAAGCCAGGTGTACCTCCAACAATGGATTTCATCTTATTTTGGATTATTTGCATCTTTCCCAAGAATAAACCATCCACCTCCTTAACCTTATTTATCAATTTCCTATTTGGAATAATAACTTCTATCAAAAACCATTTCTTATGTGTTAACATTGGAACAAGTTTATCAAATAATGGCATATAGGGACCCCATTTAGTAAACAAAGGGAAAAGAAAAGATAGGACCTCTGAACATTAGTACTTAGCAACTTGTAATGAGATATAAATGTTATAGATGTTCTATGATATTTGTTTCACAAAACCTATCTTGTAAGAAAGTATATTCTTCATTGTCCTTATCTCTAATTTCTTATCTATTTCTTCTCCATCCACATCTATGTCCGTGTCCATTAGATGATTTTCCTTTACACCCATGTCTAAAACAACTCCTTCTATTTGTCTCTTCATCACTTATCTTTGTAAGGGGTCTGGTGATAGTCTTTAGTGTTTTTACCTAATTTTCTAGAGTATCATTTCTCTATTACAATACATATATATGTCCTCTTTATTTCCTCCTCATACTATTTTTTAGTTTATGTATACTTTCCATAGGCCTGATATAATGTTTCTTCTAGAAAATCCATTTTACTTTTTCACATGAGTGACATTGTATTCATCATATTAAAAATCTGATCTCTAGAAGTGAAATTGACATTTCATAATATCATATTTCCTTGGGGAGAATCTCTAACTTACATCAATGTTAGTTTATCAGATTCTAGAGCAATACTCCATATTTCCATTATTTAGGCATCAATGTTAAAACTAGATCCCTTTAACTCTCTAGTTATACTAAAATATTCAAAAGATGTAGACCTTTCTTGTCTCCTTATTTGGCCAAGCATGAAAGATGAACTTATTTCCTAGCCAGGGAAAACTATCATTCAACTTCTTCTCACTAGCTCTTTGGCTTCTTCTACAATGAAGGTTTTACTATTAACATCATATATTCTAGCTTTCCCACTAGTTCAACCACCTTTTCATCTTAGTCTCATGGTTGTAATTGTATAATCAATTAATTTTTCTTTAATACAAAAATAAAGATCTTTAATTCTTTAGTTGTGATGAAACCATCATCACACATAAATTCATGAGCTTGTATGATTCTATCATCAATCATCTTAGCCTCAAGATCACTCATGTTAGGGATCTTCTCATTTTCAAAGGCTTTCCTCATTAAAAATATATGCCTCAAATCATCAAAGTATTGGATCCTTCTTGGCATGATTTGGAGAGCCTTTTCCCTAATCTAATTTGGTATTTCATTCATTTTTAGATTCATTTTGCCTCCTTGGGCTCATGTTGAACTTCTTGGTTTCTCCTCTTACTCATTAATGAAGAGTGCTCCCCTTAATACCATAAACCATAACAGAAAACAAAGAAACAACAAAAAGTATGAAAACAAAGTATGGAATTCTTATTTGCACCACAAATGTAGAATTACCAAATTCATAAGTACAATATGTTAACTCACATAGGTGCTTTCATTACAATGATTTTCAAGACAAGCTATAAACTATCACCCAGAGCTATCCTAGACAATGTTTTGGCCTTTCTTTAATACACAATTTTATGCTGCCTAGGAAGGTTCTGGAAATTAAAACTTAATACTTGGGGTAGATGGAGCCTAGCAATACATATAGAGTAAGCCATATACATCATTGACAATTATTTTAGATATTTTGGGTAGCCCAACTTTGAAAGGCCATAATTCACGAACTGTTGATCTAATAAACCGTTGCTCCAATTAGCTATCATAACCACTTTTTGGAAACATTAGCTCCTGATCTATAGGCTTGAAATAGCACAAGTGCCTTTTTGTTGAGTTTTTAGACCTCATCCAGGCACTCTAAGTCCTCCAATGGTGAGCCCGAATATTTTTTTACAATTTTTTCCACCAAAAATCTGCAATAACTTCTCTGATACTTAAGATAGAGAAATGAGATTTTTATGGTAGGCTTATAACTCTAAAATGAACCTTCATGTAGAAAATGATAATATTCTGAGCTCATATGAAAAACTAAAAATACCAAGTTTCCATAAATAGTAACCAACCTATCTACTAGTCCTTATTAAAATAGAAAAGACTGAAAATATTTTTTTTTTTGGGTGATGCAAGATTACACTTACACCTAGTATCCTACTACACTAGACACCCAAGGTAATTTGAGAAGTGACTTTGTCACATCTCAGATATTCATAGGAAAACCAAGATGGTTAACCTCCTCCCTTGCTAGCCATGATGAATCCTCTACTAGCCTCCATTTCCATTTGACCAACTATTCGTCATATTTTTTGTTCCTTGTACTTTTTCTAGTATGACTCTCTAGTATCGCCTCAATCTCTTTTGTAGCTGAACTAGCTATTGGAATACTCCACTATGCTTCTATAATGTCATCTCCATCACCTGCTTCATAATACTCCATCAAATCTAAAATATTAAATACTAGTGAAATATTCAATTCAATAGGAAACTCCACTTCATAAGCATTTTCAAAATCATGTCTTTTTACTATCTCGTACAGTCCAAACTTCTTCATCTTTAACTTATTATATGTACCCAGTGGAAAATACTCTTTTCTCAAATGAACCATGATTTCATCTCCAATCTAAAATTTTGTATACCTCCTTTTCACATCTACCTTAGCTTTATATGATGTATTCATCCTTATGATGTGTTTCCTCATATTCTCATGGATGTTCTTCAAATGTTCAACAAATTCTTCTACTTTATCATTGTAGACACCTAAAAATCCTTTAGAAAATAATATTTTTATTTTCTGGAAAAAAGTCCCTGATGACATCATCATTTATTAATTAATTAATTATTTAATTAATTAATTTATTTTTATGTCATTAAATCCCTTTATCTTAATTAAAAATATTTAATTAAGGAATCCCTCCCAAAAATGTTTAAATCTTATTTAAACATTATTTCCTTATTTATTAATTATTTAATTAATAAATTGACCAAAAAACCCAAAATAAATAAAAAATTTATTTTTTGCCCAAAACTTGGCCAATTTCCTTAAGACCACTAACCTCTTCCAAAATCTTCTAATCCTTCTTTAATTTTGATTAAAGGCTAATCCCATCATTTCCTACCCCTAATCCCAACTCAAAATATTTAATTAAGATTAAATATTAATCCTCATGTTTATTAAAAAAGTTTTAATAAATATCTCCTCAACCCAAACCCTTGAAATAAATAAAACTTTATTTATTTCCTAAAAATCTAATTTATCCTCATCCTAAGAAGTTCTAGACTCTTCTAGAAAGTCTTCATCCTCATCCTAGGAAGTTCTAGACTATTCTAGAAAGTCTTTATCCTCATCCAAAGTCTAGACTCTTCTAGAAGATGTCTTTAAACCTAATCCTAATCCCCTCCTAACCTTGTCACATTCCCTAAACATGGGTTAAGACTTATTAACCCAAGCCAAAGTTAACAAATATCTCCTCCTTCACCCACCCTCATTAAATGCCATCCACTTGCCTATCCCTAAGCTAATCCTAAACCATCATAATCCATCCTCTAATCATTTGCACAATCCTAAGCAAGCTTAAAACCCTCCTAATGAAGCCCAAGTCAAAATTGCTCTCATTTCCCTGAAAATATCTCAACCATAAAACTTTATGAAGCCCACTAGACCATAAATGACTCTTCCAAGCCCTTTTATTGCTCTTACAAGCCATTATGAGGGTCTTTATGAAGATTTTATCCCTTGAGCCTCCTTTGTTGACTCATCCTTTCCCTTTCCTCCATCCTCTCACCCTGTGACATATGTCACTCCCTGATTGGTTGTAAGGAAGCACAATCGATGTGCTCTCCTCTCATGCAATCTGAGCCCTCCATCAGCTTATTCCCATCCTTGCATCTTAGCCCTCAATCCCTCAAGCCTCTTGCCTATAAATTGGATCCTTCCCCTTTGCAAAATAACACAATCCATGAAGTAAAGTCATAATGCCATTTTGAGAAGCCATTTTACATCAAAACCATACACTCACACCCAAAATCCAACTCCATTTGAAGCACTTTTTGAAGCATAAAGCTTGAGCATACATCCTATCTATTTAGAAAAAGCTACTCAACAAGAGAGCTTCACATTGAGAGAGCCCATTAATGGCTCATATTCTCAATTGAGAGCTCATCTTAGTCTATCTTGAAGTTTACAAATTTAGTTTAGTTTGTAGAAGCTTTATTTAAATTTGGTTTCTATAAGCATACTAACATTGCTCATATACAAGCACTACTTATCTCTCCTTTATCCAACTACCTCAATTTAGAAGCATTTTTTGAAATACATTGATATATAATTTGGAATGGTAATTTATCATTACTCTTATCATAGAATTATTATATGCAAATTGTGCCTATGGTGAAATCATATCTCATCCTTTTGGCTTGTCTCTAACCAAACATCTCATCAAGTTTTCCAGACTGTGATTCACAACTTCTATCTACCCATTAGTCTGTAGATGATGTGATGAATTAAACTTCAACTCTATCTTTGATTTCTTTTGTATTGTACACCAAACATACCCAAAAAGTTTGGTATCTTGATCTAAAACTATACTCTTTGGCAAACCATGTAGTATTACAGAAACATGGAGACTCTTCTTTTCAAACCTAATCTTTAAATAACTTAACACTTTAAAACTGAATCAATGTTATTAAGATGATGAATGGGTGAACCATTGAAGTGAACTGAGAAAGTTGTGATTTGGGACTTAAACTGATGAATTTATACCTCAAGATCTAAATTCTAAGCCTTTTGAACATTGCATTTATCGTTAGAAATTTGAAACTATGATTATAAAATTTTCTAAGTCAACTAATCTACATTTTGAACCACTTCGAACCATTGAACCACTTTGAATTGCTTTGAACCTTAATTCAAAGAGGTTCGAAACCAAAAATTGAAAATTTGAAAAAAAAATGGGTCTATACAGGTACTAATAGTAGCTCTAACTATGTGACTAATTTTGGTATAGAATCAAAGAAATCTAGCAATCTCTAGAAAAAGACAAGTACCTTATCCATTGGGAAAATAGGAAAAACAAGAAAATAAAACTGGGAGTTGCTTGCAAATAGGGATGGAGGGGAACCAGACAAAACCAACTAACAAAAATACCTAGACAACTAGCACACACAAAGCTTGCACATTATTCAAACTAACACTATGCACACCAATAACATATTTACAAAATGTATACCAAGGTAGGAAAAGAATCTGCCATGAGAAACAAAAGGAAGAAGAACTCACATGAAGCCATTTACTAGTTGGGAGAGGTAAGAACCCTTTCGTAGTAGCAAGTTGTGCTTTAATGGAGTAGCTCCAGACCATTGCCACCTGGCAATCTCTTGAATGTTGAAGCTGAAACTCATGGTATACAAAATTTTGGAAACACAATACTCTGTCCCAAATGACCAAAGCTCATCATAGCATTCTTCATCTTCAGATGGCTTTTCTATGTCATTTCTAAAATCAAGAAAGATTTCAAATTGGGGAGAACTATTTTCAGGGAATTATTCATTAGCCTCCTGACTATTGCCTACAATGACCTACTTCTTCTCATCATTGTGAAACAAAGAGAATTCATCTGACATGGGATCAAATTTATCACAAAAAATTTCTCCAACTCTATCAAGAATTGGGGCATCATCAAATATGTAAAACATTTTATCTTTCTTTTCTCCTAGTGCATCTTCATATTTCACAACATTATCCTCAATAGAATCAAATCCAAAAGAATGAATTAATTCAATCAACAAACCCTTACAGCCTATTTTTTTTGTATACATACCTTTACTTTCCAAAGAGAGATCTTTTTTTCCAAGAGATGATAAAAATTTTCATATAATGTCTTGTTCTTCCTTGTAAATGAGAGTATCACCCAATGTTTCCATGGTGTTGCCAACTAGTTGGGAACCAACTCCAACCTTTCCTTTTTCCATCAAAGTTTCAGCATTTTTTGAGAATATATTTCTATCATTTAATGGTGAATCATAAGGCTGAAATAAAGGGTTATCTCTGACAGTGATATCTTCACAAAACCCCATTGGCAAGAATAACAGATTGGGCTTATTCCAGACGACCTTATCTTCTAGATTTTTAGAGTTTTCTCAACTCTTTCTTGTTGCTTTGTTATTGAGTTGAAGATAGATTGCCTCCACTAGAAATACAAGATGATCATCTTCTTCAAAATTGTCCAACTTAGAGGTGTGTAGATCTATCTCTGTTTTAGCATTGTTATCATTTTGAAAGGAGGTCTCATGCTGAAATTTATCTTTTTCATCTTCAGCTAGTGATTCTATCTTCTCAAAAATAGTAGGAAAATATTCTCCTTCTTTATCTTCTATGCATGGTGAAAAAGATTTCACTTCTTTACTTTTAGCCGAATTTGGGTCAATAACTGAAACACACTTGGAGGGATCCTCTTGATTATGAAACCTTTCTTTTTCTTCATCAAGAAGGGTAAAATTTAACATTCCCAATGGGTCAGCCATAGGCGAGGAGTAAGTTTCAAGATTTATTTCTTTCTCTTCTTTGTTCCAGTTGCTACAATTCTCACTCTCAGCCTAAGTGTTCTTGTGGATGGGTATGTTGTTTGGATTCCCTTCTCACCCAGAATTGAATAATTGCATGAGATAAAATTTGAAGATATAACTTGGGCTTCATCATCATTCACCTCCAAATGTTTCTTCTATCAAAATAGTACTTTCTACTCAAGCTCTTGCAAGTCTTTCAACTTGTGAAATCTCGCACAGAGGCTTTTCCATAGTAGCCAAGATGTGGGATAATCTTCTATGCTTATGTTATTCCTGATAGCTTGGGAAATGCTTTCTTTATAGCTGTCCACAAATTTGCATACCACTTTATCATCCATTTGATAAAGTTCTAGGAGAGAAGGATCTATTCTTGATCTTCTCATTACTTTTATAATCAGTGTGATATTTTTAGTAGAGTCTCCAATCTTCTACACACGGAGATAATCATAAAACTGAGGAAACAAATATGAGGCAATCAATCTTCATCTCTAGATCCACAGCGGAGTGACCAAAAATCTATTACTGTATAGATTGTCTTCCAAGAAAATGCATACAAATTAACTCTAAATGCCCATATAAGAATACTAAATCAGCACTAATAGTTGGATAGGTTATCATTGTATTGATAACCTTCCTCTAAATTCTATTGGGTACAACTCCTTGTGTAGGATATACAATGAATCAACTACACTACAATTAATAATGCTTTTAACCTGAAAGTAAGAAATATTTACAAACATCTATCCATAAACATGATATAAATGTAGAGAAATTAACTAATCGAATGGAAATGAGAAAAAAACAACACCAAGTTTGTTTTCCTAATCATACATTACAGAAGAAAAGCAGAAATAAAGATGAATTTTTCTTTCCAGATATATGAATAACTGAAGCCCAAAGTCTATAGATAATTGTGGCAACAATTTACATGCATCAAAACTATATTCAAAGATAATCAAGACAACTCAAAGATTAACATTGATCAAAAAGACAACATGCAAATGCAAAGTATTGACATACTAAATTATCCTCCTCTAAACACAACAAAACAACATAGACTTGTTGATTGATACACATAAAATACTACAATTCAAAAAAGTAGCTACTCTCTCTACATTACAATTTGAATCCAATACTATCCTATAGCACACAGTCTATAGCAAAGCAAAAACCCCCTTCGTTTTAGCACAAAGTCAACAAAAAGAAGAAGTCTTTGCCCCTATCTACTACTTGTGTTTCTATTATCTCAGTCTTTACCCTACAACACCCAGTCTACAATCTCTACCCCCTACAATGCTTTGGTCTTCTTGTATTTTACAATTAATAGGTGTGGATTGGTGTTATTTAGTTTCCATAATTGAATCTTGAATTTACCTCCCCCTTATGTGTTTATCTTCATGTCTCTATAACTTTCTTTATCACAATGTTAATATTTATAATGTTGTTCACATTATAAATGCAACTTTATAATAGAAAAATGTATCGTTAAAATTAATTCTTTCTAAATAAATTTGAACCTGTCTAGAAACCATATAAATTGCATTTCTCATACACGAAAATAACTTCCTTAGGTGTTTGACATATTTGTCAACACTCTATTTCACCAGCATCTCATATCTTTCCAAAATAAAGCTATTTGTACTCATATGTTTCATTTTAATATGGATCCTCTCATGAGAGAGGTGTCAATAAGAATTCTCTGACACATGGCTCCTAAGTAGTTATCACTTTGATAAATACTTGTCTTCCAAACTCCAATGGAATTTGTAGAAATCTTCCTTTGCCATGAAGGGTCTTTGAAACCAAGTGTCATTTTTCAAAGAAGTGGAACTCAAATCATGACTTTTCACATTAATTAACCTTTAAGATAACAATGAACATCTAAAAACACAAGTGCATCTAACATTCCCATATATTCCATACTCTATATCCTCTATGAATTGAGGTTCAAAACCCCTTGGAATTGCAAACTGTAGAGGCCTTAGTATAACTCTATAGCATTATTGAATGTTTTTTTGCATATTTACTCATACTTCAAATAAGTACCAATAATCATGCAAATGGAATTACATGGTCAAATACATGTAAGTGTCCTTTCATCAGTTTGGATCTATAGGTGACCTCTTTTTAAGTGTCTATATTAAGCACAAAGAAAATGTTATTAGTTGGGTTGCAATGGCCATTACATGAACATTCACCCTTCATTATGCATCACTTATACTGTGTGAAGGTCTTGGTTGGCCACGACATCTAGTATGTTAGATTATTTGAATTCCCATCGACATCTATCCCAAGCTTGGGTTGTATCATGCATTTGACTATATAATTCTTCCTTATCAAGAAGTATTATATGAATGTTTCTATCCCTTTGAATTTTGATCATGAGCCTACAAGTGCTCTGTAATGGGAAATCTTTACCATGGGGATTCTGTGTCTTGCAAATATCAAGCACATTTTTGCTTGGAATTAATTAGAAGATCCACCATTATGGTTGAAACTCAACATCTCTAACATTCATGATGAGGCTCAAGTTTGGATTTGGCATCGCATGTGAAGACTATGCTCCTAGTTCTTCGATCTAGCATGATGAATTGATATAGTGCCCGATTACTACACAGCCCTACTTGAATTATCATTTCACCAAATAATTTGTGTATATATTATATACATTTGCAACTATGTGTGCTTTGTCCTTCGATCATAATTTGATGAGACTTGTCTTTATCCAATTGCAAATTGTCAACTATGCTTGGATAGGCATTTCACCAAATAGTTTACATGCATTTCTTATATTTCCAAGTCACAATTTCCATTAAACCAAATAGTTAAGCTATGACCAATCTTTGGGTTCTTTCCTTTGTGAACATGCATTCGCTTAGACTTTTATCTTAGGTGATAGGTGGATTCAACATATCATGCATTGTCAAAATATGTTTATCTTTATCATTTTACTTGGATGAGTGGGCGCGTACATTGATTGACATTTTAATGCAACTCAATATTAGTCTTCACCATTCACAATGCCATTCGACATCCCTACAGTATGCCTGTTAGAAATATGAGAGGAGTAAGTGAGAGGAGGGGTGAATCAGTTACCACTAAAATAAATCCTAAATCCCTTGGATGTCAATAATCAAATTAGACTAATTACTGTCGATGCTAGATAAGAAAACATAAATTGTTGAAACTCAATAAATGTAGAGTGTGTATTCTTTTAACAAATCTTAAAATATTATTAGTAATTAACTTGCAAACATAAGACAAACAACATGAACACATGAAACACCAATTTTTAACATGGAAACCCAATATGGGGAAAACCACCAATGCAACTAGTTACTATTTTTCACTCTTCTGAAGTGAGCCCTATTAAAACCCAAACTGATTAAAGGTTACAAAACACACTATTAGGTGTGACCTTGTTAGAGGATTTAATCACCCTGTTAGGAGTGGCGTTGTAAGAGGTCTTAAACTAATTCAATGGAATTGCCACCTTGTTAGAGGATTTACTACAATGGTTAGAGAGTAACAATGAAATGACCTAATTGTGATGCAATTGAATTGCTGAATCTAGATCTCTATTCTACTTAAACTTGATCCTTCTTGATCGAATATTACATTTATACTCCACAAGAATATTTTCTTATCCTTCAGATTTGCTTCCACTCTCTTTCCTTTAATTTAATCAATGCACTTGTACACACTTGAAAATCACAACTTGAGCTTGTATTTATATCATCTAGATTGTCAAGTTGGCTCAATACAAATTAGAGTGACCAATATTCATTACCATACTCAGCTAGAACCAATACTTGAAATAATTAAGCTTCATATGCCAAAAAAACAAAATCCTTCATTAGCCAACCCTTCTCAATAAACACTGGTTCTGAGATGATTTCCTATGTTAACCAACAGAGGCTTAGTTAACACTGTAAACTTGCAAAAATCCTTTGGTAATTGAGTGAATTCAGTTAGCAATAAATTTGTCCAACGTTTTCTTCATTAACTAAGTGAGCTTAGTTAACACTCTTTTTTGCCAAAATTCCTTTGATGCTCGAGAGAGCTCGGTAGACACTATTTTTGTAGAATAAACTTAGGAAGACTTGGTAGACAAGAAAAACTGTCCTTCTGACCAAGTGAGCTTGGTAAGCACTGACTATCAACTGATATGACATTTGTGTAACATCAAAGACAACGCACAATTAAACAATTGTATCCAACAATCTCCCTCTTTGGCATTGATGGCAACACAAGATGTCATAGAACAATGAAATTTGAGAATAAGACTTTATTTGAAAGAAAGTTTCTCCCTCTTAGATTTTACACCTTCACGCAGTAATCTCCCTCTATGAAGGAATTACATAACTTCTCCCTCTTGGAATGAAAAAAAAAAATCAAAAAGATATGACAGTATACTTCTCCCACTTTGACTACACATGCCAAAGACAACACATACCAAATTAGTATCAATATACCTTGAGTACTGATTCATATGAAACATTCTCTTAACTATGTTGCACCAACTGATTGATCTTCAACTTGGTTACTGTCACTAGTACATTTAAGCCTAAATTTTGACCTTAAATTTTGACCAAAATATAAATTTGTTAATGGTTGGTCACATTATAAAGGAAACTTTAGGTTTTTTTTAATAGCATGCCTATGTTGGTCACAATTTTGACGAATGCTTTCTATTTTGTGTTGGTCTCAACTGTGACCAATACATCAACATAAAGATATAAAAAAAGTGCCAAACATAAGTTGAGCTACATTTCACTTTCGAGCATTTTGGTAAACACAGAATAGTTGAGCATTTACATCTTCTTGCTTACTAGGTACAAACATCCAATCTTTGCCCACTGAGTTTCTTCCCATGCACACCTATAGAGTAAAGGGTCATTGGGGTTGGAGATAGATATCCATTGATTGACTAGGGAGAGAAGCACATACCCCTACTACTTGAATTAGGGTTAGGGTTGGTAGGGAATGAGCCACTCTGCATGTCTAGGGAGATAAGTGCATGAGGATTTCTCTCTCTCTATTGCAGCCTATAAGTCATTGTTTGCTTTGGACATTAGTCATATTTGCTTCATTTTTAATGGGAATTGTAAAAGTTTTGTATTGCATTTTGGATGGATTGAAAAAAATTATTAATAGTTGTTTTTAAGAGATTTTATGTAAACTTATTGCTCTTTGTTATCAATAAATATCATACCTAGGGTTTTAAAAAAAATTGGCTATCTCACCTTTGAACCATAGAGAAATGGAGATCTTGTCTAGAGAGGGAGGTAGCCCAATGTATTATAGGATTCTACACTCAACAATTATGAAACTCACCATCCCCAACTCCAATTCAATTTATTGAGATTAGGCATTTTGATGTGAGTAACCTAGATAACATTACTAGTGAATTTTTTGGAAGTGGGAAGGGCATTGACTTAGTGAAGATGAACATTAGGATGCATATGAAATGTTCTATGGGAATGGAGATTTGACATTGGGTATGTGATGTAGGAGAATTTTGGTTTTTCTCAATGGCTACTTTGGAGTTCATGGGAGGAGGCTCGGTAGTTGCTTTGGCGGGTGCTTGGACTAGTACTCAGTTGAAAAAGGAATTTGGTTGCTCGACATGGTCTTTTGCTGCTCGGCATTGTCTAAAAATTTTGTTCTTGTTTCAAGTTGTGTAACTAATTTTTTATAACAAGTTAGAGGATTAAAATTTTAAGGATGGAAGAGGACCTAGATTTCTAACTACGGTTCAAATCTTGAGTTCTAATTCATTCGGAGCTTGGAGATATCGCAATTTTACTAAGACATCGATTTTGGGAATTTAATTGTTGTAGGAGGCCGACTTTGGCATTTAATTGTTGTATTTATATTTAATTTGTGTTTTGGGCTGACCTGTGGCTTAGATTGGTATAAGTAGGGGTTATGGGGAAGTCTTTAGGCATGATTGATCCATGAGGGAGAGGTAGAAGAGCTTGGAAGAGTGAATTTTGAGAAGGGCTCTGTGGCTTGGAAAACAAGGAGATTTCTTAGTGGGCTTATGAGCACAAGTTGGTATCTTCTTTGGAGGTTTCTACCAGAGTGTGGATCTAGACTAGTGAGGGTTTGGGATTGGATCTTGAGGGATCTTGCAGAACTTTTACTTGCTTTGTATTTGTCCGTAACAGGGAAGGCCTTGCAGCCTGACACATTGCATGTAATCAGTTATTTTATGAATATATTATTGTGATTTGGTATCAGATCTTGCATTGTTTCTTCTTTTTGTTGTGTTTTCACTGCATGGTTGTATAGCAGGGGGCTAGGACATCGCCTTTGGGGATTCTTCTACCTTCCACTCCATTAGTATGCCCTAGAACCTTGAACTAGCATATGCCCTAATTAGTAGGACTAAAACCCTTAAACTTAGGGTTTTTAGGGTTAGCAACTTAGAAAAGAGTTGAAAACCTAAACTTTGTAATCTTGAAGTATTTTGAAATGGGAGTTGAAAAGTCCATTTTGGTTTGGTGGTATTTTGGAACAATTTTGAATTAAGGTCCAAAAATTCAATATGGAAGCCTAACTATTTTAGGTTTGTTTTAGGCCTATCTTGCAATCTCTCTTTGTGGGCATTGGTAATGAAGCTTGTAACCTTAGAGATAGTTTTTCTAAGTTGATAGAGTTGATTGATAGTTTTTCTAAGTTGATTAGGTTGATTGAGTCATGCTTGTGGGATGCCTTTGTAAAGTTGGAGTTGATAGGTCCTATAGAGGGCTTGCATGAATTGCTTGGAAGGTGAGGAGTCATCTAGGAGATTGGTGAAGCCTTAAAGAGTGATTGTACAAATAGGTGCATTTGTGGTGATAGGTGGAATTGTAAGCATCTATACCCTTATACTTGATTTTTTTAACTATAGTACAAATTATACTTCTTTGCCACTTATCGGTGAGGCAAAAAATAAAATTGTTGACAAATATTAGAGAGAAGTTGGCAACTTCTTGAGAAAATATTGAGAATTTTGAAAATACTTAAATTGAAATAAAAGTGCAGATTTGTCTTCCCATTTTAACCCACTTGTTGTTATGAAGACATTAGTAATTACACTAATAAGTTGCATTTTAGATTTCTAGTGTAGTATTTTGGAGCATTTTGGATCTCTAGTGTAGCTCTAAACTAGAACTATCGGGAATATTTCGAGCATACATTGTAGCATTTCAAGCATACATTGCAACACTCCCACTATTAAAGGTATTCAATCATTGGGACCTGAACAAAATGAATTCCCTTTGTTTAAGCAAAACTGAAACCCTCGTTTGAAGATTTGATAAAGAGTTGAAAAATAGGTGAATAGATGAGGGTATGTGCAGGATCATGGTGTACCAAACTATGGCCTTAAGTGGCAGTGAAAAACCAATAAATCAGGGTTATGTCAACTTGACACATAATTTTAAAGTGGTTCTGGACTTTATATCAAAAAGTTGTTAGAAAATAATCTGTAGGAAATTGAATCTAGTTTCTAAACTAAAAGGCCTTATCTGGAGAAAAAATTATTTGATTGGTCAAAAGTTTGGATTTTAATGTAGTACTACAAAATTTTTTAAATAATCATAATCAAATGATAATATTTTAAAATATAATTTTAGATATAAAAAGTAGACTCATGCCTAGATGTGATGCATATTTTTGGCAATTTTTATTCCAAATAAATAATTAATTATGAATTTTCTACTATACTATTTTTAGAATTAAAAAACTCCCGTGTCTGACCACCTTAACTAGTTCAAAAAAAATCAAAATTAAGTTTTTTTTTTTTTTCTTATACTAGTCGAAGCATAGAATGTGACACATCTTTTGGATTTCACAAATCTTATACGGTTTGAAAGTTATAGCTATTTTTCAACCAGTATGTCAATCAACACTTTGTAGCTAACTCCATTAGAAAATAATTAATAATTACTTACTGAACTCGTAATTTGACAAAACTTATATTTATGAAAAGCTAAGAACATTCTTAAGAAACCCTTTTCATTACATCAAATTTTAGTTTAAAAAAAGTCATCAGCTACATGCTTGAAGTAAAAAACACATAAGAACATGCCAAAAACACATTTTCGGGATGTTTTAAAGATGATCATATAAGGTTGGTATTAAAAGATATAGTAGGAATTATAAAGGTATTAATTGTTTTCATTTAGTATCAGGATGGGTGGAAAAAAAATGGAAATAGATTTTGAAATTCTTTGAGGCATTTCAGAACTACATATTTTTCAGATCGCCACTTTTTGGCACACCATGATCCTGCACATACCCATGACTTGAAAAATAGAAAAACCTTTTCTATTTTGCAAGGATGAGAATGGGTAGTTTTCTAAGAAATGAAATTTGAAAAATAATTTGACTGTTTACATTGTCCTTTTCATCTTTTACTAGGGAAAGACATCTCTGATGATACCTTCTTGTTTAAACAACCATTGATTGGGGAAAGGCGTAGTTTGAGGAAGTCCTGGTTATGAGGGCCTAAATAGGAGGGTTTGTAAGTTGAGGTACCATACTAATAGTGTGATACGTAAAATAGGGGGAAAAAATTATAGCTCTAAAGTTGAGGTACCATACTAATAGTGTGATATGTAAAATGGGTTGTACTACTATATTGAATTTTGTGTAGTAGATTGTCTATCTTCTATAGGTCAAAATCTATAATTGGAAAGATATTCTTTCTTGCCATATTCCCAACACATCCAAACCTGATCAATGAACTCATTTGAAACAAACTTTATCATGTACTTTAGATTGAGAGTAACATCCAACCTTTCACCAAAGTCTATTTTCTCTATACTAACTAAATCTAAAGCTATCAAATTATCAGCTCGTGTTTCTGTAGAGCACTCCAACTCCTAAGATGAACTTGCAATAGCTATGGCAATTGATAGGAATAACACTAGCCCTAAAACTTCCTGCAATATTCACATTAAACATTAGAAAAGAGAGTAACTATAAAGGAATAGGGTACTCTTACAAGAAAACTATCTATATCATTAATTGCATCTTATATTCAATACTATCATTTTGGAAGTCTTGCACTAAAATAAATGTAGCATTTGTCATAATTTTATTACTGCCTGATGAACTATTTAACTGTTGACAATTTAGACTTCATAAGTCTGTGATGGACCATAATAGCACTATTGACTTGTGGAATACTACAACATATACTTTACTTGAACTATTTGACTATACAAATTAATTATCTTAGCAAATTTTTAATCTCAAATTTTTTGCTAACTTTATGTTTTTAGCAAATTATATCTTATTTGGGAGTTTCATTGATAATATGCACTTGTCATCTTTTTTTTCAAATTATGAGTAAATATTATGGTTACCTTTTTTTTTCTCTATTTTTGAGTAGATGATGTTATTCAGGGTGATCTTATGCTTGATAATCATATACTGAGAATTATATTTGTCAGATTCAGAAAAGATGTGAATTTATATTGTAGTGTTGATGTTAATCTTGATACATTTTTGTTAGAATTCTTTAGAATAACCGAGAGGGGGGGTGAATCAGTTATCCAAGGTCCAATGCTGTCCAATTCAAACTTTCTAATTAAATAGGAATGAAACAGAAGTGTTATCCTTCTTCTTTCTTATCATGCATGCAATTAAACATTAAACAACCATGAAAATTAAACATGCATCACACCATAACACTAAGGATTTTGATGACCCAAAAACCCTCTAGGAATAAGAAGGTAAAACTGGGGTGGGGATGATGCCCACAAAATAAATACGCAATTGATTTCAACCACTTGTGATGGTCTTCCTTGTTAAAGGCCTGCCCTGTTAAAGGCTACAACATATTGTTAAATGTGACCTTGTTAAAGGATTTCTACACCCTATTAGGAGTGTGCCTTGTTAGACAAATTAAGAACATTCAACTTGGAATGTCACCCTATTAAAGGATTTACATAGAGTTGTTAGGCTCACCCAAGTCCATGGGATTTACAGTCACCTTCTCAAAAGAATATTTCATCCCTCTCTAAGGATCTCCTATCCTCCTCCTAAGGATCTCTTCATCCTTCTCCTGAGGATCTCTTTGTCCTTCTCTTGGGGATCTCTTTATCTTTTTCCTGAGGCTTATCCACCTAGCTATTAAGCTAACCTAACAATGAAGGATTTCAATATCTAATACAATGGTAAGTGAGTATTAGAATGGTTTTGACCTGATACAGATTGAAGCCCTAACTATGTAGATTTCATATCACTCTTCAGTTCCTTTCTTTGCTTGGCTTTCCTCCCTTGCAGTGCTGACAGCTTGTTCACCCTTCAAGATCTGTCTGCTTGAGTTCTTCCACTCATTGTGCCAATGCATTCTATGGTCACTTGATCAACTCAGAGTCTTGATGCTCTGTTCTTACTCCTCTTGGCTTCTTTGCATGATCACACTTATGACCAACTCCCTCTCATGCATACACATTTGATCTTTGACCTGTAACTCTGTATAAAGAAGTTTTTTTTCTCGATTTCCTACTCAAATCTTTTGAGAAAACGGTATTGCTTTCCCTCCAAATTGTTTCTTCTAGAAACTTCATGATAAATCCATCAGAATTTGCCTTGAATTGATTTGCATAGTTTACACAAAATTCTGTGACATCTACTCATCATCCTTATCATTCAACTAATTCACAAAATTCAATGTAACAAACTTATCGTTGCTGATTTGGTGAATCTTTGACTTTAACAAATAATGCAGCAACTCGACATCATTGATTTACTGATGCTTGGCTCCTTCTATGTTACTTGGCTTCAATTTTTATTTTACTAGCACTCGGCACCTATAGTATTTCTACTTTCCTCAGCACTTGAATATTACTCGGCACTTAAATATCACTCGGCTCCTATATCTTGCTGGGCACTTGAAGTCACTTGGCTCTTGATCTTCACTTAGCACCTAAAGGCTACTCGACACTTGAAGATCTCTTAGCACACACTAAAGTTAAACTTTCTTGGCTTCAACTAAGAATCTACTTGGCTCTAACTAGCTAGCTCAGCTCTCTCCAATGAACTTAGTTAATCCTTACATCTTTGATGTGTCTCAGTGTGTCCATCCTCTATATCTTAGAGTATGTCTTCAATACACTATTTCATCAATGGCTTAGCTGATTCTTATACTTCATTACAACATCATAACTTCAACATTTCTCTAGGTGCTCTAGTTACATCTTATTGATTTCCACCTCCTTGTCAATCAACCAATTGATAGTATTTGGATCACTTAAGCAATGGTCATTCCTAGAATTAGCCAGTTTGATATCAATGACAAAACAATGATTGAAACATTCTTTACCAGTTCCATTTATCTTCATTCATGATCCTTTCAATAATTTCCAACAATCTCCCTCTTTGGCATTGATGGCAAACCAAACTAATCAAATGATTAAGCTGATAAACTTAGTTACCACCAAAATTACATATGTTGAATCCTTTGTTCAGCTTCTCCCTCTAACAAACTAAATCCTTTGTTCTA
The DNA here is from genome assembly GCA_028749045.1 of Cupressus sempervirens. Classification (NCBI taxonomy): domain Eukaryota; kingdom Viridiplantae; phylum Streptophyta; class Pinopsida; order Cupressales; family Cupressaceae; genus Cupressus; species Cupressus sempervirens. Next base: position 8,847,909 of record CM053789.1, on the reverse strand, counting down.
CTTCTCCCTATAGACTGATGTATACTTACTCTTCTGAATCTCCCCCTTTCATATACATCTCTCATATATATATATATATATATATATATATATATATATATATATATATATATATATATATATATATATATATATATATATATATATATATATATATATATATATATATATATATATATATATATATATGTAGAGAGAGAGAGAGAGAGAGAGAGAGAGAGAGAGAGGCCAAAATCATCAGTTCCTTTGAGATACCTCATTATCCTTTTTACTGCCATGAGATGATTTTCTCTAGGATTAGCCGAGAATCTAGCCACTATTCCAACTGCTAGTGCTATGTTTGGTTTGCTATGTACAACATATTGTAGTTTTCCAATCATGGATCTATACAATGTTTGATTGGCTTCAGCTGATTCATCATTTTTGGATAGCTTATGTCCTATTGCCATTGGTGTGCTGACAGGTTTGGAATCTTCCAATCCAAACTTCTTGAGTATCTCCTTGATGTATTTTGATTGCATCACAAATATGCCATGTTTTAGTTGATGTACTTGCAATCCTACAAAGAACTTGATTTCTCCAAACATAGACATCTCAAACTCATGTTTCATTTTGTTAGCAAAAATTTTACAAAATACTTTCTTTCCTCCAAAAACTATATCATCCAAAAATATTTTAGATACAATAATATCCTTACCTTCTTCTGATTTGATGTACATGTTTTTGTTGTCATCAGTTCTTTCAAATCCTATTTGCACTAAATACTTGTGAAGTCTCTCATACCAAGCTCTAGGGGCTTGCTTCAATCCATATAGAGCCTTATGTTATTTGCATACCTTATTTTTGTTCTTTTCATCAACAAAACCTTATGGTTGCTCTATGTAGACTTCCTCTTTAAGTATACCATTCAAAAATGCAGACTTAACATCTATTTGATAGACTTTAAATCCTTTGAAGGCTGCATATGCCAGTAAAGTCCTTACTCCTTCCATTCTGGCAACTGGAGAAAAAGTTTCTATATAGTCTACTCCTTCTTCTTGTGCATACCCTTTGCAAACTAGTCTTGCCTTATTCCTTGCAATTTCACCATTCTCATCTAACTTGTTTCTAAACACCCACTTGGATCCAATTATATTCTTGTCAGCTGGTCTAGAGACTAAGGTCCATGTCTTATTCTTCTCAATTTGTTCTATTTCTTCTTTCATAGTATTGTACCAGTCATCATCTGTTATGGCTTCACTTATTGTTCTTGGTTCTATTTTGCTGAGAAGGCATGTCTCACATCTGAGTCTATTCCTTGTTATTGGTCCTGCCTCTTTATTTCCAATAATTTGATTTGCAAGATGATGTCTTTTCACATACTTTGCCAATACTGGTTCTTTCCTTGTTTGCATGTTGTCTCTTTCTGAATCTAAATCTTCATGTATATTTTCATCAAGTATTTGTTCATTTTCTTTTTGTTGGCTATTCTCAAAATCTATATTTTGTGGCTCAGCTTCTGAATGTGTCTGTTGCTCAGCATTCACTGTCTATGATTCGACAGATACTGGATTTTGTTGCTAATTGTCATTCTAAGTTGCAACTTCACCATTATTAGGTATACCTTCATAAAAGTATACCAAGGTCTTGTATTTTTCTTCTTTCTTGGTGTTTTCAACACTTTGAACTGCTACAAGCTCATCAAATTTCAGATTTGTACTTTCTACTATGTTAGTGTTAACATTCAAGCACTTATAAGCTTTGCTTCTAGTAGAATAACCAAGAAATGTACCTTCCTCACTCTTTGCATCAAACTTTCCATTTTTAGACTCTCTATATATATAGCATTTGCATCCAAATATTTTGAAATATTTTACATTAGGAGAATGTCCATACCATAATTCAAAAGGTGTTGCATTTGTACCTTTCTTGACTTGAACTTTGTTGAGTGTGTAGACTGCAGTACTCACAACTTCTCTCTAGTGTTTGAGTGCAACATTTTTCTCCATCATTAAGGTCCTGGCATAGTCAATAACTGATCTATTTCTTCTCTCTACTATACCATTCTGAGGTGGAGTCCTAGGTGTTGATGTCTACCTTTTGATTCCTCTTTCATTGTAGAACTCTTCAAATTCTCTTGATGTGAATTCACCTCCTCTATTAGATCTAAGACATTTTAGATTCTTTCTAGTCTCTTTCTCTACTTTGGTCAAGTACCATTTGAACATTTGAAATGCATCTAATTTTAGTTTCAAGAACATGACTATCATCATCCTTGAATAGTCATCTGAAAATAGCATTATGTATCTGTCACATTTGTAGCTTTACACTTCAATAGGACCACACAAGTCAGTATGCACTCACTCTAATACTTCATTAAAAGTATAAGCCTTGCTTTTGAAAGTTGACTTGGTCATCTTCCCTAGTTGACATTGTTTGCACATACTGTTATCAGGTTTCTTCAACTTTGGTAGACCTCTAACTTTCTTCATCCATCTGATGCTTATTAGATTGTCAAAATTTACATGGCATAGCCTCTTATGCCATAACCATACATCATCAGTTTGAACAATGAGACAAGAAGCATCTTCCATGTCTAGGTAAAACAAATTACTCTTGGTCTAGTCACCTTTTCGTAATAGACTTCCTTGAGAATCATAGATTTTGGCAATTCCATTTCCAAAATCAACCTTGTATCCTATGTTGCTTAACTGTGAGACACTTAACAAGTTATAATTTAAGCCTTCAACATAGTATGCATTATCACATGATACCCTTTCAGTAAGCTTGATACTACCTTTCCCTTTGATCTGACATAGTGCATTGTTACCAAATCTAACACTATTTCCTTCATATTGAGTAAAGGTAATGAACTTACTTTTGTCTCTAGTCATGTGATGAGAGCATCTGCTATCTATGATCCATCTATCATTCTTGTTCATGTAGGTTACTAGGGTAGTTGTTTCATCTTCATCTGATTCATCTTTCATAGCCACATAGACTACTTCATCATCATTCTCGTCAGAGTCTTCTTCAACAATGTAGCATCTTTTGCCTTTACCTCTGTAGTCCTTTTTATCCTCTTTCTTTTTCTTAAAGTTTCCTCCATCATTGTAATTTTTCTTTTGTGTGCATCTGGCTGCAATGTGACCAACTTCTTTACAATTAAAATAAATGAATGGTAGCTTACCTTTGAATTTTTCTCTTCCTCTATGAAATCTTCTTGCTAGTAATCTCTCCAATTGGTCCACATCATCTTCATCAATGTTGTTGTCACTAGATACATACTTTCCTTTTCCAATTTTTTTCTTTTTTTGCATCTCCTCATTGTCTTTTAATGTCATCTTGGCTTTGAATGCACATTCAAAGTTTTCTGGCTTGTAGTTATCAAAGTTGGATAGCTCAAAGGCAATGAGTGTTCCAATTATTCTTTCAAATGAAAATACGTTGCCTGTTACACACCTTAGCTCTTGGATGGCTGATACTCTTATAGCATAGATAGGAAGCAAAGTTCTCAAGTATTTGCTACATACTATTTCTTTTGCTAACTATCCTCCTGGACTTCTTATGGAACTGACTACTTCCTTCATTCTTGCACCATATTGAGCAACATTTACTCCTTCTTCCATTTTCATATCATCAAACTTTCCTCTTAGGCTCTCTCCTTTGACTCTCTTGACAATGTCATCTCCTCCATAGATTCTTGACAATGTTTCCCACATTTGATGTGAGGTATCACATCCTTTGATGTCATCATACTTTGCATAGCTTAGTGTTGAAGTAATATCTAACATCACTTGATTGTGCTCCTTCTTCTTGCTCATATCATCTACAGTGAGAAGTTTTGCAAGGTCTACATGATCAACTGTGATTGAGGTATGTGCATAGTCACCTATTGATCCAACCTGTAGCTTCATCAAACTTTGCCATGCAACAAAGTTGTCTTTGTTTAACTTGGGAACTTCTCTCTTGGACATCTTGATCTTCCTGTTCCTAGTACATTGAAACAAATCAGTAGTGAGCTCTAATACCAATTGTTAGAATTCTTTAGAATAACTGAGAGGGGGGATGAATCCGTTATCCAAGGTCCAATGATGTCCAATTCAAACTTTCTAATTAAATAGGAATGAAACAAAAGTGTTGTCCTTCTTCTTTCTTATCATGCATGCAATTAAACATTAAACAACCATGAAAAGTAAACATACATCATACCATAACACTAAGGATTTTGATGACTAGAAACCCTCTAGGAATAAAAAGGTAAAACTGGGGTGGGGATGATGCCCACAAAATAACTGCGCAATTGATTTCAACCACTTTTGATGGTCTGCCCTGTTAAAGGCTACAACACATTGTTAAATGTGACCTTGTTAAAGGATTTCTACACCCTGTTAGGAGTGTGCCTTGTTAGAGGACTTAAGAATATTCAAATTGGAATGTCACCCTATTAAAATATTTACATAGAGCTGTTAGGCTCACCCAAGTCCATGGGATTTACAGTCACCTTCTCAAAAGAATCTTTCATCCCTCTCTAAGGATCTCCTATCCTCCTCCTAAAGATCTCTTATCCTTCACCTAAGGATCTCTTTATCCTCCTCCTGAGGATCTCTTTGTCCTTCTCCTGGGGATCTCTTTATCCTTTTCTTGAGGCTTATCCACCTAGCTATTAAGCTAACTTAGCAATGTAGGATTTCAATATCTAATACAATGGTAAGAGAGTATTAGAAGGATTTTGACCTGATACATATTGCAACCCTAACTATGCAGATTTTAGATCACTCTTTAGTTCTTTTCTTTGCTTGGCTTTCCTCCCTTGCAGTGCTGATAACTTGTTCACCCTTCGAGATCTGTCTCCTTGAGTTCTTCCAATCGTTATGCCAATGCATTCTATGGTCACTAGATCAACTCAGAGTCTTGATGTTCTATTCTTACTCCTCTTGGCTTCTTCACATGATCACACTTATGACCAACTCCCTCTCATGCATACGAATTTGATCTCTGACCTATAACTCCTTATAAAGAAATTCTATTCTTGATTTCCTGCTCAAATCTTTTGAGAAAATGGTATTGTTTGCCCTCCAAATTGTTTCTTCTAGAAACTTTATGATAAATCCATCAACATTCAGCTTGAATTGATTTGCATGGTTTACATAAAATTTTATGACATCTACTCATCATCCTTATCATCCAACTAATTCACAAAATTTGATGTAACAAACTTATCACTGCTGATCTGAAAAATCTTTGACTTTAACAAATAATGTAGCAACTCGGCATCATTGATTTACTTATGCTAGGCTCCTTCTATGTTACTCGACTTCTATTGTTATTTTATTGGCTCTCAACACCTATAGTATTTTTTCTTTCCTCGACACTCAAATATTACTTGGCACTTAAATATCACTCAGCTCCTATATCTTGCTCGACACTTGAAGTCACTTGGCACTTGATCTTTACTCAGCACCTGAAGGCTACTCGGCACCTAAAGATCTCTCGACACACACTAAAGTTAAACTTGTTGAGCTTCAACTGAGAATCTACTTGGTTCTAACTAGCTAGCTCAGCTCTCTCCAATGAACTTAGTTAATCCTTACATCTTTGATGTGTCTCAGTGTGTCCATGCTCTATATCTTAGAGTATGTCTTTAATACACTATTTCATCAATGGCTTAGCTGATTCTTATACTTCATTACAACATCATAACTTCAACTTTTCTCTAGGTGCTCTAGTTACATCTTATTGATTGCCACCTCCTTGTCAATCAACCAATTGATAGTATTTGGATTGCTTAAGAAATTGTCATTCCTACAAGTAGCAAGTTTGATATCAATGACAAAACAATGATTGAAACATTCTTTACCAGTTCCATTTCTCTTCATTCATGATCTTTTCAATCATTTCCAACAATTTTTTCTTTACAATAGGATATTATTCAATATGCTACATGGTTTTGAATTTATACCTTCTATTACCAATCAACCATTAAATTTCATACCAATTGTCACCTTAGTTACATAGGAATTGTGCCTACCTCTTTTCCATGAGAATAGTGATAGTTCCAAAAGTAGTTCAAAATTAAAAGAATACAAGAGTCATCAAAAATTTAGAAGAAACAAGAAGTGGTGTCGAACGATAAACAAGAAATAATAGTAACTCTATTTTTTACACAATCAAAACATGTTTCTTTGCTCCTTCATCAATATCCAATATGAAGGACTACAGATGAATCAAAAGAGGTAGAGTTAGCACAAGGAGAACCTAGCAGTAGGAGAGAAAAATCCTTGGTTTTGCATGAAAGAGAAAGGAGCTATAAAAAGGAAAAGAAGAAGATATAGGAGAAGATAAAAAAACCAAAAGGTATCTTTCTATATACTCAACTAGAAACGGTTCCCCCTAGACATGTTGAGGAAATAAATGAGTTTGATTCTATCATACCCTCAATGTCAATAGTTATTTAAGAAATTCATTTAGAGGGCATATCTCATATCAAGAATCCCAATTTTATTTCCTAACTAGCTACTATTTTTGTATCTAACTCATATTTGTCTATGGAAAGAGTGATGCCACAAACTTTTGCTATAGTTACATGATGCAAAGAGAGAGAGGACAAAAAAGGTGGTGAATAGGTGACAACAATTCAAAAAAAGATGGTCATTTAACAAAGCAACTATAACTTATATTTATCCCCTAACTATGAAACTCTTAGTAGTCTTCTAATATGACTCCAAACAAAATCAAATCAACTCAAAATGACCCTAAGGCCTCTGCAACTATCAAAGCCCCAATTTGGTCTTCAACAAGCCCTTAAGGCTAGGGCCTCTTTAATGTACCCTCTCCAAGCACTTCTAGGATTCACCAATGATTTATTCACCATACATAGGACAATACAAGACTATAAAATTCATTCAAAGTATATCTCTTTCAGGTAGATTAATGGCTTATGCTCCCAACCAAGCATTTCCTTAAGGTATCCTTCCACAAATTCAATCCTTCAACATACAAATCAACTTCTTGAGGTGATCATTTGCAATATTTCCTTCATTCTTGCATTTATCAGGCTATTTAATCATAATACAAGTCATGGATTCATCTCAAGTCATAGTAATCACATTTTAGGGATGAATCCTTAAATCATGTTTCTAAATCAATGCAAACCCCAACACCTATAATAGACCAGCGAATATAATTTGCCAAAAATTGATATAAGGAAGATGAATGTGATTCAAAATGATCAAATGCAATATGTTTGAGCTATAGAAATGATTTAGAATCAATAGCACATCAAATGGATACCAAGAATGCAAGAAAACCTTAAATTTTTTTATTGCCTTCTTCCTCACAATTCATACAATATACTTCACTAGTCTATACCATCCTCATTTTATAGGCATTAAAGGTTGTTTATAATATTGTTCCCAACTTCCATAACTGACCCCAAGTGGTTACAAGTGTTCACAATTTTTTTTATGCCTTAAAACTCTTTTTCCCTCCAATTTGCATATAACTCTTAATATTCATTTTCTTTTGAATTTCTAACTATTGTTCTATTTATTTTGTTCTCATTCTAACTTATCAATATTTATTCTAATTTATTCCTAGCAGCTAATTGACCCATAAAATCAATCTAGATCCCTATTTGGCACTATTGGCCACCCATACAATATGTTGGTCCTAAGTCCTTACTAGGACTTCGAGGACATTTAACTTTTAAATCAAATTGATTATTAAAAATTTCCATTATTGGCTTCAATATTTCCAAATTAACATTTAAACATGATTTTGATCCTCTAACTCCATTTGGTTCCATGGTGGACTTAGGTGATTGGATAGGTGCTTGTATGTAGCAAGTGCAATATGTAGAGGTAGAGTTATGGAAGGTCAACTAAGTATTTGTTTCTTTTCATTTTTTATATTTCTTTATCTCTTTATCAATCTATCTCTCTATCTATACCTCTTTCTATTTGTCTCACTTTAGTATTCATTTCTATATGTGTCTTCCACTTACTACTCCATCTGCAGGTTGCAAACAGATCATCCTTCTTCCATGAGCGAGTCATTCCATTCAAGAAAGACCATGTCTGATGATATCAATGCACAAAAAAATAAGGAGACAATTGCTAGATTTTGGTCTAACTTTAAAAGAAAAGGTGATTGAAAATATTATTGTCCTTAAAAAGATTGTAAGGGCTTAAAGACTCGAAGATATCTAATCAAAATAACTGAGGAACATTGTAGGCAACATAGTGACATTGAAGGGGGAAATGAATATCGTCAATTGGTATGTATTTTAATCATTTATAAATTACATAAGACATGATTTGATGATTACATCATGGTCATGGCTAATATAAGGTCATCATTTTCATATAGGTCAATGTCCCTGAGTTTCATGTTATGGACCATGATAACTCAGAGAATGCAGATTTCCAAATGAGGGAACATGAAGGTGTGAATATTGAAGTAGAAGGCAATGATACCATGGAAGAAGACCACAATAATGAAGATCATGATGATCAAGATGATGATGATGATGATTTTGATGCAAAGCTTGATGTACCTATGCTTGATAAGGCACACAAGTCCCTATATGAAGGCTCTAAAACAACTCTTCTTATCGTTGTATTTTTTTTGGTGAACTTGAAGTTATGAATGGTTTATCCAATGTAGCAATGACATGTATGTTAAGGTATGTCATCTTCCTACATTATTTTACTCATAGTTCCCTTGCAATTAACATTGGCTTCATGTAGAAATTAATATTCTTGAAATTAACAAATTATATTTTTGGTCATAGGTTGATAAGTGAGATTTTGTTACCACCATCAAACATTCTACCTTGCTTGTAATGAGAATTATCTGCCATCATGAAAGATATTGGAATGGAGTATCAAAAGATACATGCATGTCTGAACAATCATATTATATATCATAAATAGCATGAATTTGCAATACAATGCACTATTTATCATACTAGTATATATCAATCAGATCGATTAACAAAAAAGGTGCCTAGCAAGGTTCTTCGACATATTCTCATTATTCCATGTCTGCAACAATTATTTAGGTGCAATAGCTTGGCACAATTTATAGATTACCATGCAGACAATAGAAGTTAAGATGACATTATGTGAATGCCTGCAGATGGTTCAAAATTTAACGAAATAGAGGAAAAATGGCCACACTTTAAAGAACCTCGTAATCTTAAGCTTTCATTGGCAGTAGATGGTATCAATCATTTTGGAGAGATGAGATCTACTTACTCAGTGTGGCTTGTTTTTGTTATCAACGATAACATACCTCCTTGGTTGTCCATAAAGAGAGAGCACATAATGTTGACACTAATTGTTTTAGGTATTTTTTGATTTAATGGTCATCTAAATTAATTTATTATTACTAATCCATCAAAATGGTCATAATAATTATGTAATATTATTGTTCATTTAACTAGGTAAGTACCAAGTTAAAGATATCAATGTATATATTGAACCCTTATCGACAAGTTGATGGTGTTGTGGAATGGGGTTACTATGTATGACATCTGTAGACCAATAGGACAAAGGAAATTTTAATTTCATGCAATGCTTGTATGGAAAATACATGATGCCCCTGGGCTAACACATTTTTGTAGTATATTCTCTTCTTAACACCTCTTTTTTGGTATGTTATAGTGACAACACAAAGTTAACACATTTAATCCAATTATACACAATCTTGTAGGTCTTTAGACAAAGGGAAAATTTGCATGTCCAGTTTGTGGTCCAAAGATGAAATCTCGTTATTCAAAATGTTTAAGAAAGCAAGTGTTCAATGAGAATATACACTTTTTTCATAGAAATCATAAGTACCAAATTACCAAAAAACAACTTTTCAACGGGAAAGAAGAGACTATGTCAAAGCCATATAGAATGACACCTCACCTATGGAAGTTGGCATACAATAAAATAAATCATTGAGGTAATGTCATTCCATCTGATGGTTTTTGTTTCAAATTTATATTTTGATATTGTGTTTTGTTTACTATTGATGTAATTGATACTTGTGAAGGTCATCAAGGCATCAATGACCAACTTCCAAAAGGACTAAAAATCTATCCTATGTAATTTACTAGGTTGTCGTACTATGAGAAACTCTCAATTGTGCATTTGTTTGATCCTATGCATATTGGAAAGAATGTAACAGAGACATTATGGAAAATCTTGAATGGAAGGCATGAAAAAGACCAAATTGTCAAAACTTTTAGTGACATTGAAGAATCCAACCATGCAATGAAAAATGGCATTGGATCAAATAACAATGGAGACCAAATTGATACAAGTGCCCTTATTTGGTTATTTTCAGAGTAGTAGAGCAATGCTATAAAAGAAGTCATAAAAAAATATGATTTCCCACAAGATTTTTTGCAAACATAAATAATCTCATATCAAATAAAAGTGAATTTAGGCCAGGTTTGAAAACACATGATTGGCATACATTTATTAAAGCAATTCATGTTATTTTGTATTCACTATATATTTATATATTGCATGTAGTTTTAATTGCATTCTTTTATAAAATATTGACAAGATCATTTTACAAATATTGCAGTACGTTCTACCTCTATCTCTCCCAAACCACTTCACCAACAATGCCAAATGGGAATATGTTCTATGATCTAGATTCCATAGTGAAGATTTGGAGGTATGTTTTGCATGTTGTCATCAAGTACATTACTCTTGACTCTAGGTTTGATCATATTTTCACCTACCACTTCATTCTTTTGAATTATTTTTGGCATGATAGAAATTTTTCTTTCCCTTTCTATTTGTTGGACTCGATGAGCAAGGTGGTGTCAAGCTTCAAAAAGAAGCCCTCTACTAACCTCACTTTGCATGAGGGGTTGTTACTGCTCATCTATGAGCACTTTAAGGCTCAAACGATAAGTAACAATCTATCACAAGTTGGAAATGAGGAAATTGAAAGCTCTAGCTACTCCTCTGATTTGGAAAAAATATAGAGCCTTAGTTATGAGGAAGGGGGGCTAACTTTCATTGGTAAAAATGTTATGCCTAATGTTAAGAAGTCACCCTCTCCCATTACCCCTAGAAAAAAAAGCCCTAGAGGTCTAATTAATATTCTTTTGTGTAATTAGAGAGATGTCTAATTTGGTTCCTTTTGTCCTTTCTTTATCTTCACTTTCCAGCTCCTATAATATTTGTTCTTCTATGTTTGAATGGTTTGAAACATAGTCCACCTCAGATGGTAGTATATTAAAATCGTTTCCTTGGATATTCTCATCTTTTTCTGCCATTAGTTTTGCTTCATCCATCCATGTATGTTCCTTGTCTAAATCATCTTTTTTTTTTTTTTTAACAAGTCTCTTCTTAGATCTTTTGTAGTATAATTATCTCCTCCTAATTTTAGGACTCTCTGGATCAAATTCTCTTTCTGGATATCACTTTTGTTATTTATATTTTCATAACTAAAAACTTGTATTAACTCTTTCATTAATAAGTCTAAGTTATTTGTTTTAGACTTGAAAAGGTTCATATTTTCCAACTCTTCATCCCAATTTAAATCCCTATGAAGAAACTCCTGAAAAATCTAAAGTGAGTTGTCTTTCCACTTTGCTCTGTTCACTAATCTTACCCTTGTGACTACTTCCAGACTGAAGAAGAGAGATAGACTTGGGTGGGGGGGTCTACCGTAATTTAGATTGCCTATTGATAGATTCCTTATCTATGATATCAAGCTGATTTTCTTTTTTCCTATTTTGATACCGTAGTAGACCGAATTCTTTTTTTTTATTGTAAACCTCCTTATTACCTACCACTTCTTTTCCAACTAGGTTTTCTTGTTCTTCTATACTGATGTCCTCATTATCTTGTAGCTTCTTATTATGTTGATTCTCTATACTTCCTACTAGGACTACTTCTATATTTGGACTTCTTATATTCTTGAGTTTATTTAATTTTCCTAGAAAATCCTTGATTACCTTATTGTTAGTGCCAGCTCCCCATATTTGAATATTTGTCAAATCTTGGTTGCTAATAGTGCTTCTATTATTTTTAGCTATCAGACTCTGGTTGCTGCTGGAATTTTGCCATTTTGGGGACATTCTATTTTTATTGCCTATTCCCTTGTCTGATGCTTTCGTATTTTCTTTGCTACTATCTACTGATGTCGATTTTCTTTTTGCAGTCCTTTGCTTATTTGTTGTCTTGTTTGTTGGTCTGGATTTTCAAACTTCCTTTTGTGCCTCCTTTGTCTCTAATAGGTGATTTTTTTTAGCCTATGATGCAAGGTTTGCTAATGTAACTTTCTCTTTCCTGACTATCCCTTCTTTCTAAGTTATTTCTAAATGAATCTACCTCTTTTGATGAGATTGAGCTACTTCATTTTGAGATTCTTTGAGATTTCTTATATTAATCATCAGATAAGTCATAATAAGATCCACTGTATGATGTAGTTTTTTAAACATAATTTTCCTATTGTCATCTAATCTTATGCATTCTGAGATTTTGCCTTCATATTTATAATAATTCACTCTATAAATAGCTCTGTTAGTGATTATTTTAATCTGATTGGAATCTAAATTGTTAATTTTGCATTTGATCAGCACTTTAATATTATTGCAAGAATGGAATGATGAATCTATTCCTATCAGATCACTTAGAGATGAACCTAAATTTTCAATAATCTCCAAATTGCTAAGTTCTGGAGGAAGGGATTGAAAGACAAACTAGGTTGGAATATAGAGATCCAATGAACCTTCATTACAATCTGGAATCCAATCAAAAAATTTAACAGTATAACCTTTGAAGAAACAATTAAAAACATAAATAAAATCTTTCTTGACATATTCATCCCTACAATTAATATATAGTAATCTATCTGAGTGGTGAGAGATACTTACCTGATTCTGGCAAAATTCCTATAACCAGCTAGAAAGATTGAGTAATTCATATTTTGGGTCATTCCAGAATGTAAAAACACGTACCTTTTGGCAATCTCTCCATTAGTCTTCAATTTCCTAATTACTGATTATGAGGGTTTTATCATTGGAGATGGATGGGGATAAGACATAGGGAAATTGTTTAGATGGATCAAGAAAACTAGGAGAGATAGTCAAGTTCCTACAATGGGGAGGAACATATAATTTGGATAAACCACATGGAGTTGAAACTCCACCACTCTCATTCCTACTAGGTTGATCTTGATACATATGAGAGAGATTAAGATAGTCCTCTGAGAGAAACACTTTCTGCTTATAATACCACTTATTCTTATTTGAGCAAGCATATTTTGTAAGATTGAAGACTCTAATCTGGTGATCTAGGCTTCATGTAGAGAAAATGATGGGTTGAACTCTCTAGATTCCCTATTGATCTAATGGACTAGGGTTAGCATCATAAACATGTTGAAAATTATTCTGAAATATGCCATTTTCCTCCAAGCAGATCTAGCGCAGAGTTGTCTGAGATAAAGATTGTGTGATCTAATTTTTGCCCTTCCCTGCCTTGGTGATTATACCATTTCTTTTTTTTAAAGAGTTATTTCCTTTAATTTGAGACTGTCCTAATGTGTTCTTTTTATTTATTTGCTCCTGCTTATTTAAGGCATCCAGAGATGGGCACTAGATATTCGATCTTATAGTTAGATTTGTTGAGAGGAATGGAATCAACAAGATGCTTAGCATTATTCCACTCATCTGAACCAAAAGTTTTCAATGAAATGTTCTACCCTAGGCCAGTATCTACAATTGTGCCAATGTTAGGGTTTTCTCTCTTCTTTATTTTCCATGCAAAATTGTTAGAATGATTCACTTTTTTCCATATTCTACTATGGTTGCCATTTTTTTTTAAGTTTCTAATTATTGTAGCATTTTCTAAATTTTCTAATATTTTCAAAAAGTTAGAGTATTCTCCAAATTTTCTAATATTTTATAAAGTTTCAAAATTTTCTAAATGTTATAATCTTTTCTAAATTTTCTATATAAATTTCTACTATTTTCTACAAATAATATTTTACAATTTCTCTAATAATTTCTAAGTTTTACTAAATTTCAATACATTTTCTAAACTTCATTTAATATTAGAGTACTTAAAAATATAAACATTTAATAATATATAAAAAATTGAACACTTTAAAACAATCTACATTAAAAACCATATTTCTACCTAAGAAAACATAAAATAAAACTTAAATTAGGGGGGATTGTTGACATGCCTGATCTAGTTGAATGTTCTCTATAGCTTTTCCTACTCCACAATTCCCACAAGCTCGTATGATGAAAATGATAGGCAAATTTGTCTTTTTGTGAATTATATAATTTATTTTGTTCTAGCTAGAAGGGATCCGACTGGACTAGGTCTGACTGGATCCCTTTTGGCTAGACCCATGGGGAGGTGTCCATGCCACTTGGTGTACAGTCAATATTACGTAGTTTCAGTTGGATTCGGTGCTCCTAGAATGCATTTGGTTGGATTTGGTCCCATCTAAACCTAAAACTTAGCCCCAAAGGTTACATAGATCCATACAACATTAAAACAAGGCTCTATCTTGTGCAACCATTAACCATTTCAAACCATAATAAAAAATATACACCATCTAAGAACACAATCGGTGCATAAACATATCCAAAAGAGATGAACTACATAAGAAAAATCAATTAAAATAATTTGTATGAAGTAAAAATATCTCCCTATACAACCACACAAACTCAAATTGAGTACTCAAAGACAAAGAAAACCATGAAAACATAGTGATAAATATGTAGTTTGAGATATAGATTGCAAACTCTGAGGCAACAATTTTTTTTTGATACAAAAGTTAAAGGAAAACAAGTATAATGCACATTATAATAACTTTAAATGTATAATTGATAAGGATCATGGGCCCAAGAATCTTGACCAAGAATTGTGTTTTTAATGCATTGATTGAAGTGGTCAATTCACACAAAGTCACAAACACACCTCATTTCTATTTCTTTTTGCACATAATTTGGTTCATTCTCTTCCCTTTGTTGATTGGATAAGTAGGGTATCTAAAATTCCTAGAAAATGCTATTAGACTAAAATATCAAAATAATATATCTAATTATGCAATAGATAAATCTTGCAATGAACAAAACAAATCTTTAAACTAAGAGGGTTATGGTTAATCCAGAAAAACATCAAACTAAGTTGTAACCATAGAAAATGATGGGGAATTAGTGATTGAACACCATAAGTAAAGAGAATTAGCACATGAAGAAGATCAGTTCATGACATTTGTCATCTTGAATAATTATATGTTAGTAGAACATGTGTCATAAAGGAGAATAGCTAGATAAGGATGTCAAAAATTATGCAAATTTTTTCAACAAAAATTAAAAAGACTACTATGATAAAATGAATTGACCAATCAAAAAATAGTTAAAAATCATGAAAAATTAACAAAATATTATTTAATATATTGATTTGTACCAAAAAAATGATAGGGATGGGAAATAATTCTAGTGTACACTTTTCCAAATCCAAATTAATTGAAAAGAAAAATGCCAAAACATTAGTCTCTTGCCTAAGAAGATGGACTCAAAAAGTGGATAAATTTGAAAACATTTGCAAACCAAGATATCGATAAAATGTGTAGAATCCCTAGTTAAATCTTTGTTCTAAAATTTTCATATTATTAAAATATAAACTGCTATCTAAAGAAAGCATAGGACTAATTTACCCAAAATGGTGTAATCTACTTCTGCACTCAAGGATATTAGGAAACTTGAATCTTAACTTGATTGATTTAAAAAAAAAATTAAAATTTTTTAGAATTCTACAATTTTTATTATATAGAGATCAGTAATAGCCTTGAAAGTGATGTTATATCATAAAGTGCTTAGCATAGAACAAATGATTAAAGTGAGTCTAAGTGAGCCCCATGTTAAGAGTGACATTGTATATCCTATGTTGAGCATTTAGTGTTAAGAAAGGTCAAATATTCATAGAAAATACCCTACATAAGGTGAAATATCTATGCATGTGCCTCGTCTTCTTTGGATGGCTCATTTCAAATGTTCAACATATCCTCCTAAAAAAAAATTTGTGGTTGCTTTAGTTTTGGTGTTTGATTGCTTCAGTTTTGATGTTTGACAAAGCAACATATCTTATGGAATATAAAATGTTAATTCCCATTATTGTTTTAGAAGGTTTGTGAAGCCACTTTCTTAGGAAGAATAGAGGCAGCAACCTTTTTGTTCAACACTTTCTTTGTGTTTACCTTTTCTATCAGACTTGTTCAACACTTTCTTTTGTGTTTTCATTATTGTAAACTATCCTTCAACCTGGCCTTGAGTTAGATCCTAGGCTAACACTTTAGAAGTAATTTCCACATCCTACTTTTAATCAATAATATAACTTGACTCCTTAATAGGATCATCTTACTTGGATGTAGAATTAGAAGTACCTTTTTGACGTATAATGAACATCCTCATTTTCTACAGAACCTAAACAATATACAAATTAATCTATTTATGAAAATCAATTGCAACATCAAACAATATTCATCAAAATTTATACTTGAGTTCATGCATTTTTTTATAATGAAGACCTCATTAATGAAACTATTAACTATGAGTTATTTCCTTTTAATTATATTCACAATGAAACTATGAACTATGAGTGATAGTCGCCCAATTTGAAATTGCACCGATTGCTAGAGAAACCACATAAAACTATAATTGTGTTGTTGGATTATCTTCTACACATAAGTTCACATTTAGAAGTCAACAGGTTTCCGTTGTCTCCCAATTGCATTGAAACTCAATAGTTGGGATCTACATTATTAAAGGTTAGAACTTGGTGACAATGGTTTGGCTTTTTGAGAAAATGGTCGATGGAGGCAAATCACATATAATGCATATCATTCAATTGTATGTATTTAGATTGAAAATTAAGGAGTTCTAATAACTTTGTTATTCAGTGGAGACTCTAGTAGATAAATACTCAAGTTATAATTTTCATACATGGAGAATGAAAATACAAATGCAATTGATGAATAAAAACTTATAGGCACTAGTGAATGGAAATGAAAAACCACCTATATGCAAATAAATTATTGGAGTGGAACACTAGAGATGACAAAGCCAAGGCTATTATAAATCTTGATATTGCAAATTCTAAACTTCATCATATAGATTTAGGAAAAAATTCTATCGATATTAGTAACCTTAGATCTCTCATTAGGAAAATTCCAGAGGTTAAGGCTCTTGTTGATCACAATGATACTAAGGCTAGATCTTGGTAAATGGCATATCTTCTAAATTTAGTAATGTTATTTTTACACTTGGTCAAATCACTTCATAAACTTGATAGGATATGATATCAACCCTTGTAGCAAAAGAAAAGACGACAAAAAAATTTATAGACAAAGATGACTTAATTGAAAAGAAGTTATACTCATGAAGTACTAAATAATGGTCAAAAAAGAAAAAAAAAAGAAAAAATAAAATTTTATTGTAAGAAAAAGGGGCACACTACAAGAATACGAGCTAGTGATATTCTTAAAGGAAAATTAAAAGAGCAATCTAAGGAAGAGGATAATGTTGCTTGCATTGAAGATGAAAATACATCAGATGATGGAGAAATTGTTAATTCCTCTATCAATCCCCGTTTTTTACTTTGAACCTTTATCTTTGGAAGTTGGCAGCATTGAAGGATGGAGGAACTTTGATCATCTGAAGTTAGCTTCTCTTTGGGATGGTGCTCTGCATGAGAAGCATTTTTGGATTTTCTTCACACTACAACTATTGAAAATGCATATTGTGAACATTGATTTTTCTCCTTCAAGAAATTGAAACTAATTTACAATACTCATTTTTTAAAAGAATCTTTTAATATAGTTAGTCTATTCTTTCAATACCCAATAAAAATAGTACTATTTAGTAGCCATAACCCAAAAGATAGATTATATTGCAAGAAAATAAATTGGATCTTGCCCTTTAAGATTAACCCATGTTTATTGTTCATATGTAAATTGTACCTAAAAAATTCCAAAATGAATGACAATGAAGACTAATGAAATAAACAAAAAGGTTTACAAATAGAAAGGAGTTTGATCACAACTTTTAAGAGTAACTATTAAAAATACAAATTGGACATGCTAAATAAATTACCAGATAGTGTCAAACATGTAATGGAGTTCAAATCTAATATCCTAGAACAAGATCTCATCAAGGGAAGGAGGATGATAATTCATCTTTTTTTTTTATATGCATTAGAAAACTTCTAAAGAAAAATTAGATGGCAACTACAATAACTCAGCAATCAAAGTCAAGAGTCTCCCAACAATTCTTTTGATTTCACTATTGCATGCATCCACTATTCCTCTT
Source organism: Cupressus sempervirens (assembly GCA_028749045.1). Classification (NCBI taxonomy): domain Eukaryota; kingdom Viridiplantae; phylum Streptophyta; class Pinopsida; order Cupressales; family Cupressaceae; genus Cupressus; species Cupressus sempervirens. The sequence goes on along the minus strand of CM053789.1, from coordinate 8,829,587 downwards.
TTCCCCTACAAATCACTATTGCCAAGTGAAAAGTAGTCACTTTATTTAATCCCACACAGAAGACCCAATGAGCCTGCAAAAGTCAATATTAGAGAAACTCATTGATTTCAGTTCTTTCTTGAATACCTACATTATGATGTTTCAATATATCGCCAAGGGATTAAACATTAGTTCTACATGAATGGGAAGAATCTATAGTTTAATAAATATTTTTAAAGAATAGGTACAAGAAATCTTATAAGTAGCAGTGGATCTAGGTAAGGATTCATAAAAAGTCATTATGATCCCATTATCTATTTCAAATCAGGGGTGATGAACATTATGTATAGCTGCAACTACGGAGCTTGTCAAATCGATATGGTGCATTACTAAAAGAATTCATATCCCCTCTTATCACTGGAACGACTGACCACAAATTTTACTTCCAATTTTCTATGAAAAAACTGAAAAAGATCTCTGAAAAAAAATAGATGAGCCAATGAGGAAAAATGGAAAATTGCAACACAAAAAGCAACACGAACTTAGTATATAGCATATATTTTGCAATTTGAATAGAGCACGAGACTAGAACTAATGTAAATAAAGCTTAGAAAACTTTTGTCGCCGACTTAAACAGCAGGGACTAATAACTCCAAATATTCAGGTTCTATGATAGTAAACATTTTTCTAAACTAAATAGTGTAGCAATTCATCACATTCCTACATTTTTAACAAACTCCTACACAAACTAGACTTAATCATGAAATCCAAGCCAGGTCTACAACTTTGCAAGTCTTCCGATGGATGCATGATATACTGGCGTCCTGCAGAGGGGGCAATGATTTTGCATTTTCATCCATTGATCAATGCGGCCCCTGTGAAACATGTGGCCTTCATTGCAAGGCAAATGGCATGATTCTTCTCCAACCTTAAAATGTATTTCTCATGGGTTTCCACCTTTGAAAAAGTATTAGTTATTAGTCGCACTTCATTTAAGGAGCTAGTTTTTAATAAAAGGGTGGCATATAGAATGGGACTAGTAGAAATTGAAGAGATTAATAGATATTGAAGGAGCTATTGTATGAGGAGTTGAATTCAGAGTTTCTAATTCCATGTGTTATACCGATAATAATAGCACACAGAAAATTAAATATAAACGATGTCTACATATTATCAAGCTATAAACAAAGATCACTATCAATATAGATTTTTCATTTTCAAGGATTTATGAGGTTATGTATTATTTGAGTAGATCTTTAAATTTGAAAATATAGATCTGAAGAGCTAACATCAAAAAAATTGGATAAGTAAAGGAGATTAATGAAAGATAACATTCAAGATGTACAAGGTCTTGTACGAGTGGTTAGTCGTGTTTTTTTTGGCTAAGTAATGCACCAAGCACATTCACACTTCTCATTGATGAGCTATTGAAGGAATTTTTGAGTAAGTTTGTCATTTTGACTAAACCATATTTTGATCTTCAATAAGATATTAGAAGAAGACATAATGCGTATTCATAGGCTAATTAAAGGTTAATGGAAGATAAACCGTTTATTAATCTAAAGAAATACATTTTATTAAAGAAGAATCTAGTGTATCTAAGATTTTAGTTTTAGAAGAAAGTATTAAAATGTACCGAGATCTCCGAAGGGGTAGACTATCCTCGAGTGCTTGGAGGTTGAGATATTTTCATAGTTTGACACATTTTATATAGAAATTTAATCAGAAATTTTAACAGTATTTGCTGACCCAAGACTGAGAATAATGAGAGGATAGGAAAGATTTAAAGTAGACTACAAGAGACAATACGATTTTAAAGTTTTTTAACTTAAAAGTTATAGAACAACGTGTTTAAGAACAAGTTGATTTTACTAAGGTATTTTAAGTAGATTGTTGTGGTACTGATAATGTTATTGGAACTATTGTTATTCAAGAAGGAAGATGGGTTGATTATTTTAGTGAGATGTTAAATGATAGCAGTTAGTTAATCATCTTTCCCTTGATTTAAATCATAAAGAGGGAAAATCTTGATAAACCAACTAATTGAATTCCCACCAAGCTACAACGAATTCTTTGCTTAGTATTACTTTGAAATACTATTAGGTGTAGTTACCATTTTCAAAAGATATTCGTTAATTCCTCTTTTGAGGGAAAACCTTCCCAATGAGTATTTTTCTAGAAACTACTAAAAACCTTTAAACAATTAATTCATAGAAATGAAGAGAATGTGCAGGCTAAAAAACCATTCAAATCTAACAACAATAATCATCGACATGATTAATCATTAAAGATGAAAGAAACTTAAGATTTATCCTTCTTCCCTCAAACTCTTTCAACCTCAAAACAAGATTTAAAACTATAATAAGATAATGCAAAGCTTTCACAAATGATTCATCTCCCCAAGAACACAAATTGCTACAAAATAGACAATAGAACCTATTCCAAAAAGACTTTAACATATAAAACCATAGAATTTTATATTACTTATCACAACAAAAATCCACATAAAGTTCAATGCATAGATACTTAATAAAAAATAGTTATGGTTTTGTATCTATTGAGATTCGGCCATTTCTAGAAGTCAGTTATCACATATATAAGCTCCCCAAGGCTGGAGAACTGAATCCAAAATTACCCTGCCAGGAGTAGATAGATTTTTTGGTTATCTAACCATGCTAACTGATTGAAATAAAATAAAGTAGAGAAATTAAAAGATAGATAATATCCAAATAGAATACTCTAGGTGTCACAAGACTTTGTCTATGCTAGCAGGAATCCTTCTATCTTTCTAGCTTTCGTATACATCAGTAAAGGATGAAATAATTGATTAGTGAGGTAGGACAAGATAAGAAATCCTCGTCTCCAAACTTCTTTCTCCTACTTTAGCTCTGGGATCTTTTCTTTGTGCATCTCCAAGTGCTTTTGGTTAATTATCAGCATGGCCTCAACATGTGCTATGTTGGAAATTTTTTGTCTTGTAGGCATTTTCTTCCCCTACACCTCCAGAAATTTCTTATGTATCTACCTAACAATATCTTCTGTGGGGGAAATAGAGTATTTTTCCCTCTTGCACATTATTTATGGAACCACTTTAAGTCTCCAAGGATTATGTCATCTATAACCTCAAGCGTGAATAATATTTCTTTGATTTTTGTTATCCCCTGCATAATCACCTTATTTCTCCATTTGATACATTCCTTAATTATATAGACGGTTTTATCATCGAGACTAGCCACAGGGCACTCAGAGAGAAACTTTTTTAGGCCATACTCTAGTATTTCTCCAATCCACAATACTTCTCTCAGCCAAGTACCTCTCTCTTTTTCATATTGTTCAATGTTTGATTCAACCTTCCTAACAATAGTAGAAGTCTCCTTTCAGGTTTCACTCAAAAAGTTCACCTAGTTTATTGTTTCAGCTTGCACAAATTGGACCCATTCTTCAAATGTCTTGGCAATAGCTTTGTAGTTCTATAGGTTATCCAAAAATTGTTGGTTGGCTAGGGAATTAATGTCAACAATGGCCAACATCTATTTGATTGGCTTTGGTTCTGGGTACAGAATGGATTTGATGTACTGGGCCATATTCCTCATAGTTTCTTTCATGTTCTATTTTTCCTTGGCATCTTTCCACACCCAGTCAGCAATCCTTTTGTTAGATGCCTTCAATATTTTCATATCCAATATCCTAGTATACTTTTCCAGGTCTACTTTAGATATCTGATAATCTTGAGGTGTGAGATCCTCTTGGAGCTTATCTTGGGGAGGTTTGGCGATTTTTGTCGACCATCGACTTGTGCTCTTGTCAAAATCAATTTGAGACTATTTTTCTTCTTCTTTACTTTAGAATATTTTGCAAGACATTTACTTACTAAATCATCCATTGGCATGGCTCGAGTGGTACCATACTTTGCTTCTTCTTTACAAAATTTTCTATCCATTTAGTTGTCAAAGGTTTCTTTCTAGGTGTGGCATTGGTATCAATTAGAGCCAAGATATCCATTGGTGCACTTCCTCCTTCGACTATTTTTTTTTCCTCCCATTGTGTCAAACATATCAGGGTCATGGATCTACTCTATTACTATCTCGACTTATGGAGAATCCAAGTTTATTACAATTTTGCTTCCTGCTCTACTTTGTGCAACCTTTTTATCTTTGGTATTTGAGTGGGTAGTTCTTTTAGTGCTCACTGCCTTAGGTTGAACTTGAAGTTGAACTTGAGGAACATATGCTTCAGCTTTAACTTCCTTTTTCCCTGCAATAAAATCATCAATATTATAGTTAGATGCGACAATTAGCTCTTTGGAAGGCTTCTTTTGTCTAACTTTTGATTGCTTTTTTGGGGATTAACTACCTCTTTGCTATCATCTTCTTCTACCCTAGTGGTGTCAAGATTAATTTTGAATGTTGGTACTTGGCCCATGGTCATTCTTGACCATAATCTCTTCCTTACTTCAAATTCATCAAAATAATTGGCCTAGTAATCTTCTAAGTGAGGAATATGCCTGAGAGAGAATGCATGTTTGAGGTTTTCTTTGGTGAAACCCATATAATCAAAGTCTTTTTGGAAAAGTAGGGCTTGAGGCATAGATTGGGAATTTTTGACTTCATGGACATAGTCTGTCTGACATTGAGGCATCTATAGTGGCCAATCTCTATGTAGGAAATAGAAGAGTAGGAGTTTTCTTAATGCTCTTAGAAAAATCCATAACATTGAGGAGTTGCCTACATATTTCTAATAGGATGAAATTATCTAGGCAATAACATGGCAATTTAAAAGGTTCACCAGCAAAGCCTCTAGCTTTGAGATAAGTGAATCTAGGAAATTGGATATAATAACAACCATAAACTTTAATAGTCTACACAGATTCTTTAGAAAACCTACAATTTTCTTCACCCCAAAGCTCAAAACCCAGTTTCCCTAGAAACACATCATTAATTCTCTAGAATTCCTTATAAGGTTCCCTAGCATGCAGGTTTCTATAGTACTAGTAAATAGTCATGTCATGTGTACAAGGCTCATGTGGGAGGCCTTCCCATTCTTTCAACACAACGAGGATGTAAACCAAAAAGGAGGACATGGAGAATGTGCCAAAATTATTCAAACCCAAAAGGCCTCTGTGTAACCCTTCAACTATCAAATTTTCCCTGTCAATGAATTTCTCCCCTTTAACAATTTTTTGGATGGAAAAGTACATCCAATCTTCCCAGCGAAATGCATTCTTATTCCCTTTTATTTTATTAAGTAGAAACACTATGTCGATAATTTCCTTGATAAAATGTTCAATGGTTAGTGGCTTGGGTAACCTTGAGCCTCCTAGTGTTGGCTTTAGAAGCTATTTTTGTGCCACAACAGAGTCATAATTCTTCTTTTTTTATCCATACAAGTGCTTGACGTCTTCGAATGTCCATGGCTCATAAGTCTTTATGAGGAATATTTAAGGATGAGCTGATTGTAACCCTATTAACTCTGGCCAAAACATCACCTATGACTTTCTTGATGCATCTGGTAAGGGGTTCATAATGGTTCATACACTCAATAATCAATTCTAGGCATCCTATGGTGGACAAGAATGTTGCAGCTTCTAGTAACCCACTATTGGCGAGTTTCTAGTATATGGGTCCCCCCTGTGCATTTTTAATTCTTTCAACCAGCTTGGCTAAATCCACATTAACAAGGAAGGTGTCTTGAATCTCAAATAAGGAGGTCAATAAGTAGGGCTTTTCAAGATTAGGAAGTTTAGGACGAAAAAGAGTCATGATTGCTTTAACAGAGTACTGCAAAAATGAATACTAAAAAGAAACTTGACAAAATCTAGGAACAAGAAAAATGAAAATACATGTAAAGAAGGCCATTTTAAGCACTCACCGATTTCTGCAAAGCCTAGCACTCATTTTCTGTTCTTACCAGCTTGACATTTTGGGCTCTGACAACATAAGATAAATAATTAAACTTAGAAAAGGGGAGAATTTAAGGAGTGATATTTTGAGATATCATGGACAGATATGGAGTGTGCGAAAACTTTAATACCAACATGTTTATTTACTTGACAAGACCTCTCAGTTTCTTTTATTTATTATCCCTGTCAAATCAATATGCAATTTGAATCCTAATGATGTCAAATGATCATTACCATCTTTTTTGAAAATAAATTGTACTTTGACTCATGCGACTTAGTTGTCGCATTTATTATCTTTTACACCACATGTTGAAAAAATGTGGAGCCATTTTAAAATAAATCATGTATGTTTACCTAACAAATCCCTCTGAAAGAAAACAAGAGAAAACCATTTGAAAAAAGAGAAATTAAAGTTCAAGTTGAAACAAAACTTTCTTGTTTCAACTTCAGCTTCAACTTCAACATTGCACAAGACATGTTTGGGTTGATAGGAAAATTGAAAGAGGGTTTTAGCTTTTTGTACTTTCATAAATAATACTGACTTGATCTTGATGTTGAAGGAAGGGATAAAGGATCAAGTTCAACTTTGACTTGGTAAAATTTTGATATCATTAATAATAATGGTGAGACAAACGTGGGGGTAATGATCAACTCTGAATGGGGACTAAGACTGTAAAGGATGAGGTATGAACTTAGAATCATTGATTTCATAGACTAGCCTTTTGAACTAACTTCAATGAAAAGGGACTCTAAAATAGGAATGACAAGACAAGAAAAGAAAAAGGGAAACAAGCAGGGGAAAACGGGTATTTACAATGTGGACAACACCAAAGCTAAAGCTAGAACAATTTAAGATCCTGTCCATTATAGGACATGGGTAGATCATCACCATTGAAATATTTCAACCTAAAAGCATTGGATCTGAACTCCTGAGAAATAATAAATGTTCCCTTCAACAAGCTTTCAAATTTTTTGTGTGCTCCTCTGGGTTCATTCCTTTTATCCCACAATAGTACTTTGTCTCCTTCCATGAACTTTCTAGGCCTTCCTCTTCGGTCAAATTTTTTTTTCACTTTGTGTTGATGTTCTATAATGTGGTCTACTAGATCCCTTCTTTCCTCTTCAATCTTGTGAAGATAAAATATGCAGTTTTTAAGAGAACTGGTAAACACTTCACCTTCTATCACTTTCTGTAGATTTAGGGTGGCCAATTCCAAAGGGAGTGGCAACTGCACTTCTACTCCATAAACTAACTCGAAAGGAGTCATGCCAGTGGCTCTTTTGGGAGAAGTTATATTTACCCATAGTGCTTCATAAAGCCTTTTGTGCCAGTCCCTTCCTTTTTTATCCACCGACTTTTTCATGATATTAATCAATTTTTGGTTTGTAGTCTCTTCTTTCCCACTGCCCTGTGGAAAATAATAATAGGTATGTTGCAAGTGGATCCCATGATTATAGTAGAAAATTTGAATCTCTCAAGATGATTTTTTTTGGGTATTATTAGTCACTACCTTGACTGGTATACCAAAATGAGTCAAAATATTCTTAGTTAAGAACTTGCATACCACCTATGATGTTGTTTCTTTTACTAGCACTGATTCTACCCATTTGGTAAAGTAACCTATGGCAACTAGCATATGGGTGTGACTGGCACTAGAATTCGAGTTAATGGCATCGATAAAATCTAACCCCCACTACTGGAAAGGTTCTTTGATGACTACTAGCTTTAAAGGGAGTGCTCCTAATTGTGGTTTACCAATGAAAAACTTTCATTTTCATAGTCATTTACCCATTTATAAGCAGACTTAAACATACTTGGCCAATAGTACCCACTCCACAAGATTTTAAAAGTTGTTGCTATGGAAGAAAAATGTCCACTACATGCTCCACTATGGAAGGTTAGGAGAAACTTCTCTTGTTGGTTAGTATCTACACATCTAAGGAACATCCCATCTAGGCCTTTCTTATATAGAATATTATCAACAATCACAAATTTTGCTACTCTGAGTTAAAGGCTTCTTCGATCTTTTCCCTTTCAGTGTTCTAGGCAGTGTCCATATGTCAGAAGATATGTTATATCATAAAATGACTCATCTTTTAACCCTACCAATAGGAAATTAGGATAGGTCTCTTCTTCTTTATTCTTTACCATTAACTTGTGAATCCCTTGACCTTGGATGAATTTGGTAGGTTTGATATCAAGATCAAACTCTTGCACTTTTGACACCCACATCGCTTAGTTATTCATGACTACATCTTGTTGTATGAGGATGCTCTTGTCTATTATGGTCAAGACGTAGACCATTGAATGTGAGTGAAGGATATAATACTAAAACTATTTTACAACCTTTATAGCTACAAAAGCTTTTTTTCAGCAAGTGAATATTGTAACTCATGCTTCTTCAAGGGGACACTCATAAAAGAGATAGGAACTTCTTCATCCTTCTCATTCTTTTGAAGAAGGATACTAGACATGGTGTGTTAAGATTTGTAGCAATACATCACAAAATCTCCTTTAAAGTTGGGATGAATGGAAACTGATGATTTAGCAATGGCTTCTTGAACTTCTTCAAGTGACTTAACTACCAAATCATCCCATTTGAAACTCTATTTCTCACTTAATAGCTTTGCCATTGATTTGGCCATCCTAGAAAAGTCAGAAACAAATTTCTCAAGGTAATTTATTTGGCCAAAGAAAAATGATGCCATTGCGGTCTACTGGGGGGCACAATTGTTGTATGGGTTTTACTCTTTCTCGATCAATTTTGATCCCTTTTTTCAAAACTATATGCCCCAAAATTTTCCCTTTACTCACACAAAAGATAGACTTCTTGGGATTTAATGAAATTTCGTCTTCTCTTCACCTTTGTAGTTGATCAAAACTATATTAGCATATTATACTAAATATATATTTTAATTAATTCTTGTCTTTAATTAATTATAATGAACTTTAAATTTTGAATTGTCCATTGAATTTCTAAATGAAGATGTAGATAAAGTTACCTTTCAACTTCCATGAAGATGTATAAAGAGGTCAAGTTGAATTCAACAAGGCAAAATGATATGTAGAGATAGCTCATTTGCTGAGGTTGCCAATTTGTATCAATATGGAATTCATGGGCATAGATCTCAACCATTGGATTGAAAAAATCCTATATATTTCATGGGCATACATCTCATTCATAGGATAGATGAACCTTTATGAGCTCAAACATACAACTCCTCCATGAGTTTGTCCAAAATTTATTGATTTGCAGGCATACATCTCACTTACAAGATTGTCCATAATTGTATGAAATTTTATTTTATGAATAAATTAATTTCTTGATATTTTTTATTACATGTTTACAATACCATTATTTATTCCTTTTTTATTGTGCTTTGAATTGACAAAATGATTCAAATCAGTGGTATTAGAGACAAGTTGCATCCATTAGGGCTTTCTTTATTCCTTCTACTCCTCTTGCTTTAGCTTCTTGGAGGTCAAAAACTTCCTTCCGCCTCATAATCCCTGGGGTGGTAGATTGAAAAGATGGATTCACTTGCTCTGAGTGAACTTTGAAATCAAGTTCTTTCCTATAGAATGGGCATGGTGGGATTGATTTGTATGTAGGGGCGATCTATTGAATTTTAGAATTTTACAAGCACAAATCAACTATTGGATTTTCTTTTACCAAAGCGAGAATGGCTTATCACTTTCTCCATCATAGTAGACTGCCAAGAATATTTTTTTTTCAGATGCAAGGGAATGGACTGAGGAAGTAGAATTGCATTATATTATAAATGAATATGTTTTGTATTATAGTTTTATAAATAGGCTGTGAAGTCTATAGGGTTTGCATTTTTTTTATATAAGACTGTGGAAGGTGCTAAGAAGGTTCTGGAGGAGCCTAACAAGAACATTGACGACCATTATATACATTGCAAAAGAGCCACTAAGAATTATAAGTAGAAGTTCAAACGATTATGTTCCTTTCACTTGTACTGAAAAACATGGTTTCGTGAGATGAGCTTCTTTTCTATAAGAGGCAGAAAGGTAGTAATGATGTGACAGAGCCTATAGTGCCCAAGGATTCCCTATCATCAGAACCCCTATCTCATCATATCACCATAGTGGTTACTAGTTTTTGTATTGTAATCCACTGCCTCGATTGGCTTCTAGCAACACTGATCCTTCCATTATTGAAAGATGTAATGAATCTAAGCAGTATAAATAGCCCAACACATAGGTAGAGTATAAATATATAAGTAGTATAAATATCTTCTTTATTGATTTCTTTAGATGACAACCACCTCATGTATTTTCCAAGATCATATATAACCTATTTGACATTGTTTTTGATTAGATAGACAGGTTTTATAGGGATCCTAAAACTCAAGAGTTAGAACAAATATAGGTTGATAATAAGCATTAAAATCTCAGCCACAAAAGAACAAGTCTAAAGGCTAATAATAAGCACTAGGCCTAGCCACATAACAAAGGCCAAAGAAAAGGCCAAAGTTTTAAGACAAGACAAACAAAACAGCCAAAAGCTAGACAAAAAGGAAAAAGACAAGAACTAATCCTCGATCTTTCTTTCCAGCTCCTACATGACTTGGGTAGCCTCATGGGCCATCTAGTTCTCCTTAGCCTCCTGCTCGTGAGTCCTGTGTACTTCCTGGTCCAGAGTAGAAAAATTTATACCCATGGAATTATCATCATTAGATCTGGCTTTACCCCTATCTTTTCCATCCACATCCCCCTGCATGCCTCTATCTTTAAGCCAATCAGTTAAAGATATGATGTTGTTATTAATCGAGTTGAGCAATGAGATCATTTAGTTTGATAGATTATGATTGTAATTTTTGAGGTTATGGATCCTCCTTTATGCTAGGCTATAGCTATCACCATGATCTATCCCTTTCTCTAGGCCTTTAAGATTCCTGGCTCCTTCCATTTGACCCACCTTCTCCTTGACCTCCTCTAGCTCATGAAAAAGCCACTTGATAGACCTATAATTGTCTATCATGCTATTGTGGGCATTGTTTAAGAGGTTCATCCCAAATTCCCTGGCATTATTAGAGATTGCCAAAATCATAGGGTTAATGAGCTCTTCAAGGTGCAGCTCCTCCTGGCTGTCCACCAAGATCTGGGGGTTCATCACTTCTCTGAAAATGCCCAATTTCAAAGTCCTCACATTAAAATTTCTCAAGGCTTTCCTCCTATCTTTGGCTAGCACCTCCCCCCCTAGCTCTAGAAGTATCCTTTATCTACTCCTTTGGGTGGGCTTGAGGATGGAAAAGAGAGAGAGGGAGCTGAAATGAATCTAAATCCCACTGCAACTTTTAATGCTCTGTGCCCACCCTCTTGCATTTCTTCCCACCTTAGGAGTCCTTTTTTCCTCCTGCCTCTCCTTTTCCTCATCATCAGACTCCATGGCCTCCTCTTTGTCACTATAGTCCTCCTCCTCATTCCCAAGCTTCTTCTGAGGAATTAAATCACCAAAGCTTGGTTAAAAAAAATCAAAAAGAGGAAGGAAATCCCTCAAAGAACTTAGAGAAGCAGATGACTAGGCGAAGGAAAAACAAAAGATCAGTTAGCTATTGAACGTTGGGAAGGTCAAGATCCTTCCTAAGTAAACATGAAGATCACAATGTGGAATGCTAGGGGATTAAATGCCCCTAGCAAAAAATGGATATTAAAATGAAACCTAAAGCTATTCGAGTTTGAAGTTATTTTATTGCAAGAAACCAAGAAGTAATAAAACTAGGAAGAAAATAGCCAATAGTGGCATGTTGTGATGATTAATTTGTTGAGTTGTTATCCTTGCCATCAAGGTTCAAATCTAATGGGGATGAGGTCCCCCATTTGTGGCCTCATTGGTTCATAGCTCCAGGTCAAAGTGTTTACCCCTTCAAAATTTAAAAAAAAACTAGGAAGAAAATTAGGTAGTTGGAATATATGTCTTCAAGAATCTAATGGGGAGTATGGGGGCTTAGGCATCATATGGAATCCAATGAAAGTATCCTTGGATATTATAAATTCAAATAACAAGTAGATTAGCAGTATAGTCAAAAGTATTAAAACCAATCTTCAATTTATACTAGCAAATATATATAGACCAATATATAACTCAAAAAAAAAAAAAACTTATTTGGGATGAAATAAGTAAATTCATTAACGAATACAAAAATAATCACATTTTATTAGGAGGAGATTTCAATACTATTCTAAATTTAAACAAAAAATTTGGAGGTTCCCAACACATTTCTCAAGCATCTAAAGATTTCAGACAATGGTGTGATTTTCATAATCTTATTGACATTTCATCTAGTAATGGAAATTATACATGGAATAATAGAAGGAAGGATTTTGCCTTTATAGCAAAAAAACTTGATAGGTTCTTCCTCAAAGAAGATCTAGGGGAACTCAATGTCAATATTAACTCTTCTATCCTTTCTATTGCTCAATTTGATCATTTTCCAATTAGAGTTGAATTCTTTGAGCCACGTAAACCAGTTAGAAACCCTTTCAAATGTGAAAAAATGTGGTTCTTAGATCCAAAATTCCTAGAATGTACTAAAGATTGGTGGTCTCAAGACAATTTGAAAGGTTCAAAAATGTTTAATTTTGTTTCAAAAATGAAAATGCTAAAAGAAAATATCCTTGAATGGAATAAGGAACATTTTAATAATATTTTCAAAGAAAAACTAGAAATTGAGGACAGTTTAAAGGAATTAAACCTAGAAGTTATTAAGAAGGGTATGAATAATGATAGCTATCTCTTAGAAAAAGAGTTACTTGCTAGACAAGAGATGATATTATCCAAAGAAGAAGTTTTTTAGAGGCAAAAATTGAGAGAAAAATGGTTGGCAGAGGGAGATCAAAATGCAAAATTTTTCCACAATTCAACCTTGCAAAACATAGCCAAAAGCAAAATTACTAAAATTAGAGATCATTTGGGTAATATCTCTAAAAATCCAGTAGATATCTCGAAGATTTTGTGAGTCATTTTCAAAATACCTTAAATAAATATGAAATTTGTAATAGGTTAGCACAATCTAAAATGCTAGAAACCATTCCTAAATTAGTCATAGTAGAAGATAATAAAGCTTTAAATAAATTGATCACTATGGAAGAAGTCAAATCGGAAATTTTTAACATGAATCCTGATAAGACCCCAGATCCAAATGGATTTTAGGCCTTTTTTTACTAGAAGTGTTGAGACATTTTAGGTTTTTATCTTTGGAAGGCAATTGAAGCATCAAGAAACGGTGGTTCATTATTATTTGAAATAAATCATACCTTTCTCTCTTTGATTCCTAAGAAAGAGTACCTAGAAAATCTAGGGGATTTTAGGCCTATAGCTCTATGTAATACTATTTATAAAATCTTATCAAAAATTTTAGCTAATAGGATAAAGGTCATCCTCTCTAAAATTATATCTGAAGAACAAATAGGTTTTATTCATGGTAGATCAATTCTTCATGAAATTCTTATTATTCAAGAAATGTTACATTCAACCAATAGTAATAATAGGGCTAGTATGTTTATGAAACTAGACATTCAAAAAACATATGATGTGGTTGATTGGAGGTTCCTTTGTAAAACTTTGGAAGTTTTTGGATTCTCCCATCAATAGATCAATCTCATTTTTAAATGTATCTTTACAACAAAGATGTCAGTTCTCATCAATGGCACCTTAGAGGGCTCCTTTGAGACATCAAAAGGTATTAGACAGGGAGATCCCTTATCTCCATTTTTATATATCATTATGGTAGAAGAATTTGGTAGAGCTCTCACCAAGGCCTATAATAATAGGAAGATCAATGGTATTGCTATCATAGACAATATACCTAACATTACTCACCAACAATATGTAGACGACACTATTCTACCTAGCGAAAGCACTAATAATGAAGTGTTGAATATCAAGACTATCATCCATCAATACATGAAAACATCAGGTCAAAAAGTGAATGCTACAAATTTTTCAATTTTCTTTATTAATACCAAACTTGAGATAGAAAAACAAATTTGTCAGATAATGAGATATAAGAAAGGAATATTTCCTTGCAAATATCTGTGTATAGAGTTAGAAAAAGGTTCTAAATCTTGTAAGGCCTGGAAAAGTATTTTGGAGAAAATAGAAACTAGAATTGGTGGGTGGAAAGACAAATGGCTTTCAAAAGCCAAAAATATTGTTAAGATTAATTCAGTTCTCTCCGCAATTCCGACTTTCCTGTTGTCTTCTCTCCTTCTTCTCAAGTTTATTATTCAAAAGTTAGAGGAAAAAATTAGAGAATTCCTTTGGAAAGATTGCAAGGATACAAAAAATTGGTTGTAGTAAGATGGAATAATATTCCTAAACCTAAGGAAGTAGGAGGCTTAGGTATTAAAAATCCATGCTGGAAAAACAAAGCACTAGGGGCCAAGTTAGTATGGCATCTCTTTGCCGAAAGAAAAAATAAATGGGCCAAAATTATGTACAACAAATATCTTAATGTAGAAAATCCTTATTCAATTTTTAGGATGAAAAATCAGCCTAAAGGGTCGGAGAGGTAGAATTTTATGGTTAAATGTAGGCCCATCATTAGCAAATTTCTGACATGGGATTTTGGTAAGGGAGATGATGCTTTATTCTGGGAAGAATCTTGGGATGTGGTCACCTCATTAGATATTAGTAAGATTCTAGGGGATCTCAAAGAGAAATTAATTCACCTTTGGGGAAGTAAAGTTAGCAATTACAAAACAAAAACTTTTACAAATGGTTGCCTCGACTAGATTTGGAAATCTTTGAAGGATATAGATGTGGATCTAGCTACAAAAAAAATCATATGAATAGATTATACAATAAAGGAAAGTTAAGAAGCTCAAAAGGAATGATAAGATTATTTGGACATCATCAAATAATGGCAATTATAATTTGAAAGATAGATACAAAGCCCTTATTCAATCACAAAGATGGGATGAAGTGGAAATTCCCCTTAATCTTTGTTGGGGCCCCTCCTACCTACCTACGATAGGTTTCTTTTTGTGGCTGGCTTTTCAAATAGGATCCTAAGGGCCAAGAGATTCTATAAGCTTTGTTTTTCTAGTCCCTTTAGATGTGTGCTTTGCAAACAACATAATGAGGACACTGACCACATCTTATTTGGGTTTCCCTTCTCTCAAATTTATTGGGATTGGCTTAGACATATGTTAGGTTGGTATTCTCCTCTTCTTGGTTCTCTTACCAATCTACTCAAAAGTTGGCCTACAAATCTTTGTAAAGGCATTTACAACAAATTATGGAATATTAGTCCATCCATTCTTGTTTAGGAAGTTTGGAAAGAGAGAAATAGAAGGATATTCTGTGATCAAGGCATTCAACCAGAAGAAGTTATTAAAAAAAATAGAAGCAAGTATAGTCAAGGTGATTAATGTTCATCTTAGGAAATCCATGAAAGAAGAAGGAACATTTTAAATCCTAAATGGACAAACTTAGAAAGAAATGGACAAACTTGATAAATCCTTTGCTCATGCATCTTAAGAACAACAAAGAGGCTAGGAATAACTATAAATGGTCCCCTCCTCTAGTAAGATGAGCAAAGATTAATGTTGATAGGGTAGCTAGAGGCAATCCAGGTGTAGCAGGAATTGGCTACATTATCACTAATGATACAGGTAAATGGATGGCTAAAAGAGAAAAATCTATTGATCCCACTACCAATAATTTGGTGGAACTTAAAGCATTGGTAGAAGGCCTTCAACTTTTTATTAAATTAGATTTAAATAATATCATCACTGAGGGTGATTCAAAAATTGTTCTTAATGCTATCAGGAAAAGAGCTATGCCCAACTAGGTTCTTAACTTGAAATTGGAAGTTCTTAACATATTAGACTAGTTTAAAGATATTTAGATTTGTCATATCTTCCTAGAAGGAAACCAGAAGGCACATCAATTGGCTAATAAAGGAGCTGATGGTGGGAATTTTTTGTTACTAAATATTCATTTGCCTAGTATAAAGCTCTAGTTTTCTTAATTATGTATTTAGTTAAGCTATTTCTTCAAGCATTTGTTTTGTTTTGATTTCTTTTTTACTATATAGTGTAAATTACCCTAGTTGTTTAGGTATCCTAACCTACATGAGCTATATTGTAATATGGATGAAGGATATTCTAAAATATATTCATAATATATCTTAATAATAGTATCCAAATATTATATAATATCATGGAATATAGGTTTTACGTATATTACTAGACTCAGATATAGTCGCTTATTCTAGTCACTATTATTTAGCAATTTAGGCATGAGATTTTTTTAGGGTTTGATAGTACTAGGGAGATATAGTGGATGATACTAAGTAGTATATTATTGGACAATAGGATTTGGCTTTATGTTGGTATCTAATCTCTTAGTGTTTTTTGTCATCTAATTCTGGTTCCTCAACCATCGCATTATGGCAAGCTCAAGATGATGTTGAAACTATGATGTAGCTGATGTAGGCATCTCTCAAACCTTCTAGTGCTTTCTTGGGCTATTTTTTTCAACTTCATATATGTAGATTGGGACCTGTCTTATCTTTTTTTCCCTATCTCTGTCATGGATACTTTTGTTAGTATTTTTCATACTTTGGAGATCCATACTATGGCCTTCCATGGCAATGTAAAGCTAGAAAGGTGGAATAGGGTGCTCAGACTAGTAGATGGGATGACTATAATTGTAATAAGCAGGGCTTTAGGTGAAGGTTTTTTCAAGCATGATTCTCATGGAGGACTAAAAATGATATCATATGAACCTTCATTGGTTGTATGGCTCAGGCTAAAATTGATAAATGGGATATGGTGCAACTTTGCCTTAACATCTTTGATCACATCTAGTGTGGAGGGCTAAAAGAAGCGATAATGAGTTTAGATGAGAGGCTCAAGATTCTACTTCTAGAAGATTATGTGGACTTCCCTCCTAGGAATTTTGAATTGGCTATTGTCCCAAGAAGATCGGCATTGGTAATTCAAGATCCTCCTACCTTAAATGAGGTATGGCCCAAAATGGACTCTAGCTTGCATTTCCTCCTCCGATGGAGAGGGGTAGTGGTGGATCCTAGTAGGGAATGGCTCCATAGCTATCTTGGACTATTCAATGCTTATATCAATTCAGGGGTAGAGTTGGATAATTTGGAGGCCCTAGAATTCTATACCCCCAACATTGAATTATCTAGTAGGGTTAAGTTCTCTCTACAATTTCCTCCACACTTTCATATGGAACACCCTAATGATATTGTTGAGGTTATCATGGTCTTTTGGAAGCAATAGGGAAAGTTGGGTCTTAGTTAGTTATCATGGCTTTTTTTGGTCTTTTCTCCTATTTTGATATGCTACTAGTAGCATAACATATGTATTTGTCACATTCTTAATGTTTAGGGATAAGTTTGATTTAGGTCTATTCAATTTTTTTTGTATAGTCATATGTTCATATAGGGGGTTTTGGTTAAAATGTATATGGTAGTTCTTCAGTTTGGTGGTTTCTCAGTAGGAGGTTAGTTGTAGTTTATAGCCTAGATTTATGCTTTCAAAATCTTGTAATATCGTGCTATCAATATATATATATATAAAGATTATATTTATAAGTTTTTCTGATCTTCTCTCAATGTAAGATTTTCTATGGGATTTTTAGAAATTACAAGATTTATATGTAGGAATGTTCAAATAAGTCTCAGTTTCACTATGAACATAGTCTGAAAGGAAACAAATCTTAATTTTAGCTCATATAGAATATTAGGTTCTAGTGCTTATAAGTTCTTTGTAGGTAGTACATCTCATTTAAAATGTAAATAATAAATATCTTGTTATAATTATTCCCTAAGGAAGACACATCATCAGGCATTTGACATAGTTTCTTAAAGTGTAGATTTCCTTATTGCAACTTTTGAGTTATTTTTCTCTTGCTTCTCTCTCCCTTGGAGTAAGGATTCAGTAGAAAATATGATCAATCTACTCAGTTGGAGCTATTTGGATCTAATATTTTATCCCTTTATTTATAATTTGATTTACTATATATCCATTATTTCATTTTAAACTTTCAAACTAAGTTGTCATTAGTATACTAGCTTATTAAGTTATATAGATAAAGTCTAATAAACTATCACCAGTTTTAGCTCTATAACAAGATAAGAAGCCTAGCTATATTATTGTTTGTTTTATTATGTCAAGATAAGAATGAATTCTCCTATTGGATTTAAATCTATAATGTTAATAATATCATTTTAGAGGAGTTGCATCATTGTATGATTTTTCAGGAAAGATTTGGCTTTAATATAATTAGGAGCTAGTAGATCTAGTAATAAAAATTAATATCATTTAGCATTCGAGAACTGATTACTCACTAACTATACTAATGACTTTACTAACGAAATGTAAGGAAGGAAGCCTCTAAGTATCCAAAGTTCAGAATAGATAAAGCATTTGGAGTAATTACATTTGATTGATGTCAATTCCTCCAGAGTGGTCCTCTTAAGATATGGACATTTGTCTTCTTGGTCTATAAAAAATTTGTAGAACTAGGGTATGCCCCTTTTATTATGTAATAATAAAGAACTGTGGTCCTGGGCAAGACTGGAGGTTTTCTTCTCTATTCTTTCCTACTAGTGCTTGTTTGAATGGAAGAACCTGAACTGTACCATTTTATTTTATTTTAATCAAAGGCCTTGGCCATTTACCGATTAAATTTTTTTTAGAAACTTTAGAAAATTAGTTAGATGCAAATTAGAGAATATGAATATATATATATATATATATATATATATATATATATATATATATATATATATATATATATATATATATATATATATATATATATATATATATATATATATATATATATATATATATATATATATATATATATATATATATATATATATATATATATATATATATATATATATATATATTGTTACAAATCTTAGAAATTGTTATAAAGGAAAAGGTTTAGAAACAACTGTAAACTAGTAACTAAAACCATCAGATTGAACTAAATTAGACTTTAACTCTTATTGTGAACACAAATAAATTCTAATTGAAACCTTAAGTAAGAGAAAAACTTAACATCAAATGTAATTAAATCACAACATTAAACCTAATCAAATTCAAACTAAAACTCTCACATTGAATCAAATTAGACTCTAACTCCTATATTGAACTTTAAATCCAAATATGTTGACCTAAACTACTCTCTAAACCCTAAACCACTCTATAACCATATAATTTGAAAACCTCTCTCTCTAAACTACTCTCTAAACCCCATAATCCATAACATAACTTCATCTCTCTCACTCCTAAACCTCATCTCTCTAAACCCTAAACTGCTCTCTAGGTCCTAAACCCCATCTCTCTAAATACTAAATAGCTTTGTAACTCCTAAACCCCATCTCTCTAAATACTAAATAGCTTTGTAACTCTTAAACCCCATCTTTGTAAACCCTAAACCATTATCTAACACGTAAACCCCATCTCTCTAACTTGTAAACTCCATCTCTCTAAACCCTACATTGCTCTCTAACCCTATACTGCTCTCTAACCCCATTTTATCTCTAACGTAACTTCATCTCTCCCATCTCATCTACCTCTCTCTTACAAAACTTAATATATATCTCTCTCTCATAACCTCATCTATCCCAACCCTAACCTATAATCCCTAACATAACTTCATCTCTCCCCTCTATCTCTCTCCAACTCCTAAACACCATCTTTGTAAACCCTAAACCACTATCTAAATTGTAAACCCCATCTTTCTAAACCCTACACTACTCTCTAACCCCATTTTATCCCTAACATAACTTCATCTCTTCCATCTTGTAATGTCCCTTTTTCTGATTTGATATGGTATTTCACACCTCTAATCAGATTTTCAAAATCAAACAACTGCTATCACAAAGATCCACCAAATTTCTCAAGAAACCCCAAATCGGGTATGTTGAAAATAGTGCTAAAAGCTTCACAACTTCACAAATTATTAATGAATCTGAAAATGGAAATTTTTACAGAACTTTCAGCAGCATAACAGCCTACAAATTGACATTTCCAGATCCGTATAGCCTTTACACAACAGCTCAAAAATGTAGGACCAAAACTATGCTCATCGGGCTCCCGAAATAGCACAAAATATGCCCGGAAACACCACAAGAACACTAATAATCTATCTCAGAAGTTTAATAATGTCTCCATATATATATTCAGCTCTATTTTAACAGCTTAAAGTCTAAAATACAGCAGCAACCAAAACTGATATGAAATACTCAACCGGAAACACCAAACTCTTACAAAAATACACCCGAAAACTCACAAATCTACACTGTTCAGCACAAAGGCAAACTCTGTATGAGCATGCACATGGAATGGCTTCAAACTCCCATCCTTAGCCTTCCTGGAAACCTGCAAACTCCCGTTCTTGGGTCTCCCTAGAAACCTGCAAACTCCCGTTCTTGGGTCTCCTTCTCCACAGGTTTGGCAGCATCTGAAGAATAACAAAGAATGAGCGAAAATCAAGTCTGGAATGAATCCAAAATGCCTCCAAACCTCTTTAAAAAGGGCATAACTGTAACTCACGTCCAAGAGAGGTTCATGAAACATATTTTAATAATAATTATCATTTATTAGTCCAACGGTTTCCAAAGATTAACTCCCTTTTTCCGAAACTTCACTTTCTTGGGCCTGCCTGTTTTAGCAAAGATTATTATTTTTTAATTATTTGAAAAGGGGACATGAAAAGTCCTCCCCTCCCAAACATTGCTTGTCCTCAAGCAATGGCTGAACAATAAACCAATCAATCCTCCTGGATCCCAAATGTAGTCATGAACTATACTACTACCAATTAACATAGACTCCTGCAAGATCCTCTGCAATATGACCAAGAGGAATCCATAATCAAACTGGAAATTATAGCTCAACCAAACTCCAAAATCACCATTACCACAGTCAAAAAGCCATGAGACACAAACTCTTAGAATATCAAAACCCAAGTAAAGTGGACTACCAACATAGTAAATACCATCAATGCATTCCACTGGCCTATATGGAATGTACAATCCAACTCTGCAACAATGGTGAATGCTCTCAAATGAAACTATACCAAGTATGGAGAATCCACACACTGTACAACTCTTGCAGTCAACACAACTCTGTAGATCATTGGCCATTGTCTCATAACCATAACTCCCATGCACCCCTGATGGTGAAAAGCCATCACAAGATAAACAACAAGAAATGGAACCCAAACCAAATTTTCGTGCCATCAACTCCTCAGCATAAGGATCAATTGTTAACTGATGTACATACCCTGCAATATAATGTTGATTAAAAAACCCAACCTCAGTCAACAGCTCACCATGAACAAGTGATACAACCCACTGCGACTGATCACTAGCTAAGTCAGGAGATGTCATAGCCAAAGGAGTAGAATCAATAACAACACTTGCTGAAGCATCACTCCAAAACTCTTGCTCTAAGTCATGTATTATCAACTTGTCAATTGTAGGACTTATCACCATGTCATGCCCATCACAACTCTCATCCCGAGGCATCAAACTATCCCATAACTGATGATAAGCACTAGGAACCAAAGTACATCTCTGTATCATCATCTCATCAACATGGTCATCAAAGGTAGATAGATGAGCATACCTCGCAGTGTAATGCCGATAGAATGCACCAATCTCAGTTAGTGGCTCAGACTGCAATCTAGATGTAACTAACTGCAATCGATCATTAACCAAGTTGGAACTGACTACTACCTCTGAAGACATTGCGAAGGGAGTAGTATTACTAGTAGGAACCATGCCAACTATCAGGTCACCAATGTCACACATGGTCTTTGATACAACATCTCTAGTCTTCGTGCCATTAGTACTAGAGGTCACCACCATGTCAGGCACACCACAAAAATTTGCTACAGCACCCAACTCAATTGAACCTGACTCTAGTGGGAATGAACCTGATATGCCAATGTTAGTATCAAGGATGGATGCATCCCCATCTCCACTGTCTCTAACAATCTCGGCCATGGACATCCTCGGATCACCAAACACCACAGCTTGTGACTGTATAGAATTAGGTAAAGACTGTAGTCGCTCTAACTCCATGGTCACCTTAGCCAAATGAAATTGTGACTCCTTGAGAGCCAATTGTGTACTCTCAAGAATCTCAGAAGTCACCTCAAGCTTCTCAGTAAGCTCACTCACCTCATCTTCCTTGGCCAACAATGCATCATATGCTGTACTGCCCCACTCCATAAGATAATCTCTGTCTGCTACCAACTACATATAATTTTGTCTTAAAATCTGAATAGCCTCCCATAAAGAGTGGATCTCTGTCAAGGAAAGATAACTTCCTCCCTGCTCATCACTAGTAGGAGAACCCCATCCATAAACTGCTAACAACTGATGAGCAGCATCGAAATGTTGGCAAGTGATAGCAATGTCTTGGTCACTAACTCTCAACTGATTAGACACATGATGGCACTGGTTTGACTGTCTCCTACAAAGCTCCTCTGATGCACTGTCTGAAGGAGTGTCCTCAAAGTTACTAGTCTCTAGAGTATTACCATCCATATCCTGTGAATCAAATCTAAAGCTCATATCAGCATACAGAGTATCAAAAACATTAGCATTGCTGTCCAACTCCTCTATACCCAAGGGAACTAAGTCTTCAAAACTGCCCACTGCATCCTTCTGGATGTCATCAATGCCAATATGATCCTGGGACTCATCTATACACACTGCCAAATATGAAATATCATCAACACATTCCAGCAAGTATGGCCGACTGGATATATGAACAAAGCCCAACATTGGTGTATAAAAACTAATACCAACATCAGACAAGATACTGGCACAAGAAAAGACAACACCATGTAATCTGCTAATCAAATCCATGATAGCACCCAAACAAACACTGCTACCAAAAAGTGTTAAAGATCTCCAGTCAACTGAATCCCAAATGCCAATATAACAATCTCGAGTCCATATCCGTAAACTAGAATTAGCTGGTAACTCAAGCAAAATCCTGACTTGAGTAATATGACCAATACCAACTAACTCCACATACCTGTCATGATGAGATAATGTAGTGACAATACTGTCTTCACACACCTTCAGCTGGCGGGATAAATCATGTGAAGTACTACTAGCCTCAACCTCATGTGACGAAGCATCTAACTGTGCCTGGTACTCTCTCTCAAAAAAGTCATGAATGCTCAATGTCTGCTCATCTACACCAGGTATCTCACCATCATGCACAACAACATCCTCATAATCATCATCCTTGAGGTCAAATCTATCTATCACTCTTTGACTAAAATCATCAAATGTAGTTACCTGATCATGACCTTGAGTAGTCATTCCATGATACCACCAATCATAGGCTGCATCTTCCAAGTGTAGACTTGCAATTTGAACAACATCACTCTCCTTCATGGGGTTAAGTGTGAAGAAGGTCTGTAATTTTTGTAGCCATGCTCTAGCTGAAATTTTATTTGTTCCATCAAAAGTAGGTGCTATAAACTTGCTTATTTTATTTTTGAGCTCTCTTCCACTTATGTCATGCTCCCTTCTGTACTCTTTCTTGGGCATCAAAGTGTTCATCATATCCACATATTCTCTAAAAGGAACTAAACTACGAAAGTCATCATATAAGCCATTATAAGTAGCTCTTAATGTAATCAAGTTACCTGTAACCTCTTCCATAGGATTAATGGCTGGATTTGGTACTGGTGGCTCATCTGCAGGCAAGAAAATAGTTTTGGTTGATTTAGATGGTGTGGATTTCAGATTTCTTGGATCCTCTGAAGTGCTCCCTTTCTCATTAATAGATGCAACTCCTTGTAGTTTTTCTGTCAATATTCGCAAAGCCTCTCTAGTTTTTGCCAAACTATCCACTGTTTGCTTCTGAGTATTTTGGATGTCTTGGAAGAATTTCTTTGCCATCTTATCTGGATCAGCCATACTTTTCCCTTCCTTGGATTTTGTACTTTTACTTTCAACTGGAGGTTTGATCAAAATTTCTTTATTCTTTTCTCGCTGCAAATATCTTTTTTCTCTTTCACTTAGTTGCATGCAACCATAAATTTTGACATGCAACTGATTAGAAGCAACATGCAACCACCAAATTCACCAAGAACTAACATGCATATGATTAGAAGTAGAATGCAACCATAAATTTTGACATGCAAGATTTGGGTAGTTATCAAAACTGACATGCAAGATCTGGGTAGTTGTCAAAACTAACATGCAAGATCTGGGTAGTTGTCAAAACTGACCTGCAACTTCTACAAACCCTCAGGCTGGCAAGATCATGGCTCTGATACCACTGTAATGTCCCTTTTTCTGATTTGATATGGTATTTCACACCTCTAATCAGATTTTCAAAATCAAACAACTGCTATCACAAAGATCCACCAAATTTCTCAAGAAACCCCAAATCGGGTATGTTGAAAATAGTGCTAAAAGCTTCACAACTTCACAAATTATTAATGAATCTGAAAATGGAAATTTTTACAGAACTTTCAGCAGAATAACAGCCTACAAATTGACATTTCCAGATCTGTATAGCCTTTACACAACAGCTCAAAAATGTAGGACCAAAACTATGCTCATCGGGCTCCCGAAATAGCACAAAATATGCCCGGAAACACCACAAGAACACTAATAATCTATCTCAGAAGTTTAATCACGTCTCCATATATATATTCAGCTCTATTTTAACAGCTTAAAGTCTAAAATACAGCAGCAACCAAAACTGATATGAAATACTCAACCGGAAACACCAAACTCTTACAAAAATACACCCGAAAACTCACAAATCTACACTGTTCAGCACAAAGGCAAACTCTGTATGAGCATGCACATGGAATGGCTTCAAACTCCCGTCCTTAGCCTTCCTGGAAACCTGCAAACTCCCATTCTTGGGTCTCCCTGGAAACCTGCAAACTCCCGTTCTTGGGTCTCCTTCTCCACAGGTTTGGCAGCCTCTGAAGAATAACAAAGAATGAGCGAAAATCAAGACTGGAATGAATCCAAAATGCCTCCAAACCTCTTTAAAAAGGGCATAACTGTAACTCACATCCAAGAGAGGTTAATGAAACATATTTTAATAATAATTATCATTTATTAGTCCAACGGTTTCCAAAGATTAACTCCCTTTTTCCGAAACTTCACTTTCTTGGGCCTGCCTGTCTTAGCAAAGATTATTATTTTTTAATTATTTGAAAAGGGGACATGACACATCTCATCTATCTCTCTCATACATAACTTCATATCTCTCTCTCATAAACTCATCTAACCCAACCCTAACCCATAATCCCTAACATAACTTTATCTCTCCTTTCTATCTCTCTCTAACTCCTAAACCTTAACTTTGTAAACCATAAACCACTATCAAATTCGTAAACCCCATCTCTCTAAACCCTACACTGCTCTCTTACCCCATTTAATCCCTAACATAACTTCATCTCTCCCATCTCATCTCTCTCTCTCTCTCTCTCTCTCTCTCTCAACACCTCATCTATCCCAACCCTAACCCATAATCCCTAACATAACTTCATCTCTCCCCTCTATTTCTCTCTAACTCCTAAACCCCATCACTCTAACCCTAAACTACTCTCTAACTCCTAAACTCTATTGCTGTAAACCCTAAACCACTCATTAACTCCTAAACCCTATCTTTGTAAACCCTAACTTCATATCTCTATCTCTCTCTCTATAGTAACCTCATCTATCCCAACCCTAAATTTCTCTTTACTCCTAAACCCCATCTCTTTAAACCCTAAACTACTCTTTAACTCCTAAACCCCATCTCTCTAAACCCTAAACCACTCTCTAACCCCATAATCCCTAAACTTTTTATCTAAATTTGATTTGTACCTATTAATAATTTTTTTTTATTGTAGTTAACATTTCTTTATATGTTGTACAATAGGTTTTTTTAGAAAAATTCATTTAGTGTGCTTTGATTCAATTAGTTTATTTAATAATCTATGCATATATGTATATGTATGCATGTGTAAATCTCTATTATCATCTATCTAGTTTTGTTTGTTTATATCTTTCATCATTATAGCATTGGGGGGTACTAATTTTGAAGAGGCTAGTGTACATGGTCATCCTTGTAGTGGTTCATCCCATAGATCAACTACTAGTACCCCAAACAGGGAGACATTATTCAGTGATACTATTCAGTGCTTACAGAGCACACTTGATACTATTGATCAGAGTCTACATGATTTTCCTACCCTACAACATAGGTATAAGGTGATTGCCATTAGAGATGAGATTATTAGCATGATGCACACTATTGAGGGTTTTAACCCTTATGATAGTGTTAGTTTGGACTCTTTTTATAGTGCTCTATCTTGTTTTGTTAGTGGTGGTTTGCAATGGATAGAGATAGATGAGATGGTCTCAGTGGAGAGTTTGAAGAGAATGTTTCCACATTATGAACCTTTGAAAAAGGTTAGAGGGTATCATGCTACGAGGTGTACTAATCCATTGGTGGCACTTTCATGTATCCTCGTTGGTTGGTCGCACATCACATGTGGCCCCAAAAGGATGAGTTCCCCTGATATTTTTGCAAACAATTATTTGTAGAATTTCATCTACATTGAGAGGTTGATTACACTAATATCCCTAGGCAAGGTCAAGGTAGGTTCTCAAATAAATTCAGACACCCAGATGCTCCTAGGCCCGTTAATAAATGGGCATTGATTGGTCTAAACCTTTTGGTGATGCCAAAACATTTGGAGTTAGTTGAAACTAGAGATAGAGTGGCAAATGATAAGCATAGACATGTGTACAAGAGTGTTGCCCCTATTGCTACCTGAGTGCATGAGATGTCTTCTAACTAAGTGCACAAATACATGACACAGTCACGATCTGCATCTACAGGTGGTTACACTGTTGCACCATCTTTAGGTAATGATATGTATCATGAGGTTGACATCCCATCTCTAGTAGATGTCTCCATAGAGTCTTTAGTGGACTGGTTGAGAGGTATGAGTACATGTTTGTCCACTAATCTACTTTTAGCTGAGCTATATAGTTGTTGACCAGGCAACCACTTAGTGTGGTGCCATCATATGTGATTGGTATCATCAGAGGTACATCAGAGGCATAGGGTGGTCAGGGGTAGGAGGACATATATGTTGCACCTATAGCTCCACCACAAACCATAGTTGAGGAGGATGCAACGTCCCCTACCAAGGTAGGTTCTCACCCACCACAATGTTCATTATTCATAGATATGCTCACGGATCCTACACTTGACATTGGCGATGTGACCTTTAGTGATACAAACTTGAGTGAGATAGGTAGGCATATATTTGCGATGACAATGGCATATGGGGACTTGCAGGCACCTATGCATCCTATGCAGCAAGAGACATAGGTAAAACTTTACAAACATGTCTATTTAGTTGGACCTACAGATCTTATATTTAAAACTTTAGTAAAGTATAACTTGTGATATATTTGTTTCTTCTATTACATATAGACTACATCTATAACTTGTGAGGGTGAAGATGGAGAGACAGGTGTCGACCCTAGTCATCCTGAGTCAAGGGTAAACTTAATTGTACTTATGTTACTATGGAAATTAAATTTATACACATGCTCATGACACATTTGTTCTTATATTGGACACAGGGTTTGTGTTCTCGTCTCAAATGATCACATCATAGAGCATGATGTGATCATGTTTCATATTCATATATGTCATATGCATGATGTTTGATATTGATATATGATGATACCATTTCTAGATTTATAGCTATACAACATTTTACATTTAGAACATGCTCATATTTGACATATTTCATATTAGCATGAATTATCTGACTATTTGCATTTATAGTAGGCATATATGATATTTTGATGATTTATGTGAGCATTTACATTTATAGTTGCCATATCTAATATTTTCATGAGTTATGTGAACATTTACATTTATAGTTGACATATATAATTTTTTCATGAGTTATGTGAACATGTTTATATGTAGTTGATATATTTGATATTTACATTTATAAAATATGTTTTACGTAAATGTGGAAACATATTTTTGAAATATCTTCTACATTTTATTTACATAATTGTTAATGTGTAATAAAATTATCTGTTATATAAATTAATAAAAATATGTGTTACATAATTTTATAGGTGTGTTGTAAAAGTGTATAGCAAATGTACATGTAAATTTAGAAATAAATACATTATTGTTTAGATAATTGTTAATGTGTAATAAATTTATGTGTTCTATAAATAATGAAAATATGTGTTACATAATTTTTTAGGTGTGTTGTAAAAGTGTATAAATATTGAAAAAACAAAAACATGTATAACTATTGAAAAATAATGAATGTATATATAAATTTGAAATATTTTTATGAATCATTAAACCTATCTAGATCAATTAGGAAGTTGCTAAAAAATATGGTTGGGTTCCTCTTTATCTTTAATAATATCCAACAACTTTTCATGGTCCTCAATATCTAACCTCCAATTTGGTTTGCTACACCCTTTTTTTGGCATAATGTCAAACTAAATCTTTGTGGCTAAAACCAAGTGGCTATAATGCAAAACTTTTTGGCTAGGCATGTATTCAATAAATTGAACACCATTTTGTGGTCAATTTTTATTTGATGATAATAGGTGCCTACAAAATAAGATTTATACTTCATTTAGTATTATTAATAATATAAAAAAGAAATAATTATTTACAATTAATCTATCACTCTCTAATTAGTTGTATACATTGTTGGGATTTACAAGTGGGAAGTATACTTCTGTGAGGGGGGTGAATTAGAAGTACTAAAATTTAACCAATAAAATAGTGCATGCATAAATATATAAAAATAACATGTAAAGAAAATGCATCCACATAAATATTTGACACCAAATATGATTACCCAAAAACTGTCCAATGAGTGTTGGAAATGATTTAAAAGATCTTTGAATGAAGAATGATGAAATTGGTAAAGGATGCTTTCAATCATTTTTTTGTCATTGATGTCAAACTTGCTAACTACGGGAACGAAAATTGCTTAAGTGATCCAGAAAATTGTATATGCTGAGTAATAGAGATGTTCATATGCCAAGCTATACAGAATTCAACATGTGCCGAGTAACTCAAGACCCAACAGAAGCTGAGCAATACAAGAAAGCTTAAAGTGTTGAGTAAAGTAGAAACTATAGAGGATGTCGAGCAATCCAAAACTAGATAGTGCCAAGGATTAGTAAATAGCAATAGAAGTTGAGTAACCTAGTTAATGTTGAGCATCAGTAAACCAATGATGTCGAGTTGCTACATTATTTGTTAAGTCAAAAGAATTGCTAGATCAGTAATGATAAGTTTGTTACATTGAATTTTGTGAATTAGTTGGATGATAAGGAT
This sequence comes from Cupressus sempervirens, assembly GCA_028749045.1. Lineage (NCBI taxonomy): Eukaryota > Viridiplantae > Streptophyta > Pinopsida > Cupressales > Cupressaceae > Cupressus > Cupressus sempervirens. Next base: position 8,800,305 of record CM053789.1, on the reverse strand, counting down.
GATGAGTAGATGTCAGATGATCTTATGTAAACCATGCAAACCAATTCAAGGTGAATACTGATAGATTTTCTAGAAGAAACAGTTTGGAGGGAAAACAATTTCAAAAATAAATTCAAATTGATAAGCACGAAGACTTGAGCATAAAATGAAGAACATAAATTCTTTATAAGGAGTTATAGGATAGAGATTGAGAGAGAGAGAGAGAGAGAGAGAGAGAGAGAGAGAGAGAGAGAGAGAGAGAGAGAGAGAGAGTGATTTGGTCATAAGTGTGGTCATGTGAAGAAGCCAAGAGAAGGCTAGTGTGAAGTGTTAAGAAGAGGACACAGTGAGGAGTAAGCACAGAGCATCAAGACTCTGAGTTGATCAAGTGACCATAGAGTGCATTGGCATACTGAGTGGAAGAACTCAAGGAGACAGATCTTGAAGGGTGGACAAGCTGTCAGCACTGTGAGGAAGAAAAGCCAAGCAAAGAAAAGAATTGAAGAGTGGTCTAAAATCTACAAGGTTAAAGTTGCAATCTTTATCAAGTCAAAACCTTTCTAATACTTTCTTACCATTGTATTAGACATTGAAATCTTACATTACTAGGTTAGCTTAATAGCTAGGTGGATAAGCCTCAAGAAAAGGATAGAAGATCTACAGGAGAAGGATAAGAGATCCTCAGGAGAAGGATAGGAGATCCTTGGAGAGGGATAAAAGGTTCCTTTGAGAAGGTGACTATAAATCCCATGGACTTGGGTGGGCCTAACAACTCTATGTAAATCCTTTAATAGGATGGCATTCTAAGTTGAATGTTATTAAGTCCTCTAACAAGGCACACTCCTAATAGGGTGAAGAAATCCCTTAACAAGGTCACATCTGATAGTGTGTAAAGCCTTTAATAGGGTAGGCCTTTAACAAGGCAAACCATTAGAAGTGGTTGAAATAAATTGCACAGTAATTTTGTGGGTGTCATCCCCACCTTGGTTTTACCTTCTTATTCCTGGAGGGTTTCTGGGTCACCACAATCCTTTATGTTATGAGGTGATGCATGTTTACTTTTTTGTGATTGTTTAGTGTTTAATTGCATGCATGATAATTTCAATTATATGCCATTAAGGATTTGACAAGAAAGTAAAAATGCTAGTACTTTTGAGTCACCCCCGTTTTATTAAAAAATTTGTATTGGACATTATTGGACTTTGAAGAATTGATTCACCCCCCCTCCCCTTAGTTCTTCTAAAAGAATTCTAACAATTGGTATTAGAGCGCACTACTGATCTATTTCAAGGTACTAGCAGGAAGAAGATGAAGATGTCCAAGAGAGAAGTTCCCAAGCTAAACAAAGACAAATTTGTTGCATGGCAAAGTCTGATGAAGTTGCACATTGGATCAATAGGTGATTATGCATAGACCTCAATCATAGCTGATCATGTAGACCCTAGAGGAGCCCTCATTGCAGAAGACATGAACAAGAAGAAGAAGCACAATCAAGCAATGTTAGAGATTGCTTCAGCACTAAGCTATGCCGAGTATGATGACATCAAAGAATGTGGTACTACACATTAGATGTGGAAAACATTATCAAGCATCTATGGAGGAGATGATAATGTCAAGAGAGCCAAAAGAGAGAGCCTAAGAGGAAAGTTTGATGACATGAAAATGGAAGAAGGAGAGAATGCTGCTCAATACAATGCAAGGATGAAAGAAGTGGTAAGTGCCATAAGAATTCTAGGAGGATAGTTATCAAAAGAAATAGTATGTAGCAAATACTTGAGAACTTTGCTTCCTATCTATGCTATAAGAGTATCAGTCATCCAAGAGCTAAGGTGTGTACCAGGAAACACATTTTCATTTGAAGGAATAATTGGAAGGCTCACTGCCTTTGAGCTATCCAACTTCGACAACTACAAGCCATAAAACTTTGAATCTGCATTCAAAGCCAAGACGACAATAAAAGACAATTAGGAGGTGCAAACAAAGAAAAAGAGTGGAAAAGGAAAGTATGTATCTAGTGTTAGCAACACTAATGAAGATGATGTAGCCCAATTGGAGGCATTACTAGCAAGAATATTTCACAGAGGAAGAGGCAAATTCAAAGGTAAGCTACCATTCATTTGTTTCAATTGTAATGAAATTGGTCACATTGAAGCCATATGCACACAAAATAAAAATTACAAGGATGGAGGCAACCTCAAGAACAAGAAAGATGACAACAAGGACTACAGAGGTAAAGGGAAAAGATGCTACATTGTTGAAGAAGACTCTGACGAGAATCATGATGAAGTAGTCTATGTGGCTATGAAAGATGAATCGGATGAAGATGAAGCATATGCCCTAGTAACTTGCATGAACAAGAATAAAAAATGGATCATAGACAATGGATGCTCTCATCACATGACTGGAGATAAAAGTAAGTTCATTACCTTTATTCAATATGAAGGAAATAGTGTTAGATTTCGTAACAATGCACCATGTTAGATCAAAGGAAAAGGTAGTATCAAGCTTACTGAAAAGATATCATGTGATAATGCATACTATGTTGAAGGCCTAAGTTATAGCTTTTTAAGTGTCTCATAATTAGGCAACATAGGACGCAAGGTTGAATTTGAAAATGGAGTTACCAAGATCTATGATTCTCAAGGAATTCTAATAGGAAAATGTGACCAGACTAGGAGTAATTTGTTCTACCTAGACATGGAAGATGCTTCTTGTCTCATTGTTCAAATTGATGATGTATGGTTATGGCACAAGAGGCCATGTCATGTAAATTTTCACAATCTGATAAGCATCAACAAAATGAAGAAAGTCAAAGGTCTACCAAAGTTGAAGAATCCTAATAACACCATGTGCAAACAATGCCAACTAGGGAAGATGACCAAGTCAACTTTCAAAAGCAAGGCTTATACTTCTAATGAAGTATTAGAGTTAGTTCATACTAACTTGTGTGGTCCTATTGAAGTGCAAAGCTACAAAGGTGACAGATACATAATGCTATTTGTAGATGACTATTCAAGGATGATGACAGTCATGTTCCTGAATAAAAAATTAGATGCATTCCAAATGTTCAAATGGTACTTGGCCAGAGTTGAGAAAGAGACTGGGAGGAGCCTAAAATGTCTCAGATCTGATAGAGGAGGTGAATTCACATCAAGAGAATTTGAAGAATTCTGTAATGAAAGAGCAATCAAAAGGCAGAAAGAAGGAATAGATCAGTTATTGACTGTGCCAGGACCTTAATGATGGAGAAAAATGTTCCACTCCAGTACTGGAGAGAAGCTGTAAGTATTGTAGTCTACACACTCAATAGAGTTCAAGTCAAGAAAGGTACAAATGCAACACCTTTTGAATTATGGTATGAGCATTCTCCTAATGTAAAACATTTCAAAATATTTGGATGCAAATGCTATATATATAAAGAGTCTAGAAATGGAAAGTTTGATGCAAAGAGTGAGGAAGGCACATTTCTTGGTTATTCTACTAGAAGCAAAGCTTATAAGTGGTTTAATGTTAACACTAACAAAGTAGTAGAAAGCACAAATGTGAAATTTGATGAGCTTATAGAAGTTCAAAGTGTTGAGAACACCAAGAAAGTAGAATAATACAAGACCTTTATATACTTTTATGAAGGTATACCTAATAATGGTGAAGTTGCAACTCAGAATGACAATCAGCAAAAAAATCCAGTATTTGTCAAGTCACAGATAGTGAATGCCAAGCAGCAGACACATTCAGAATCCGAGCTACAGAATATAGAGAATGTTTATTTAGATTTTGAGAACTATCAACATGAAGGAAATGAAGAAATATCTAATGAAAATACACATGAAGATTCAAATTCTGAAAGAGACAACATGCAAACAAGGAAATAACCAGTATTGGCAAAGTATGTAAGAAGACATCATCCTACAAATCAAATTATTGGAAACAAAGAGGTAGGACCAATGACAAGGAATAGACTCAGAAGTGAGACATGCATGCTCAGCAAATTGGAACCAAAAATAGTAAGTGAAGCCATAAAAGATAATAACTGGTACAATGCTATGAAAGAAGAAATAGAACAAATTGAAAAGAACAAGACATGGACCTTAGTTTCAAGAACAGCTGACAAGAATGTATTTGGAACCAAGTGGGTGTTTAGAAATAAGTTAGATGAGAATGGTGAAATCACAAGGAACAAGGCAAGACTAGTTTGTAAATGGTATGCACAAGAAGAAGGATTAGACTATAGAGAAACTTTTGCTCTAGTTGCTAGAATGGAAGGAGTAAGGACCTTACTAGCATATGTAGCCTTCAAAGGATTTAAAGTCTATCAAATTGATGTTAAGTCCACATTTCTGAATGGTATACTTGAAGAGGAAGTCTACATAGAGCAACTAGAAGGATTTATTGATGAAAATAATAAAAACAAGGTATGCAAATTACATAAGGCTCTATATGGATTAAAACAAGCCCCTAGAGCTTGGTATGAGAGACTTCACAAGTACCTAGTGCAAATAGGATTTGTAAGAACTGATGATAATAGCAACATATACATCAGATTACAAGAAGGCAAGGATATCCTTGTATCTAAAATCTTTGTGGATGACAATTTTTGGAGGAAAGGAAGCGCTTTGCAAAATTTTTGCTGACAAAATGAAACATGAGTTTGAGATGTCTATGTTTGGAGAAATCAAGTTCTTTGTTGGTTTGCAAATACATCAACTAAAACATGGTATATTTGTGACACAATCAAAGTACATCAAAGAGATACTCAAGACGTTTGGATTGGAAGACTCCAAACCTGTCAACACACCAATGGCACCATGACATAAGCTATCCAAAAATGATGAATGAGCTAAAGTCAATCAAACAATGTATAGATCCATGATTGGAAAACTACAATATGTTGTAAATAGTGGTCTAGACATAACATTAGTAGTTGGAATAGTGGCTAGATTCTCTGCTAATCTTAGAGAAAATCAACTCATGGTAGTAAAAAGGATAATAAGGTATCTCAAAGGAACTGATGATTTTGGCCTATACTACAAAAAGAATGAGAAGTTTGAGCTCAATGCATACATAGACACAGATTGGGAGGCAACAGTGATGACAGGAAAAGCACAAGTGGAGGAGAATTATTCTTAGGTAAAGGCTAGTTACTTGGACTAGCAAGAAACAAACATGCACATCTCAATCCACTGCAAAAGTAGAATATGTGGTAGCAACAATCAATTGCACAAACATTGTATGCCTCAAACATCTATTGAAAGGAATGAAAGAAGAGGTGACCAAACCCGTGATATTGTATTATGATAATACAAGTGCTTTAAACATATCCAAGAATCTAGTAATGCATGCAAAATCCAAGCATATTGCAATCAAGTATCACTATGTTAGAGAATTGGTGGAAGACAAACAAGTGAAGATGGAGTACATTCACACAAAGGAACAAATTGCAGATATCTTCACCAAACCATTGCCCAAGGATACTTATGAATATCTTAGAGGCAAGTTGGGGGTAAAGCCCTTAACTCAAGTAGTCTAAAGCAATAAAGAAGCTGCCCTGCATCAATAGGAGTAGATCATTTAAATATCAGAAGAATGATGCAAAGGATGACAATAGGAACAAAAATTCTAGATCAGTCACAAGCATGGTGATAGAGGAAAAAGACATAAGATGCAAAGCTTACACCAAGCATGTTGAAGATGCTACACCTTTGGCATTTATGTCAAAGAGGGAGATTTATGAGAAACTAATCAATAAAAGGTAAGAGGGAGATGTATGAGAATGTATGAGATTAGTAGTAGACCAAAAAAAAGAGAGATGAAAGAGGGAGATTCAGAAGAGATAAGAAACTGATCATCAAGCAACTATGAAGGATCAGGAATATAGAGTAAGGATGTAGCAGTCAAGAGGGAGAAGTAGAACAAAGGATTCAATTTGTATCAGCAAAAGAGGTAGACATCATACAAAAAGGAAGATATGTAATGACAACAAGTTTTCTATTTGGTATATAATTTTGGTGGTAACTAAGTTGATCAATTGATCAGTTTGGTTTGCCTTCAATGCCAAAGAAGGAGATTGTTGGAAATAATTGAAAAGATCTTTGAATGAAGAGCGATGGAATTGGTAAAGAATGCTTTCAATCATTGTTTTGTCATTGATGTCAAACTTGCTAACTATTGGAATGACAATTGCTTAAGTGATCTAGAAAATTGTATATGCCGAGCTATACAGAATTCAACATGTGCCAAGTAACTCAGGATCCAACAGAAGTTGAGCAATATAGCCAAGCTTCAAGTGCCGAGTAAAGAAGAAACTACAAAGGATACTAAAAAATCCAGAACTAGATAGTGTCGATCATCAGTAAATAGCAGTAGAAGCCTAGTAACCTAGTTAATGCTGAGCATCAGTAAACCAATGATGTCGAGTTGCTGCATTATTTGTTAAGCCAAAAGAATTGCCAAATCAGTAACAATAAGTTTTTTACATTGAATTTTGTGAATCAGTTGGATGATAAGGATGATGAGTAGATTTTACAGAATTTTATGTAAACCATGCAAACCAATTCAAGGCGAATACGAATGGATTTTCTAGAAGAAATAGTTTGGAGGGAAAATGATTTCAAAAATCAATTCAAATTGATAAGTTGGAAGACTTGAGCAGAAAATGAAGAACATAACTTCTTTATGAGTTATAGGTCAAAGAGAGAGAGAGAGAGAGAGAGAGAGAGAGAGAGAGAGAGAGAGAGAGAGAGAGATTTGGTCATAAGTGTGGTCGTGTGAAGAAGCCAAGAGAAGGTGAGTGTGAAGTGTCAAGAAGAAGTCATAGTGAGGAGTAAGCACAAAGCATCAAGACTCTGAGTTGATCAAGTGACCATAGAGTGCATTATCATAATGAGTGGAAGAACTCAAGGAGACAGACCTTGAAGGGTGGACAAGTTGTCAGCACTACAAGGAAGAAAAGCCAAGCAAAGAAAAGAACTAAAGAGTGATATGAAATCTGCAAGGTTAGAGTTGCAATCTTTATCAGGTCAAAACCTTTCTAATACTTTCTTACCATTATATTAGACATTGAAATCCTACATTGCTAGGTTAACTTAACAGCTAGGTGGATAAGCCTCAAGAAAAGGATAGAAGATCCCTAGGAGAAGGATAAGAGATCCTCAGGAGAAGGATAGGAGATCCTTAGAGAAGGATAAAAGATTCTTTTGAGAAGGTGACTGTAAATCCCATGGACTTGGGTGGGCCTAACAACTCTATGTAAATCCTTTAACAGGGTGGCATTCTAAGTTGAATCTTCTTAAGTCCTCTAACAGGGTACACTCCTAACAAGGTGTAGAAATCCCTTAACAAGGTCACATCTGACAGTGTGTAAAGCCTTTAATAGGGAAAACCATCAGAAGTGGTTGAAATCAATTGTGCAATAATTTTGTGGGTGTCATCCGCACCCCAGTTTTACCTTCTTATTCTTGGAGGGTTTCTGGGTCACCAAAATCCTTTGTGTTATGAGGTGATGCATGTTTACTTCTCATGATTATTTAATGTTTAATTGCATGCATGATAATTTCAATTATATGCCATTAAGGATTTGACAAGAAAGTAAAAAGGCTAGTACTTTTGATTCACCCCTGTTTTATTAAAAAAATTGTATTGGGGTCAATGCAAGAAGTTTGGTCTCACTTTTGGCCAAAAAGTGCAAGTTTTTTTCCTATTTTTGAAATTTTTCGTCAATTGATGTCAAAATTTGAGGTATTTAGAGATTGAATATTAAAAAACTCCAGAAATAAAATTTTTAGTGTTCAGAATCTAGTTTTTGAATATGTAATTTATTTGTGCACCCATATGATAGATTATTTTTTTGGTATGGATCTTTAAAAACCACTTTTTCAAAATGCCTGTTTCAGGACCATACCATGCTCATGTACGGACACCATAATTTGACACAAATAAATGAATTTTTGCAAATCATTTTAAAGGGAGTTACCTAATACACCTAAGATTGATGACAATATATTTTCTTAATTTTTTATTGAATAATTTTTTTTATTATTAATTATTAATTGGCTATAAAGGTAAATTTTAAAATCTCTCGTGTACGAACCACATAATTTGATCAAAATCTCACTTTTTTCAAATTTTTTTTTTTAACATCAAAAGAATTGTATGTAGATTGATGACATATAAATTAATTTAAGAAAAATTATAAAATAAAAAAGTTATTAAAGTTTTAGTGAATGTAACTTTTTAACGTTTAGGAGATAGTTTTCATTAATAAATAATGGAAAAATAGAAAATAAACTAATAACACTATAAAATTTACATTTTTGAAATCAAAATAGCAAGACCTATAATGGGTTTTTGTCTCGTCAAAAAATTCAATAGGAATGACTATAAAAAAATTAATACAATATCAAAAATTGTCGATTAAATGCCTTAGAAAAAAAAAGGAGTACAAAGGCATAGCTTGGTGGGACCAAGCCTATGCCATACCTTTCCCCAAGGCAAAAGCCCATGCAAAAGTTGGGAGCCATGCCAAATTCCCGCTCATGTCTCGCGAATCGGGCACCTGATTTGTAATTCAAAAATCGGGTGCTCGATATCTTTAAATCGTTATACCGACTTTTTAAAAATTGGGCACCCAATTTTTTAAAAATCGGGTACCAGATTTGTAAATGAGTACCCAAGTTTTAAAAAATCGGGTGCTCGATTTTTAAGAAATCGGGTACCTGTTTTTGATGTACCCGTTGGGTCCCAAAAGATGCCCCACCGACCCAATTTCAATGATTGAAATGATTGAACAACAGTTTCAACCTGCAACACCGAATTTCGTCACGGTTATTCTATTTTTTTGTCCTCTTATACAATTTGCAGGCTACTGATTCAAATTCAAAACTGGTGCAAATATGGGATCAAAACAACAAAGAAAGAAGAAAGCAAGAGTTCTGGCAGATGAGGAGATTGCAACAAATAAAGAGAATGAAGCACAACGTCAACGAGAGAGAAGACAGAGAATTAGAGACTTGAACAATGTTTCAAAGGAGAAAGACATTGAAGATACCACGATGGATGAAGAAGTCAAAGAAGAGAACCCAATACAAGAAAATTCAGGTGCACATTCTAATTATGCGTTCAATACAGGTGTGTCTCCAAACCCTCAAATTTTCTCTCGTGATGAAATTGGTGATTTTTTAGAAGCAGGTTATGATTTAAATGATTTAGATTTTCTTCATGAGAAGCAATTGTCAAACGATCATGCACAAAACACTACAATTGAAATGCCTGCCCCAAAAGAAATGCCAAGAAAATTTGAAAATGATATTCAAATCCCAAATAATAGTGAAAATAGTAAAGTGTCTAAAATAAAAAATTGCATGAATGTAGACATAGAAACACCAACTACTAAACAAACATGTCAAGATGATAGTAAAGTGTCTGGATATAATTTTCATATTCATAATGATGTGTTAGATAATCTTGAGGGATTGGTTTCATGGAGACAAATTAGGAGACATGCTAATAGATTGTATAGGCATTTTTTTTATAATAAGAAATTTGGGTTTCAATGTCAGCTAATGTTGCAACTAATTAAAATGTCTAAAATGTGAAAAGTAATGAGAAGGTTGGGAATGTATGAAAAACCCAAGAATAAAAATGAGTCTTTAAAACAAGTTGTATCCACTGTTGCTAGTGCCATTGATGTTATCGAAAAGAGAAGTCGGTCTAAAGATAAGAATGCAACATGATGAGCAATAACAACAACTTTAGTTAACAAATCAACATCTGACAAAAGATTGATTACCGACATAAGTGGATATCTTAATGTGAATCGTAAGACTTTAGAAAGAGTTGTAAAGAGAAGGGTTAACTTTGAATGTGATTCAGCAAATATTTTATGGCCTTCTAGTGGTAGACTCCCGAGATGTGATATGAAACTTACTAGTGAAATCAAAAGTTTGATTGAAAATTTTTGGCATGATAATACAAGAGTATCACCTAATTCAAGAGATGTTCTTAAATTGAGAATTGGGTCAAAAATACATGATCCACATCCTAAACACCTTTTGGACATGACTCAAACTGAATTGTTTAAAAAATTTGTAGATGGTAAGGTATTAAATATTACCATTAGTCAAAGATCTTTTGAAAAGTGTAAACCATGGTATGTAAGGATTAACAAGGAAAGAATCACATGTTGTTGTAAAACTCATATTCAATTTTGTTACCATTATGATGTATTTCAATTTATACGTGGTACCATGCATAGTAAAGAAATGTTGCAAGAATGTGGTATAAAAATACCACCTCAAACTATAAAATATTTCATATCAGGTTTGTTTTGTAAGCCACCTAATGATCAATACTTTCTTTTCAATGCATGTCTTTCTAGTACATGTGATATGTGCGGCAATCTTTCTTTGTTAGATGAATGTTTGCATGAAAATGCTTTGACTACTTTTGGACAACAATTAGTTGAGGTAAAAATATTCAAAACTATTGAATATCCATTGAAGGATGGGAAGTTTGGAAGAAGGTGTGATCTAGTTACAGATAAAGTTAGTTGTCATGCATTTATGGATGAGTATAAGAGTGTGATCATACCAAAATATGTTAAACACTCTCAATATTCTAGATGGATTGATGGACAATTTTGCATATGTAAGAATACATTTCCAATTGGTACTATACTTTCAGTTGTTGACTTTGCAGAGAACTACACGCTTGCACCGCAAGAAGAGGTACAACCACAATATTACAATTCAGTGCAAGTAACAATTTATGTTCATATAGTTTATAGGCATGCACCTGATAGTACAGAGGAGGATTGAAAAATATTGAGAGAGTACCATTTTTATTTAAGTGATAATAAACTCCATTCATCTGAGTTTGTCCAATATTGTTTCAAGGTCTTTTATGATAATTTAAAAGAGAGACAAATTCAAATGACACAACATTGGATATGGTCAGATAATTGTACAGGACAATTCAAGAATGCTAGAATGTTCTATTGGTTGAGTAGGACACATAAGCAAACTAGCATCCAACATGTGTGGAATTTTTTTGAGGCTAGACATGGTAAAGGAGAACATGATGGTGCTGGTGCATGTGTGCAGAGAGCCCTTAGTAAAGAGCAATTAAAATTTGAGGAAAGAGCTAAATTCAAAAATGTGCATGAGATTGTCGAATGGTGCAACAAATATTTATACACGGGATCAAGTCAAAACTCTACAATCAAATGTTTCTTCTACCTAGTTGAAGAAAATAATATCCCTTCAAGATATGATTGTGATACAATTAGTGGTTCAGCTAAATGGCATACATTTAGGAGTTCAGATTCTAACACTTGGACTATATGGATTAGGGAGCTTGCTTGTTTTTGTCAATTTTGTCTTACAGGTGAATGGGAAGAATGTGAGAATACAGAATGGGTTGACGATTGGCAACAAAGATCATTAGCACCTACTGACATGCATTTTGAAGATGATATAGTAAATTAAGGCCAGAATGTTACTTTTGCATCATAAGACTATGATCGTATTTCAGACCTCATAGAACCTCGTATGCACAATTAATTAGATTTTTTTGCGATCTTATGCTTCAATTTATATAATTTGCATATGTACATGAGTGATTAAAGTGTTTCTATACATTATCTTATCTTGTAGGACATGTTTATGTTGTTATTGCACCTAGTGATAATGATGAACAGACTGAGTATTGGCTAGCCAGATGTGTGGAACCTAAGAAAAAAATGACATGTCATCAAGTGGACGATGATGGTTTTGAGTATCCAATCGGGTCTGTTGTTGTAGCTAGCACCTGGCTACGTAGATACCTAACAAGAAGAAATGGTTTGCCAGCATTTGAAGACTACCAAACTGAAAAGAAGATTTTACACTATTCTCATTTGGTTGTGGCAACAAATATCAAATTAGAAAGGTACAAAGGGAGACCCGCGAATAAGGTATTATGGACAATTTCAATGGACGAGCACGAGACAATCATAGATGCATTGCAAAAGAGAGAGGATGCAGATGGTACAATGGGATGACTACATTTAAATCAAACACATGTAAGTTTTTTCATTATTGTATTATTTATATATATATGTACTTATATAATTTAATTACATGTATGTTTGTGTTTTCAATACCAATTTAGAGAACTTATATACGTCTTATTCAGGTCTCAATTACAATTTATGCAAATTTAAGTGTTAAAGTGGATCGAACATCAACATCTTGTGCAATTTCACATAGTAAGTACATACAAATTACACATATATTTACATGGTTCAGATACCTTGAATATTAATTTATGTGTTTATTAACATGTGTGTTTTGTTTTACATTTTTATTTTACAGGACCTCATTTGAAGAGATGTGTTCAACCAATTTTATGTTTCAAATGAGTTCAGTGAACTATAAATATATCATTGACATTTTCTTACATATATTGTGAAATATGTTGTACAAACTAATTCAAAAATGAGAGTTTACTTCTATTTGAAAGTTAAAGGTATGTGCACTTGATAAATTATTATAAATTAATTGTCAATTTAAGTAATGACCTCCTATTTTGTTCTATTACTTTTACATTCAAGCATGTTTAAATTAATGTTTGTTTGAAGTTTCAAATTACTATTGATTGTAATATTAAAAACAAGTGACTTGTACATGATAATTTAAAGATCATTACTCATTTTATTCATTGTATTGATTATATCTTTCATTACCAAACAACACATTAAGATCACTTACATGATGTACATTGTGAGGTACGTTATCCATACATGTGTGTCTTAAGGGGACATGGGAGTCCTAATAAGTCATTATGTATGTTATATGTTATGATAGGTATTCATATTTTTACTACCACATAATAGGTCTTATTAGGTGATAATGAGTCTTACATTACCAAACAACACATTAAGATCACTTATGATACATTGTAAGGTACGTTATCAATACATTTTTTAATCGAGTAGGTCAATTTTATTTGTATGAATTATCTCAATGCATAAATTTGATGTGATATTTATCCAATAATGCTCTATAGATAGTTAAAATTATTGTTCATCTTGCATATATACTTACAAAATGTGTCATATGTTCATGAATAAAATATGTCAGAATAAAGAAAATGGTTTGAATATACTTAAAACATGGTGAAACATAGTAATATATGTACTACATACACAAGCATGATAAGAAATCGTAAAAAAATAGTACATGGTCTAACATACATCATAACATGATCTATGAAGTGAAAAAATACATGGTCTAACATATAGTTTTAACTGTCCTAACACAAAGTGTACATACGTCATAAATTTTATATATATATATATATATATATATATATATATATATATATATACATCATAAAAACACAATCTATAGGTGCCAACAAGACCTAATCTATCTGATCAAATGACCTCTTTGCTCCACATGAAGAGGACTTAGATGGATCATCATGTGTAATATGAGTCATCTTGTCATGTCGAACACCCTGTGAGGTAGATGTATCACCCTGTGTAACAGGAGGCACGTCTCATCATGTACTTGCTTAATTGAAATGGGTCTCAAAATCTAGCTTGCAAATAAATTAAATATTCACTACATAATAAAATAAATTATACCACATGAGATGGGTGTCCCTCAGTAACCGGAGGAGGCACACTGTCAAAACTACCAAATGCAGCAGTGGTGAGGTCCTGTAATTTACAATACATACATTTTTTTAATTTGATTTTAGAGCATAATGAACTATACATTATGTACATAAATCACAATATTGACCTCAAATGATGATGTAGGTACCTCCGTTTGGCTAAGTCCTGTGCTCTCAACAACACTCATGGTGACGTACTCCTAAAATTATGGATACATAAACGTTTAGTCAAAATTAAATATACATGAATATAATTACAAAGTACATAATTTGTACACTACATTTTTTATACACTATAAGTTAAACATGTATATATAATGTATATATCATACCTGAGTGGTAGTCAATGTCACAAATGTGTCTACAGGTATGCTAGCATGATAGTCATAAGATGGAGTTGAAAATAGACTATACCGAGGCCTGTATGGATGAGTATGATATCCATGCTCCTGTTTGTAAAATCAAAACACATAAAATATATATACATGTGAGTCAAAATTGTTCAGATTATAAGTTAATAATAATGTACATACATAAAAACAATACAAATTATTTGTCTTCAGTCAAAAGTTCATACCGCATGTATTTGAGGCTGTGCCTCAGTGGTAACTGGAGTAGGACTTGTACTAACATTAGTATGTGTAGATGCAGACAATCCCTACAAAATCACATAAAAAGAACATATGAGCACATGTTATTAAATTCAAATTTGAATGTACATTTTTACAGTGTAATTCAAAGTGCATACCGTATAAGGGACACCAACATCTATAGGTCTCGAAAAAAGACTATACTGCCTCCTAGGAGGAACAGTGTCATCCATCCTCTGTTATTTGAAAAGTACAAATTAATATAGTTAATACAATTACACATATATGTAGAAAGTAAATAATTATGTGCACTTTATATTTATATTAAAATTAAAATTTTACCTGCTACTCTTGACTCTCTCCAGGCTCTCCCTACTGCATGAGGTAAACAAATGATGACACGTCTATCTCATCACTACCATCACCACGGGCAGCGTATACATCATCATCAAAATCTGCACCCTCAGCATAATGGCCATCGTGTGCTACACCAGGATCGCTCTGGGGGCCTGTGCATATGTCTCCACAGCTACTACAAACATGTCCAAGTGGAGGAGCATGTACCGCCTGCATCCACTGCTGTACTAAATTGCCCGAAAGGGCACTCAAATGGGTAAAAGAAGATGAAATTGCATGATGATGGTGAGGATCAAGCACAATAGGTGCAAGAAGAGGTACAAGGGGCTCAGCTCGCCTGCGATTTCTCATTCTGTCACTCAGCTTTGCCCCAGACCTATCTTGAGGCATCCCTCTACCAACCCCCTGAAATGCTTTCATATCAAAATAGTTGGGTTTCAAACCCAACTCAAACTCAGCCCATAAATTCCTAAGAAAGTACATGGGCACCTCATGATTAGCTTGTGGTGGATGGTCAAATACCATCCACCAGCGCTCCCAAAAGTGTGCTGCTATGTGTGGATGTGTACACCACCTAATAGAAATGTGAGGCTTCTTGTCACTAATTGGTTCACCCGTCTTAGGGTTTACAAAATAGTGTTGAAAATTTCCTTTACCTATATGTAGGTTATAAACCTCTCTATATGATAAGCCATCAGAGTAGAAGGCACGCATGCTTTCCCTCCATGATCTAAATGAATTGATGTCTACATCAAAATGATGAATGGAGTCAACCACACCTTGCATGCTATCTACAAGACATAGTAGGTGAGAGGGGGGTCCCTCTCACGTCGGATAGCCTCTATATCACTCATGAGGTTGTTGAGGTTATGCCTCATGGTCTCACGGAGCTCATCCGCGGTGGGTGGTGGAGGTGTGGGTGGGCGTGGAGGTGGAGGTGGAGGTGGCAGAGGTGGGGGTATGGGAGGGGGAGGGGGTGGCGGTGGGTCCATCAAATATAATTATCATATATATTTAAACAACATAAAACATAAAACACATAAAAAATACATCACAACATAATACATGTATGACAAAATTACTATTTAATAAAATTTAAATCTAAAATTTATCAACTAGATCTATATAAATGCACATATCTTTATTAAAATTATATCAATTAAATTATAAATAAAGTTAAACACTTAAGTCAAATTAAACATTAAATACTAAATTTTTAAGTATGAACTCATTATGGATTATACATGTTCATGTCTCAGGATGAAACAAAGTTAAGATTATGACAAGGTTATGGTTTAAAATTTTGTTATGTTAACAGTTTTCATGATGGCTAAGCTTAAGATTATTATAATGATTGCGATCCTTTAATGTTAGGGAACTTACCTAGGATTATGGTTTTAGTTACAATTATATTTACCTGTATCGGATATTTATTATGGTCCTAAGACGAGAGTTAAGGTTACAATTATCTAATGAAAGCTTAGAGATAGAATTATGAATTGATTAAAAAATATTTATGATTGTAGTTTGAATCCTAACTATTATCCGCTTAGTTCTACAAAAAGTAGTTGGCTAATAAAAAGTATTCTCTAGAAAGGTGTCAAAAACACTCATGTCATAGAGCACATGCTAACAATTTCTCCATTGTTGATCAGATGATAGAATTATCAGAAAAAGTTTAGATTACATTGCACACAAACACTTGAGATGTTACAAGAAAATTGGGACAAGACAATGACACTAATTCTAAAGGTATGTTCTGACTTCTTGTCACATTTTGGAATAACCATGTAAAATTCACCTTTGGCATTTACATTAGAAAGGGGGAAAAGATGTAAAGGTGAAAATATAAGAAGTTGCATATAATGTGTAAAGTATATTGAGTATATATGTATGGGGAAGCACCATCATATTATGTACATATACAGGTATTGAGATAAACATCTCTTACAAAAGCAATTTTAGAAGATCTCAAAAAATAGAGTATGGCACCAAGTTGAAAACCTTCTTGCAAACTATAAGTGTAGATCATGTCAGGTAATGAACTAATTTACATGTGAACCCTATCCCTAACCATGTATAATAATCCTAATTCTAATCATAATCCATAATTCATTACCTTATGAAGCGTTGGCTATCCATTTTATTGCCAAAGTAATCCCTTGGCTATCCACAAAATGGTCCTAATAGATTTATATGGAAGACCAAATTGATTTAAATAAAATGAGCAGGAAGAAGACAAACTTACACCCAATATTCAAGGAGAAAATCTTTTAACATACTTGAATTCTACCAACCAAAGTGAGATAATTAGAGTTCCAGTTGTTGATTTTTCCAAAGATTTTCTATTGATATAAAGACACATTTCATTTATATGTTAGGGTTTACTATAGATAGAATCCCTAGGTACCTAACCACTTAATTCTGAAATCTCCATTCAATACCATATTTACTACACAAGGTAGGGGACTCAATATTTAGCCCCAATAAGATAGATGTAGAGACATAGATCTTACTACCAAATACAAAGAAAAGAGGTCCAATTTGATCATTAAATGACTCGTGTTGCACTCTTCTAGCTTAAAAAGAATACAAATATATTATCAAAAAACTATGTACATTAGATACTTATTAATTATTTGGAGAGTAGATCCTCTAACTTTTAGAGACAACTAGTTATCTCTAAGGAGATAATGTAATGAGTCAATGTTCAACAATAAAAAATAAAGAGGATGCAAGAGGACACCCTTTCATAATTGATCTAGAGAGTCCTAAAAATTATGATCTAACCCCATTAATTTCTTTACTAAAACCTTGACACCAATCATAAGAGAGGACACCATTTGACATTTAATATTGGATGGAGGGCTTGCAACATCATCATAGTGAAACTCCATTCCACCTTTTTGTAGACATTTTCATAATCAATTACTTGAGCATGCCTACACTCTATCCTAGAAATGTTTCTCAATCCAAAGTCTTCCAATAGGTTATTGAGTTCTCCAATATGCATAAATATCCTTAACAAAACACTTTTGTGTAGGGTTAATGATCTTGGGTAGGATATCTTCTAGTCTAGAGGCTAAGACCTTGGCAATAATTATTTTGTATGATACGCATTTAGGAGTGTCCTGTCTCTAATTTTTAATGAGATTCTTATCTTCCCTTGGGGATCAATTGATTACTTGACCTAGGGATTTTATGAGCCCTCTATTGATCACTTGATCAATTTTATGAGCCCTCCATTGATTACTTGATGTAGGGATTTCTCATTACTAATTTTTTGGATGGAGGAGTTGATTTATGATAGAAATGGGTTTATCACTTGGAATAATGCATCTTCATTCTAGGAATGATGGTTCTCATTTTATCCCTATCTTCTAAATCATTTTGAACTATCATCGTCTTCTAACCAAAAAGATTGATAGTAAAATTAGGAAAAAGATCTTACTATATATATCACTAGGGGGTGGGTATTTCTTTTTATAGAATAAGGCAATATTTTGTTATGTGGCCTTCCATTCTGCAAAGGTAATAAACATTTAGGTTACCCATCTAAGGGTCTAGTCCGGGCTCGTACTTGCACTGATGTGGACACCTCCACCTCTTGATGGTCAGGGAGGGTTACTTAATTAGATGCCTAATTCGTTCAAGTCTCTTCTAATTTTTTTATGATATATCATTTTGAGACCTTGATATCAATGTTTAATTAGTTTTAGGATTAGGGTTCAATTTGGTTTGTACTATTTGATTAGGTTTACATGCTTAGGTTTCAATTAGGACAAGAGTTAATAAATTGAATTAAGTTTTAAAGTGCTAAATTTGGTTTTAGATATAGAATTATAGTTAGAGCTTTTAGATTAAAAACCAACATTAATTCAAAAAAGTTAGGTTTGAATTTTGTTTTAAAGTGTTCAATATATTATTGAGTTCTAGTTTAGGGTGATTTGGTTTAGTCTTAAGGTCAACGTTTAACTTGGTTCAATCTTCTAGGGTAATGGTTCAATTTGGTTAATGGTTGGGGAAAGGATTTTTAAGGTTAAATTCAAGGTTTCTACTCTTAAGTTGTGATATATAATTAGGCTTATGATCATGGTTTAATTCAATTTGGTTTATAAGTATAATATTAATTAGTTAAGGGCCAAGGTTACCTTTCAATCTTAGGGTTTGACATTTATAAAATTAGTACTCAAGGTAAGATAGGAAAGTTGTTTAATTATTTATATATTACCTGGTGTAGGTTTTAGCAAATTAAGAATACTTAGGTTAAGATGATAGTAAGGGTTATGATTAGAGTTAAATTCAATACAAATTGACATTATAGAACTAATCCTAAATGACGCCCAACCAAGGGATCCAAAGAACTAATCAAAAGTTTTACCAAGCAAGCAATAACATACACAGAATAATTTACATTTATAAAAAACATAAGAGATTGCATTCCTTAATGAGCACATTTACATTTCATTTTTAAATAATTATAAACTACTAAAAGTAAAATAAATAACGTGTCCACATGAAAGTTCATATTAACTACTTCTGTTCAATCCATTTAAATAATTTATATACATTTGTTCCGAATGCCACTTGGAAAATTAATTCGGAATGCACAATCATCCACTGTACATGTCACAGGGTATGAAAGGCTGAAAGAATATACATTTATAAAATAGTTTACATCATCCATTTTCAATTCATGAAACAAAGTACAATACAATTTAATTAAAATCATTTTAAATACTAAAAGTTTTTTTTTTGGATCCCTTGGCCGACTGTTATGTGATTAAGTATTTTATAATATGTTTAGGGTTTTATTTATATGGTTAGGTCGAGATTATATTTTAAACAATAAATTTAAGTCGAGGTTATAGTTAAAACAAGGTCGAGGTTAAATAGTTTAAACAAGGTCGAGGTTATATGGTTTTAGGTCGAGGTTATAGTTAAAACAAGGTCGAGGTTATATGGTTTTAGGTTGAGGTTATATTTATTTGTAAAATTACATGTTTAAACAATAAATTTACATCTAATCTAATCATTCAACATTGTAATAAATACATAAACTAAATACATTTCAAAACATCTAAAATAATAATTTTTTAAATAAACATTTACGAAACTATATTTTAATTAACAAATACAAAAATGTTAACATTTAAGTTCATTAACAATGTAAATTTACAATTTTACGTACATATGAAAAGTGAAAAAACAATAAACTAACATACATATTAAATTGAAAATTGAAAAAAATAAAGTAAAATAGTATAAAACATATTAAAATACCTGTGTATAAAAAACTAGCAGGAAGGGGGTAGTCGGTAGGGCTAAGAAATGGGCTCCCGTATGCATCTCTAAGCAGGCTCCCATTTTTGAGGTCATGAAAATGACCTCTAAAATGCCAAAAATGGCAGTTTGTAAAAGTTTTACAAATTGGGTACCCGATTTTTAAGCAATCGGGTACCCGATTCTTAAAAAGGTGGGTGCTCGATAGTTAAGCAGCTCGAGCACCCGATCCTTTTTAAATATCGGGTATTCAATTTTTAAAATTTAGGTTGGGTGCCCGAAGTCTAATTTTAGAAACGGGTACCCAATTTTTAAAAAATCGGGTACCTATTTCTGAGAAGTACAATTCTGCAGATCTGACTTCCGTGGAATTGTGGCCCAACTTCTTGCAGTCACCCATTGGACATTATTGGAATTTGAATAACTGATTCACTAACCCCCCCTCCCCCCCGCCCCCCTTAGTTATTCTAAAAGAATTCTAACAATGAGAAGGCAAAGCTGGGGTGGAATGACACCCACAACTCTTCACTACTATAGCAATAAAGTTCACCTATTAAGGTTACATATTTTGACCATTCTCATGATCTGTCCTATAAAAGACCTGCCCTATTAAAGGCTTACAAGGATTGTTAGATCTCACCCTATTAAAGGCTTTATACAACGGCTATTAAAGCAACCTATCTCCATAGGATTTCATTCTACTAATACAATTATTAAAAAGTATAGTAGAATGTTTGCCCTGATTACTTGCAATCTGCTATTGCTAATTTCAAATCCTTATTCTTTCTAATTTGATCCTCACTGATTTGGTATGAAAATGTTGTAACCTTGATAACTTTGTTCTGATAACTAATTTTTCAATTCTATCCTTCTTCTAAGTCATCTCACCCCTTTTGTTTTCAAAACTTCGCTAGCATTATCTCCTCACATGCATTCTTTCTCCCACACTCTATAAATTATGGGTTTTCATCTCCTTAAAAAGATTTTGTGACTTAGGATTATGTATGAATCTATGATTGAGATTCATCTAACTTTTTTGCTCAAATCTTTCCATTTTTTTGATTGGTTTCTTGTTGATTGCATAGGGAATCCAAATAGATTCATTCTTAACTTTTAATCCTTCAAGATTTATCCATATGTCAGCTCAAAAATGGTTTACATCTTAGTTTGTGAAGGCACAAAATTGTATGCTAATTCTATGTTACTCAACACTTGCTGATTACTGATGCTCAACATATATTGAATTCTATCTTGCTTGACACTTAAACTTTCTCACCATCTATTAGTCACTTGACAATTGAAACTTTCTTGGCACTATCTATTTGCTCAATATCTAAATGACTCAACACTTGTTGAATTTTTGGCTTGGTACATATTGTAACTCGACATCTATATTATACTCGGTGTCAAATTAGAAAATTTCTTATGTGTGTTGACACTCAATTGTCAAAACCAATCTGAGATCAACAATCCCCCCCTTTGACATGAGTGTCAAAAAAACTTAACTATTCATGATGAACTTGAGTATAATATACATTTTGTTTGGCATATATTTAAAACTTTAAAACTGTTCAAATTTTTTGTAAAGGACTATATACCTAAAAATTTAAGTTGTATCTCCCCCTAAGTTGATTTGCCTTTTTCTTATAACCAAAATTCTCTCTAATTAGGGTGATTTTCCTCTGTTGATACTCATTGTCTTCATTCTAAATTATGATACTCTTTATCTGATGTATCCTATTATGCCCTGTTTCCTATTTTTCTCTTCTCCTTTCTTTTCTCTATTTATAATTCCCCCTTTCATTTTGGCTCCCCCTTTCACATGTCTCCCCTTGCAGATTAAGTATCTTTCTAGCTTTTCAGTTTCTCCCCCTATGTTTTTAATTTCTCCCCCTTTTTGAAAGTTATGTCAAAGGGTCTATACACTTATTGAATATTTTTCCATGAAGGATTTTTTCACTTCCATTACAATTCTTAGAGCAACATCCTAGTTTTCTATTGCAACTTCTAGGGATTTGATTTGTATAGCTATCTCTATTGCAAGGTGAACTATGCCATCTAATGTAGAATGATTTGGATCTTTCTTTATCACATTTTTTGTATAGGCTAGTTCCTTTTGTAAAATTTCTATGTGAGGGGTTACATAGGCTTGTATTTGCACCAATTTGGCTCTTGTGTTAGCCTCTTTTGCTATTAATACAACTAATTCCTTTTGTGTGTGAAGCATGTGTTAAAGTGCTTGTCACTTTGAGTTGGATCTTTAGGTAGTTGTATGCTTGATATCTTTAAGTTCCTCTCCAAGCTCATGATTCTTTGGCTAGTTTCCTATGTGAAAATTGATGGATCACACAACTTTGTGTACAATGAGAAGATATTCTTAAGTACTATCTTCACATTTTTAATTTTCTTAGCTAGCTCTACCTGTGATAGTGCTATCTCTCTAGATATTCTTTCATTCACCTTTTTTTGAAACTTCCTTTCTAACCATTCCATCAGTTTTGCATTGGTATCATGGTCTTCACTTTGCACCTAGTCCACTATGTCTTAAAGTTGCTCCATAATGGGTTTTGTTTCATCATATGCCTATAAGGTAAATGCATCTAAAAAGATGTCCTTTATTTCAATTAGTGCTTGCCTCTATTTATACTCATTTTTTAGTACCTCCTACTTCTTCTTCCTTTCTAATGCCTCTTGCACTTCATTTATCTAATCAATGTTCATGGTTGTATAGTCATACTTAGGAATGACTATTTCTTCATCTAGTGTAGGGTTTCCATAGTGAAGTAACCTTGCAACCTTTGTAGAGCTTAAGCTTGGTGCTAAAATTTGAAGTGGTATTGCTTCAGTGCTCAGCTTTTGAGGCATTCTTGTTGGAGTCCCAGAGGTTGGCATATTTATTAAGGTTTAAATTGCTTCTTGCTCCTTTTCCTTTGGGGTCTCCTTATCCTCCTCTGATCTTCCTTGTTAAATTACTATTATTTGAGGTGGTGCACCTTGTACTTGTGCAGTAGGAATAGAAGTATCCATTTGCCCTATTTGGTCTTTTGCTAGCTCCTTGGTAGTTGTAGTGACTTTATCCGTGGAATCAACCTTAGTTGATGTATCTTGTGCAACTTGATTTTTAGGTTGTCCACTTGTAGCTGTAGGGATGCTAGAAGATATTTCTTATGTTGTCATCTTATCCGTAGTCAAGTTAGCTATTTCTTTTTGCAATTCATCTACACTAACCAATATTGGATTATTGCATAATTGGGCTTGTAGAGTTGATTGGTCAAGGATTCTTTTGAGATCCTCTATAGTCAATGGGTTGATGTTTTGAGCAAAATTGTGAGGAACATCCTTCACTTTTATTGTTTCTATAGGTGTAGAAGTTTCATGTGGAGGACTTGGAGGTCGAAATTGTGTGTCTTGTACACTCTGTTCTATTTGCTTCTCTTCAACAGTTTCCATATCATCCTTTTGAGTTTCCTTCCCCACTGTATCATCTACCTTTTCTTTTTCACCTTCACCTTGCTTTTCATTGTCATCCTCTTTTCCATTATTTCTCCCCTCAAAGGGATCTTCTTCTCCTTCTTTGACAATTGTTATGCCATAAATTAATTTCCACATTTGAGTGGACTTCTTCATAACATCTTCAATCTTGTTCTGAAGAATACTAAAGGCTCTATATTTGGGTGCAATTTTTCTCCCATTCTTCTTATTGGCCTTGGTTATTTGCTCTTTTGTGAGGTCAGGCATTACTCGAGCCAACGTTTACTCTCTTATTTCTTTTTCCATGTTGAGGCAATAATGTCATTCATTTTCAATAATAGAATACAAATCTTTGGGCATTGAATTGTCAAGTTCAAGTGGGGTGGTTTTTTAATTGGGCATCATGGTATAAACTAATTCTTCAACCATATTTTGTTCTTCTCTACTCAACTTATTAAAATCAATGCTCTTTAAGTCAATTATGTTTGCATTATCTGTAATATTATCATGTATATTTTCTAAATCAGACTTGGTGGTGTGACTTACCACTCTAAATTGGCTTGTGTCGTCTGACTTTGTTCTCTCTTGATCTAAGTCAGGTTGAGCAACATATTTCCTTCTCAATTTCTTCTTGGCTGGACCTTGTTGCTTAGTGGCCTTCTTCTTTTCTTTCTCCTTAGCCTCCTTAGTTGTGGCTCTTGTACTTGTCCTTGTAGTATGCTCAGTTGGGCTTAGCTTGGTAGTCTTTTTGCTCTTGGGCTGAGTTGTAGGATGTTTCTAAGCTTTTCTTTTCTTTGGCTTTGGCTTAGTAGGTGCTTCCTCAGCTTGCTCTTCCTCCTCAACACCTTCTTTCTCTTAATCTTCTCCCATGCCTTGTGTCAAGGCAAGTGGCTCTTGGCCCTATTTTTCTTCATCATCATCATCATCTTCTTCTTCTTCTTCTTTTGCTTATATTGTTCTTGTAAGAATTTGGCTTAGGCCAAAATTCACCCAAGAACTAAATAACTCAACACAAGCACACAGTAGACCAAAATAGACAGAGTATGATCAGAATGATGATATTCATTCAATAATTGGATACAAGAGTACACTAGGAGTGCCTAAATATAAAGGCCTCAGGAGAGCTTCTAGAATGAATAGAAGTCAGCATCATGATATGTCATACAACTAGGCACATGTCCACCAGATATGGATTATCCTCCATTGAGCACGAGATTAAGTACGATGATGTGAGGATAAGCCTACAATGGTGTAGCACGCAAATTAGTGGAGTAGACAACATGTGCTAAATAAGGAGTGCGGATAACTGTGTTGTCATCATGGAAACTCAGTGAATGATTCATACTCTTGTGTTGTAGATACCATGTGCATAATTAGAGTTGGGTAACTCAATGAGAGTTCACAAACTCCTAAGTGTCTCACCTAAAATAATAATAAAATAATGCAAAATAATAAAATAATGCATTAACCTAAGTAAAACTTAAGTAAGTGTAATAAGTAAATATTTATTTACACCAATAGTTCCTTCACCAAATTTGTCCATTTTCTTTAGGGTTGAAGCAGTTTTCAACTCCATTTCTACCTTGGACTTTACAACATCAAAAGTGCCAAAAGGTTTTGCACTTTTATCAATGTCTTCTGTAATCAATGTTGTGATTGCTGGTAGGGCCTCATCTATGTTTATCTCATATCCAAGTGGCCTTAGCCATCTCACCCTTGGTACTACTACTTGGATATATGTGTAATCAATGTCAACTAAGAAAAAAATGTCATTAATATGCTGATCCACTAGAGAAACTAGTATTTTGAGCCTTTGCTTCATAGATTTTTTGAAGTCTTCAAAATAGCTTGTCATTAAGGTTTCAAAATTGACTCCCATCTGCTCTATTTACTCATTTACTTGTACTATTATAGACTTATTGTTCTTCCAACTTATTTTACCAAAAGAGGGAAATTCATTCTAAACATAAAAAATATACATATAATAATTGATCCAAACTTACACTAAGCACTCTTGGATCTCCTTATTGCTCCTAGATTCTCCACAATCTATTGTAATTGCAGTTCTGCTAGATCATATGTATGATCCATCTTGACAAGTTTGTATCCCACATCAATTGAAATGCACGGTACACTATTTAGTCAGCTTGAATGGTAGAATTTATGAGATATAACCCTAACAACAAATTCTACAAGTGGATCTCTGATTGTGTCAATGGTCATGCCTCTTTTATTCCACTTTGCCCCAGTGCTCTTCTCTATGGCTTCTTTTGAAATACTCCTCAAGGTCTTTGGCCATTCTAGGGTTGGGTATCTTGTTACCCTATGTATGATTATTTTTGATAGTTTAATAGGTCCATCTTCCAACCATAGGCATCCATTGTGAATTCTACTTAGCACAATTCTTATCCATTCTGTCTTAAAAACTGTAGGGAAATCTAGGGCACGGGTTAAGCCCTTCCTTTCAACAATCTAAAATTCTTCCTTTAATACCTCATTCTCACAAAGTTTATCATAGGCTTGCCGAATCTCCATGTCACCAATTGCTCCAACTTTACAATTATAACACTTTTTGACATCTTGCACCATTACAACTTTAGGTGGAATTATGGGTAGTGCACCAATTGGGTCATTTTTGCAAGACACTTTAGGAATTGGCCTAAAATTTGGTTGTTTAACTTCATTACTGACCAATTGAACCTCAAACAGTTCCTTGTCCTTGGGATTCTTAGAGCTAGATGCCATTTTTGAAAGCTAGGGTTTCAAGATGTAAAAATTGTGTAACTGCGTAGCTTAACACTTGAGTAAATACCTTGAATTGATGATATCACTTTGAATCACTATTGAAATCTACTTGAATTCTTTATCCTTTCTTGAAATCAGTTCCATGCTCTTCTTGCTCTCGCTCTATGTTTGCAATGTTGAAAAATGATCAAAAACTCGACCTTATACCCTTCATTACATAGCATTTAATGCTTAGTACATATCCAACTATCCACTCATCTCCTTATGCAATTTCTATTTCACTCGGCTTCCATTGATTTTCCAACACTCAACATCCACTAAAGTTTCCCTTAATCGGCTTCAATAAGAATTTCCTTTTACTCGGCAACCACTACTAACTCGGCTCCAACTGACTTTGGTATACAACTCGACATATACTAGGATTTTACGTGGCAGTTGAAAACATCTTTCCTTGACAACAATGTGAAAACTTTGAAGATTTAACCTTGCATCTTTATTCATATTGATCTATCCTTTTTAGTACTTGCTTATTCTAGGAATTGATGTATGATAAAGCATTTGAATATCAGTCCCACATACCTTCTTTTGCTTAGTTTGATGAAGTATGACCACTTGACCCTTTAGGTGAAGTGATCCCTCCATTTGATGTGCTGCATGCATCTTTCTTCTTCCATGTTTTATACATCTCTCCTCTAATATACTCAAAATCTACCTTGCCTTTTCCCTTGTTTAACTCTGAGTTAGGTGCCTTTGATCTTGTTGGGTAGTGCTTACTGATATGACTAGTGTTCAAACAACTAAAGCATGTAGTTTGGCTTAACTATCTACTATAGCTTCCATTGAAATGTGTTCTTATGCAATTCTCAGGGATGTATCCATACTCTTGACAGTAGTGACAACTATGTCTTGTGTTGTAGTTCCAATTATAGGAATTTTCATGGCTTCTTCCCTTGTTTGATGACCATGTGGGCTTGGATCTGCATTCAAATGCTTTATGTCCATACTTCTAACAATTGTAGCAATGTCCTTCAAATCTTGGTACATGCATAGTCCTAGTTTTGCATTCATGTGCCTAATGACCTTGTTTGTTGCACTTGTAACAATGGATCATACTTTTTGGCTTGACATTCTAACTAGAATTATTGCTCCTACAAAAATTAGTTATATGTCCTTTCTTACCACAAAAATGACAAGTGGGTTTTGAGTTCTTACCTTTGTCATTTCTTTGTTCAACAATTTTGGATGACTCTCCTTCTTGAGTGCTTGTGTAGCCCAAGCCTGATGTGTCTTTATTGGATCTAGGGGATTTTAGTAGTTGCTCAAAGTACTTGATGGCTTCATTTGGGTTGTTGAAGCTTTTAGAAAACTCCTTCTCTCTTTTTAGGTCATTCTATAGTTGCTCATTTTGCAATTTCAATGTAGTTATCTCAATTTCCTTAACATTCAACTCATGATGGGCATTCATCATTTAACCTATGGTGTCTAGTTGCATGTTTGAGATCCTAGATAGTTTTACTGATTTTCCTTCCAATCTATTTGACAAGATTCTTTTGTCTTCTTCAATCATGGCCTTATCCTTAATGGATTTCTTCTTTTGTTCAGTCACTTCACATAGTAGTATTGCTTGTGATTCTTGCTCCAACTTGAGATTTCTAATCTCTTGAGTTTTTTCTCTATTCTTGTCCATGAGATCTGCAATTGCTACATCAAACTCACATGAGTTACCATCTACAAACAAGTTTATGGTGTCAATCTCTTTGTATTGAGTACCATTCTTAGCTATGGCAATTTCTTTGCTTCTCTTTAGTGAACTCCTCAAAGCATTTATGGCTTCATCCAATTGTTGTAGTAACAGGTCTATCTCAATCTCCTCATTCTCGATGGTCTTTATTACTTGTAAACTTCTATATTAAGATCTTTTCTCCAAGCTGTAAGGCTTCTCTTGATGAGAACTTAGCTCTAATACCAATTGTTGGGATTTACAAGTAGGAAGTATACTTTTGAGGGGTGGGGGGGTGTGGGTGAATTAGAAGTACTAAAATTTAACCAATATAACATTTAACTTTAAAACATTGTATGCATAAACATATAGAAATAACATGTAAAGAAAATGCATCCACATAAATATTTGACACTAGATATGATTACCTAGAAACCCTCTAATGAGAAAGTAAAACTAGGACGGGGATGACACCCACAACTCTTCACTACTATAGTAATAAAGTTTACCTTTTAAGGTTACATATTTTGACCATTCTCATGATCTACAATGTGAAAGGAATGCCCTATTAAAGGCTTACAAGGATTGTTAGATCCCACCCTATTAAAGGATTTTAACACTCTATCAAAAGTGTGCCTGGCTAAAGGATTTACAAAACATTCACTTAGAATGTCACCCTGTTAAAGGCTTCATACAATGGCTATTAAAGAAAACTATCTCCATATGATTTCATTCTACTAATACAATTATTAGAAAGTATAGTAGAATATTTGACCTGATTACTTGCAATCTACTATTGCTGATTTCAGATCCTTGTTCTTTCCAATCTAATCCTCACTGATCTAGTATGAAAATGTTGTAATCTTGATAACTTTCTTTTGATAACCGATTTTATAATTTTGTCCTTCTTCTAAGTCATTTCACCCCCTTTTTTTTCAAAACTTCACTAGCATTATCTCCTCACATGCATTCTTTCTCTCACACTTTGTAAATTATGGGGCTTTGTCTCCTTAAAAAGATTTCATGACTTAGGATTAGGTATGAATCTATGATTGAGATTCATCTAACTTTCTCACTCAAATCTTTCCATTTTTTTGATTGGTTGCATAGGGAATCCAAATAGATTCATTCTTATCTTTTAATCCTTTGAGATTTATCCATATGTTGGCTCAAAAATGGTTTACATCTTAGTTTGTGAAGGCACAAACTCATATGTTGATTCTGTGTTACTTGGAACTTGTTGATTACTGATGCTCACCACATACTAAATTCTATCTTGCTTGACACTTGTACTTGCTTGACATCTATTAGTCACTCAGCACTTGAAACTTGCTCGACATCTAAATGACTCAACACTTGTTGAATTTTTGGCTCGGCACATATTGTAACTCAACATCTATATCATACTCAGCATCAACTTAAAAAAATTCTTAAGTGTGTTGACACTCAATTGTCAAAACTAATATGAGATCAACATACATCTCATTAGATGATAATCTATACCTTCTATAGCAACTAAACCAATTGGATAAGACTGGTTATCATCATCTGTACATGGTTTAATCAACTTGATTTTCACTTTTGTCCATCTAAGTAAATAATAATCCACACCTTCAACATTTTGAGGATCCACATTGATAGTGAAGATGTCACCTACAAATTAGAAAAATAATGGAAACTGTAAATAAATAAATACAAAGACAAATTAATATTAAAATGAAACATGTTTGTAGAAACTCACCTAGAACAACTAAATCAGAAACACATTCATAATCAGTTGAATACATAGGATTATGAATGTCTATTTCATTTTCATCTTCTTCATAAGGGGTACTTCTAATTATGTTTGTCCATAACCATTCAGAGACATTGCCAGTCACAATATTCTCGCATTAACCCATTGCATTGTTTTGAATGTAGACATCAAAAATACATGATTTTTCTTTTACTTGAATTACTGGAGGTTTGTGTTGTCTGGTAATCATCAGTTGATGCAATCTTCTAATTCCAACAATGGGCTGACAACTGTAAGGATTTGATTTATCAATATCTATAACACATTAAATTGGCAAGTATCTATGTCAATAATCAAAATATTAAAGTAATCATGTCAAAGAAAAATGGAAATCTTACCTTTCACTTCCCAAAAAAAAAACTTTTATTATATCTTGTATCATGAGGAGAAAAATTACATTTGCACCATTCAACAACTTGATTTCCTTTTTCTATCTTTGAACCTATATAGGAAAGAAAATTGTATCAATTTTAACAAAATATAAAACAATTATGTAGCAGATGGTCATATACATCAAATTTGATTAGTACATAACAATATTATACCTAAAAGTTCATGTTGGCGAAGTGCATACTTTACACATGCTCCTGCTCCATTATGCTCTCCTTTTCCATGACCACTTTCAAAGAAGTTCCAAAGAAACTTAATATTTTGTCTCACATGTTGTGTTACAAACTAATTGAATGCTTTTGCAGACTTAAATTTCCCTAGAAAATAAATTAAAGTAAATTTATGAGTAATCAAATCTATATATAATTAAGTATTCAATTAACTAAATATGTGCATGAAATTTTAAATTTTAACTTTCAAATACACTTACCAACACAACCATCAAACCAAATCCAGTGTTCTAAAGCATTTATCCCATGATTTGTGAGATCATCAAAGAACATTCCAAAACAATGAGCTACGTAGCTCCTATCCTAAACCTTATCATCACAAAGATAAATATAAACCTCCTTGATAATAATGTGTTCATTTGGATTGGTACTTTCTACCCCACCCACATCAAATTGTGCATGCCTACAGGAAACTTATAAATAAATTGCAACTTGATCTGAGTGATAATATTTAACTTGAATTTCAAATTGAGGGAAAAAATATAGTTTTCATAAAGTCTACAATTGATAGAATACATCCTTGTGGAAAACATTTTTCTGAATCTCGAAACTGTTTGGCTTGCCATCTTGCACCATGACAATGCTGGATGTGTGGATAAATCATAGTTCTAAATTCATCCACAAACTCACCATATACAAAAATGCTCTCCTTCAAAGCTATTTTTAAAAATTCTTCTCCATTACTTGTTTGATAGATCTCATACTCGAACCTATTCCACACAACTAGTGTTGAAACATGAATATTGTCCATTTCATATGGAAATTTTTGCAACTCTCCATAATTTGTGCATGCATTTTTTATGCATTCTACATTGAATTCATCTGACTCTTTAGCATTATTATATAACAAAGACTTGACAAATTTTGTTGTGCTTCTAGGAATTATAACATCTAGCTTAAGTGTTGCCACACCTTTTCTAAAAGATTGCAAATAACGATAAAACTCAACATGATTTCGACAACAACAAGTGTTAGTTTGTGGTGACTGACTAGGAAAGTATTGTCATGTACATTGGCTATTATTTATATTCACCAATGTATGGCCAACATGTTGTAACTAATTTTAACCCTAAAGTAGGAAAAATACTTGTATAAAAGGGCTTAGGGTTAGGGATTGTTCCATAAGGTGATGCAAAAATTGGTTCTTGCATTGATATTAAGTTTTAAGAGATTATGAATTGTAATCAGGTTGTAATCACTGGATTGTAATAATATTGGGCTTATTGTTTGGTGGACGTAGCCTGGGGTTTGGGTGAACGACGTCAAATCTTGGTGACTTGTGTTCTTTTCTGTGTGATCTATTAATTTTTGATATTTTTTATATTTGCATGTAATTTTTATTTATGTTTGAGGTTTAAACCTAACAATAAGTTTCACATACCTTATTTATGCATACAAAACATGGGCGCAACCTCTCAAACATTCTTTGGCAAATTTTTACATTTGAAAATTCTTTTTTGAAAGCTTCAAATAAATCACTTTGTGTTATGTCTAGAGAGTATTTTAGATGTGCTATTTTCATACTTGTTTCTTCATCTTTGATCTTTATAGTGTCTCTTCTATTGGAAGAAACACATGACTCGCTAGTTCAATATTCAACAAACCTGTCTTCTAACATCTTCATAAAATCTATGCTTTCGAGGAAGTCAACAAATAGTAACCTAGTTCTTTTCAATGTTATCATCAAGAAAATTTCTCCTTTTTATGTATCTTTGAACAGTTCTTCTAGATAGATTGAGCATTTTAGAAATTGCTTGAAGTTGGTTTTTTTGTGACAAGTCCTTTTTCATAATCATAGTCATCAATGTTCACTTTGCAACACTTAAATCAGCTACTTGACTTCTATTATCAATAGCATTTAATGCATCTCTCAAATTCTAAACTATTGTTGCCTTCACATTATCTCTTGAGCTTTTCTCATTGTTCACACCTAACAACTCTAGGAAAAGACTAATTTCTCTTTTCCTAAATAATCTAACAAATAATTGTGCTTTACTAATCAGAGACTTATTTTTAAAAAATTACTGCCACATATTTTTCAGATTAGCTTAATTGTACTTTCAGGCATCATGCGTTTAGATGATTCAATTTCTCTTAAAAGAGAGTCTTTGTCCATCTCCATCAAATTTTCCAATTGTGAACCATATTTTCCAAATGTCCTACTACTTCCTGGAATTTCAACAATATCTTTTTCAACTTCAATCAATGGATCTTCAATTGGTGACTCTATATTACATTTTGTCCATCCTTTCTTCTAGTCATATTTGGCTTGATCATATCTTTTTGCTCTTTTCACTTTATTCCCCATTGCACAAAAGCCTAAATAGAGAGCTTGATATCACCAGCATACAAAAGACTTCCAAATTCAATTACATAAGTATTGGTAGATCATAGACAATTTAGAAAAAACTTTCAACATTAGAAGGTTATTATATTTGACTACCTGTAACACTACAAAATCTTAAGACAAGTAGTTGCATTAAAGAATTGCTAAATTTAGATTAAAAAATTTATTAAATATATTAAATAAATTAAATAATTTAACTATTTAATAATTTTAATAGTTTTGAAAATATTATAAAACACCTAAATTAATTCTAATAATTTATTTAAATCAAATTAATTAATTAATTTTAAATAAATAATAAATTTAATAATCAATTTCAATACAAAACTAACTTGAAAAATCTAATTTCTAAATATTTCTTCAATAAAATTTCATTTAAAACTTGACATTTTTACTTTTACAAATGCAATTATGAATTAAATATAATAATTAAAAAAATAAAACTTTACCTTTAAAATAAAAAAAACCTATTTTATTGAATTAAATATAATAATTTAAAATTTCCCTTTAAAACAAAAAAAATATTTTATTGAATTAAATATAACAATTACAAAAATAAAATATTACATTTCAAATAGAAAACCTATTTTATTGTTTAAACTTTATTGAATTAAATGTAACAATTTCAAAATAAAACTTTATCTTTTTTTTTTTTTTGAAATAAATATTTTGTTGAATTATATATAACAATTAAAAAAATAAAACATTACTTTTCAAATAGAAAACCTATTTTATTGTTTAAAGTTTATTGAATTAAATTTAACAATTTAAAAATAAAAATTTACCTTTAAAATAAAAGAACCTATTTTATTGAATTAATAAAAAAATAAAACAACATTTCAAACTCTATTTTATTGAATTAATAAAAAAAATAAAATTACCTTTGAAATGTGCTCGTGGATGTGACCTTGCACTAGTGATTTTTGTATCATACTGATGTGGCTAGATTTGGTATGCCAGATTGGATCTAGCTACAACGGTCTAGGTGTCATCCAATGTGGCACTTTCATTCATGGTTTTTGTAATTCTAAAGAACTTAACACTTCAGAGGCCAATTTCATCATCAAAATTAAGGTTTCAAAAAAAAAAAAAAAGACCATAACAATTGTAATTGTTGACATAGATTTACTAGGGAAAAGATGGTGGGAATGAAAAAACAATAAATTATGAAAAGTTCAACTTTAAATAGCTATACCAGAAAAAAATAATAATATTTTTGAAAAACTCTTTTTGATAGTTCTAGATACACGTCTTCAACAACATAGTTCAAATTTAGATGAAAATACATTTATTTGTAGTTATTTCTATGGTGGAAACTGTAACCCCTAATTTGCTTGATTTTTAACATTGTCAAAAAAGGTCATTGAATTTTTTTTTAAAATAACATCGATAAACATTATCCTTTTATACACATTTCATCAATTCATGCCAATTTAAAATTCAAAACAAAAAAATGACTTTGACATTGTTGGAGTCTAACACTTTTTTTGATGTTAGCCTTTTCCTTTGTAAAAGGGTGACACATGTTTGTACTTTTACCCAAATATTATGAATGAAATCAAAGTTATTGATTGAGGGCAAAGAAAATTTAAATTTATGTTGACTGTATGCTCATTTTTGTCCTCTTGACAGGAAGTGTGCATAGGATAATGATTTCTTTGTAGAAGTTGGGATGAATTAAAACCAGAATGGGTGGCTTTAAATTCTCCCTTGCCAAAATTCAAAATGCAGTCTAGCTACACACTCGGTAGCCGTGTTGCATTTAATGGTATTTATTATTTGTACTCATAATTATCAGGGTTTTGTTAGTAAGTCAGTGCTTGTCAGTTAAGTATGGGTGTTGCAACACAAGACTGACTATAAAGATTTGTAGCACTCGTTAGAAAAAGAAAGGAAAATTGTTAGTAATGAAAACACTATAATTACTTCCCACAAGCAAGCATGTACGGCTTAAAAACACTATTCACCCTGGTGGTGCCAAGACTCCCACTAGAGAATTGATTATTTATCACCATATTATTTCAATATTTTATTTTAAAGGAGTCTTTTTCCATATATGATCTACAGTAGATGAATAAAATAATAAATACTATATCAATATTTTCTTCTTTATTTCTATTGTAAAGTCAATTTCATTTTTCAATGTTAGCATTTTAATTTTAATTTTTAAAATTTTCGGTAGGTTTAATATAAGTTATCGAAAAATATGCTTGATAATAAAAGGTTGATAGTGGAATAATATGAATGTATCAATAAATTAATTATAATTAAAAAAATATTAAACATATTTTTAAAAGAGTAAGATCAAATTTATAAAATAAAAGAAATATTCTGAAAATAAATATAACAACATAAATTTGATATATTTCTAGATGTATTTTAGATATTTATAATAGTTAATTTCATTTTTAATTAATTAATTATCAATTTTGTAATTTAAAAAAATTTAATATCTTTCACATAATGTTCTACTCGTCATAGTACTATTGTACTTTTAGTGAATTAGTTTATAATCTAGATGCAATAATAATGAACTATTTTTTTATTAATAAAATATTTCTCAAGTTTATAATTTTTTTTCACAATATCACAATAGTTAATAGCAGCATATAATGCACAAATGATTGGTAGTTTAGTAATTGTACCAACCTATTAAATTATAATGTAAAAGACAATCACAACAAAAAATAATATTTTCCTGTAAAATATAATCTTCATTTAGAGTCCTATAAATATTCAACAATCTTTCTCTACATTCATGTTTGTTGGATACTTATTTTCCATAATGCATATGTATGGGTTTTAATTTACTTTACCCGTGTCTTATAAAATATATACATTTAACATTAGCTTTATTCTATGACTTGGTTATTAGATAACTACTTTTTAACATTATTTTCTAATAATATATTAACTTCTATTTTCTCCACTAGATAGGGACTCATGCTCCAAAAGAGCTCTTGTTTTATTTGTCATAGGTAGAAGTATTGGAGCAATTTGCTAGAGTTACTCTCAAGTTGTCTTCTTTGTTTTAAACCAATTTCATTCCCCATTTTTTTAAATTTGTTCAGATCTTGGTCAGCAAGAGTTATTTTTAGTGGCGAGGGAGACCATGAGATCTGTAAGATTATCACAACTTTTTAAAATTTAGTGTTAGTGGATCTCGCTAACTAAATAATGTTAAATTAATGGTATATACCATTTTGATAAATCTTTGCTAAACATTATATATATGAACATGAAGAAGATTTAGTTTAGATTCATTTTTCTCTCTCAAGTTTCATTTGCAGACTTTCAAAATCTATACAATATTTTGTGAGAATCTATCAAAGTTGGTGATTTTCATTGTATCATATTTATTGAAGTTAGTAATTCCTATGACATCATAATATTTTTAAGTACAAAATTATTTTAAGATTAATATTTCTTTATGTTTTTTTCTTTAAATTTTATTTGATTGAAATTTCAAATTAACTTGTTAAACTCTAAATCTTACTCAATCCAAAATCTTGCCATTATGATAAATTTACCAATTACTGTACATACCAATATGGGCCTTCTCTGTATTTGTAAAACAAAACAAGGATAACAAAAAATTTAGCCAACCAATATGTTCATAGTGAAGTATTGTAAATTTGATGATCTGAGAAAGTCTAGTAGATATTTTAGTTTTTCTTCTTCTTTGTAATTAAAAATTGTGTTTAATTGATAGAGCCATACACTGTGTTTTTGTAGGCATAAAAGAGGAAAAGGTACACACTGGACAACAAATAAAAAGATTATTACATTCTTCAAATCAATATTCATACAAGAATGTTTCTAAATTATTCTTAAGAAAATCTTATCTCTTAAATGAATAGAATGTACAATAAATAAATTTTACAAAGAGAATATTTAATTAAAATTTAAAACAATAAATGTTCCATATGTTTATAATAAGATTTATGATTTTTACAGTTACAATTGAAGATTTATAATTATTGAGGTTTGAAATAAATCTAGGGTGTTGCCATAGTGCTTCATGAGAATTTTTTTAATCATTATTATGAAACATTTATATAAAGTATCAATAATTTTAATCGGCACACAAAAGGGATTTGGTGTATAGACACAAGGCATAGGCATGGATGTATTAAGAGGCCAACGTGCATGAATGCACAAATACCAGATTTTAAAGCTTCAAACTTTGATTCTCTGCTTTTTCCATTTTGGATTAAAATTTAATGGATTGTTTAAAAAGACCAAATTAGAGGAGTATAACAATAAAAATAGAGTAAAAACAGAGCAACAGAAACCAGATTGAATAAATCAAAGCTGCACACTTTATTAACAAAGTACAATAAAACTTTTTTGTTGATTATTACAGCTGAGAGAAATCCTCTATTTATAGAGGATATACAAATTTCTTGAGAAGTTGAAGACGTAAGAATTCTAAAGAGTTCTCTGCATTTTTTAATTATTTGCATATTCTATCAAGAAAAAAGCTTCATGAGATAAATAGAAAGTTTTGAAGCATACATTAAATGCATGATAATAAACATTATTCTAGCACAACTTCAACCAACACTTGACAATTAAAAGCTATTTATATATTTGTAGGTGATATTGTTTTAAACATTTTAACTTTTGATAAATTTTATATGCTTGTAGTGGAGATTAACAAACTTTGCACTTTTAGATTTTATAAAAAATAATAAAATTTTAGAACAAAGAATATTTCTTTATTGATATTTAAGATGTTTCTTTGTATATGGTAGATTAAGTTTGTATATTTCAATCTTTATTTTACAAATTTTTAATTTATTCAACAACTTTTAAATGAGCTCCTTTGTGTAGGATCATTTAAATTTTGATTCTATAGCTTATTTTAATACCATTCAAGAATATTTAAAATTCCTCAAATACTGATCCTAAAGTGTATGTGAAGATATAGAGCTTTGGTTTCTTCTAAGGAACCTAGCCATCTTGAGAGTTTTATCCTAAAGACTATTGAAAATAAACAAGTATCAATTTACTAACCACCAACATTTTTGGTCCTCTCTATTAAGGGCTCCAATGAACTCACATTGACGTCTACCTTCACTATTCAAACAATTTTGAAACCCTACAAAACTTTTGAATGACATAGTCTATGCATGTGGAGATTAATTTAAGTAGAAAATTATCAACTCAAAAACTATATAGACAAAAAAATAGAACAAAGCTCCATCTTTATTAAGTAGAGTCTTCAATAAAGACACTTGATCTAAGAAAAATATCATTATAAGTATTTAAGTACTATTAGATTAGAATTCTCTCAAGAAATTTAAAATTGTACAAAACTTTTGAACAAAATATGTGGAGATTAATTTAAGTAGAAAATTATCAACTGAAAAACTATATAGACAAAAATAGAACAAATCTCCATCTTTCTTAAGCAGAGTATTCAATAAAGACACTTGATCATGGATTAGTTGACTGATTTTCTTTGTTGAATGCTCTTTGATAACTTGACAACTTGGCAGGTCTCTTATGCTTTGGATGGACTACTCAAATGAATCCCAAAATAATCACATATATTTTAATAGAATATACTTGACCCAATCTTTAGAAACCTCTTAGTTAGTTGACCTTGAGAATTAGATTGCGAGCTTGAACACATGGTTATAATGGATTGTGGTTAATCTTGTACAATTGACCAATTCTAAAAAAATTAACACTAGATTATTTACAAAATTTTAGACATTTGTTTTTATGATCTCTATATTTTGTAATAGGAAAAAGTAAAAATTTACAAAAAGATTACTATTTATGAAATGTTTACTTTATTTTTATAGTCCTTTTATTTTATTTTTACACTTCAAAGAATAGTTCGTAAATATATAAATTAGAACAAATTGTTTATAGCTAAATGAAATTTAAAATAATTCTTAAATATTGTTTTAACAAGTTTTATTTTATTTATTTTATAAGTAAGGCTTCAATGTAAATGATTTAATGAAACAATAGTAAATTGTAATGATCTTTAATTTTTAAATATTATTTTTATAGATAATATAGAAAAGTTAAGGTTAATTATTTGTTAAGTTTGAGTAGATTTGAATCAAAGATCTCTGAAGTAGGAGGTTCATAATTTTCCTCTCTATTGTTATCTTTAGCATTAAAATTTATTATTAATATGTAATTAATGTTAAATAGATTGATAAAAAGATATTTTCATCATTTTTAATAATAAATAGTTGCAATTTTATTTTTTCTCATTCAAACTATAGGCACGAGGGGTAGACTTCATCTCAAAGAATTTATTAGAATAATAGTAAATTATACAAATTTTTAATCCTTAAATATTTTTTAGCAGATATTAGGTAGAAACCAAGGTTAATTATTATTTGTTGTGATTAATTATTATTATTTGATAAGCTTGAGTAGATTTGAATCTAACCACTTCTAGTTAAGAACTTCACAATTTTCCATTGTGTTGTAGGCTCTTGTCTTTAACATTAAAATATATTATCAATATGCATTTAATTCTAAATATTTTTAATTGCATTATTAAAACAATTATGAGATTCAATAATGTAGCAAGGCAATTAGGAGAAAATTTAGACAAATCAAATGTCATTAAAGAAAGAAGGGTCTCACTATTAAAAAATTTCTTACATTGGACCCATTATAGATGATGATCCTATTGAAACAAGAATCCAAGCCCTCTAAGAGAAAGATTCAACCATTGAAAATAAAGATCTCTTGGATGAGCAGTCTATAAATGAATTCAGAAAATGCAACTCTCTTTCTCCTTTACCCTTTAGTGATGCATGTCTCAGAGACAAAGACAAAAGGAAGAAGCTATAACATAGGGCAAACCCATAAAGTGAAGGCATGTGCAAATTGACAAAGCGGAACCATATCTAAATGTAGACATAATAATAAATTGCTTATACCCATATGGTTGAGATAAATTTATTCGAAGAGGAATCATGTAACTTTCACACAAAAGGTTCATCATGAGCTCCAAACTATCCTAGCGATTCGTAGTTTATTTATTTCCCTTTAATACTACATATCATTGAACAACATAATATAATTAATTATTTTCTTTAATTTCATACATTTCAAAGTCTTCAATAAATGAAATTTAATGTTTTTCAATATTTTTGTTTCTATTGTCGAAAGTATATTGCCTCATTAATATCTAATGACATTAAATGATTATTATTGAGTGAACAATCATTCTACACAATATATCAAAACTTAAATATATTTAAATAATCATTAAATATATACATAAATGAATAACATATACAAAATCACATAAATAGATACATAAGTAGAACTGATACAATGAACCACATCCAAATAACAACATTCACTACACATGTCGTAGGATATGTAATAATAAATATAAGCACATTAAAATACAATACATCATCCCATAGGATCTCAACACACAAAGTACATGAATAAATAGATACAACAACTAAATAGGAAGTCTCCAAGATAAGAATAAGAATGATAATGGTACAACCGCATAAATAAGCATCCAACATCAGTGTCAATTTGAGGGAGACCCAAATGGTAAGAAGTTACTACCTCCTAATTGTGTGGTCACCTATTTAGGCTCTAACTTCCACCATGTAGGGGAAATAATGTACAATCCACATACAACTAATCGACCCACACGATAAACAATACAAGTCCTAGGAAACAATTGCAAAAGTTCTCTACAACAAGTGGTACTACTCATATGAAAAGACAATCCCAAAGGCAACCCAAAGAAAAAACACAAATTAAAATATTAATATGATACCTAAGATGCATATGGGGAAGTGTCATCACATGAGTCAATTCTAAGGTTACCATGGAAGTCTCTCTAGACTCTAGCACCCTAGTGACTCTATGTGACATTAGTAATCCTTTCGTACAACCAAGGAAACTAACTATGCACGATTGCAATCAAGCATCTTCTCCCACTCCCATCGAATCATGCACTAGCACTCAAGATATGGGCAAGAAACACTTGATATTTTTAATTGATTTTAAAACTACCCATTCAATGTGTAGTTTGATCACTTAATTGAGTTACTTACAGTGAGTTACCCTGGCAACCACTTAGGACCTCAATCCCCATTGTAAGCCACTTACCATCTATACACCTAGAAAACCTACCATAATGCTCGACCAAATTTATTCAAATAAAAGGATAAAGTAATACCAAAAAAATTCTCAAAAACCATAATCATGAAAGTCACCAAAGTAAAATAATGGAGCATGGGACAACACATCACATCCACACAAGGATCCATTATCCATCTCAATATAATATAACATCTCAAAGAGTCATCTATCCCATAATGGATATCACATAATCATAGTAACAATCCATTAAGTCTCATAATCATGAGAACAATAAACCAATATCAATAATGTTCATCTCCATCATAGAGTATGTATCACACACAAATATTGTTATTCAAATTATAGAATAAATCATAAGATAGCGTAATTCACAACACAATTGTTCTATGACATACTTCAATATAAATGATAACATAAGGTGACCAAGTAACTAGACTTAATAAAATAATGGTTGTTACCCCTTTTGGTTAAAAGACATAGTGATGAGAACAAGAGAGATTACTCACAGTTCACTCCAACCATACATGGACTAATCGAGACATAAAAATGGTTATATCATTTCATAGCCTTTGGTGTACAATACTAATTGGCCAACTACAATGCCCAAAACATCATAAAATAAAATACAATGCCATATACTAAGAAATCACAATAACAACAATAATAATAATAATACAAGTTTAATTTGCAATAAAATTATTTTTGTATTCTTAAAGTTTAGTTTGATTTAAGAATTTGTGCTACACAAACATACATGAATATCTATCATATAGGTGTAAATAACTTTTCATATATATCAAATCACTGTCATTAATGAATATTATAGTGATATTATTCCCAATAATTTATTGAATAATTTAATATTCAACTTAGAAATTAACTCTTAATTAAATATTAATATTTTATCAATTCTCACTCTAATATATTACCATGTTATGATTTAATAGATCCTAGATTATAAATGACATAGTTAATAATTAAGCCAAAAAGCTTATATATGGGAGCTTTGCTCTTTCTTTCTTTTTTTCATCTTGTTAGCGCTTCTCCCATTTTTATTTTTTTCGATAAGAATTAGTTGTGCATATCTATTTTTAAAATTTTGGAAACTATTTAAGTGAAATTTTCTTTGCTTTCATTATAGAAAAAAATTATTTCTTTAATTCTAGAATTAATTCTGGAAATTATTAGAGTTTCTAATTTTGACTACTATCTTTTTTATTTAACTCTTAATCTTATGATATTTTTTGCTTTGATTATAGAAACCAATTATTTGGTTAAATCTACAATAAAAATATCTTATTTAAGATTTCTCTTTAAATGATTTTACAAATAGAGAAATTTAGATATTGATTGCCCATTTATTATATTGAACATGCTTTAATTTTTTTTAATAATCACTTGTAATGAGATTTTTTATTTATGATTAGCTTACACAATCATTCACTTCAATAAATAATAATGAAAACTTTTGATTAGTCACTAGAATTTAATATTTTTCTTAACCTTTTAATTCTTATGAAGTTTAAATCTTTAAATGTATTTATTAAAATGAAAAATAACTCTCTTTTAAAATCTTTTGGTTGAACTAAAAAATAAGAAGATTTTTTTTTTCAATGTAGAATTAAAAATAATTTAAAAGTAGAAGTTTCTAAAATTTGCTAGTTGCTCTTTTTTTTTCTTTTTCTTTTTTGTCTTTTTACTTATATTTTTTATAGATTTTTTTTTAGCATACATAATTTCTACATCATAATTCTCCCACTATTGTTCCGTACTTTCTAAAGCAATTTTTCCAATTTTATTGCTTGCAATTTAGTGTTCCATTTTTAGAAATACTTGATTTTGAGACTTTTGTTTTCATTAGGCTCTTTTATGAATTATAGTTTAATTTTTAGTGATTTTTATTTATTTAGAGACTGTTATTGAAGAGGAATTTTTCTATGGACAATTCTTGAAGAGAATAATTTCTAGAAAGACTTTTATTTATACATTTTTAAAATTTTAGATATCCTTCTTATACAGGTCTTATTTTTTGACGATCATTATAAGAGGCTTTAATTACAAATACTTATGAATTAGAGTTTCATTTTAAGAGACTTTAGATTTGGAGACGATTTTTTGAAGATAGTTATTAAGATGCCATTTGATTCAAGATTTTGAGATTATAGATTTTCAATTTGGGGACACATACATATTATATGCTTGTTCACTGATATTGTAGACTTTCAATTTTAGAATTTTTATTTATACATATTATATGATTGTTCTTGTTGGCTGATTTTGATAACTCATTATAAGATTATATGAGTTAAACTTTTTTTTATTGCATGTTTTAGATTTGAAGGTTGTATTTAAAGATTTTAGTATGACACCTTATATGATTTAAGGCTTTTTTATTAAAAGATTCTAAGTGCTTGCAAGGTCAGAAGGTCCCATGGATTTGCTTTGCAACTTTTAGCGATGAGCAGATAATGATGAACATCAGTGAATACTACAATGGAGGAGGCTACATGTTAACAACTTTGGTGGTTGTGGTTGTCATAGATCTGAGTGCAGATGTGGTATTATATAACTATAATTTGGAGTTCAGAACATTTTTCTGCATTTTAATTCTTGATATATATAATTCTTCAAATGAAACTAGACAATGTTGTGATTTAATTTTGCACAATGTATTCATGATTTCGTATATTTTTCTATAAAAACATTATTTCTCATTTAGTACATTCTTTATAATTTCTACATTAAAAAATATTATTTATTTATTTATAATTAAATTTATATTCAATAAAAAATCTTATTAATATACTAATATTTTAAAATCAAAGAACTAAATTGAATTTGACTCTTGTTCAATAAAAAAATTTCATTACTTTACCAATAAACTAAGTGGTAAACTTTTTCATATTGTAAATAATTTTGAGCTACTATAATAAAATTAATTTTAAATTATAAGGAATGATTTAAGTACACCTCTCGAACTCTTTAGTATGGTTGCAAAATATTATTCATCTAATTTTTTGTAGTACAAAAAATATATTAATATAAATTTATATCTATTTAAGATCATTTGTGAAGTTATAACATTAATTTAATATTTTACTATTACTATTAAATATTATTATCAATATGTAAATGTTGGGATTTAATTTTGTGTTCTTAAAGTCTACAAGAAATGACTGCCTTTTCATAAACTCTTAAACCTAGAGTTTGAAATGTTGAAGGCGTCAGTAAATTAAATATTCAAGGCATCAAATAATTTAATTATGTTCCATAATTCACTTCTGTATTAAGATTATTTAAATTATCTTTTGCACCACTCAAAATAAATTGTATCAATAACATTATTATTTCTTTTCAAAATAAGTCTATATTGAAGGCATCAAATTCTGTGAAATATGTTAAATATTGGAAGTATTAAATTCTTTGATTAAGTTTCATACTTTATTTCTATATTACTATTACAAACCTGACATGCAAATTAATTTTTTTATTGATGACAAATTCTGAGTTGAGCAATGTAAGATTTTTGACTTAATTCCTAATTGCAAAATTTTATCCATGTTTAGGGCTTCATATTTATCTATGTTGTCTATGAAAA
This sequence comes from Cupressus sempervirens, assembly GCA_028749045.1. Lineage (NCBI taxonomy): Eukaryota > Viridiplantae > Streptophyta > Pinopsida > Cupressales > Cupressaceae > Cupressus > Cupressus sempervirens. The sequence continues at coordinate 8,756,029 of CM053789.1, read as the reverse complement.
GAAAAATAAATTTAAATGTAGCAAGAAAACTTTCCCTCTTGGATTTGTTATTTAATTCCTACATGTCATCCTTGTTTGGATGCAGAACCCTAAAACTTAAGAATCAAAATATGTTCACTTATTATTTCCTACAAAAATTCATTGTCTTATGTTATAAAACCCAAACAACAAGATTAGTTCATATTATAAATGTGTTGACCCCTAACAAATAACATATGTTCTCCTTAGATTTATCACATTTTCACTATTTCGGTCTCCAATATTCATCATAAGAGTTATATTTACTATTGCTTGTATACAAATCAACTTAAAATAACATGCATCTAAGTTTAAACACAAAATTGTGAGGTACGAACATTTGAAATAAATTTCTAGTTTCTATTTTATTTTTTAATTAGATGGATTTGTAAAACACAGTAAAGTTTATATCCTTATTTTAATATTGTGAATGGTGGTCAATAAATCAAGATGCACATTATAGTAGATGAAATATTTTTTACATATTTTCTATTATGATATTTTTACGAATTTTACATTCCAATTTTTTAACTGAATTGGACAACTTCAACCATATTTCTCACTACTTGTATTCTTTAACAACCTCTATTTTTTCTTTAGTTCTACTAGGGTCACTTGAATTGGTCAACCTAATGAGATATTAAGTGACAAGAGGCTTCAAATGTCACTAAAAAGTATTAGAAATTTCTTTTTCTTTTTCTTTTAGTATTTATGAAAATAAAAAATCGTATCAGCCCATTGTTGAACGTACAAAAACGTGCAACTGCTAATTTAAAAAATTATTAAATATTAATATCAATACCATTTTTGAGTGTTACTTCTAACTTTCATATAAGCCCAATATTAATATTTAATTTCCATTGAACTCCTAGCAAAAAACTCAATTTAAGTTATATTTATAATTATAATTAAATTATATATATATATCCACTCAATAAATCTACTAACCATAAATAAAGGATTCTCTAGATAACTTCACTACATCTTCACTTAAAATATATATAAATCATAAATATATATTTATTAACTTCCCACTTGCATTAAAAAATATTCAACTAAATCTAAAGAATCTTTATTACCAACATCCACTTTGTAACTAAATGAGTAATTGATATTAAATTTTTGAAATTAATAAATTATTATTATTGTTTATTTATTATTATTTTTTAAGTTTTAATTTATATTCTCTAATTTTTGAATTTAACAAATAACCCCCCAAAAAACTATACACTATAACTATATATATATATATATATATATATATATATATATATATATATATATATATATATATATATATATATATATATATATATATATATATATATATATATATATATATATATATATATATATCAAATTAGAATATTAATATAAAAATATTTTTAGAATATAATTCCCTTCACAAAAAATATATTCTATTTTATTTATAAAATATGTAAATATAATTGACATTATATATATATATATATATATATATATATATATATACACCCAATATTAGGTTTAACTTTTAATTTGTATGATAATGATTAAATTATTTTTTACTTTCAATTTGTTTTAATTTTATAAATTATTTGCTAACACATTTAATCAAATCCTAAATTGGATGAATATTCATATTTATTTATTTATTTTGCATGTAAGTTTTCTCAAAAACAAACTAGAGTTTTGACATTTAAAAATAATAATAATAATAAATCCAAAAATTATATTTCTTGAAAAGAATAGAAGTATAGAATTTTCTATTTTCACGTGGCTAAGATCTTCTAAAATATATAATTTATTTATTCCCAATATTAGGTTTAACTTCTAATTTGCATGATAATGCTTAAATTATTTTTTATTTTCAATTTGTTTTAATTTTATAAATTATTTGCTAACACATTTAATCAAACCCTAAATTGGATGAATATTCATATTTTTTATTTATTTTGCATGTAAGTTTTCTCAAAAACAACCTAGAGTTTTGACATTTAAAAAAAAAGAAAAAGAAATAATAAATCCAAAAATTATATTTCTTGAAAAGAATAGAAGTATACAATTTTCTATTTTCACATGGCTAAGATCTTCTAAAACATACAATCACAAAATTTTATTTATTTTCTATCATGAATGAATTTGTTTTCCAGAAAGATTTTTAATCAATAATTATACTTAAACTAAGGTAAATATATGTTTTGCTTGATGAATCTCTATGAGGGTTTCTATTGAAGTTTTCTTAGAAATTTTCATTCAAAATCTATAGGATAGAGCATGCTCATCTTGGCAATTAAGGGAAGTCATGTCCTATATCTGCAACTTGCATAAAACATGAGCATGTGCACGTGCATATATATTTAAGCTAAACAAACAATGGTGGTGAGTAGTACATTGTGTAGATCTCGACTAGTAGGTGACTACAACTCCCTCCTCTAACTACATCAAACATTTCAGACATAAATATGAAATAAATACACACACCATACACATGCAAGTATGGGGTAATTACCATAAATAAATCATGAATACAAATAACATCATATTTCAAAATAATAACTCATCATAATAAAGATACAATAATCATCATTTATAGATATAGGATATGGGATCATCAAGAAAATAATTGCATTTACTAGCTAAGAGTAATTAAAGCATCATCATTATGAAGATAAGCATAATCATCAAATAGACACATGAAAGTATCATCATTGCAAGTAAGTGACCATTACTATCTAGTATAATCAATTACCCTATATATAAAAGATTCATAATTCAAAAATCAATTAAAGGCTAACATGTCCATAGATGAGTTAGATAAAACTTCAATAATTAAGTGTACAATAATGATAAAGAAGGGCTATTACAATATGTTGGAAATATTCAAGACTAACAAGGTTACTGAGAGGGGAGGGGTGAATCAGTAACCCTAAAACTTTAATTCAATTCAGCATAATAACATTTTTATCATTCATCTACTGTATGCAAGAAAAGATAAACATTTGTAACACATGAACATAGAGATTTGGTGACCCAGAAACCTTCCAATTAGAAAGTAAAATTGGGGTGGGAATGATACCCACAAAACTTCAATACTGCAGTATAAAGTTGGCCGGTTAAGGCTTACAATGATCACTTCTGATGATCTGCTCTGTTAGGAGCAAGTAGGATTGCTAGATCCACCTTGTTAAAGGATTTGCAAACATACAATGAAGTATGCACTCTGTTAGGAGATTTAAAAAAGACTCTTAAGTCTACCCTGTTAAAGGATTTAAAAACTGATTCACCTGTTAGGATGAAGTAGTGGATCTGGTTACAACTAATTTCTGATAAGATCCTTTGTGCTCTGATCACCTGATGTGATGAATATAGCTTTTTTGTGCCAAAGTTGACCTTGTTGAATTCCTCTGTTCTGCTGGTAATTTGCTTTTCTTCTTCTCAAAATATTGCAATACAACACAACCAACAACTCTCTTTTTTGGCATCTCATTGTTTCAAATGATATATACCATTCCAATATTTACACTGGCAAGGTCGACCAAACACAAGTGAACAAACATTACTGAGTTGACTAGATGGTAGAAAACTCGAGTTCCACAAACTGACTTGGTGACCTTCTGATACTTGACATCCACTACAATACTTGCATCGTCATGCACTCGGTAAGAGTAGAGGCAGGGTCCATACTAATCATTCTGAGTAGCTTGGAACTCGGTAGCCATTGGTGACTCGGTGAATGTTGTGTCACTCGGTAGAAACTTAATCCATTGATAACCTTCTTCACTTGGTAAATACTGATTCCTTCATTTACCTTGTTCACTCGGTGAATACTAATTCCTTCATTTACCTTGTTCACTCAGTAAATACTAATTCCTTCATTTACCTTGTTTACTTGGTAAACACAGATTCCTTCATTTACCTTGTTTACTCGGTAAACACTGATTCCTTCATTTACCTTGTTTACTCGGTAAACACTGATTCCTTCATTGACGACTCGGTGAGCACTGTTAGCTTGGTAAACTCTGCGAAGCTCGGTAACCACTAACAGCTTGGAGAATACTGTTCTGTACGGTAACCACTGTGAACTCGGTAAATACTATTGAACTTCTCATATACTTGTTTTCCAAAGGAATGCTTGGTATCAACTATTTATCTATGGAGTTTATAAGGTAACCGCTGAGTGCTCGGTGTGAACTGCAGATTGGGTGAGTAGCTTGGTAACCATTCAAAATCGAATAAGTGTTGTGACTAATGACAAATATATCATAATTCCAACAATCTCCCCCTTTGGCATTAGTGACAAAAACACTTATGAGCCAAAACTTATATGCAATATTTGACATACTGACAACTGATTCCGCTGAATATACATGGTTTCCTTACATATGACTCCTGCATACAATATACACAAGGTATTTACATGAGTTATATGATTTTTATTTACAGTATCTCTTGTCCCTTTTTGTACATTTATCTCACCAATAATTCTATCTAAGTATCTATTTCTCCTCCTTTTTGACAATAATGCCAAAAATAATAAAAGAATGTATTTAGATAGAGACACCAAAATGTGAGAGAAACTTTGAATGTACCTAAAGAATGAGTTGCAGAGTCTTATCCCAATTCTCTTACAGGATTTTGCATGTGGATAGAGCAATTTGAACTTCTACAGAGAGTTCAATCACATGGTCTGCAATGGAGAAATTGTTGTCATGGATCAATGTTTTTGAGTGGGCAATGTGCTTTTGCATTGTGTCCATGATGGGAAGGATCATATTTTGAATATCTAACAATGTAGATCTGATCCTTGACTCTTCTCTCAGCAATTCTGCTTGCTTTTTTGACAAAAAATTTATCTTGAGGTGATGAGATGAGGTTGAACTAGGGTCAAGCTTCAGATTTTGTGCGCTTGCCTTTAAATCCTCATCTATCTTATTCAATTGTTCTCTTATCTCCTTAGTATACTCAGTAGCATCACAAAACTTAGTAAAAAGAGATGTTACATTATTAAAAAAATATTCAATATTAGCCAAAATTGAGGTTAATTCAACCTATTTCAATGCTATGTGCTGAGCAATGTGCTCAAGCACCTTATTATCAAATTTCTTTTCTGCCTTCTCCATCAACTTTTCTTGACCGGAGGTATCCTCATTGAATTTATTGACTGCCTCTTCTAACTGGATCAAAATGTGTTGAGTAGAATCTACATCAACACCTATAGCCTCTGTAATTATATTTTTTGCTTCATCAATAATTCTATATTCCTTATCCCTTTTAGACCTTAGCTGCTTCTGCGTAGCCTTCATCTCAATTAGTTGACTTGCATACCTCATTTCTTCAATGGTAGCATTTTCATAGTCAATCTTTGGAATTACTATCTCAGTGTCTAGGTCAATGTTTTCAAGAATTTCCTTTCTAGTGATCATAAGTCTTAATGGTTGCTTTTGTTTGACTTCTATGATGACTGGTTTGACCTTGGGAATAGAAAAAATAGTGGAGATGGAAGGACTAGCAGCGAAAACTGGGATACTTGAGGGTGGAGTGCCAATAGGAGTATATGCCAGGTCAAAAACTAAAGTGCTTGCCGCAAATGGTGATACACTCGGTGATGTAGTATATGAACTAACTGGGTTTGAAGTAGATACAGATATTGCTGACAAAATTGTAGGAAAAATTGGAATTGACAAAATTGTGGAACTTACTGTTATTCCGATTGGTGATGATGGAGTTGAGAGGGCTTGCTTAGTAACTAAAGAAAAGGAATGCAGCTCGGTAGATGAAGTGGTGGACACTTTCATTGATGATACCTGGAGCTGAGATGTGGCAAGTGTAGTGGATATGACCAAACCTACTGAAGCTGTCTCCAACCTTGATGATGCTACAGTTTTAGGTGGAGAGTGAGGAAGTGATGCAATAACTGCTGCTGCAATTTTCACCGGATCATCTTCCTCCTTTTCTGCCTCTTCAGCTTCTTCTTCCTTGTCTTCTTCCTCTTTATCTTCCATCAATGCATGCAGCTCTCTTGGTGAGACTGTGATAGATGGAGTGCTATCAAGCTCATCATCATTGTTGCTGTCATCATCTTTAATTTCTACTGGTTCTTCACTGGGCTTATGTAGATGATAGATATTTTTTCACATGTTTGTAGCATCATTTACAACATGTTCAATGTCTTTGATCAAAATCAAACAAGTGTGGAATTTGATCATCATTTTACCTTCATGGTTTTTCATTTCAATTTTTATTAAATTGTTTTAGCAGCACATCTGCTAGGTCAAACTCCATATTTTTCTTTACAACCCTATAGGCTAAATCTATGGCCTCACAGGGCACACTATTCAATCTATTGGAACTATACATCTTATATGCAATCAAATAGATTCCAAACCTTAACTCTGCATCGGATACAATGTTAGGTTTCAATCCTCTGCCATCCCATTCGGCTAGGGTTAACCTCTGAAGTTCATCCCGACTTAGGGTTTTAGTGGTTTTTTATTTGCTTAACATTGGCAAACCCGTGATCTTATGAATCATCTTCTTTTTTATCAGGATGGGTTGTTCTAACCACAACTGACCATTATGCACATGGCTTAAAATGTATCTTATCCATTTCATTTGAAAGTTCCTTGGCAGATGTGGGATATGGGTCAAACCTTTGGTTTCTAGATGTTTGTGCTCGAGTTTGAGGGTTCCGTTCACACACAACTCGGCTAGGGCATTATCCATATCTAGTGTACCTATTTCTTGAATATTGCATTTGAAATGAGTACGAATGTCGTTTATAAGTAGTACCTTTGGTGGAATCTTTGATTGGGCTCCATGTGGGTCAAGCGATTCAGCTATGGTGGGAACAAGCTTGAAGCTGGGTGCTTTCCATTCTGCTCCCTTTACAAGAATTTCAGAACCTCTCCTTGCCCTACTGCTACTGGTGCTTGCGGATGCCATTGCTTCTCGGTGAGTGAATGATTTTGTTAAACAAATTCTTCACTGGAAAATCACTTCAAATCACTTGAACTCTTTTTTGAACTCTTGGAAACTTCTTCGCTCTGTATATTTTAACTTTGCGGTGAAGAATGATATCAAGTTTTGCCCTTTTTGATGAAAAATATTCCATTAATGCTCGGGTACGAAGGTAGCTGAGATGACCTAGGGTTTTCCAGATAGTCACCAACTTACTTGGTAAACCTTGCAACTCGGTAAACAAAAAAAATCTTTTTGCATTACCGACCTAGCTCAGTTAAGTCTAACCTCGCTTGGTAAAAGCATCATATGTATCTAAAATACTGATTTGTCTTTTGCAATCCTAACTTCCAGAACTGCTTTAGGATATTGCTTGAAGATGCAGTCCCTAGTCCTTCTTGATGGGTCTAATTAGAAATGGTGGAGCCACCCATTTCTTGAGTGACATTACCATCATTTGAACTTTCTGGCTCGGTAGACTTAGGAATCCATTGTTGTCTCATTTGTTTTCGAATGTTGTCAGCTCTAGCTTTCTTTTCATCTTCAACTCTTCCTATGTTCATGCAATTCTTGGATATATGACCAAGTTCAATACATGTATAACATCTTATAGTAGTATCTTTCTTTCTTAGGTGATGCCTTGCACAATTTATTCCAGTGTGTCCATATTCTCCACAATAGTGACATCTGCACCAAGTATTGTAATCCCAACCAAATAATGCTTTTATAACTTGTTCTGCTAGATTGGATGCTTTAGATCTACATTCAGATGCCTTGTGACCTTGTTTCTTGCATTTGTGACATTTGCCCTCAAATTTTGGTTTTACTTTGCATTCATTGGCTTTGTGACCATGCTGATTGCAATTGTAGCATTTACCATTGAATTTACCTTTAACATTACTCCAACATCTATTAGATGTATGACCTAACTTACCATACTGATTGCGAGTAGGTTTTTGTTTCTTTTGGGTACCCTGTTTGGAAGATTCACCTTTTTCATCGTATCCAAGGCATGCTTTACCTTTTTGTCTATGAAGATTCTACTCATTTTGCTGATTCAATTGATCTATATTCGCTTGAGATTTTATCATCCTTTGATTGACTTGTTTTTCAGATCTCAGATCACTTTGCAAGCTTGCATTGATTTCTCTTTCAGTGATTAAATCATTTCTCAAACTTTCATTCTCAGATCTTAGATTCATAATTTCTTCATTTGCATCAGATAGTTGACCTACAAGATTTTCATGCTGAAGAGATAGATTATTTCTTAACTCTAGGTCTTCATTTGCCTTGTTTCTCTGCTCCAAAACTTCACATAGCCTGATGGATTGGATTTCTTGTTCTCTTTTGAGCTTTCTTACTTCTTCTTGTAGAGAACCATTCTTTGCTAGGAGTTCCTTGACTGCTTCATTAGCTTCATTTGAACTATTTGATGGTAAAAGGTCTTCAATCCTTTCTTCAATATATTGATGATCATTCATTTGTCTTGCAAGTTCCTTTCTTCTTTTTAAAGATTGGGAAAGATGCTCCTTTGCTTCTTTGAGTTGAGCCATGGCCATTTCTAGATCTAGCTTTTCATTCTCAATAGATTTGTCAAGTCTGAATATCTCCATTGTCCTTGATCTTTGCTCAAGTTGTCAAACTTTATCCTGAGAACCACAAAGCTCTGATACCAATTGCTGGAAATATTCAAGACTAACAAGGTTACTGAGAGGGGAGGGGTGAATTAGTAACCCTAAAACTTTAATTCAATTCAGCATAATAACATTTTTATCATTCATCTACTGTATGCAAGAAAAGATAAACATTTGTAACACATGAACATAGAGATTTGGTGACCCAGAAACCTTCCAATTAGAAAGTAAAACTGGGGTGGGGATGATACCCACAAAACTTCAATACTGCAGTATAAAGTTGGTCGGTTAAGGCTTACAATGATCACTTATGATGATGTTCCCTGTTAGGAGCAAGTAGGATGGCTAGATACACCTTGTTAAAGGATTTGCAAACATACAATGAAGTATGCACTTTGTTAGGAGATTTACAAAAGACTGTTAAGTCTACCTTGTTAAAGGATTTAGAAACTGATTCACCTATTAGGATGAAGCAGTGGATCTAGTTACAACTGATAGATGATAAGATCCTTTGTGCTTTGATCACCTGATGTGATGAATATAGCTTTTCTGTGCCAAAGTTGACCTTGCTAAATTCCTCTATTTTGCTAGTAATTCGCTTTTCTTCTTCTCAAAATATTGCAATACAACACAACCAACAACTTTTTTTTTTCCCATCTCATTGTTTCAAATGATATATACCATTCCAATATTTATACTGGCAAGGTCAGCCAAACAGAAGTGCACAAACATTACTGAGTCGGCTAGATGGTAGAAACCTCGGGTTCCACAAACTGACTCGGTGACCTTATGATACTCGACATCCACTACAATACTTGCATCGTCATGCACTTGGTAAGAGCAGAGGCATGGCCCATACTAATCATTCTGAGTAGCTTGGAACTCGGTAACCATTGGTGACTCGGTGAATGTTGTGTCACTCGGTAGAAACTGAATCCATTGATAACCTTCTTCATTTGGTAAATATTGATTCTTTCATTTACCTTGTTCACTCAGTGAATACTAATTCCTTCATTTACCTTGTTCACTCGGTAAATACTAATTCCTTCATTTACCTTGTTTACTCGATAAACACTGATTCCTTCATTTACCTTTTTTACTTGGTAAACATTGATTCCTTCATTTACCTTGTTTACTCGGTAAACACTGATTCCTTCATTGACGACTCGGTGAACACTGTCAGCTTGGTAAACTCTGCGAAGCTTGGTAACCCCTAACAACTTGGAGAATACTGTTCTGCATGGTAACCACTGTGAACTCGGTAAATACTGCTAAACTTCTCATATGCTTGGTTTCCAAAGGATTGCTTGGTATCAACTGTTTATTTGTGGAGTTTATAAGGTAGCCGCTGAGTGCTCGGTGTGAACTGTAGATTGGGTGAGTAGCTTGGTAACCATTCAGAATCGAATAAGTGTTGTGACTAATGACAAATATATCATAATTCCAACATAATAATGTTGCCTTAATATGTTTATATTCATCGAGAATATTATTTCCTAAATGAACTCAACATTATTTAGAGCCATATAAAATCTTTAAAATAAGTAAAAGTTGAGTGCTTTTCAATTAATATTCATCGTCCTACACTCATGGTTTCCTCCTTGTCAACTCCTTGAGCAAGCTTGATTATCTGTCCTAAACTATATGGTTTTTTCATTAGTTATAGGGGTCCTAACATCAAAGAAACACTTGTGAAAAATCTATATGACCTTCTCAAGGTAAAATAATGCAAGGCCTTTCTAGAGCATGAAGAGATTGAAGAGGGGGACTATTCCTTTTGCTATTGAAAATGGCATACTTTCATCTTGAGTCCAGATAGCAATTTTTTCCAAAGGATATGCATAGTTCTCTTGGTGTTTAGATGAGCTGGTTTTTGTGTTACAACAAAATGATGCTCTCTTTATTTATGTCTTCTATGATGTCCAACCTCGAGAGCTATGTCACATCAATAGGAACAAGTCTCAGTATGCTATTGCATTTTATGATTATCAAAGGAAAGGCATAAATCTCAATAAGTTGGATGAATGGAGAAAAGCCCTCACTTCTGCTACAGACTTTTCTAGTTATGAACAATATAGCTAAAAGGATTTAAATAGAGAAATGAAATAGACACACTAAGAAAAAGTACGCAACACCAAATTTATCCTGGTTCACCACAATAGTGGCTACATCCAGACTGCAGAGTATTAGATTAATATGTAAAAAGGTTACTACAAATGAATAGGAGCAGCATATAAAAAGGTTCTAATGATATTACATATGAAAGGTTTTAGGAAACCAAGAGACATGCTTATTGGAGGGACAAAAAAAAGGGGTCATTGGCCTTCACCATATCAAAAAACTCCCACCTAAAGGACAACCAATGCTGCAATTGATCACCCAATACCCTGCTCAAAGAATGATTTATCTTTTCTTCACAAGCCGAAGAGAAGTTCTAGCACATTCAAACTTCTCTTTGGCAACAACCTTTGTGAATATATCAGCCAGATTGATCTTGATATCAATCTTGACAACATTCAGCTTGTCCTCTTCAACTGCATGATGAACAAAGTGAGCATGTGCATCAACATGCTTGGAGCGACATTGTGATGAGTGATAATGTGCCATGAAGATCACACTACGGCTATCACAAAAGAAATTGTATTCACTTTAATGAACTTTCAAGTCACCAAGTAACTGTTGAAGCCAAATCATTTCCCTTGCACCTTCGAAAAGAGCTAACTATTTAGCCTTAGCTAAAGAAAGAGCAATACAATGTTGCAACCGTGAAGCCCAACTGATTGCAGATCCAGCAAATGTGAAGGTATAACCAATGGTAGACCTTCATTTATCCAAGTCTCTGGCAAGATTAGAATCAGTGTAACCTTGTAGCTGAACTTTGTTTCTGCCAAAACATAAGACATAATTTGAAGTGCCTTTTAGATATCTTAGTATCCATTTAATGGCTTCCCAAAGAGCTTTTTTTGGATTACTCATGAACCTGCTCACAACTCCCACCACATGAGCAATGTCGGGGCAAGTACAAACCATAGCATACATAATACTACCAATGGCTGATTTGCAGAGAATTTTCTCCATAAATTATTTTTCTTCTTGTGTTTTAGGACATAATTCAGAACTTAATTGAAAGTGACCAACAAGAAGAATAGGAGTTACTTTTGATTCAGCCATGCCAAATCTTTCAACAACTTTGTCAATGTATTGTTTTTTAGACAAAGTGATTTCCCTATTTTTCCTATCCCTTGTGATTGTCATGCCAAGAATCTTTTTGGCTGCCCCTAAGTCTTTCATTGCAAATTTGTTTGCCAATTTTTTCTTCAACTCATTAACTATTCTTTTGTTTGTACCAGCTATTAACATGTCATCAACATATAGAAGAAGGATGACAAACTCACCACTTAGAAGTTTCTTGAAGTAGACACATGGGTTTGATTCACATCTTGCGAAATTATGCTCAGCCATGAAGCGATCAAATTTTACATACCATTATCTTGGGGCTTGTTTGAGGCCATACAAGCTCCAATTTAATCTACAATAAAGATGTTCATGTCCCTTCTTTACAAACCCTTGAGGCTACTCCATGTACAGTTCTTCTTCTACATCACCATGTAGGAATGCAATTTTCACATCAAGCTATTCTAATTCAAGATCTCACGCTGCTGTTAATCCCAAAACAGTTTGGATAGTTGTCATTTTGACAACCGGTGAGAATATTTCATTGAAATCTATCCCTTTTTCTTGAGCAAATCCCTTTACCACCAATCTGGCTTTGAAGCATTTGTTGCCTTCTGCTTCTTTTAACTTTTATACCCACTTGTTCCTAAGTGGTCTTCGATTAGGTGGAAGAGATACCAAATCCCAGGTTTGATTCTTAAGCAAAGAATCCATTTCTTCATGCATCGTAGCTTGCCATTTTTCACTGTTTGCATCTTTAAGTGTAGCTTTATAAGTGGTGGGTTCAGAGAATATGAAAATCAAAATTGAAGGCTCTGCCTCTTTAGCAAGTAACAATTCATAATCTAAGAATTTAGCCAGCATTCTCCTTTCTATGGTGGATCTTCTCATTTGGTGTTCTCTATTTTTTGGTTGAACCAATTCAAATGGACAACCAGTTACACTAGTTCGTTGGTTTAAATTTTGTATGCCCTCTCTACTACTAGAGAATAGATTATTATAAGATTCATTCAAACGACTTTGGCCATTGATTGGATTTGTGGGCTCTGAATTTCTTTTAACATCCTTGTTAGACATCCCAGTCTCATCAATAAAATCCCTTGAAAAAATGTGCATATTTTGTAGAAGCTGTGAAAACCAACTTCACATATTGCCAAGATCACCTGCATGCAAATAACCTGCTAAAGAGAAACCAGAAAAAGAAGGAAAAAGCAGAGCAGAAGAACTCAATAAGATGAGAGAAAAAGTATTCCCCGATTGATTGAATGAATGCTTGACAAAATACGAAGAGGTGAATCCTTATAAAGGAATCATGAAACCCAAAAAGGGGAAACTAAAGTCTAAAAAAGCTAGGTTGCACAATATAATTAATAAAATATTAATTATATGCACCTAAAAGCAAGCTTAAGAAAACAAGAGTAAAGGGAAACTTAATTAATTAAATCAAAGTGATTTAATTAATAAGTGTGAACAACTAATTACTCTAACACCCCCCCTTAAGCGAAGCTTGGGAGGTAAGCTAACCTAGCACAACTAAGAAACCGAGAAAAGATGGGTCCTGCCAACAAGGCTTGATCAAGTACCCAAGTACAAGGAAATCTCTGTAAATCAGAGACAAAAGAGAAAACCCAGTGGAAAAAACCCCTCTCCAAAAAGAGATAGCAAAGAATGTTCTAGAAGATAGGAATAAAGAAAGATCATGAAGAAGCATCATTGAAGCATGAAGAAGCTGCAAATCTGTCAAATTGCTGATGTGAAAAAGCCTCCATGGATGAAGAAGGCACAAACTGAGCATGTCTATATGGTAGATGATCCATCTCACCAAAATGTATAGGTAGCCAGCCACTGCAATCACCTTGTACATAGGATCAACCATTGAATACATAGTTCACACTATCAAACCATCAAACCATGGATGCATTAGAACAACACCATAACCTCCCCTTAATGCAGATAGGGTGAGGTGATAGGAAACTGAAAAGGTGGTCCATAGTCTCCTGTAGACCAACCAAGAATGATGAGCAAGGAATAGGTACAAAACACCCATAAAGACATGGTCACATTGACTCTGCATGGGCTAATGTCATGGAAGGGACACTCACTTGACAAAGGGAGAATGTCTAAAATAGCAAACAGCTATCCCCCTCCATGGTGCTTTATGACAATAGTGCAAGTACAACTGACTCAAAACAATGTTCATGATCCCCAGAATGCAAAAGTGGCACTTTATCTCAGTGCGATACATAAAAGTGCTTCAAAATGATAGCTACAATGACCAAAACTGAAAACAAGTTGCAACAAAAGATAGTACAACCCAAAAGAAGAGATACCATGCTGAGAAAACAGTCCCCAGACCTGAAATACCCAAGATATCCATCATAGAGAAAAAATGCCAAAAACATGATAGAAAGAGCATGGGGTAGAATCTGGAAGAAATTACACCATTTCTAAAAAGTAGACAGAACTAGCTTTCCAAAAATATCACATTTTCAAAAAATGGAGATGGGATGCTCAAGAAATGCTCGTCGAAGTCAAAAATAGAACTTTGGACTTTAACTACAAAAATAGGAAGCAAAACTACATCAAAACCAAAAAAATCCTACACCATTGTCTCCGTCTCAGAACCATCTTTCTAGAACTTCTTTCGGATTGGAAAAATACATCTGTATGCTCAAGTTATGGCCAAAAAACACAAGTAGCTTCAAAACAGAATCAAGAGAGGTGCATGCAAGGTTTGATGACTTTATGCTGATGTCATGCTGACATCAAAAAAATGCTGGAAAAGAATTGATGGCCATGTGGCTGTCACCGCAAAAAAAAAGAGCCACATGGCATCCACGTGAGGTGCTAACGTGCCTCCAAACATGGCCACATGGGCTGCTAAGGTGGAGGAGGCAGGGGGCCACGAGCGGCGACGGTCGCTAGCGATGGTGGCCGCAGGAGTAGCAGACGCTGGCGGCACTGCTGCTGCAGTAGGCGGAAGGTGCTCCATTAGCAGCGGCTAGGCCGCGGTGGTCGGAAGGGGGCACGACCGGCGCAGGCGGGCCTCCGGCGGTGCACGAGTGGCGCAGGGGTGGCCATTGGGCAGAGCGGCCCAAAACTTTGTTTTTTAAAAAAAAAATTTGATTTTTTTGCAATAAATGTGTCTGTATGGCCTCCTCGGGAGCAAAAAAAATTTGCCTAATGCTATGGAAGCCAAAAAGGATAAATTTTATATGGATCCTAATTGTAAACGACCTTCTGGATCCAATGAAAGCATTCGTTTGGGCCCAAAGTGCTCTGAAGAATCACTCTTCCTCCCGATTGAAGAAAAAACCTCAAAAAGCTGGGGTTTTTAACTCCGAATCACGGCTTCAAAAATCCTTCAATAGAGAAGCAGCAAGGAGGCTCTGATACCATGTAGAAGTTGTGAAAACCAACTTCACAAATTGCCAAAATCACCTACATGCAAATAACTTGCTGAAGAGAAACCAGAAAAAGTAGGAAAAAGCAGAGTGGAAGAACTCAACAAGATGAGAGAAAAAGTATTCCCCGATTGATTGAGTGAATGCTTGACAAAATACAAAGAAGTGAATCCTTATAAAGAAATCACGAAATCTTAAAAGGGAAACTAAAGCCTAAAAAAGCTAGGTTGCACAATATAATTAATAAAATATTAATTATATGCACCTAAAAGAAAGCTTAAGAAAACAAGAGTAATGGGAAACTTAATTAATTAAATCAAAGTGATTTAATTAATAAGTGTGAACAACTAATTACTCTAACATATTCTGTGTCTTGAGCGATCTCAGATTGTCATGGGAGCAAGTGTTACTAATGTCTATTAACTACTGGTTCAAAGGCTTAGTGTTAGTTGTTTGTAGTCCATTGTGTTGAGTGTGCACATCATTGAAGGGAGTTTGAACATGTTGAACCTATTCACCAAAGATTGTAATGCCAGCAGGTGATTGTAGGTCTTTATCGCTATTTTGAAGTGTAGAATTATAATTTCCCTGCATTTGAGCCCATTTTTTATTCGCCCCTTGTGGATTATGTGCAAGCTGCAAATTAGTTGGACCTTTTGATTGCATTACATATTACCTACACTCTGAAACTACCCTCATGTATTGCCAAGGATGTGGCCTGTGTTCCCACTGTAGCCTATGCTCCCACCGTGTATTGCCAAGGGTGACACATGTTCATCGTAAGTACCTTGTGGATAAGTTTGTATACCCTATGAAATGGCTCTAATGCCTTGCACATTTTTGTTCTGTGGATCTAATTGCCTAGCCTGTGTCTATGGATGAGCATTAAAATTGGACATATAGTCCCTCCCAACACTATACTACAAGTTTTTAGTGTTGCCCACACTATGTTGTGCATCCTATTCATTGTTTGGATGCATTTCTTTGGGAGTTACAAAAGACCGTAGGTATGTAGGGTCATCACTTGACTGATATCCCAATGTAGTAAAAGTATTCCTTGAACTTTGGTTTGAAATGCTTTCATAGACTTGGTCATGATGCATAGACAAATTCCTATCTTGAGAAGAGATATCAAAAAAATCTCATGAAAAACTATCATCGTGTCCTGTGTTCCCAGGTGTGGAAGAAGATGATAAATTTGGAAATAGTACAGAGGTGGGACTATATGAGATAGTGTTAGAAACTATTTGTGGATTCAATCCAACATTTCTTTGTGTAGAGATTGGTACAAATTCTTTTTCAGACATTTCCTGAGAATGTAGTGCTGGAAATTTTTTCTCATTGAAGACAGCGTCTTGGCTTCTAATAATTTTCTTTTTAGTTAAACTCCAAAACTTGAAGCCAAACTAATCCTCTCCATATCCAACGAATATGCAAGGCTCAGATTTAGGATCTAGCTTGCTTCTCTTTTCTTTGGGCACATGTACAAAAGCCTGACAACCAAAAAATTTAAGATGAGAGTAAGAAATTCTTCTACCTTGCCATTCCTCTTCCAAAATTCCAAAGTTCAACCTTGAAGAAGGATTCCAATTAATGAGATATATGGATGTATTACATGCCTTAGCCCATAATTCTTTTCTCAATCCTGCATTTGAAAGCATACACCCAGCTTTCTCCACTATTGTTCTATTGAGTCTTTCTGGTACCCTATTTTCTTGAGGGGCGTAGGGTACAACTTTCACCCTACGAATACCATTATTTGCACAATAATTGTCAAACTCCAATGAACAAAACTCACCTCCATTATCCATTTTTAAACATTTGATCTTATGGCCCCTTTGGTTTTCAACAAGAGCTTTGAAAATTTTAAACTTAGAAAAAACTTCAAATTTATTTGCCATCATATATATCCATATTGTCCTAGTACAATCATCAAGGAAAGTAACAAATTTTTTTGCACAACCTAAAGAGCTTACTTCAACCGGACCAAAGACATCTGTGTGTACAAGTTCCAATGGTTTTTCCTTGAGATTATGTCCATCTTTCAAGAAGCTGACCCACTTTTGCTTTTCGTAAAGGTAATGTTCACAAAATTCCAAATTTTTTGATTGGAGGGTAGTTGATCCCTTTTGAGCATTATCTCAAGGCCCTTTTTCCTCATGTGGCCTAATCTTTGATGCTAAAGTGTTGCATAGCTGCCCATGACTGTCATAGTAGCCCCTATTTCAATAGGCTTCTCAAGAAGATAAAGATTACCAACTTTGTTTCCTTTGGCAATTATTCTCGAACCCTTGGTAATTTTCTAAGTATCTAGATGTAAGGTTGGATAATATCCTTGTGCAAAGAGTTGACTGACGAAAATCAGATTTTTCTTTAATTTGGGAACATGGCGAACATCTTTTAACAACCATTGCCCTCCATCTTCCAGCTGTAAAAAAATGTCACCTTTGCCAACTATTTCGTAGGATTTGTTGTCTCTAAGAAATACCTCTCCAAATTCACCTTCATGGTAATTTGTGAAACAATTCGTACATGAAGTGGCCCGTAAGGAAGTTCCAAAATCTATCAGCCAAGAATCTGATTTTGAGTCACTTGTAGAAAGAACTAGAGCGCTTTCATCTTTCTCATAGGCTGTATTTGCTTCAATGTTTCTCACATTTTATTGTGCTTTCTTGTAAGCCCGACAATTTCTCTTTGTGTGGCAAGGCTTACCACAAAACCAGCATTCACCATTCCTACCTCTTAAGCTTGAATGATTGGGTGATTTGGATTTCCTTTGATTGTTATGGTTATTACCTCTATGATGGCTTCTTCCCTTTCACTCAGTGCTAACCATGGTGAGAGCATCACCGGATGAGGAGTCTTTGTTACTCCTTCTCATGTCTTCACTTAATAAAGTGGCAACAACTTCATCATAGGTCAGCTTTGACTTTGTAGAGTTCAAAGTACTTACAACTGTAACTATGGGATCCCAAATGTCAGGTAAAGAACATAACAAGATGATGGCTTGGGCTTCATCATCTTGAGTCATACCAATCGAGCTTGGTTGACATAATAGGGTATTCAAATCATTTATATGATTTGACATCGCAATCCCTTCCTTCATTTTTAGTTTGTAGAGTTTCTTCATAATGAAGATTTTGTTTGCAACTGACGCCATTTGATACATATTCTAAAGTTTGTCCCAAACTTCTTTTGTTGACTTCTTGTTTGAGACATTGAACAAGACATTTTTTGCTAGCAAGAGAAAAATGGATGCCATTTCCTTCTCATCCATCTTTTCCCAATCTTCATTAGACATTGTAGATGGTTTCTTAGACTTTCCTTCAATTGCGAGAGCCAAGTCTTGCTTAACCAGCAAGGAGTGCATCTGCACTTTCCATAAGCTATAATTCTTGCTTGTAAATTTCTCTATTTTCATATCCTCCATCTTTTCGAAAAAATTCAACACTGATTTCCCAATCTGCACACTTCGTGCTCAGATACCAATTGAAAGGATTTAAACAGAGAAATGAAATAGACACAATAAGAAAAAGTACGCAACACTAGATTTATCCTGGTTCACCACAATAGTGGCTACGTCTAGACTGCAGAGTATTAGATTAATATGTTAAAAGGTTATTACAAATGAACAAGAGCAACATATAAAAAGGCTCCAATGATATTACATATGAAAGGTTTCAAGAAACCAAGAGACACGCTTATTGGAGGGAAGAAAACAAGTGACCGTTGGCCTTCACCATATCAACAATAGCATATACAATAAGACTATTGTTATGTGCTTTAAATTCATTGCCATTCATCTTATATTTTTTTCCTAGCTGCAAATGATATTAGTTTTTGTCTTACTAGAATGCCCTAATGAAGAGATTATCAGTTTTGGATTTCAGCAATTTGTGTGAGACGATTGTATAATAAAATTCTGAAAATTGTAATTTTATTGTAGCACTCTATTAAAAAAAGATTAAAAGGCTTGAATAAAAAGAATTCGCAGTCAGAAGAAAAATCAATCAACAAACCAGATACACATATGTCTAGACAAGTTTTATTTGCAAGAGGATAAAACTAAAAACAAATAAAAATCTCTTTCTATATATACACACATAGAGGCATATAGCACATTTTTATAAAAAAATTAAAAACTAAAAAACTAACTAAAAACTGTTGTCTTTTCTAGAAACATCATCAATTATCCACAAAGATTGTGTGTCGTGTGGTACAAGTAGTCCAAGAAAAGGAAAACAGTATACCCTTGTATGTTGCCAACTATCCCATTGGACTTGATGAGCTCATCCAAGATTTTGAGAGCTCTTGTTCAGAGATAGCGCGGATAGTGGGCATCTTTGGTCTTGGAGGATCTGATAAGATCACTGTCAAAAAAGAATTGCTGAATAGGAAGCGTTCAAGCTACAATGCATCGTGTTTTCTCTCTAATGCGAGAGAATCATATACCAGAGGTGAAATGCACCTCGAGCAGAGTAGTTCCTACAAGATCTTGTCGATAGAGATGAAGGGATTAGGAATGTGCATCATGGAATCGAAAAAGTGAAGGATCGTCTGGGAAGAGAAAATAATTTGCATCTCCTTATTTTCCTAGATGATATTGATCATTAAGACCAATTGGATGCCCTATTACCTGAAGGTATGATTAAAACCCATGACCAGCGTGTGTTAAGGGGTGCATATTTCTGTTATAAGATGAAGGGGATTGAAAAGGATCATGCTACGAATCTCTTTTGTGTCCATGCTTTCTATAGATGTGATCTACCTACTCCATATGAGAAATTGGTTGAAACCTCTATTGAATTTTCTTGGGGTCTGCCCCTCTCACTTATAGT
This sequence comes from Cupressus sempervirens, assembly GCA_028749045.1. Taxonomy (NCBI): domain Eukaryota; kingdom Viridiplantae; phylum Streptophyta; class Pinopsida; order Cupressales; family Cupressaceae; genus Cupressus; species Cupressus sempervirens. The sequence goes on along the minus strand of CM053789.1, from coordinate 8,736,022 downwards.
TTTGGGTGCCCATGTTTATGGTAGGGATGAGTACTATTGGGAGCTAGAATTGGAAAAAGTCAAGAAAGTTTGATTGTTTTAGAAATGTCTAGTGTGTTCTGTTCCAACATAGTGCTCTTAAACATTTCATAGGATTATTTCCGTAGAGAACAATGAACTCAATTTTGGTCTCCTTGAGTTATTGGAGGGGACATTTTACAATTATTTTCTCAGGTTAAATAATATATCCTTATTTTTAACATTAAATATTCCCCCAGAAAACCATAACCATGTGTATAATTCCTCATGTTAGGTTGAGCCCAATTAATGGATAAAGCTAAGGGTAGTTGGGTGAATACATTGTTAAATAATTGAAATAGCCCATATATGAATTTTTATTATTACTCTAAAGCTGGAATTCCAATTAACCATTCATGGTCATATTAAAATTTGGAAAGAAGTGTGTCTATGGCTTTTATTTTATCACTGAATTTTTCTTTTGTTTAATATTAAAACTTCGTTTATTATTAGGATGATAGAAATCCCTTTAATAGTGGTGAAATATATTCCCTTGTAGTAAATGAGTATGAAACATTGTTAAGGTAGAATTTAGATGCATTTTCTTTCTTGTGGTTCTTGCTTTGATATGATTGTTTATTTTAGGTACTTGAGCTTCTTTTTGTTATTTTTGGATTCTTTAAAGATTTTCATTATTCATCCTTGATTGTTAGTTCTATAACACATTTTTTTGCCTATTATTTGTCACTGCTCATATTTCTTATTCTTAGTGACTCATTCATTAATGAAATGAGTAAAATCTTTTAGTCCAAGGGTTTTGAGTGATTCTGAATTCCATTTTGGCTACTTGTGATACAGAGTATAAAACTCTCTCTCTCTAGCCTCGGGAACCATTCTATTTGAAAAAGAACTCTATCATTGTGTTGATTCTTTTATGACTATATTTTTATATCTCTTTTTGAAGAAAAAACATATTGAAAAGATATATCTAATACTCTTCCATTGAACACTAAATCCCCTTTCCATTTCAAGTGACATTAAAGTTGTGCATGTTAAATGAAGTTGATGCTCAAAATATAGTGCTTGGTCATGTTGTTGATACTCCATGTTGCTTTGAAAACATATGCATAGCTAATGCTTAAATACAATAGCAACCTATCTGTAACATTCATGTGGTTTGAAGTCATTGGATCTTCCAATCAGAAGAAATCATACTTTGTCAGATTGCATACATTATTTATGTATTCTATGAATGATTCATATGTATGTTGTCTTTATTTCTAATCATAAGATATTGATCCTCATGTTTAGTTAATGGATTTGTAGTTCATAATTTAATATAATGTTCCTTTTTATGTTCGTTATGTAGTCTCTTGCAAACTTTAAGTTTTCTTTGTTATTCTTGAGGGTTGGATATAAGTGACATGTTCTTTATAATTTGAAATAGATTTTTCTATATAACTATGGAGCTTGATCTTTTGTTTTCTATTCCATCTTTAACTTACTATTAAATAAATATATTGTACCTCCTAAAAATAACACAAGTATTATGTCTCTTTTAAGTTGACTATGATTATTTTGTAATCCTATATATTTAATTTTGTGTCTCACTAAGAATGAATCAAAATTGTACTTATTCAATCTTCATGAGTGATTGTAACAAACATGCATATTTTAGCTCTTGCAGCTGATTTGGTCACTACTTGTAAGCTCTTCCATAAAGTTGGGTGCTTTTGTTTGAAAACATGTATTATTGATCTTTTAGCAAAATCTTTGAACACCTAAACCATTTCAAATATTTTGCTCAAACTTAGAACATGGAAAAGGTTTTATTTTCACTTATTAGTAGATTTAACTCTAGAAAGGGGCCTTAAACCTTCTTAAAAAATTTCTATCCAGTTTTTAAGACAATTTAGAGATCCATGCCTCACAGGAAACTGGGATAGTCCACCAGGCATTGACTCTTTATGTTGAGATGTTGTTTCTTTTGTTTCCCCATTTTAAAGAATTCTATAAGAAAAATCTTTATTATTCTATAAATTGAAATATTAATTCTTATTTTAGAACAATGGTTTCCTAGCTAGATGAGAGGATTGAAACTAGCATAGCCAAGGTTACTGTTAGTGCAGTTACATTATCTTTCATTGCTTTTAAAAAGTATTTTCAAATTATTTTTTCATATATTTAGCGAAAAAATAATATTGAAATGAAGAGCATAGGAAAATAGGAATTTACTTTTCATGAGGCAAGTTGGTAAAAATATTGATTGCAAGAAAAACGTGGATCTGTTGGGAAAGTTACATTGTCTTGATCTAGTGTCAAAGAAACAATTTACATTGTACTCTAAAGTATTTGAAACTTCATGTAAATTCTCAATTTGAAATGACCTAGTAGTAGGTGAATTTAACCAAATGGATATCCCTGTTCCTTGGTTCTAAGCTAAGGAAAATCCATCATTCTCCCATACCATATCAAGGGATGTTATTAGCCTTACACAATGTTAGAGCACCTACATGTTACTGATTGTCTAAGGTTTGAGACATAAGGGGGAAAGGCCATAATTTAAAAACAATTTATTTAAGGTTGTAAATGTGTAAGACATTGATAGGACTCATGTATGTGTTGGTGTAAATAAGTATTTACTTATTACACTTACTTAAGTTTTACTTAGGTTAATGCATTATTTAATTATATTGCATTATTTAATTATTATTTTAGATGAGACACTTAGGAGTTTTTGAACTCTCATTGAGTTACACAACTCTAATTATGCACATGGTGTCTACAACACAGGAGTATGCATCATTCACTAAGTTGTCATGATTGCAACATAGTTTTCTGCACTCCTCATTTAGCACATGTTGTCTAATCCACTGATTTGCATGCTACACCATTGTAGTCTTATGCTCACATGATCGCACGTAATCCTGTGCTTAATGGAGGATAATCCATATCTAGTGGACATGTGCCTGGTTGTATGACATATCATGGTGCTGAATTCTATGCATTCTAGAAGCTCTCCTAAGGCCTTTATAATCAGGCACTCTTAGTGTACTCTTGTATCCAATTATTGAACGAATATCATCATTCTGATCATACTCTGCCTATCTTGGTCTACTGTGTTCTTGTGTTGAGTTCTTTAGTTCTTGGGTGAATTCTGGCCTAAGCCAAATTCTTACAGTATGAAAATAAGGTATGACTGTTATGAGTAAATGCTTCATGTTGTTAAAAAACACCCACCAAGCTTTCAATTTTTAGTTTTCCTAAATCTGAAAGCTCATAATTTTTTGTGTTCATAAAATGGCTAGTATTAGAACATTGTAGTTCCTTTCATAAAATGACCAAGATAAAAACATTGTAGTTGTTCTTTAATCAATATTATTGTCATTTCTATTAATAGTCTGACAAGAGGTATAAAGATTCATAAACTTTGATACAATTTCATATTGAGTGGCCTTGTTTTATAATTTATATTAGGTGGATCATTGTAGCAGCACAATTCTATTAAATTATTATTATCATTTTTATACTACTAAAGTAAAGACTATATACTTGTCTAAAGCAGGATCAGAAGAGCTATAATTTTGTATTTGATCTTTAGATTGAGAGATGTGACCTATAGTTGCATCTAAGTGTGGGTTGTAATGTCCATGTGTTGTTAAGATACGTTGATCCTGAGTAAAGAAAGAATAAAAAAAATGATTGGCAAGGTTAGTGTGGGGCATCTTCTCAATATTTATGCAATTCATTTATTGTAATTAGCATCTCATTGAGGTTCTTCTTAGAAAAAATTGTTGAACAGTTGCATGATCATCTTTTGTGAAGCATAGTTAAAAGGAGTATTTTCTGAAATGGTGATCAAAGTAAAGGATAAAAAATTCATGCAAGTGTTTTTTTATAGTTGTATACTATGTTCTAGCTTTAAGTTAAATAAAAACAATTGTGTGCGTCTATATATATATATATATATATATATATATATATATATATATATATATATATATATATATATATAGAGAGAGAGAGAGAGAGAGAGAGAGAGAGAGAGAGAGAGGGGGCGGGGGGGGGGGGGGGGGGGGTTGTAACTTATAGAATGTTAATAGTTTTTATAAAAGTGCATAGATAAAAAATAATTTAGAACATTATCATAGAAAATAAATAAAACGATCAAATATACACAATTATAAATCATTTGTTTCTATAATCTAAAATTTGAACTTTTAAAAGAAATGCATATAAGTTTTAGAATTATAGTAGTCTATATGAAAAACATATGGGCCAAACAAAGAAAGGTAAATCTACAATTTATTTAATTATTTTATTTACATATGAAAATATAAAAATAATTAATAAAAAAAAGTCAATTTATGAAATTACATAAAATTTATTAGATGTAATAAAAAATAATATTATATATAATTTTAATTAAATATTTTCAAAATTCTTTTTTTAAATTTTTTATTAACTAGATCATATGAGCGTGCATTAAGAATAAAATTTAAATTTTAGAATACATTATTCTTATCCTTCTAGTTATTAATTTTCATTATATTTTAAAATAGATTGATGTCAAATTAAAATAAAATCTTTAAGTTTAGATTATAGGAGATAATTGACAAACATAGATAGAAATTATTCGTTCACTTAAGATAAATTATTTTAAATAACTTGTTATTCCATTTAATTATATGGTATATAAATAGATTATTACGGTCCATTACATAGAACTTAAACTAAATAGTATATATAATTTATTTCAATTCTATAAATTTAATCAAACATTCATTGTTACCATATCTTTCTTGTATCTCCTACCACATCAAATATCCCAAAAAACAAATGCCCTAACTCACTATGGATGTGGGGCCTCAAAGATCTGATACCATGTGAAAAATAAAATTACAACTTTAAATTTTTTCTCGGCACATGAAGGTGTCAAGTGCCAATTTTTCTCAGCACCAATAGATGCCAAGTGACAGGAGAAGGTGTTGAGCTAGGTCGAAACAAGAAGATGCTAAGTGAACTCAACACACAAAGAAACTCGACAAGAGTATGCCAAGTGAGCTTAGTAGTGTGGATGTTGAGTGAGCTCAGTCACCACTAGAGGGCAGAGCTTGGTAGAAGTGGATGCTGAGTGAGCTCGGCTCAAACTGAAAAAATTATAACTTAGACAAAGACCATATTTTCAACATGAATGTTTCCACCATTAAAACTAGAGAGCCAAAGTGTGAAGCTTTCAACAATGAACTTCTTAAATGCAATAAATAGAAGAAGAACAACAGATTCAAGTATGCCTTCTTGCTTGCTATCCAACTTTGATTAAAACCATTACAAAATCTAGTAGCATTCGGCTTCAACTAGAAAAGCTTAAAATAACCCTAAAATCTTCAAACTTTAAACTTTAAACTTGCAGCTCTAATGGCTAAATACAACAATGCCTGGAGCAATCACTACTTCATAGGACAAAACCAATAAACTACGAACTTATAGAATGACAAGAAGAAACATGTGCAACTGCAGGCATAGACTACTTCCTTCTGTCTTTGCAACTTGATCTACTGATCACTTCCTTTTCTTCTTCCTTCTCTACTTTGCTCTGCAACTTCTGATCTCTTCAATTGGCTCTGGTTGAATGAATTAGATCATTCCTTTTTTCTTACTGGCAAAATGTTTTCCCTCTCATTTCCAAATTTGAAAACTCACCTACCCATATTAAATTTTTTTGATTGTTGTGCAAGTCATCAAGGGTGGTTAGTGGGTGTTTGGCCCCAAGGGCAATTGACTACAACATTTAATATTCCAACAATTGTTTCCATTGAACATTCATATAGTTTGCCTCTATCACACTCTGCTTGAAATGTTTCATACATATTTGGGATTCTAGTCCTGTATTCACGCATGGCTTCCTCCTCCTCTCTTCAGGTAAGATCGATTGTTTCTCCTAAATTATATGACATTTTTATCAATCACCAAGGACCTAACATCAAAGAAACCCTTTCTAAATCATGGCATGGCCTTCTTAAGGATGGATAGAAAATGTGAGGCTTTTATAGATCACAAAGAGATTAAAGGGGGAGATTCGATTCCTTTTTCCATTAGAAAGAAAATATGCTCAATATGTCTTATACAAATCATAATTTTATCCAAAGGATATGCCCAGTCCACATGATGTTTATAGGAGCTTGTTCTTATGCTACAACAATGTGATGTCATCTTTATTCGCATCTTCTATGATGTCCACCCCTGGGAGCTATGCCACATCGAAAATGAAAAGTCAATATAAATGTAAAAGTAGAAACCTTGATAAGATAGATGAATGGACAAAGGACCTCGTCGGCTATGGTGGCAACCATAATGGTTGCAAATGACTTGCAAGAGTTTGTGATTAATGGGTTCAATGATGTGACAGACCCAACTCAGTATGCTACCTTCACAAATCCACAAAAGCCTTAGTTGAAAGATTCAAGGAGAAAGGATGTGAAGGCATTAAGTTTAATTGAGGCAACGATGATAGAGACAATTTTTCCTAAGATTGCAGCAGCAAATTACACAAAGGAAGCATGGGATATCCTTGAGATAAACTTCAAGGGAACTAATAAGGTTAGAGTAGTGAGGCTACAGATGATCAGAAGAGAGTTTTAGAACCTTCTGATGAGGGACAATGAACCTATTGTAGAGTTCAACTAACGAATCTCCACTTTGATAAACCAGCTCAAATCCTATAGAAGAATATGATGAGTAGAGAATTGTAGAGAAAATACTAAGGAGTTTACCTCAGAAATATGAAAATCTTGTCATGACCATAGAGGAAGCAAAGGACCTCGCCACATTGACCATGGATGAGTTGATGGGAACTCTTCAAATGCATGAGCATCGGATAAATAGGTCAGCTACTACTTCCCAAGAGCAGTCTTTTAAGGCTCAGGAGAATTCAAGAGGCAGGGGGAGAGGAGAAATGGCTCTAGTAGAGGCTTAAGAAATAGAGGTCATGGAAGGAGTGGTCAAAGGAATGCTAGTGCAAAAAGTTTGGGATGAGCAAGCAACCAAGAGGGAGCAATCATCTCTCAAAACAACTCTAGAGGAGGTAAGAAGAATTACAACTCTAATAAGAGTAATGTTGAATGCTACTACTATCATAAGTATGGGCATTATGCAAGTGAATGCTAGAAGAAACAGGGTGATCAGTCAAAGAAAAATGCTAATGTGGCTGATGTGAACATGGGAAATTCAAACAATCCAACTGCCTTCATCATGTGTAACATTCGTGAAGAAGGAAGCCCTGAGGTATGGTACCTAGACAATAGTTGTAGCAACCACATGAGTGGTAATGAAATTTTATTTTCTTTCTTTGATAAGACTTTTAAGTCTGAAATTAAAATGGGAAATAATGGAACTATTCCCATAGTGGGAAAAGGATCTATTATGGTCCACACTAAGTAAGGTGAGAAGAAGGAGATATAAAATGTGTATTTTTCCCTGGGAATGAAGCACAACTTGATGAGTGTTAAACAACTCGTTCAAAATGGATACAAGGTACTAATGGAAAATGACAAGTGTGTCATTCATGAGAAGGATGGGAGTAATAGATTACTTGCAGCAGTCCAAATGACAAAGAACTAGATGTTCTCATTGAATATAGAAACATGTTTTTCTTCTCAAGTCAATGGTGCACCTCCCAAGCATGCATGTATAGTAGTACATTAGCAATCAGCTCTTAGGAGCGTAATTGAAGACCCCTCCAAGCTTTGACATCTCAGGTATGGACATCTTGGCTTTTCTGGTTTAAATTTGTTGTCCAAGAAAAGAATGGTAGATGGTTTGCCAAGCATTGTAAATTCATATGAAAAGTGTGAGGCTTGCATATTGGGTAAGCAACCTAGGCTCCCCTTTAATTCTAAAAATTTTAGAAGCGCTAGAGCACTATTAGAATTGGTGCATTCTGATTTGGTAGGCCCTATGAAAACTACTTCTATTGGGGGGAGTACTTATTTAATGACATTCATAAATGATTTTAGTCATAGCACATGGGTGTATTTTTTGAAGAATAAATCTGAAGTATTTGATAAATTTGTAGAATTTAAAGCCCTAGCTAAAAAGGAATGTGGACACTATATTAAGGTCCTTAGATTAGATAGAGGAGGGGAGTATACCTCCAATATGATTGTAAATTTTTGTAGGAAAAATGGCATAAGAAAAGAGCTTATAGCCAGTTATACTCCACAACAAAATGGAGTGGCTGAGAGGAAGAATAGGACCATTGTTGAAATGGCTAGAAGCATGATGAAAGAAAAAGGGCTCCCAACTGAATGTTGGGGAGAAGCTTTAGCAACAACAATATACTTGATCAAAGGTGTCCTACAAAATTAGTTTATGACAAGATATCTCTTGAGGCTTGGTCAATGGGCAAATGGATAGTTGAGCACTTGAGAGTGTTTAGATGTGTAGCATATGCACATGTGCCTAAAGAAAAAAGGAAAAAGCTAGATAACAAAGGTGTGAAGTGAATCTTCATAGGGTACAACTCAGAATCAAAGGCCTATAGGCTATATGATCCAATTAACAAGAAAATCATCATTTCAAGAGATGTGGAATTTCTTGAAAATCAATCATGGGATGGCTCGGTAGATGAATCCTCAAGAACTTCAAGTAAAGTTCCTACAATTGAAGAGGAAGAAGATGATATTGGTGATCAGCAAGAAGATGGAGTAGAAAATATAGATTGCAAACAAAGGCAAAAAGGGAAGCGACCCTTAACATGCCAAGCAACATCTCCAAGCACTTTAGGACAGCCTCAAGCTAGTATGCAAAACAATAGTAGTAGCAATACTGAGAATTCAGATCCCACTCTCGCCTCCCTATTGACAAGAAAGACCAAGAGTCTAAGGGATATATACCAAGATGAAAGGTATGAAGAAGATTATGATGAGAGTGTAAATTTTGCATTATTTTCTCATAGTGATCCAATTTGTTTTGAAGAAGCTATCAAAGAGGAGAAATGGTGTAATGCCATGGATGACAAAATAGATGTTATTGAAAGGAATGAGACATGGGAGTTAACAACTTTGCCTCCCAAGAAATAAGTAATTGGAGTGAAATGGGTATATAAGACCAAGTGCAATGCTGAAGGAAAAATAGATAGGCATAAGGCACATTTAGTCGTCAAGGGGTACAAGCAGTAGTATGGTAGAGATTATGATGAGACATATGCCCCAGTTGCAAGAATGGAAACTATGCATGCTATAATAGCAATTGCAGCCCAACACAAATGGAAGGTATATCAAATGGATGTGAAGTCTTCCTTCCTAAATGGTGTATTGAAAGAAGAAGTATATGTGGAGGAACCACCTAGTTATGAAGTTATAGGTGAAAAGAACAAGGTGTATAGATTTAAGAGAGCTCTATATGGGCTCAAACAAGATCCACATGCATGGTATAGTAGGATTACTCATATTTGATGAGCAATGGCTTTAGCAAAAGAAATGGTGATCCCACACTTTACATCAAGGAAACAAATGGTAATGTGTTGATTGTTGTCTTGTAAGTTGATGATTTAATTTTTACTAGAAATGAAAATTTCCTAATTGGTGAGTTCAAAGAGGCTATGAAAAATGAATTTGAAATGATAGACCTAGGTCTCTTGAAGTATTTTCTAGGCATAGCAGTAAAACAAATGCATGATGGCATTTTCATCTCCCAAGAAAAGTATGCAAGGCAGATCTTGGAGAGATTCAAAATGCAGAATAGTAAGGTAGCCCCAACACCAACAGTAGTAGGTCTAAAGTTGAGCAAATTAGATTGCAGCAAGAGTGTGAATCCAACACTATACAAGAGCATGGTTGGAAGTTTGATGTATTTTACTACAACTTGGCCAGACATAATGTATGCAGTAAGTCTAATTTCTAGATTTATCGAAACACCAAAGGATTCCCATTGGCAAGTGGGAAACAGGATCCTAAGGTATGTGAATGGTACCAAAGGATTTGAAATTTTATATATTGCAAATAGTTATTTCAAGTTGGTTGGTTACATAGATAGTGATTGGGCTGGAAGTCTAGATGATAGAAAGAGCACTTGTGGATACATATTTCATATGGGATTGGGAGAAATTTCATGGACATCCAAGAAGAAACCTATTGTTGCTCAATCTACAATAGAGGTTGAATATATAGCAACAAATGCAACAACATGCCAAGCTATTTGGCTAAGGAGGATCTTGATAGATTTTGAATGAAAGGCAAGAGGATGGAACCACATTTTTTTATGACAACATCTCATCACTTGCATTGTCCAAGAATCCAGTATTCCATGGGAGAAGCAAGCATATAGAGATCATATATCACTTCATCAGAGAGTTGGTGGAGAATGGGGATATCAAGATGGAATCTTGCAAGTCTAAGCAGCAGCTAGTAGACATTTTCACAAAGCCACTAGGCATTGGAACCTTTTTACACTTAAGAGAGTGTCTTGGTGTAGTTGATATAGATCAGTAGTGATCCTTGTCTGTTTGGCTTGGGACAAAGGGGGAGTGTTGGAATATTAAATGTTGTAGTAATTTCCCCTAGAGCTAAATGCCCACCTACCACCCCTAACGACTTGCACAATAGTCACAAAAATTTAATATGGGTAGGTGAGTTTTCAAATTTGGAAATGAGAAGGAAATTTTTTTGCTAGTAAGACAAAAGAAATGATCTTGTTCATTTGACCAAAGCCAGTTGATGAGATCAGAAGTTGCAGAGTAGAGTAGAGAAGGAAGAAGAAGAGGAAGTGATCAACAGATCAAGTTGTAGAGATAGAAGGAAGTAGTTCATGCCTGTAGTTGCATGTCTTTCTTCTTGTCATTCTATAAGTTCATAGTTTATTGGTTTTGTCCTGTGAAGTAGTCATTGATCTAGTCCTTGTTGTATGTAGCCATTAGGGCTGCAAGTTTAAAGTTTAAAGTTTGAAGTTTTACCAATTTGAAGATTTTAGGGTTTTTTGGTTGAAGCTAAATGCCACCAGATTTTGTAATGGTTTTAACCAAAGTTGGATAGCAAGCAAGAAGGCATACTTGAATTTTTTGTTCTTCCTTTAATTATTACATTTAAGAAGTTCATTGTTGAAAGCTTCACACTTCGGCTCTCTGGTTTTAATGGTGGAAACATTCATGTTGAAAATCTAGTCTTTGTCTAAGTTATAATTTTTTCAGTTTGAGCCAACCTTACTCAGCATCCACTTCTATTGAGCTCCACCCTATAGTGCTGACTAAGCTCACTTGGCATCCACACTACCGAGCTCACTTGGCATACTCTTGCTGAGTTGCACTATGTACCGAGTTCACTCGAGATCTTCTTGTGCCAACCTAGCTTGACACCTTCTCCTATCACTCGACATCTATTGGTGCCGAGAAAAACTAGCACTCGACACCTTCATGTGCCAAGCAAAATTTTTAAGTTGTGATTTTATTTTTCACAACAATTAGATGAAAGTATGATTAATCAATGATTTCTTCATAGGTTGACATTCTAATCTCCAGAAAAAATGTACTAAAGACAAACAAAAGTCAAACATGATTCAAAACACAGCAAATTTTTTTCATAAATTTTATTTTATTTTATCACAAAATATATAGATCATAATTTTTTTTTTAAATTATTGTATTTTCATTTTTCTAAAATTTTGTCAATGGTACAATTTGTAGGGAGGATAGCTGCATCCAATAGGTTGTACAACAATACATAGTAAGAAATTATTCTACAACTAATAAATAAAACAAATTAGTTTGATGCTCTATGCTACATCCTTAAGAGGGAGAAATGTATTGGAGAGAAAAGAAACTCCAAAATGGTGTATGTATGTATGGAAAGTAGGGCAAGCATTTAAGAAACTGCAAGCCTAAAAAAAAATTGTGGTGCCATGTTTTAATATTTTCCAACACTTGTTTTCTAGCTTGTGTATGACATAGCTCATAGTAGCACACGTGTTGTGTGCTTTGCTTAAAGTGAAGCTTAATCAACAAAAAAAAGAAGATAAATTGAAGTCAATCAATAAAAAAATCTACTAATTCTTTTCAAATGAAAATTTCATCAATATATAATGAGGGAAAATAAAAAATATTTTAATCCTTTCTAACAAAAACAAATGACTTGAAATCTTTTTTTTGAAAGCAAAAAAAAATCATTAAATAAACATAAAAACATAAAATTCACCTTGTAGAAATATCTTTTTCAAGAAATAAATAGAGATCTAATAAAGTTATTAAAATAATATTATACAATCAATAAAAAATTTGTTAATTTCTTTCTATTTGAAAATTTTAATAATATGTACGAAGGGAAATAGACTCAATGTCAACTCTAAGAATTTCTATGAACTTCAAAATCTTTGTGATGAAATAAAGAAGGATCCAATATAGGATATTATAGAATGTGAAAGAATCATCTTGCTTTGGGAACCTTCAATCTAGAAAGAGAATTTCTCTAAATCATCTTGCAGTGATTACTTATCAAATTAGGGAATCTAGGCTTACAGGGACTCTTGACAGGGCATAATCCTAGGCTATGCAAGATGTGGAAGAATGGGAACTTCGGGTAGTGATTTACTGAAAACAAAATGCTCACATTGATTGGCTTTAGGAAGGGGATAGAAATACTATTTTTTTTCATCATTCTATTCAGGCTCGCCATAATAAAGGGTATATTTCTTCTCTTGTTACTATTGGAGGACTTAAGATTTCTTCTCAATTTGCTATGACCAAGGAAACCCTTCAATTTTATTCTAACCGTTTTACTGAGGATTCTTAGCCTGTAGCTAAGGAGAAGTTAATTCTTTCATGCATTCCTTCTCTTATCACCAATGCTATGAATGATTCTCTTCTTCATCTAATTTTGTTATCTAAATTTGAAGAGGTTGTGTTTGGGATGAATAAAGGTAAAGCTCCAAGCCCAAATGGCTTCCCTATGGAATTCTTTTAGGAATTTTGGGAAATTACATATATGGATCTCTTGGAGGTGGTTAAGGAATCTCTTCAGAATAAGCAAATGCTTCGTGCATTGAACTATACTTTACTGACTCTTATCCCTAAAAAAGAAGGTACTAAAAATCTTGACTCCTTTCATCCCATTGCTCTTTGTAATGTTGTGTACAAAATTATCACCAAATTGATCACTGATAGACTCAAGATATGCCTTCTAGTTGTGATTTTAGAGGAACAAGGCAGTTTTGTGGCTGGTAAGAAAATTCTTGATGGAATTGTTATTGCTTCTGAAGTTATTAATTCTATACATACATCAAAAGAGTGAGCTATGTTCATTAAGTTGGATATGGCTAAGGCTTATGATAGAGTCAAATGGAGTTTTCTCCAAAAGATCCTCTTGGCCTTTGGTTTTTGCCAACAGTGGGTGAATTGGATTATGAGTTGTGTTACTTCAACTTCTTTTATCTGTTCTGGTGAATGGTGTTCCTTCAAAGCCCTTTGGTGCCTCTAGAGGACTTCACCAAGGGGATCCTATTTCACCTTATCTCTTTATCATTCTAGTTGAGGGTTTGGGCCACTTTCTTAAGCATTGTGCTCACTAGGGTTTATGTTGTTGTTGTTTTTGTTGATAATGATGATGATGACCATGACAATGAGGATGATTGGGATAGTGCTAGTGATGATGTCAATGACGACGATGGTCCTAGTGATGAGATGGATGAAGAATAGTATCAATGATGTAGGGTGCTTGATTAGATAACAAGGTAAAGAGCACTACAATATTCTTTAAAATATTTAAAGTCTCAACTTTTTAAAATTTAACCCTTTTATTTATTATTGCAAAGGACTTTCCTTTTCAAAGGATAGTGAGTGCATGTCCATGGGTGAGAAGAAATATCAATGATGACATAAATATGCCTCTATAACAATATAGGGAAGGACAAAAAAAGAAAAAAAGAAAATAGTAATGATTCATGTGAACTTATGTAACTTATTAAATAATGACTGATGTTTATGTCTAGATGTTTTATTTATGTTCTATTGAATGTTCATGTGAATGTTCTAATGAATCTTATGTTTAATGTGAATGTGAATGTTCTAATGAAACTTATGTGTTAATGAATTTTATCATGTGATAATTCATGAATGTTAGCAATTTAATAATAGAATGAATGAATTTTAGATGTTAAGTGGGAATTTAGATATTGGGAGTGGTGGGGTGGGCGAATGAGGTCAAATGAGCTTCCACCTTCATGTGGTTGGCCCCAATTAGTAGAAAATATTAAACTTTTCTTGTAGCCAAGTGAATCTCAACATTAACCTATGATTGCATGAAAATTAAATGTGTGAATCTCTTGGTTTTAAGCAATGCAGAAGGATACCATAGTCAAACTCATTGATTTATGAATTTTTTTTGTAGTGTATGAAGTATTCAAAAGAATGGATTTCTATGGGATTGCATAAAATTATTCCTCTATAAGGTATTCTATTGTTGATATTATACCTACTAATGAAAATTTGGTTTATCATGAGTGCAAGGCCTGATTTTGAATCTGATTTGTGCTGATCATATATTGCTACAAAATTATGATTAATGAGTGAATGTCTGATTTTGAATATTTTGAATGTGATTTGTGCAGATTATAAATGTATATTTGTAGATGCATATGTGGGGGCATAGATCAAAGTACAAAAAAGGGTCAGAATCACTTAGGGGAACACAACCTGCAACAATGTTGAAGCTACCATGTTATTGCTATGTAGAGGGCTCTCATGGTCATGAGTTCTCCCAATTAATGTTCACAAAGTGGCCAATTGCCTCAAGATAAAACAGATTTATTCTTATAGTGCTAATTTTCTTTCCCTTAATGGCTAATCCACAATTTTCTTTTTTTTGAGAAGGGTCATGTTCTTGTTTGAAGTAGCTTTGTAAAACATTGTATGACATGCTCCATGAGATTAAACAACAATGTATATTTCAAAATTCTCAAAAAAAAATTATGAACTGTTAACACAAACATATATAGATGGTCTTATTTTTCTACTAATATAAAATGTTCTTGTTTACATTGTATATGGCCCTTCCAGTTTAGGATATATAGAATGGATTGAATTGCTTTAAGATCGATGCAGTTTACATGTAGCTAGAACTAGTTTCTCTCACCTTGTCAATTTACCTATTGTTTACACCAATTTAATCATGGTTTTCCTTTGATTGATTTAAATTTTGTCTCATTTAGTGACTTTTTTGGTATTCATAGGGTTCTCCAACTTTGGCATTGGATACACAGTGGTTATTTGGTTAAATTCAAATGAATTGTTAAACTTCTATTGCGGTGACAACTAGCACAAATTTTACATTGTAAGACAACTTGAATCTCATTCGATAAATCTTATGCAAATGCTTTCATTTAAGAAAATGTTCAAATTCTAATGAAGACTGATTTTGGTGGTATATGTAGGTGGAAGGAATTTAGATGCGTTGGATAGTTAACCCAGTTTCATCACATTACCTCAAATTAATAGATCATTGAAATCTTATTAGGTTTTTTTCTAAAAATTTATTTCTTATTAGACAACAATATTCATATCTTGTGAAAATGGCATGATAGAGTTGGGAATGAAGAATCTAGTAAGAAAATCAACCCAAGTGAACTCTATCATTAGATAATTAATGATGGATATAATTTTTTGATATTTTTAGTTATCAATAATGAATAGAATTTTGAAAAAAATGTGAATTCTTACAAATGTTAGTTTTCATATTTATGTGTAGAATTTTATTGCACATGTTTCTTATCATATTACAAGAATAGTTATCAAAATATAAGAGAGTGTAAGGAAGAAAAAGATTTAAAAATGATAGATATTTTAGTTGAATCAAATTCAAAAACTTTTATGAATAATGTTAATAATATTAATTTTTTTCTTTCCTTAAATCCATCTTCCAAAAGTCTTTAAATTTCATTTTATTTGCTCTTTGTTTCTCAAATTCCTCAAAATAAAGATTTACAATTATAGGTTTCAAACTTTGTGGCACTATTTATTAGGCTAGTTCCATCCCAACAAACATCTTCTTTGTCCTTGTTGCCCTCAAAATCAATTGATAGTCTAGAAAGTTCATCATACACAACAATAACAACAACGACAACAACAACAATAACAACTATAATTACAAAAGAACAACTAGTCGTAGGCTCGTGGATACCCTACTCAGATCAACGAATATTCAGTTGCCAGTAACTCCCTTAGTGACTAGTTACAAGCAACTTTTAAAATGTCTAAAATCTTAACTACAAAATGCCAAAACTTCTATCCATGACTGGAAACAATGCCCTTCTTGTACACGTTAGTCAAACATGATTATTCAAAACACCAAAAGAGTGAAAAAAAAATGAAACCATAAAAAATTGAGTGTAAATAATGTGTACCTCTCCTTGTTCTTTTTACACAATTTAGAGTCTTCAAATGGTCAAGACTGATGCTATAATGAGAAACATGATCTAGAAAGTAATGCAAATGGAGCAAATAAAAACTTGAAATCCTTATATTTCATAGTTTCTTTATTTTTCAATTTTTTGAATTTGAGTTCAAGTCATATAAACAATCAACCAAATAATTTGGGGCTGACTCCAACTTTTTTAACCGTGCATCACACTACATTTTAGAAAGAAATGAGTGAGAGAATAACTTGGATTATTAACAGAAGGAAGAGAACTTGAGAATGATATGGACATAGTAAATGCATTTTAGTCTATTTAGACATGATTTTTATGAATTTTATGGGTTGGTATGACTTAAGGACTAATAACTTCTTCCCCAAGAAGGATAAGCTAGAGTCACATTTATGGTACGAGAAGCCTAAGTCAGTGACACATTTGGAAAATCCAACACATTTGGAAAACCCAAAGATAGTTGTAATGGCTCCAACTTAGCCTTCTTTTTTCTTTTTTCTTTCTTCATTGGATTGTTCTAACATTTTTTCTTCTATTTTTAATTAGTTTTATATGGGCATTGATGATTGTTAATTGTAATTTTTTTCCTACAAGTTTTGTGCATAACAATTTCGATGTTGACCATTAACAAGTTGAATAATTTTCATTTTAAAGTTCAATTGCTTTGTTTTAATAGCTTTGTGTGAGTGGTATGGGTTGAGTAATGGAGAAGCCCTAAAGCGGTACTTTGTTTCACATTGAGTAGGCTTCATTATCTTTTCATTGTTTCTAGAGGAGTGATGTCTATCCAGACTACCAAAAAGAAAAAATGGGAAATTGATTTTGTAGGTAGATTTAATGAGTGTTGCAACTAAGAGAAGATCTAGGAGCTTCAATCATATTGGAAGGTACTTTGATTTTGATTTTTATAAACCCATATTTGAATTTGATTTTGTAGGTACTT
Organism: Cupressus sempervirens; assembly: GCA_028749045.1. Lineage (NCBI taxonomy): Eukaryota > Viridiplantae > Streptophyta > Pinopsida > Cupressales > Cupressaceae > Cupressus > Cupressus sempervirens. The sequence goes on along the minus strand of CM053789.1, from coordinate 8,718,675 downwards.
CTATCATATATTGGATCTACATACAAGTAATCTAAAGAATTTGTTCAAAAAGTTTTTAAGAAATAAGTAGTTGAAAGGAAATTTGCTTAACAAACTGGCTATATTCTTATTATATAGAAAGATTGGCTTAAATACAGTTTGATAGACTTCTTATTATGTAGAAAGAATAGCTTAAATTGAATTGATGAATTAGACAAAATGTTTTCAACATTTTGCTAGTTTGTGAAAATTCTTATTCACAACAACTATTAATATTTGTACACTTTACTATCCATCTCTTTGGGCTAATCAATACTCCATTAATAAATAAAAAAATTTAGAAATTAAGAAAATTAATAAATGCACACAAAATAGCAGTTCAATGTTAATGGTTACATCTCTAGGTAAAGTAGGGAAAACTTTTTTCTATGTTTCACACTTAGCTATAGAAACATATATAGAGATACATATTATAGATTCATTCTAACTAAAAAGACGCAAGTTGAAGTCTTAGGATAAATGAAGAGATGAGTAACCATTTTTTAATGTCTACGAAAACATTTGTTCTATCTATGCCTTCCTAGTTATTGCCCAAGAAATTGTGAACATGCGACCTTGAACTTTAGTCTAATTTGTTCCACACAGAGATATCCTCCTATAACTATTGGATAAGAAATTAGGTTAAGAAAACCAATGATAAAGCATTAAAATCCTACCTTAGTTGAAACATATGTACCATAGGTTGCATAGCCTTGTTCATTCTTTATAGCAAGAGATCATGACTAAGCTCCTGACAGTGCTTAATAAGTCATCCAGTGAACATCAACATGAGGCATCAAACATTTTTATATTTATAATTAATTTATATATTGATCATATTAAAGGACAAGGTATTGTTAAGTAAATGGAGTGATGTGCATTGAAAGGCATCACTCAAAGAGAGATGAAAATAGAAGAAAACACCAGAACAAAAACACAAGAAGCTTAATATGTTGAACTTCCCTATGACAAACTAAAAATCCCCATACCACCATAATTTGAGACTTAAGATTCATCTATTTACAACAAAATTAAATACCAACAACTATTATAAAATAAGCATGGATAATGTGAACTTCTTTTGTTCAAGTGTACAAAAAGTTGAGATTAATATCAAAGTGACAAAGTCAGATCAACACACTACAACACTTTATAATTTTGGAACTATGGCAATGTAGTATGATTTTGAAATGAATATCAACAACCATTTAATGTATACATGGATACTTAATCATTATAGTCATGCCACATTCCCTCATTAGAACAATTAATGTACACATTATAAATGTAGTATATGAAATCTATAAAAAAAAATGCATAATAAATATAGTCCAAAGAAAGAAGAACAAGAAAAACTATTGGCTTGTGTGGCTATTTCTTCCAAAGATATTACAATATTTGAAATACAAACCCATTTATTGTTGTAGTAACCTTTGACATGCAAATAGTCATTTTCTTGTTGAAAATTAAAAGTGAAGAGTCTCTTATTAAGATAGTAAGCAATTCATATAAGTGACTTAGAATAAAAGAATAATTTATATTTAATTATTTATAATATGATCTTTTTTTAGGTTTAGTATTCAAAAGTTGATTTTTATATTCACTTTTGTCAATTTTATTATTAAAATGGTTAATAATATACTGTTAGAAATGGAAAAAGAAATATTTAAATAAGCAAAACCAGGAAAGAATCTAAGTGAGTTAATGCATGAAAAGATATTACCATAAGATAGGAGAGAGAAAGCTTCAAGATCCAACACCATGAGACAAGATATTTGGAAAGGGGAAAGAAAAGAAAACCCCTTGTGACATTATGAATGAGGCATGAAAAGCCTAAGAAGAAAGAGAGAGAGAGCAAGAGAGCAATTGCTCATACAATAATTGAGAAGAGGAAGAAACCTCATTGTGAAATGAGAGAAGAGGGTCATCTCTTAAATAGAGATGAGAGAGAGGAGTTAGAATGTAACTCCCATGTCTATGAATGCCACCATTCATAAGTGTGTGAGGCCAAGTGTGAGATTCCTCTTAAGGAGGAATAATCTAAAATTAGAAAGTACAATAAATATTTGTCCTCACATATTCCACTAGATGACAAAATAAGATGTAGTGGAAAAAGGACAAAAAGAAATATATTAGGATACCTTGGCTTATATCCTAATATATTACAACAATAAAGAAAGGAGTTCTAACCTTGGTTTATAAATACACCAAGGAAAGATTACAACTTCTAACACCCCCCTTTAATCTTTACTTGGGGTAATTACATTAAAGGGTATTAGACCCATAATTTACAAAAATTTGCAACTTAATCTTCAATATGAAGTAATTTGATTGTCTTCAAGCCATATGGTACTTTTGCAGATCCAAGAGAAATACAAGAGTCCTTTGAATGTGATCAAGTGGAAGCATAGGCAGATCTTCATATGTGGAAAACCAAGAAGGTTCCTTGATGGATCACCTGAAAAAAAAGAGAACAACAAGACAAATATCCACAAGTAGAATGCCATCATATATGCAAATTGTTAGAAGTGAAAATTTGAAATCCTTTTGAATAAGGATAATAAAAGTCTCATAGAGAAACAATGAGTAAAACATGTTACCACAAAAAAATGGAGATAACCTGATATCAAGATAAATTATATGCTCAAAAAATTGTCAACAAGGACAAATTGAATAAAAAGCTTGATCAATGCTCTCATGAAAAGAATATTATACTAATGCACAAATGACCACAGACAAGGCCAACTAATGAAACGAACATCAACATTGCACTAATCATGTGGATATAGACAGTCCACTTAATGAATCATCCCACTACAAGTTAATGGGGGCGTCCCTCCATAACGTGCATGACTCATGATCTAAGCAATAATGTATGCAGATCATTATCACATTAATATATGAAAATAACATAAAGGAGAGACATGCTGATCAAAGTAGAATTATCATGATTTTTGTTAGGATAATCAAAAGAATGGATTATGAGGGTGTAACAACATATTGCCTTCAAATTGGATCAAATCATTTGAATTTGGAGAGAAAACTCCAATAATAACATCCTCTTCATTGAGGAACAAAAATGGAACAACATGGAGGGAAATTCCATATTATCCTATCAAAATGGAACAGATAGGATCAAATGGAGGGAAACTCCATATAAAATGAGTGCATACCAATATAGGATGGAGGGATACTCCATGGGCTAGATAAGTAAACTATGTATCAGTTATACTGAGGGGACCTACATAGTTATCCTTGAAAACATTGGCTCCCTATGCAACTCAAAAAAAATCATATGTATGGTATAAAACCATAAAGTGCCAACATGGGCATAGAACGATGCTATAAAAGCATAAAAGTGCAACTATGGGCACATCAAAATATCAAAATGAAGGCAAATGTGTAAGATTACTCATAATCCAATCAAAATGAATTAAATTTAATTTCAAAATGCAAAGATCCAAGGATGATCAAAATAAACAAAATATGTATATCAGGTATAAACTCCATTGAGGGTAAACATGAGTACTTAATTAATTTTGTGAAGGTATATATCAATTTCTGAATTATTATAGTCATAAAAAAAAATTATATATTTATCTAGGTATATATGTGTGCACCCATATATACTTAAATAAATATATGCAAATTATAATTCACAATATTGAGAGGATCCTTCTAAAAAATATATATATCAAGAAGAATGAACATTTTGAATAAAGACAAAATCTCTTATTAATTTTGATAAATGTGAAATAGCAAAATCTAATCACAATAATTAGTAAGATTTTAAAAAAATTGCATTTTCTTACTATTAAAGAATATAGATTTACTTAACAGGCATGGCCGAATAAAGACAAATACAATAATAACAAGAAGAGAAAATAAAGAATGAAAAGGGCCTATTTAATACCGTGATGTGCATGAGAGTCGTCCTGCTGGTAGTAACTGACAGAGCATTTCTGTAGGTCTCACCATCATTTGGGTGCTATCTTTGGCAGTGTAAGATATGCCTGAGTAGCTGTCAGTATATTTAATGCAAAGAAGTAATGGTGATTGGTTAGGATTAAGAAGCAAAGGGGTTGACAGGAAAGATGCCACCAAGGTGGCAGTGTATAGGTCGAGCTTTTGCAGGGACTGAGCTCTGTCCTTTTTCCAAATGCATCTGGTCACAGAGTTATTATATAGGGCTGATGCTTTAAAGGAATCAAAGTTGACGACTGATGCATCGAATCTAGACCACTTTAATGGTGGGAGCTCCACATAAACTTTTTAAATTTTCAATTGAAGTGACGCTGTCAAGTTTGGATTTCCCATGGCCTTCACAATGACAATGTTGTCTTGGAGTGTTTTGGAGTTTGGGGAATTAATGGGCAGTGAGCTCTCCAATACAAAGAATGTCATTTGTTGGGCCACTGATTATCTTCTCAAGGCTACTGCTTACCCAGGCATCATTAAGATCAAGTTGGGGATCCTAACAATGACCACAAATGCTGGGAGAGGCCAGAGGACATGGACACTGTTAGAACTGCATATAAGATAGATAGCCAAAACCCTGGCTCAGATGTAGCTACTGAAATAGCTGCAGCGCTTGCTGCTGCATCCCTTGTGTTTAGAAAATTAGACCATGCCTATTCCAAGAGACTCATTCATACATCCATGATGGTTTTTGATTTTGCTGACAAGCATAGAGGACCTTACAGCAACTCTCTGCAGTCTGCAGTCTGTCCATTCTACTGCTCTTATTCTGGCTACCAGGATGAACTGCTATGGGGAGCTACATGGCTGCACAAGGCAACAAAAAATGCCAAATATTTGAACTATGTTCATGCATACAACCAGAATTTAGGAGATGATGAATCAGACAATACATTTGACTCTTAGTAGTGCTAAAATATTTTAGCGTTTATAGGCAGTGAACTGAAAACTGTTTTATCTAAGGCAACATCGGTGACAATTTCACTACAGAATAACTCTTATCGAACTGATAATATTAGTGACAGTAGCCAATGATCTAGTACTTATGTCGAAGAACTCGACTATATCAATGAATCTAATAAGATTATAATTTTGAGCATAAGTCTTAGCTATCTTTCCCAAGTGTTATATTGTTCCTTGTCAAAAGTAAGCCATTAATCTGAGCAGCAGAGAAATACCTACTTTAACCGTTCATATAGCAGTAGATTAGCCAAAAACAATTGGTATCGTTGGACAGAAATTATCATCCAGTTTTGAGTGTGTGTTCACAAGTTACGAATGTAGGGCATCGTGGAAGATTGGAAAATCTTCTTCGAAGGTTCATTGTTAGCATTATAGAGTGCCATGAGGCCACATTTCCGAGTGGCATTTTGTCAAAGATTGGAAAATCTTCTTCGAAGGTTCATTGTTAGCATTATAGAATGCCATGAGGCCACATTTTTGACCTTTTTAGTGGAACAACTGCAGTGAAGGCAGACGAGGAAGAAATATATTCAACAACACTGGGACACACTATAAAGTTTGGTAAGCAAAGCCACCCAGAATGTGCTCACTTTTCCCCTGATGGACAGAACCTTGTATCATGCTCAGTTGATGGATTCATGGAGGTCTGGGACTATATCAGTGGGAAACTTAAGAAGGATCTTCAATACCAAGCTGATGATGCCTTTATGATGCATGATGATGCAGTTCTTTGTGTTGACTTCAGTCGCGATTCAGAGATGTTGGTTTCAGGCTTGTGGGAAATGCCCTTATAGACATGTACACCAAATGTGGTAGAGTTGAATATGCACGTTTGGAAAAAAAAATGGCTCATAGAGATGTGATTTCGAGGAATGCAATTATTGGGGGATATCGAATGCATGGACATGGGGAGGAAGCCCTGAAACTTTTTGATGAAATGCGACAGCAAGGCGTGAAACCCGACCATATCACCATCATTGCTGTCTTGTCTGCTTGTAGTCATTTAGGGCTTGTGGATGAGGGTTTTAGACATTTCATCTATAAAGAAAACTTAGATTTACACAAGCAATTAATTGAGACAACATTACCAATGTTTCCCAAAATACAAGATATCTTTCAAGTCAATGTAAACTGCTTCCGAATGCCTGAGAAATCACATTCAGAGTATAAACCTTCACAGGCTATGTATCAGGGCTGGTAAATGTTTATACTTGAAGCTCTGCTTATATATCTCCATCTTTTGTATGGCCATGATACATTGGATGGTTTTAGGAAGCAGTGTGTACTATATCTGAGACATGTAACTCTTCTTGCTTACAGAACTAACCTTATACGGGTAACAAGATCTGGAATAATTAAAATTAAAAGTTATGAATAAGGATGCTATGAAAATCCTACCACTCAGGTCGCAGAGGAAAAAAAAATCAGTGCACTTGAGGGAGCAGAGACAACCTTATTATTGGCCTCAGGTATGTCCTTGTTTTGGACAGCGTGCCGCTAAAACAAGAGAAAAAAAAAATTGATATCTAGATAGGAAAACCCTTTGGAGGCAAGCCTTCCAAAGGGGGTTAGATGAAAACTAATATAAAATAAGAAGTAACCTGCACAAATTAGAGCAAAAAAAAGTTAATCAGGTTTGGCGGTAAACCAGCCAAACCCAAAAAAAAATTCAATTTTTTCCATCTTAAGAAGATTAAAAAAAAATTAGTGAAATCTCTCTCAAGAGTCTCCTTCGAATCGTACCTTCATGCAAACACTCAAAACAAAGATTAAATAGCTCTGATACCATGTTAGAAATGGAAAAAGAAATATTTAAATAAGCAAAACCAGGAAAGAATCTAAGTGAGTTAATGCATGAAAAGATATTACCATAAGATAGGAGAGAGAAAGCTTCAAGATCCAACACCATGAGACAAGATATTTGGAAAGGGGAAAGCAAAGAAAACCCCTTGTGACATTATGAATGAGGCATGAAAAGCCTAAGAAGAAAGAGAGAGAGAGCAAGAGAGCAATTGCTCATACAATAATTGAGAAGAGGAAGAAACCTCATTGTGAAATGAGAGAAGAGGGTCATCTCTTAAATAGAGATGAGAGAGAGGAGTTAGAATGTAACTCCCATGTCTATGAATGCCACCATTCATAAGTGTGTGAGGCCAAGTGTGAGATTCCTCTTAAGGAGGAATAATCTAAAATTAGAAAGTACAATAAATATTTGTCCTCACATATTCCACTAGATGACAAAATAAGATGTAGTGGAAAAAGGACAAAAAGAAATATATTAGGATACCTTGGCTTATATCCTAATATATTACAACAATAAAGAAAGGAGTTCTAACCTTGGTTTATAAATACACCAAGGAAAGATTGCAACTTCTAACATATACGTTCATGACTGTGTAGGGTTGAGGAAAGTAGTGATAGAGGAGATGCATTACACTCCTTATTTGGGTCATCCTAGAGTGACTAAGATGGTTTTTGGTATCAACCTACTTTACTTTTGGCTAGGGTTGAAGCGTGATGTGTCATCCTTTGTAGCCTAGTGTTTAGAATTCCATCAAGTCAAGGCTAAGCAAGTTCATTTGGCAGGATTACTTTATCCTCATGATATACCAGAATGCAAATGACAAGTCATCTCAATGGACTTTATTTAGGGATTACCCATGACTAGATCAAGGCATGATATTATTCTAATAGTGGTTGATAAGTTAACCAAGGTTGCACATTTAATACCTGGAAGTTTGTGAGATGGATCCTTGACTTTGTCCTAGAAGTTTGTATAAGAGGTTTTTAGATTGCATAGTGTACATGATACTATCATTTCTGATAGGGACATGAAGATGACATCAAGGTTCTAGATGACCTTGAATGCTTCACTAGGGACATGATTGAATTTTAGTACTACTTGGGAAAAAGCACAAATTTGTGTCACCCTTTTGTAAAGGAAAAGGCTAACAAAAGTATAACTATTAACTTTGAATGACATAAAACAGGTATTATTATTTTGAATTTGAAAATGAAGTAAACTAATGAAATGTGTAGAAATGGATGAAGTTTAGGTTTATGATTTTTTTGTAATTATTTGGAATAATAATTGATATATTTTCCTAATTTTTATATATAATTTTTTAGCTACTGAAAAATGCTAAAAATTAGGGGTCTAGTTCCCACCACAAAATTAAATAGAAATAAATTTATTTCCCTTTGATCTTAGACTATGTTATAGGTAACATATATAGCCAGAACAATCAAAAATAAAAATGGAAATTAGACCTATATTTTCTCTTTTATAATGATTCAAATTTCAACTTACCTGAAATTGATAGTTTTCATCTCCCACCATAGTTTTCAAAACAAATCTATTCTAACTAGAAAAAAAATTATACATTCTAGAAGAGGAATCTTTCCTCTAAAACCTCATATAATTTAAAGATTTTTTTGATATGATTTAATATTTTTTCTTTCTCAAAATTGACATCTTTTTTGAGTGTTAAAATATGTGCCTCTAGAATTTTTTTAATTACAATATAGTGTATCTAATTATAACACTATAAATTCTATAAAAGAATATTGTTGACTTGGAGCTCTATAAAAGGGTTTTTATATGTTATTAAAAAAAATTATAAAAAATAGTTAGATTTATTGAAATATGGATTTTCTAAAATAAATGCATTTCTTTAGTAATTGGATACAAACTAGTATAAAACATGCATTTAATAGACATTTCTAGTTGGAAAAGTGTGAGACCATATATAACTTAGCTAAAATGAATTTATCTAGACAATTTTTTTGAAAAATAAAAAAGTAAAAAAAAATAGATAGAAATACTCAAATTCACTCATTTTGATATGTTAGCTTGAAAGGTGACACAACTTTTTACTTTTACCCACTTACCATCCTTCAATAGGTGGACAGAGGGTGAGGGTGAATCAATTCAAGTAGAGGATTTAATTTTTATGTATTTCATGAATCAATGATACAAATAGGAAGAATATCTTCCTTTGGTTGAGCTTCCATATAACAACTCATACCAAGCAACTTTGTGAGTGACACCTTTTGAGGTGCTTTATCTGCACAAGTGTCATACCTTTGTCAGTTGGAACAAAACAAAGGATCAAATGGTGATTGGTCTCAAGATGGTCAGAGAAATGGAAGAGGAAATGGTCATGATTAGTGCTTGCTTGAAGGAAGCGAATGACAGAAAAAAGATTTATGCAGATAGGAACCGTACTTTTAGATAGTTTTAGGTGGGGGACAATGTATTTCTACATGTCTGTCCACATAAGAGTTCTATCTCCTTCAGAAAGTCTTCTAAGCTTTTGCTAAGAAATGTGGGACCATTTGATGTCTTGTAGGTCATCAACCCTATGGCATATTGACTTGCTCTACCACCAACTCTAGCCTGTATCCATGACATCTTTCATGTTTCATTGTTGAATCATCTTGATGTGTATCATATTCTTGATTGGTGTGATTTGCAGGTTTAGGATCTAGGGGTAGTGCAAGTACAACCTATCCACCTTTTGGATGAGTGCACTATTAAGGTATGTGACAAAGAAGTCTTGTAGTATAATTTCAAATGGGATCAGTTCTCTATTGATAGGGCTACATGGAAGGATGTTGATGATATGCATTGATCCTTCCCAAATCCTTTTGCATAGGCTATAATGTACTACTTATTTTATGTTATGGCAATTTTTTTTAATGTTATGTGACATTGGGTTGATGTCTCTTCCTACTGGGGAGGGATGTGTTGACTTGACTTTAGACCTCCTTATGTGTTTGGATAGTTGGATTATTTGATTATATGTTTAACTTGACTTGTGTCAAAATGTATAATTTTGTATGTTAGATTAATAGTTGATTTAATATATATATATGATTTCATGTTATGACATATTAGTTTAGACTCATGAGTAGATAATTTACATGTTAAGCATATGATTTTGATGTATAATTAATGCATATATTTTAATGATCTTGTGAGTTGGAATCAAGATGATATCAATGTTATCATTAAATATGAATATTGGATTAATTTAAAATGTTTAATGTACATGTGTAATGTAATTCTTTGAGTATTCTAGTGGGTACTGACTTGTGGTGTGTTTGCAAGTGTCTAAGTTCTTCATTTATGAAGATGAGAGTGTGGTACTAGCTCCTTAGTAGGGTTGGTTGTGATTATTTTGGTGATCCACAAACACACTTAGAAATATGCATTATGGAGTTAAAATTTTATATTTTTCTAATCATAATTTTAAGATTTACTATGTGCTATAAATTTAGTATGATGAACGATTAATTATTTTCTTTCTTTTGATTTGTAGAAAAGGAATTATTTCTTTAAAAACTGTTTTAACAAATTTAATATAATGTAGATATTATTAATAAATTCCTATTCAATAATTGAATGCCAAGCAATTGTTAGCATTCAATTATGGAAAAAATAATTCAAACTTCATTTATAGAAATGTTTCTTTTATGGTAAAACAAAAAGTGAAAGTGTGGCTTTAAAGGAGCGCAAGACAATAATTGTTCACTGTTTTCTTACTAAATATGGAAAATGTGATATATGAGGAGTTAAAAATAAGGGCCCATTTTTTTTCACAGAATTGGATCAGAAATGAGATAGTGGTAACTCAATTTTGTCTAATTCATTGTTTGTATCCAAAATGATAAAATGGAATTAGAATTTTGGAATTCTAATTTTGGCCCAAAATCAAATTACTAGTGTTCCATCTCAATAGGTGGAATTGGGAATTGACTTCCAATTTTACTTTTTGAGGATTGAGAAAAAAATAATAAATTATTAATTTTGAAGTCTAACATTTTTGAAGTCAGATAAGAACCTTATTTTTTACCATTTTGAACCTCTATGTTTTTACCACCTTCCTGTCTATGCATTGGGAGCTTTAGAAGAGCTTGTTAGAGATATCTTGGCTAGACAATATTTTGGCCCTACACACGAATGGCAAGGGAGGAGATTTGGGAGCTATATCAAGTTGAATATTAGTGAAATCTTTAAAGACTGGAGAAGCACATCCAATAGTTTTGATAATAACTAAACTATATGTAAAACTTACTCATATTAGCAATAATAGTGTAATTAGTATTAAATGACTTAATATCATTCAAAGACAAATTAGAATAGAAGATTATTTTCTTTTTAAATTAAATTGAAGGGACATAACTTAAAAACTTATATAATTAGAATTTTTGAGAAATACTAATTGAGAAAATACCAAAAAATATATTATGCTAAAATTCATGAAAGACTGGATTTCTAAATGTGACTATGAATGTCATTTGATCATTGGCCTTGGGGCATTGCATAAGCATGGAATATGAATTTTTTTTTTTTTAAAAGTCTAATTCCAATTCTAATTTGAGGAACCAAACATAGAAGATGCATCTTCACACTCATCTTCAAGGGGTCTTAATTGTTAAGCAGACAAAGAGTGCACTGTACGGTGCAAAGAACCTCATTGTATGGTGAGTCCACTGTACCATACGATGGAGGTGAATCACCATATACAATAACACAATATTGTTTTAACAACTCGTATGGTGGAGTTATGTGTGGTCTAGATATTTGTATGGTGGTATGGTGAAGCAGTATGACATGTCATATGATGGAGTCATGTATGGTCTGTACAGCTGTATGGTGAAGCCTCACGGTAGTATGGTGAAGCAATATGACAAAGTTGGTAGAGTGACTGAGGGTTGAAGGGAGTGTCTAAGGCCTTGATGCCAAAGGGAGTTTCAAAGGTTGAAGGGAGTGATCCCAATGCAAAGGGAGTTTTAAAGGCCAAAGGGAGTGACCCAATGCTAGAAGGACTAGCAACTGCAAGAGTGACTGCTAGATGGATGAGTAACCATTATGACTATTGTTTTTTAAATTTACAATTAATACACCAGATTCCATAATGAATTGTAGAGTGTATAAATTTGCGTAGGATTCATTGGGTTAAATGGGTTGAGGCTATGGTTGTGAAAGTCAAGTTAATTATAAAAGAAATCTAAGCCTATAAGCCTATCCAAGAACTTGAGTTTGTTGTATGTAAATTGTTTACTAGAATACAAAGTTTCTTGGGGGTTTTTTTGTGGTGGTTTTTCCCCTAAAGGGTTTCCCATGTTAAATCTGGTCTGTGTTTACCTTGTGTGAATATTGTTTTTCAATTTTCTCATTTTTCCTATGCATCTCTATGTTCAAAAGTAGATTTAAAATCTTTTATATTTGCCACGTAAATTGGCATTTGGAAAGCATTTTCCACAAGTAGCTTTCTTAACAATTTGTATTAGAGCATGAGTTATCCTTGTCAGTGTGTTGTTTTTTGTGTCAATTTGGTTCTGGTGGGAGTTTGAAAGTGTTTATCTAGTAATTGAGATGGAAAGTATAGGGAGAGTAGAGATTGAAAATTTTAATGGCACAAAGTTTGAGTAGTGGAAGCTTAAAGTTGAAGATATATTGGTTGATCATGATCTATGGGTTGTTGTGTCTGGTATTAAGCCTTTAGGCATGAATCAAGAAGATTGGGATCTTACAGATCGAAAGGGCAAAGGAATGATAAGGCCATGTCTTGCAGATTCTATTTTCTTGAATGTTGATGAGGAGAAAGTTGCATGTTCTTTTTGGAAGAAGTTGTGAGATATTTATCAAAGAAAATCCTTGGTAAATAGGCTCTTCCTGAGAAAGAAGTTGTACTCTTTGAATATGGATAGAGGAATGGTTGTGGTAGATCATTTAAACACATTCAATATGGTGATTGCACAAATGGCATATGTTGGTATATCTATTAGTGAAGAAGAGCATTGCATGCTACTACTATGATTGTTGCCTGATTCGTGGGATCATCTTGTTATGGCCACTAGAAGTATTACCACCCAATTAAAAATGGATGAAGTGGTTGGTGCACTTTTGTTAGAGGAGATGTGGAGGAAATCTTTTGAGGTGGCTAAGGAGGCTCTCATCACTCAAGGCAGAGTGAAGGACAAAATCAAGAAGGACATGAAGCTTGAATGTTTTGGGAAGGAGTCCAAAGTGAAGTGTTGAAACTACATGTAGGTTAGTCATATCTAAAAGGATTGCAAAGAGAAGAAGAAGAAGAAGAAGAAAATGGAGAGTTCATTTGATTCTAAGTCTTCTTAGAGTGATGATGAAGATGCAAGCAATATTGCTTTGTCTAATTGGTCATCTGATGATGACTGGTTAGAGTAATTCAATCTTTGTGTGGAAGATGTTTTCATGATGCCATGTGTGACTTGACACCACTGTATAGTGGGAATTGTGACATGGCACCATCATATATTGGCAGTGATGTAGATGTCATGTGTAACTCAACACCATAGTTTAGTGGGAGTTGTTGGCAGTGATGAATTAATTGATATTCATTGGTATTTTAGATGTTGAAGGCATGAAATTCTGATGTTGCAGAAGGATCTTTTCACATTTGCTAAAGTATTATTCATAGATGTTAATCTTCATGTGAGTGAATATGTTGACATCTTGAGGGCTTAATGGAGTCTTTGATAAGGGTGTGGTTTATATTTTCATTTAACATGTTATGATATGTTTAAATGAAGCATTTAATCTTTTGGGTTGAGATTATTTAGATCATGTTGTCATGTTTATGTTCCTAAGACTATAGTTGGAAGTTTGACTTGTTGATCTTGGCTTAATTTCTCTATTTTGAGCACATTGATCATTTGTTGAGTACTTTACGATATTGTAAAGTTGTATTTGGAGTTGGCATGGATTGATCAATTGTAGGTGCTCATGGAAACTTAGAGAAGTAGCTAATGATATTATCTCTTATGATTAGAGATGTATTTGTTGGAATGAATGGTGCATGAAGTCTGAGAGGCATTCATTTTATATGGACTGAGAAGAGTGTTCTTAGTTGAGTCTTGGTCTGAGACTTGGATATGTTTTTTCTCTACACTTTGTCAAGTAGGAGATTGTTAAGATGACGAAGTGTGCACTGTACGGTACAAAGAACCTCATTGTATAGTGAGCCCACCAACAATGGAGGTGAATCATCGTACAATAACATGATATTATTTTGACAATTCATATGGTGGAGTTATCTGTAGTCTGTACAACCATATAGTGGAATGGTGAAGTATAATCACACTTCATATGGTCGACTCATGTGTCATTCATACAACCATATGGTGAAGCCTCACAATAGTATGGTAAAGTAATATGATAAAGTTGGTAGAGTGACTGAGGGTCGAAGGGAGTGTCTGAGGCCTTGATGCCAAAGGTAGTTTCAGAGGCCAAAGGAAGTGATCCCAATGTGAAGGGAATTTCAAAGGCTAAAGAGAGTGACCTAATGCTAAAAGGACTATCAACTGGAAGAGTGACTGTCAAATGGACGAATAATCATTGGGACTGTAACCATTTTGTTCTTGACAGTAAATGCACCAGATTCCATAAAAAATTGCAAAGCATATAAATGTCTACAAGATTCATTGGGCTAAATAGGCTAAGGCTATAGCTGTGAAAGTCAATTTCATTATAAAGGCAATTTGAGCCTATGAGTCTTTCCAGAAAGTAGAGTTTGTGGCATCCAAATTGTTTACTATAATACAAAGTTTCTCAAGATTTTTTGGGTGGTGGGTTTTTTCTAAAAGAGTTTCCCACATTAGATCTGGTTTGTTTTTATCTTGTGTGAATATTGTTTTTCAATGTTCTTATTTTTCCTATGCATCTTTATGTTCTAAAGTACATTTACAATCTCTTATATTTCCCCTATAAATTGACATTTGGAAGGCATTTTCTGCAAATAGCTTTCCTAACATTATACAAACCAAAGAATTACAAAACCAAAATTCATTTATTCCACAAACCAAATGGACCCTAACAGTACCATAGATTCCCTTACCCTACAAATTTTTGGAATTCTTTAGAACAATTGAGAGGGGGGGGTGAATCAGTTATTCAAGGTCCAAATGTCCAAATATAACTTTTACAATTCAGTGAACTCATTTAACATTCTTAACCATGCATGCAATCATTGTGAGCTAATCAAAACTAATATGTTACTATTAAACTATCATACATAAATGTTAAGCATAAAACACAACACATCCATCAGTACACATGACATAATAATTTAACATGGAAACCCAATTTGGGAAAAAACACCAGTAACATGCTACTCCTTTCTCACTCTTCTGAAGTGATGCCCTGTTAAAGGCCAATCCTATTAAAGTTTACAACGCACACTTTTAAATGTGACCTGGTTAAGGGATGTCAGTGCCCCTATTAAAAATGATCCTTATTAGAGGACTTTAGGTCATTCACTTGGAATGCCACCCTATTAAAGGATTTTCCAATGACTGTTAAGTCAACCTTTCTCCAAAGGATTTACCCTAATCTAATATGATTGTTAGAGAGTAATATTAGAGTTTGACCTAATACAACTTACAACCTTACTTGTGAATTACAAATCACTATTCAATCCTCAACTCTACTTGGCTTCCAATATTTGTAGTTCTGACAGCTTGTTCACCCTTCAAGCATTCATCTTCATTAAGCCTTCTTGCTTAGTTTTCCACTGTAGACTTCTTCACTTAGCTCACTTGATGAAGCAAACCCTTATTCTGTCACCTTATCATATTTTTGCATCCAAAAACTCTTTGGCCTCTCCACCTTTTCTTCATGACTAGGCATTCCTAGATATAGGGAATTAGAACCTTTTTACCCACTCAATAACCATCTCAAAAATTAGGGTTTTCAATGGATTAGGTAGGATACAATGTATCTACCCCATATCTTATCTTCTCTAGAAACTTCTTTTAGAATCCATTTGAATTCACCTCCAAAATGGTTTACACAAGTTTTTATGCCTCCTGCTCATCAATCTTATCTTCCTCCTGATTTACAAGTTCCAAGAAAACAAACTTGTCAGCCTTTATTTGGTGAATCTTCAATCTTTTTCATGATACAGTAGCTCAGCATTATTAATTTATTGATGTTCGACACATACTATGTTACTCAACATCTACTGTAAAATCACTCAGTATCAACTAGATTTTATTGGTGCTCAACAGTTACTAAAAATCACTTGGCATCTACTAAATTTCTTAGCACCCGTTAGTTTGCTTGGCATCCACTAGAAAATGCTTTCACTTGGCTCCAACTGACTTTTTGCTCAGCTTGCACTAACTTTACTCAGCACATTCTATCAACTTGGTCAAGCTTATCAAATGAACTTTGTTCAACCTTTTTCATTTGAACTTTCTAAGTGTAGCCAAACATTTTGTAACCCCAAGTAGATCATCAATACATTATGTTATCACTATCTTAACTGATTCTTGCACTTCAATACATAATCATAACTCAACCTTTCCTCTAGGTACTTTTGTTACATCTTGTTGATCAAATCATCTTCATCAATCAACTAAGTGATAGTGCTTGAAACATATAAGCAATTGTCTTACCAACATATAACAAGTTTGACATCAATGACAAAACAATGATTGAAAACACTTCTTACAACAATGTTCTAACTCAAATGATCTTTTCAATCATATATCAACCATCTCCCTCTTTGGCATTGATGGCAAACCAAACTGATCAACCAATCAAATATCAAACTAACTAGGTTAAATAGTAAGGCAATATCCAAAAAAAGGAAAAATGTTTGTGAATAAAACTTCTCCCTCTAATAGAAACTCCTTCTTAGGTTACAAAATCTCACTTCTCTAATCCTCTTTTGTCATGGATTAGAATATCTCCCTCTTTTGTTTTTCTACTTTCTCCCTTTTTCTTGCTTCTAGTTTTCTAATCTTCTAATGATGTACTTTTACTTCATTATTCTTCTTTTACTCTCCCTCTAACTTGATTTTCTACTTTAATCATCTTCATCTTGATCAATATGCACTTGATCAGTTTACTGAACATTCTCCCTCTTTGACAACAATGCCAAAGACCTGTACTCAATGCTTGACATCTTAATATATGCAAACATAGACTTTTGCAGGTTCTTCAATTTTCTCCCTTTGTCACCTTGCTTGTGACTAATTTGAATTTCTAGCTCTATGATTACTTTAGGCAACTTCCTAAAGTAAGATCCACTGCATCAATTTGTATGAAATGCATGTTATCTTTTTTTGATGTAGAGTACTCCCTCTATCTTTTATATAGCCTTTGATAGGGGTATCACCCCTAATTTACCTCTTAGATACTCATAATCATCCTTAGGTAATGCTTTGGTGAAAAATCAACAATTTTCTCTTTTGTGTTGATACATTCCATCTTCACCTCTTTGGCTTGAACCAACTCTCTTACATAATGATACTTTATTGCAATTTGCTTTGTCTTTGTATGCATAATAGGATTTTTTGATATATTTATAGCACTTGTATTATCACAGTAAAGTGTCACTGGTTTAGTGATTTCTTCCTTCATTCCTTTTAGCAGCTATTTAATCCATACAATGTTTGTGCAATTGATAGCAGCAAGAACATACTCTACTTTAGTAGTAGATTGGGAAGTACAACTCTGCTTCTTGCTAGTCCATGTAACAAGTCTTCTACCTAAGAAAAATGCTCCTCCACTGGTGCTCTTCTTGTCATCAATATTTGCAGCCCAATCAACATCAGTGTAGGCTTTTAGTTCAAACTTTTCATTCTTCTTATAGTATAAGCTATACTTTTTTGTTCCCTTTAGATATCTCATTATCCTTTTCATTTCCATCAGGTGATCTTCTCTTGGGTTAGCAGAGAATCTAGCAACTTTTCCCATAGCTAATGCAATATGAGGTCTATTGTGTACTACATATTGCAATTTTCCACTCATGGATCTATATAATGTTTGAATGACCTCAGCTAATTCATCATTCTTTGATAGCTTGAGTGCTATTACCATAGGTGTACTTACTGGTTTTGAGTCCTCAAGTCCAAATGTCTTCAAAATATCCTTGACATATCTTGACTAAGTAATATATACACTATACTTCATTTGATATACTTGTAGTCTCACAAAGAATTTGATCTCACAAAACATTGACATCTCAAACTCTTGCTTCATTTGATTTGCAAAATCTTTACACAAAGCATCATGTCCTCCAAATATAATGTCATCAACAAAAATTTCAATTAATAGTATACCTTTTTCTTCAACTTTCTTCATTTACAAATTGTTGTTATCATATGTTCTTTCAAATCTAATCTTAACAAGATAAGTATGAAGTCTTTTATGCCATGCTCTTGGTGCTTATTTCAATATGTATAGGGCTTTGTATAATCTACATACCATGCTCTTATTGTTCTTATCCACAAATCCTTCTAGTTGTTCTATGTATACCTCTTCCTCCAATATTCCATTTAGAAATGCAGACTTGACATCCATATGGTAAACTTTGAAGGCATTATAAGTAGCATAAGCAAGTAGAACTCTTACTCCTTCCATTCTTGCAATAGGGGAAAATGTTTCACCATAGTAAATTCCTTCTTCTTGTACATACCCTTTGCAAACTAGTCTTGCTTTATTTCTTGTTACTTCACCATTCTCATCTAGCTTTTTCTTGAATAGCCATTTTGTGCCAATCACTTTTTTGTCCTATGGTCTAGGAACTAGGCTCCAAGTCTTGTTCTTTTTTATCTGTTGAATTTCTTCTTTCATAGCCTTCTACCAATCATCATCTTCTAATGCATCTTTTACTATCTTAGGTTCCTTCATGCTCAACAAACATGATTCATCTCTCAATCTATTTCTTGTCATTGGCCTTGCATCTTTATCTCTAATGATTTGATCTATAGGATGGTGTCTTTTGACATATTTGGACAATCTAGGCTCAGTTCTTGTGGTTGCATTCTGTCTCTTAGCTTTAGTATTGTTGTGTGCATCTTTGTCAGGTATTTTAGCATCTCTTTCATGTGTGCTAATCTTAGAATCAGATTGTGCATTCTCCTCATTCTATAACTTGACATCTAAATGCAACTTGGCATTCATAGGGTGTGATTCGGCAGTTGTTGAAACTTGATGTTGATTTGCTGCATGATTTGTGACATCCTCTTTAGTAGGCATTCCTTCATAATAGTATGCAAATGTCTTGTAATCTTCTAGTTATTTTGTAGATTTAGCTTCATGTGCTTCTGTAAACTCATCAAAATTCACATTTGCACTTTCCACAATTTTGTTAGTGTTAGTAATTAAACACTTGTAATCTTTACTTCTTGTGGAGTAACCAAGGAATATACCTTCTTTTCTCTTTGCATCAAAATTTTTGCTTTTAGCATCTTTGAGAATATATCATTTTCTTCCAAATATCTTAAAATATTTCACATTAGGTGGATGACCATACCATAGTTCAAAAGGTGTTGAGCGAGTACCTTTCTTTACTTGCACATGGTTCAGAGTGTATACCACAGTACTTATAGCTTCTTTCTAGTATTTTAGGGAAACATTTTTCTCCATCATTAGTGTTATGGAAAAGTCTATTACAGATCTATTTCTTCTTTCAAAAATTCCATTTTGTGGGGGAGTCCTTGGTGCTGATGTCTATCTTTTAAATACTCTATCATTACAAAACACTTCAAATTCATGTGAAGTGAATTCACCTCCTCTGTCTGATCTCAAGCATTTCAAGCTCTTACCTACTTCTTTCTCAACTCTAGCCAAGTACCATTTAAATATTTGAAAAGCATCTAATTTTTGTCTTAGAAACATGACAGCCATCATTCTAGAGTAATCATCAACAAGCAACATTATATACCTATCTCCTTTGTAGCTTTGCACTTCAATAGGTCCACAAAAATCAATATGAAAAATTTCAAATATTTCCTTAGAGGTATAAGTTTTACTTTTAAAGCTTGATTTTGTCATCTTTTCTAGCTGACATTGTTTGCACATTATGTTTTCTAGTTTCTTCAACTTAGGCAAACCTCTAACTCTTTTCATGTTACTTAAACTAATTAGTCTATCAAAGTTAACATGACATAATCTCTTGTGCCAAAGCCATACATCATCAAATTTTTCAATAACATAAGTAGAATCTTCTATATCGAAATAGAATAGATTACTCCTAGTTTGATCACCTTTTCCAATTAGATTTCCATTTGTACCATATATCTTGGTTGATTTGTTTTCAAACTCAACTTTGCACCCCAAATTGTTCAATTGTGACACACTTAATAAATTATAATTTAATCCTTCAACATAATAATCATTGTCACATGAAATCTTGTCTGTAAGCTTAATAGAACCTTTTCCTTTTATTGAACATGGTGCATCATTACCAAATCTTACAGTATTTCCATCATAACAAGTTAAGGTAATGAACTTACTTTTGTCTCCAGTCATGTGATGTGAGCATCCCCTATCAATGATCCATTTTTCATCCTTGTTCAAACAAGTCATAAGTGTAGTAGCCTCATCCTCATCTGATTCATCCTTCATTGCAACATATACCACTTAATCATCATTTTCATCAGAGTTGTTTTCATCAGCAATATAACATGACTTCTTGCCTTTATCTCTATAGTCTCTTCCATCATCTGCGCTTCTATTTTTTTACTTTTGCCCTTCTTTGGAGTTCTTCTTCTGTGTACATCTTGCTGCAATATGACCAACTTTATTGTAGTTAAAACAAATGATAGGAAGCTTACCTTTCAATTTACCTTTTCCTTTATGTAATCTTCTTTCTAGCAATGCTTCCAATTGTTCAATGTCTTCCTCATCTTTACTACTGTCACTAGATGCATAATTTATCTTTCTTTTCTTCTTCTTGGGCTTTACCTCCTTAGAATCCTTCAGTAACAATTTGGCTTTGAAAGTTGATTCAATACTCTTTGGTCTATAGTTATCAAAATTAGATAACTCAAATGCAGCGAGTCTACCCACTATACCTTCAAGGGTCAGATCATTTCCTAGCATACATCTTAAATCTTGAATTGTAGATACTCTAATGGCATATACAAGAAACAATGTTCTCAATACTTTACTTATCACAGTTTCATCATCTATTTTATCAGTTGCACCTTTTATAGCACTAACAACCTCTTTTATTCTAGCAACATATTGAGCAATGTTTTCACCTTCTTCTATTCTCATGTCATCAAACTTACCTCTAAGGCTCTCTGACTTGGCTCTTTGAACATTTTTGTCTTATCCATAGATGGTTTTTAGGGAATCCCACATTTTCTTTGCACTGTTAAGGTCTTTGATATCATCAAACTCAGCATAGCTTAAGGCAGAGGCAATCTCCAA